>OZ018335.1:80033645-80633645 GCA_963969495.1 Ceratothoa steindachneri
CGCCTCAGAAACCGCCTCATTCGGGGAGTTAAGTCAGTTGATGAAGCTGTTGAGTTCATATGCGGCACCCTTATCGCCGTTGACCTTGACTTTATTCCTATAATATCTGTCCGCTTTGCACCCCATCTGCTTCATTGAGGGTCGGCCGAATGTGAAACGGCCCTTAGAGACAAGCGATATGTCTATATGCGTCACAAACGTCGCCCGAACGACATTACTGTCGTTGAATTTCTTCCACTTAGGCCTAGGTCCCAGTATCTTTCGAAGTACGCAAGCCACAGATGTCTTCAAAATAACGGGAAAGACCCCTCTCTCCTAGGTGTGTAAGCGCTTAGGTAAGATACGGGGCAAAATCTTCCAGGTCCACCTCTCCCATACTGCAGCCACATCGGGGGCTAAAGAGTCAGCTAGGAATGGACGCCCAGACCAGCCTTTCTCTCTTCCTCAGAACGATTACATGGCAGGAATACGGGCTGCTTGGCAAAGAAGATGGGAGACGGTCGAAGGGAACTTAAAGTTGCGTGCCATTGCGCCGCGACTGTTTCCATGTACCTATCCCCTAATGCCGCGGCGGCTTCAGGCTGCTTTCTATCGTCTCCGAATTTGACACACTCGGAACGCACCGCCATTTGATGGAGGGCTCGCCTGCGCCCTACTGTGAAGACTGTGTTATCCCCCAGACAGTTCGGCACATTCTTATTGAATGTACTCTGGACTGCTTCGTGCAGACTTGTGGAATGTGGACTGTATGACTTTTGGGAGGAGGCTGGCCTCCCACTTTATTTAGCACTTTTTTCTTTTTTTAGTACTTTTTTTCTTTTTTTTATAGGTCGCTTTTTCCTGCGCCGGGGGAGGCGGGCCTACCCTCGACACCGGAGCGAGCTTCCTTCTTTTTGCCCTTCCTTTTTTTGTTGTTTTGTTTAACCTTTGTACTTTTTATCGTTGTTATTTCTATATTGTTATATTTTTCTTTAATATAGCCTAGTAGTAGACACTTGTGTGAGTACGGCGTCTTCTGCCCTAGTAGGCAGTCGCCAGTCGCAGGGGGTTGCATGCCTGCCCCTTCTCTTTCCCCCTATGAGGTCGGCTCGTCGGACAAAAAGACATCACCCTAAGACTTATTGTGATCTGTGATGCCTTCGAATGGCGGTTGGGGGATCATGGAGGCACCCCCTGAGTTGTATATGATCCCGGAGATGACCCAGCGCCAGGTCTCAGGATCCTTAATGGGGGCAAACCTGGGCTCTGTGCCAAACTCCTAACCCTAATCCGACGCCCTGCAAGCTTTATAGTTTGCTCGGACCCCAGAAGACTCACAAGGAGAGGATGAACCTCCTCCCTCGTCTGCTGCCCCGTCGACAGCTAAGCCCTTCTATATTTTGGAGAAGGATCTTGCTGAGTCCAGTCCGTCCGGCCTAGCGACGTCTTCCGGGTGAGGAGAGAAGCGGATTCACTCCCTGCCCTCGTCTCCTAAAAGGAAGTAGAGGACTAAGGGTTTCATTCTTTGCGTGGGCCTCCGGGGAAGGACGGGACCGCTGCCATTTGTGCAAGTGACCAGGCCAAGCTCGGCATGTTCGGCCCAGATGTGCCCACAAGCTGGGAGGCCCAGACCAAGACCAAAGTTGCAAATGCGCTGAGCGAATCCTCAATTACGTCTGGCCCCTCATTTAGAGACTATATGCCTTTTTTTTACCTTTTGGCTTCAAGCGCTCGCTGGTTATTCTATCTTTAGATGGTAGCATGTTGGCCAAAGGTAACATTATCCATCAAATATCATTAGCTAGCTTGATTGGTAGAGAGCCAAATGCGATCTTTTACTCGGACGAGAGTCTTCTGGCAAATGCGTCGGACACTTCCGATGCGGCCATGATTAGTGCATTTTCGGCACTCATTTGCTCGCCAGTGAGTGTGACACCGCACCCTACCATAAATTTCCTGAAAGTAATGGTTAATGCGAATAATCTCGTGGACTACTCCTTAGAAACGATCCCCGAAGAGCTGTACGACTAGGTAGCGGCAAAGGCAGAACATGTGATTAAAAAACAGGTAGAGACCTCGAGACCCACCACTACAATTCGTTACGTTCGTCCTTGACAGACACCCTTATGTCAGTGTCTGTTGGTTGGTATCGCTGCCGCGTTAAGGCATACATGCCACAGCCATACGAATCGCTACTGTAGAAGTCGGGTTTTTCCGAAGTCTCTGTAAGTTGCTCCAAGGCCGAGCACGATAAATCCCTATCGTATATGGTCGCACTCTTCTTCCTCGAAGCAATGTGGCGCCTATCTCCTGAGAAAGAAATCCTGGCTCCTCCACGCATTTGTTAAGCACTCTCCTTTCCGCGCCCAATTGGAACCCTTATGCCGGTTCTACCCCCCCCCCCCTCGGGCGCTCCTCTGAAAGAGCTGGCGGCAAAGAGGGTTCACACCCTGCCTCTGCTAAAATCAGTGCTACCCCCCACCACCACGTTGACTGTTTACCGTAAGGTGAAACGGCCACTCCCCTAAACCAAGTTGTTAGACTCACAAGATGCATCATCCCTGAAGGTGATCGTGAGGTCGTCTTCCGAGGTTCCTAAAGCTGCATCCCGAAAGAAAAACGGTACCAAAGGAGCTTCGGTTCCTACGCCCCCCCGAACTTGCACCGCCCGCTAAAGATTTCGAGGGGGGTGGAGGAAAAGACTCGCATGGTGACCTCAACCTTCCCCGATAAGATCTCGAAGGCGGCAGCGACTTGTTCAGCTAATAACGCCCCGAGTTCTACTACCAGGAAAGGTACAGCCATTCCTTTGAGAGTCTTCTCTTCGAAGAGGGCCCCCGCATCTCCTCCGAGCTAATCCTGGATGGCATATTCCTTCAATGGAAGGGGCAGTGGATGCTCTTCTCTTCCCCTTCCCCGATAACTATTTTTCCCTACAAATTTTTTTTTGCAATTATATTATGCTAGGCGCGTGCAAACTGCCCCCCCTCCCATCACCACGGGATTGGGGCAGGGCAGGCGGTTTCGCGATCTACACCCAGCATGATGTTCAGCTAATAACGCCCCGAGTTCTACTACCAGGAAAGGTACAGCCATTCCTTTGAGAGTCTTCTCTTCGAAGAGGGCCCCCGCATCTCCTCCGAGCTAATCCTGGATGGCATATTCCTTCAATGGAAGGGGCAGCGGATGCTCGTCTCTTCCCCTTCCCCGATAACTATTTTTCCCTACAAATTTTTTTTTGCAATTATATTATGCTAGGCGCGTGCAAACTGCCCCCCCCTCCCATCACCACGGGATTGGGGCAGGGCAGGTGGTTTCGCGATCTACACCCAGCATGATGTCTGCTTATATTTTCTATAAATACATCCTTTCAGGCAGTAGCTGTGCAGCTGCACCTGGATAAGAGGTATAATGTTATTTCTGCGTAGATTTCACCATCGTCGACTTTGCTAATGGGAACTTGCGCCTCATCGCGCCACGGTTGCCGAGGTCCTTTCTACTGCTTGGAGATTTTAACGGTTGATACTCCCTCTGGGGCGACTACTCGATCAATCCCAGGGGTCACGTCCTTGCCGAGCTGGAGATTGGATTCTTAAATGTTATCAGTTTACGCATCACTGTGCGAGAACCTCTTAATTTTGCTGCCTCGATCTATCCTTGTGCTTTCCGTATGAATAGCCTATTTTGGGGTGGAAGGTGGTCGATGACCTCCATTGTATCACTTTTCTATTGAAATATAATTTTCTTGTCTGTCGCCGCATGAAAGACCACCCCGTGGTGCTTGGAGTGGACGCAGTGGTCCACATTTCAGGAAAGGACTGATTTCTGTATCCCACTCAAGGCGTTTAGTCGGTCGATAAGGCCAGTCAGTTATTCTCCGGCATCTTCATTGGCGTTGCTCTAACTACTATTGCTAGAATGTCTGCTTGTTTCATTTAACGGGAAGGCCGCTTTTACGGATGTAGGGAAGCAAGTCGAATAAATTCTGGGTAAACTCTCAAGAACCCCTCCCCTCCACTCTATGAGAATGGAACCGCATTCTCGGACCCCGTAATCGTAGCGGAGTCCTTTGCGACTGCTTTCTCCCCATTTTCTAGTCGGGATGTTGCTCTGCCAGCATTCAATGCGTGTCGTGATGTCGCTGAAGGCCACTGACTGGACTTTACTTCCTGAGAAGAACCACTCAACAACAGGTTTACATTGAGAGAGTTTCGTTCCGCTCTAGCTTGGTGGGCGGAAACCGCCCCTGGTCCGGACGCTGTCCCGTATTCCATCCTTTCAGACGTAGGTCAGAGAGGCATGGCCTTTCTGTAGATCTGTTAAACAAGATCTGGACACAGGCTATTCTCCTAGACTGCTGTGAATTGCTACTGCGCTCGCTTTTTGCAAACCGGGGGAGGGGGGAGATCACTACCTCGACCTGTTTTCGCCCGATCTCTCTAACCTCTTGCATGTGAAGTTGATGGAGAAATTGATAATTGTTGATTAACTTTTTTTTCTGGACAACGGAGCCCACCTGGCTTCTACACAGTGCGGCTTCCACAAAACTATATGATAGAGACGAGGGGATGTCTCCTAATCTCTATTTGTAAGTTTCTGGTCCGAGAGCCCTCTCCAGCCCAGTGGAGTAGGAAGTGTGTGTTGTCCAGCAGAGAAGTCTCCTCAGTGTTAGACACTGCCCTGAGCATCAACGGCAACACCTCGCTTCTTCAGGAACATGTTCTCGCTACGCTCTACACCTGGAGTACATTTTGATCTCTTTTATTCGGCACTGAAGCCAACTACTAGAGCGACGAGCCCATAGGCATTCAACTATATCTCTCGCTATGCCGAAGCGCACAGGCTTCAGTTTTTCATGGCCAAGAATAAGGTGATGCACTTCTGTCGCCATCCATGGCTCCAGCATTTCTTCACCACAACTGAGAATTGTTCCTAAACGGGGTTTGCCTGGAAGTGGTGGATTCGCACCCTTTTCTTGGTCTTTTTTTCGACCGACGCTTAACCTGGGAGGCTAATATTCGCAGGCTTAGGGTCTTATGGTACCGTTCCATGGACGGTGTTCGTCGCCTTACTTCTCTAGGACCCTTAGTTCGTTCGAAGCTTGATTATGGATGTGAGTTTTACGCATCCGCAGCCGATCGTGTATTGCGGAAGGTGGACTCTATCCACCACGCCGGCCTTTGCCTTGAGACCCGTGCCTTTGGCACGTCCCCCATTGAGAGCTTATTGTCGATACTGGGGAGAGCCCTCTCGCTTAGCGCCGTTCATTATGCGCATGTACACACAAGCCCAACCTCTTCCCCAGTTGAGGGTTCTACCCTACCTCCATCCCGAAGGCTTCCCTAGTAGGGCATGCCTATGCCGCCGAGATACGCCAGTCAAACCATAAGTGCTTGGGATTTAGGGCTAGCAAACTCTTTCAAGAGCTCGTTGTAGCTCTCGGGCTAGTGGCGACTCTGGTTCTGCCCAGGACGACACCGTGGAAGGTACCACTTTTGACTATTCCTCGTCACGCCTCTTCTCCCAAAGCTAAACAGTGCCCGAAGTATTGCGTTTAACCTTTTTGGATCCCACCTCGTGTCACATTGGATCCGTACAAGTTAATATGGATTGCTCCAACACTCATGAGGGGGGGGTCGCCTTCCACCCGTATCCCATCTGTTTGAACTCAGCAGGGCTCTACCAGGCGCTGCGTCTATCTTCATGGCCAAGCTGTTTGCAATATGTACATCGCGCCACAGTTGCCGCGAGGAGCCGGTTGGGAATTCAACATTATCTTATTTTGGTTTCCTGGAAATGTGGGGAATGAGGGCGCCAAAGAGTCTGTGAGGAATGGGTGACCAGACCAGCCTTTCGTTCTTCCCCATACCCACTACATGGGAAAATTCTTGGCATGTAGGGCTAAAATCGAGGGATACGCCCGAGGAAAACTTAATTTTGCGTTCCCTTGCGCCGCGGTTGTTCCCAAGGACCTACCCCCACTCCTACCCCATGCTGCGACGCCTTCATTCAGGTCGCTTTCTGTCCTCTTCGAATTAGGTACACGTGAGACGCACCGCCATTACCTGGTACCGGGACGAGCGTGGTCGCTACCGCTTGCCCCTTTTACTCGGGATGAGTTCGTGCGCACAGACTTGTGAACTATCTGATTTTTTGTAGGAGATTGTCCTGTATTTTATTTCATTCTCTTTGGTGTTGGTCGCATGTTTCTTCGCCGGTGTGAGGCGGGCCTGCTCCCGCCGTCGGGGCGTGCTTCCTTCTTGTTTTGACTGCTTTTGATTTGTCTTGGTTTTGGGTATATTTTTCACTTTTCTTTAATCTCGCCTATGGATGTTTACAGCGACTTATGTCCTCGTAGGCAGTCGTCAGATTTTCGTTATTGAAAAAAAAATGAACATGCAGATTTGAGGCACCGCTATCTCATTTTCTGTAAATTAGTCCACCCGTAAACACTTTTCTTCCAAATAATTCTTTATTTCTCTTTTAGATTCCAATTGGCTCCGAAATATTTCATTGAAACTAGGCGTAAATATGTAACTTGCTACTTTCAGACTGTTCTATGTTTCTTTGTTGTACAAGTGCGTTTGTTGCGAAAGTGGGGTATTCTTTGAATTCATATTCCAATCATTGACGTTGCATGTAATCCTTAATATTGAAGTGCTTATCCTCAATGGACTTTGCTAAAATGAAGTTAAACTGTGATCTCAATCCGGACTCTCCCAGCTGTCGTTTTGAGTCAGGGGCAGACAAGGCCCCTCATACCTCTCCCAAATTGAAATGCCCCCCCGCTCCCAATGCCGAAAACGACCTAAAAAAAGTGAGGAAGAATGGCGAATTCACCTCCAAACACAATTATTGCGTGAGGCTGCGTCCCGGTCAATACCATCTTAGTGTCAACTGGTCTTCGAACGAGAAACCCGCATCCGTTACCATCGTTCCCGAATCCGTTACTGGGGCGTCTGCTAAGGCCGTGGATAACCGCACAGAGCCGCGTGATCCTCGCCGACAGCCGTCCCAGCAACCTCTCCTCTACGAAAACGATGGATCTGTTGACTCTGTTCCGCATCCTTCTCCCTCGATCTCGTCATCCTCCTTTTCTAGCAACAACTCGTCTTTCCCTAGGAAAATTGTCAACCGATTTTTTCCCTCTTCCTCCGATGGGAAAGGGTCTTCTCCAGTACTGCGAGCCAAATTGGGAGCATTCACCCCTTCCAGAAAGCGCCCTGGGGGGTGTATGGAGAATCGAGGTCGACATTGCCAACGGAAAAGCAAATACAGGTGGGCCTCTCTTTCCTGCATTCATTTCCCGAGTTTAGACGATGACGAATGGGGGTTTGGGGACGACTTCGGGGGATACGAGGGAGTGGAGCATTTGAGGCGAACCTCCCTCGAAGAGATACGCTCTCTCGACGATGACTCTAAGGGTCCCGAGGTCTATTTTTTTAACAGTTTCTCCTCTTCCCAGTCTCTTTTAGACATTTACGGCACGGCGGCGTCAACTGCGCACGTTTGCAAAGTGAGCAAAGTGACTCGCGAACCGAATGAGGGTAATAACTCCAGCTCACTTCTGCGCTCGCTCGACGCCCTCCTCGGTGCCAGTGAGGAGCGCGTCAGCAAAGAGTTCCTGCAGGACTCCTCGGTCGGGCCTTCTCTCAAGGAACGGACGCTGCGCGAGCATGAAACCTTCCTATCGCAAATTGTGGACGAGTACTTTCAGGAGACGGTGCCTGTCGATGGTCTGGAGACCCTGTTGGATAGTTGCGATGCTTGTTCGAGAAAGAGAGCGCGTCCCTGTTTGGGGGGGCGCAAACCCTGTAGGAGGGTCTTTCCTGCTTTGGAAAACTCTGTTCATTTATATCCCACAGAATTATCACTCGATGTCGACGTTCCTGCTGAAGAACGGCAAGTGAATGGCGTAAAGGCTGTGATAGTGAAGAAGAGGAGTTCGAGTTCGGAGAGAAATGGAGAGAGATTGATTTCAGATTCGGTTCCTGCAAATGAGCGTAGAGAACACAAGAAGAACGCTTGGTGTTCAGAGGACTCCATTGGTTATAAGGCCGACACTGAAGGAAGCGATGACGGAGAAATGGGTAGGCAGCGGGACATGATTCTAGCAGCGTCGCGCGAGCTCTCTTTTGAGCAGAACCAAGGATTTCTTACACACAGCTCTCTAAAGGAGTCTGGCAAAAACCTTCACAAAGTGCACTCCACGCTATATTCGCCTTTACCAGTTAGCGAAATAAAGCGACGGTTCAGCATCGACGTGCTCTCTCTTTTGAATTATGGGAACTTTGGCCATTTCTCAAGCTTGAGCAGTCTTTCCGTTCCCAGTTTACTTTTCAATTTGGACCGTAAATTTAACCCTAAGACCCAAAGTTCGTCCATTGGGAGCAACTTAGATGTATCTGGTGGATATCTTGACCGAAGTCTAAATTTTGTGGGGTCACGAAATAGCCCGATGTCTTTAATCTCCCCTTTGACTGCGTCCTGGTCCAGCGTGAGTGACATCGAAGGAGTATTGAGTAAAGGGCTCATAATCGGTCGCTCCGATGGTAATACCTCTCTCAAAAAGACAACTTCTACTTCTAGTCTTTGGCAAGAGTATAAATATTTAGGGGATGATTTTCTTTGCCATGATGTCGATTCGGACTCATTAACAATGCATCCTGATGGTGGGGTAGTGTTGACGTCTATGGAATTTCCGATTGTAAGTGAAATCTTGTCAACTGAGCTTGGCGAGCTTGGTTGTAATCTCGGTAAGCCCCAATTTTCAGGGAAATTGGATCTGCTTCCGGGTGGAATGAGAGACGTTACTTCAACAAGCGACGAAGAAGAAGCTAGTAAAAGAATGGCCTGGCATGACGGAGAGTCTACTAAAACATGTCCCGACGAGTCTAACTCTGTTACGGTTGAAACATACTGCTTTGAGAGAGGTGCAAGATTCGATGAGTGCGAAATCAAGGATAGTGTTGCCCAAATCTCCTCGATTTCTTACAAACATCCTCCTGAGTACCATAGGGGACCGTTGTCTCTCATACCTGTCCGATCTCTTCGCAATGACAGCACGAGTAGCTTTTGCGCGGCGTCATTATTAGGCAAACCCATGATAAGCAGCGAGGCCATGGCTGCACCGCCCCCCGTCAAGGTCTTCCCCCAACAACCAACCGAGCACGCGAGTTGTTCATCGCCTCGAGCGCAAGGAACATCATCGGCGGTACCTCTGCGTCCGGTGCCAAGTCTCGAGAGTGGAACCGAAGGTCTTGAGTGTAAAATGGGGAGTGCTTTGTCGAGCACGGACGATCGCAAGTCCTACCGCGTTAAAGTTCAGCCTCGTTCTAAGGCGAACCCCTTAGAGAGGCCACAGCGATCCCGTAGATGTTTCAGCGAGATGTTTGACGGGTTCGTATCTCCTTCCCGAGTGTCGAGCTCGCATAGCGAGACTAGTGCCAACCCTGAGAACTACTTCAACCTTGCCGAAAGGGTGCCATCCCCTTTAGCCTCATCTCCTTCCACTACCAGTCCCGATCCCCCCCTCGATTACGCGGGTGGCAATTCCGGGATGTATGGTCGTTTCAGAGATCAAATCTCTCCTTCAGCTCCCGAACCTTGCAAGCACCTCAGTGGCAGCTGCCAAAATGGCCCCCAAATTTGGCCCATGGCCAGCTCTCAACCAGATTCCTCTGCCAGATTTAAGAAACATGGGGTAAAAAGCGAAAAAGGGTCTTTTTGCAGGCATAGTTATGTAAATGATGATCATAATTTCCTCTGCAAAGAACTCTGTTCTCACGTACTCCGTAGATGCCAGTCAGATGCCAATCGGGGCCAGAGTGATGAACACAGTGACTCGGGAGAAGCGTCCGATCAACCTCCAACTTCGTGTTCGATTCCCATCTACGAAAACAGTTTTTTCCTTCAGCGTCGCTTTGTGAGGGAAAATTCGAATAGAAACTCGCGCGCGCAAAGTTGTGGCTCCCAGAAAAGAGCGGACTCGTGTTTCCGTGCTGCAGGCAACACCAATACTCTCCTTCCTTCGTCGAGGAAGGAGTGTGCGGTTCTTTTTACAGACATTTCTCTTCCTACTGCTGGTGCAGTGGCGACAGAAGGCAAACGAAGAGAATTGTGTTTAGCGAGTGACTCGAAGATAGGCGCGTTGGCCCCGCCCACACTTTCCCGTCTGTCAGCGAAGAAGGGAGAGGATGTCTCCGAAGGTGGAAGGAGTACCGACGGTGAAAGTTCTACCGCCAGCAGCAGGAGAAGCAGCAGCAGCTCGGGCAAGTTCTCCGTGTTGAGGTCGGAATCGTCAGGGTCGCTTGCATCGGACGCCTCCTCGCGCTACTACACTGCGGGCGGCCCCGACTTGTACGACGCGGTCCAGGCAGTGACGGACTACTACTCGCTCATTGGCCCAACAACTGAAAGCGGAGAAGAACACCAGGTAGCGACGAAGGAAGAGGAAAATGAAGAATCGAAAGGGCAGGGCGAGTTGGAGTGCACCGCTAGAACACAGAATGACCCGCTCCTCTCTGAGTTGCCGAACGGATTCGGACTCGACAGGAGCGAGTCTGGCTCTTCGTTCGGTTCTCACGAGTACGTGAATGCGAATGTCATCGTCAGAGACGACCAAATCCTCGTCACGATTAAGCCAGGCACCGACACGGATCCTTCGAGGGAATCATCGCCCGATCACGAGTACGAGTCCATTGCACAGGACTGGAGACCCCCCGCCCCTCTCGCCAAACCCCCAACTGGACGACCCCTCTCCGGTGAAAGCCCGACTCCCGCTTCCCTACCCATCGCCCACTCGGATTCGTATCCGGAACTCAGGTCGAGGGTGTTCAACTGCAGATCATCCCTCACCGTCCCGCCCCGCCTCGAGAAGAGCGAGATCCGGGTGGACATCGGTGGGGTTCGGATCCCCCCTCTAAGGGAGTGCCTCTCTGACAGCGACCTCAAACTGAATGACGATGACGACAGTTCCCTCTATGCCAACCTGACGATCTCGGACGGGAGCAGCGTACCGACCTCCGTCGACGACGTTTCCTCCTTGACCGAGCGCCTCAGCTGCTCCCTATCTCCCGATCCTGATGGGCCCCCCTTCTTGCGCCCCCACTTCGACGAAATCCAAGCCTGCCACTCCAACCTCGAAATCCCCCAACACCCCGGTCACTTTACCTCTACCTGGAACCGAGTTGACCTGAAATCTCCCTTCGTGAGTGCTGTGCCCAGCTACTTTCCCGTGGGGTTCTCACTGCCCGTGTCTCCCGTGGACGCCAAGAAGCCCCCTCCGTTTCCCCACCGCAGCCGGGAAAGCAACTCCCTTCCCCGAGACGCACAGTCGGACCCTCGGATGAGACGTCGATGCCGATCGGTGTCATCTGCAGACGCGTGCAGAAAGGCGGAGCGTCGGCGAGTCGTCTCCCTCATCAAGACCTCGCAGGAGTCACTCCACGACCGCTGGTTCTGTCCCGCATCCTGGGACAGGGCCCCCGACATCCGATGGTAATGGTGTGCCGCACGCGCGGGTGTCTAACCCTCCTTGTTTTCACCACGTCCCTCTCGTCCTTCCTCGCAAAGCCTGCCAGTGTTTGCCTGTGTTCCTTCATCTAACGCAGTTTCTCGAAACGTCCTTTTTATGTTCATTACTCCTCCCCGTTCCGGACCGGCATCTAGGGGGAGAGCGTCGTCTGTCCTCATCATCCTCGTCTTCATAACTTTAATTAATCCTTGAGGCTTTTGCATGAATTTCTCTTCTGCCACTTTGAACACTAACAATAATTCGAAACAAATTATTATCATTATTTTTATTATCATTATTATTATTATTAATTGGTTTCCTACAAAGTGATGAAGGGATGGGGTCGCATTAACATAACTACTAGCATGACTGGACTGGGGTCCGCGACACCATCGCCCATTTCCCTTATTCAGCCTGAAGGTCAAAACTTTCGGGATCGCGGATTCGCGGACCAGCGCCCTATCTCCGGGCTAAGTCGTCTTTTAAAAAACGCGGGAAGACGGCATGGTTATCCTTCTTATACCACATATATTCGAGCTGTTTTTTATCATTGATAATAATAATGTATTAACAAAACCTCGGAATCGCCGCCACCCCAGAGATTAGGGAATTTGGCAAAGAAAGATCTGATGTTAGGCAGAGTGAAAACAAGTGGAAGAATTAGACGAATTTGCGCAAAGAGGAATCTTTGCGCAAATTAAGGACCGGGGAGGGCGCCATCTTCAACTCTTTGCTCCTTTCCGTCGTTGATGGCGGGATGTACTTCCATTTAATGGAGCGCTTCCCTCCGCCTTATTGCGACGACTGCGTTGTCCCCGAGACTGTTCGGCACATTCTTGCTGAATGTCCCAGTCTGAGTGATCTTCGCGCACGTTGCCTGTTCCCGTACCGGGACGAGCAGGGTCGCTACCGCTTGTCGTTTGTACTCGGGGCGAGTTAGTGCTCACAACATTTTGGGACTATTTGACATTTTGGAGAAGGCTGGTCCCCTCTATTTTATTTCCCTCTCTTTGTGTTGGTTGTATGCTTGCACCAGGGGGAGGCAGGCTTCTCCCTGCGCTTCTTATTTTTTGGAGGGGGTGTTTGACTTATTTTTATTTTAATGAGGCATAGTATTATTAGGCTCTAAGTTGAGTACGGCAACCTATGCCATTGTAGCCAGTGGGCAGAAAGAGAAACAACTCTGCAACCTCATCCCGAAATGGGGCCGTCCCTTCTGAAGATCCGGGAGAGTTGCGCATCCTCTGTAACCATCTTCATTACAAGTCTCGCCTCAACAGTTTTATAATATTGGTTTGTTGTTAGTATGAATATTTTTAAGGCCATCATCAGCTTCCACAAAGCGCCAGTATATCAATTAAGAAAAAGAAGTGGGTCATCTAGGCACTAGTGTGTGTGGGGGGGGGAGGTGAGCGTATTACCATGGGCACGATGAGGGTAAGATTCTCAGGGGCTGGGATAGGCTCGGGTAGGAGGAAGTTGCGGCTTTTAAGGTCTTGTAGCCTGTTAGTGCCCGGAGGAGTCTCGCATCCTCGTGCCAGTTAGGGAAGCCC
Source organism: Ceratothoa steindachneri (assembly GCA_963969495.1). NCBI lineage: Eukaryota > Metazoa > Arthropoda > Malacostraca > Isopoda > Cymothoidae > Ceratothoa > Ceratothoa steindachneri. The sequence goes on from OZ018335.1 coordinate 80,046,693, forward strand.
CGTCACTGGCTTCACGTCAACTCTGATGGGACCTGGGATGCGCTGTCCCCTCGCTCTCTCTCTCTCTCTCAAAGCTACTTTATCTTTTATTATTATTAGGGTATGATATTAGGGTATCTCAACTTGTCGTTATTACATACCCGCCTACCCCCTTCCAAGCATGATCCTCTATCCACAGAGGTTCCGGCTGCTCGGCGCACTTTGCTCCTCTTATGGGCCCTTATTCGACCGGCAGTGTATACCGTGAAGTCCTTACCTGCTGCCAGGGCCGAAAGTCCGCTGGCTAAAGAAAGTATTAGACACCGGTGGGTTGGGTCATGGACTCTGCTGCTCATGTTCTTCCAGTGCATAATAAGGTGGCTCCGCTGGCATCATCCTTTATGGTTAAAGCTCCAGGACAATATTGCTCGAATTGTCGCGGCAGATGGCAAAGCCCATCTTAACAGACCCGTGGGCCGAGTATGTGCAAATGATAACATTCTGGAATTCTCTGATCCTATGGATGGGCCATCCTTAGGGGCTCAAACAAAATGTGACACATTTTCCCCAATTTGTAAGCTAGGAAACCATCGACAATCTCACGTCACCGAGAAGTTGCAATCTGCCGACTGCGAATTAGCAACACCAGAATGACGCACATTTTTCTAGTGGGACCCCCCTCCCCTCCTTACTGCCAGGACTGCTTACCCCTACCCCCTAACAACGACCCACATCATCGCGGAGTACCCCACCTTCGGCGAATTGAGACTGCAAGTCGCCGCGCCCCTTATGGGGGGTAAGGGGCGCGGCGATTTGCCTTCCTTGCCGCCGTGCTGACAGGACCCAGCACCCCGTCCGACCCCAGATTAGCCTCTTCTCCTTCCTTCAGAACACTTGTTTCCCCCCGGTTTCCTCTCTTTCCATACGACCTCTCCCACAACTTTCTCTGGTCAGCGTCTAATTTCACAGGGTAGATGCTGACTTTCTCAGCCAACCGTCCAGGATCGGGGCTGAGGAAGGAGGGGACAATGTTCCCTAACCCCTGAGCTCCGGTATGGGGTGGTGGGTTTTTAATAACCTGCTTCATCCCCACCCATACCTTCCTCACATCCCCTTTCCTTCTCACTTCACCATCTATTTTTTTTTTACGCCGTGTCCAAGGTGAAGCCTCCATGCCGAGGGACTGCCAGGCCACCAGGCGGGAGGGGTGGTCCTGAATGGCGGAACCTGGTTCTGCCAGGCCTGTACGCACCCCTTGCAGGGCGGGCTACTGCGAGGGGTGATGAGCGTATGCATCCCGCTGAAAATTTAGGGTCACCATGCCCAATGATGAATAAATCGAAAATCTTCCCTCGATTTTCCCTTGTCCATCGACGGAGCCACCCTCGGGCAGCTCCACAGAAAAAAAGTGAGGTCCCCCTCTGTGCTTGCGCAGGGGACCGTCCAAATTTCTCTAACCGCAGAGGAAGCTTACTCCTCTCATTCGCCCCCTCGTGTGGAGATTCCTTCGGCACCTCCCTCTTACCAGCGGCAGTCCCCGCTTTATTTTCCAAGGGGACTGCCAAGAAAGCCAGCAGGCAGCCCTTAGCCAGCCACTCCACATCGAAGCGGCTCGGGAGGGCAAACCCCCTTAGGGGGGAGAGGGAAGCCAGGCCCCTTCGGTCGCTTCCCTCAAAAGACCTGCTGGCAAGAATATTGAACCTTGCTGGGGTCAAGGCCTGTGCCTACCAAGACGAGACTAAAGACACTGCTGCCAGTAGGACCTGACTCGAGTCCGCCCCTATGCAAGGTCCTCATCAAACGGCTAGGGTTTCCGAGGCAGTACAAGGAGGGGATGGATCTCCTCCGACCGGTGCCCCTGCGACTGCCAGGACCTTCTCCATATCGGAGAAGGACCTAGCTGAGGCTGGTCCATCTGGCCTGGGGGCCCCTGCCGGCGAAGGGGAGAATCGGGTTCATTCCTCGCCCTCCTCTCCTAAAAAGAGAAAAAAGACTAAAAAGACTCGGGGCTTTCCTCCATCTGCGGGGGCTGCGAGAACGGATGGGTCTGTTGCCACTTCGGTAAGCGACCAAGCCAAAATCGGCACATCTGGCCCCTCTGCTCCCCCCGGGTGTGGAGCCCCTGACTAAGACCAAAAGTGCGCATGGGGGAGTCTCGATAACATCAGGGCCCCTCATTCAGAGGTTACCTGGCGTTTTCGAGCCCCCTGGCTTCAAACGTTTCTTATTTATTTGCTCCACTGATGGCAACATGTTGGCCAAGGGCAACATGATCCATCAGAGGAGAGCTTTAGCTAGTGTAATTGTTAGAGAGCCGAAAGTCAGCCGTTTCTCGGAAGCGAGCCTCCTGGCGAATGCGGCGGATCCCTCCGTGGTTCCATCAAGTGCTCTTCGGACACTTGATGGAACCCCAGTGAGTGTGACGCCGCACTACTCCATAGAAGACATCACCTTAGAACTGGCCGACCATGTGGCGGTCAAGGTCGAACGTGTGATGAGAAAACAGGGACGGGCCTCAAGACCCACCCCTACACTCTTCGTCACGTTCGACTGTGACAAGCTCCCTGAGTCGGTGCGTGCCAATTGGTACTGCTACCGCGTGAAGACATTCATGCCACTGCCGCGGCGGTGCTATTACTGTCACCCCTTCGGCCATACGAATTGTTCATGTAGAGGTGCAAAGTCGTGATCACGTGTAGTATGTATAAATTGTTCCAAGGCTGCACACGATAATTCCAAATCGTGTGTGGCCAAGTGTGTCAATTGCGGAGATCCGCACCTGGCTACTTCGAAACAATGTGGTGCATATCTCGTTGAGAAAGAAATCCTGGCCGTTCAGGCCCAGGATCAACTCTCATTCCGCGAGGCTAAGTTCTTGGTCCTGGTGCGCCAGGCTCTGCCTGCGACGTCTTACGGACCAATGGTTAGTGAGACACCTTCTGCTCCTGGCCCATCCAGGCCAACGAGCACATTTGTTTCCGCGCCCATTCGGAGCCCTTCTGAGGGTTCTACTCAAGCCGGTTGCTCTCCTGGTAAAGCTGGCGGCATAAAGGGTTCACACCCAGCCCTGACTAAAACCAGGGCTCCCCCGCCTTCTCCCAGCGTGACCGTTTCCCGTAAGGAGAAACAGCCACGCACCTCCACCGAGACGTTAGACTCACAGGAGGCAACACCCCTGAAGTTGGTCGCCAGGCCATCTTCTGGGGTTTCTAAAGCTGTCCCCCGAAAGGAGGACAGCAACAAAGGAGCTTCGGCTCCTTCGCCCAAAACCCCGAGGTGGGCAGAGTGGCTCGGAGACGGTGGATACTCGCTAAAAGGGCTCTCCCTCCTCCGAAGTCGCGAAGCCAGCCTAAGGTTTCGAGGCGGAGGGAGGAAAACACTCGCATAGCGAACCCAACCTCCTCCAATAAGTCCTCGAAGGTGACAACGCATTGTCCGGTCAACAGCGCCCGGGGTTCTGCTTCCGGTAAGCGTACTTCCATTCCCGTGGGGGTCTTCTGTTCGAAGAGGTCCCCCGCGTTTCCTCCGAGCAAGGCCTGGCGGGCATATACCTTCAATGGAATTGCCGTGGACTCCGGGACAACTGGGAGGAGCTGCAAAGGCTTGTCTCGTCCCGTTCCCCGTTAGCTATCTTGTTGGAGAAGACCATGCTAGGTGCGTGCCCCCTGCCCGCCCTCCCGAGGTATAAAGGTTTTGCGACCCCACCACCACGAGATTGGGGCTGGACTGGGGGATTTGCGGTTTACACCCGGCATGATATCTCCGTTCTTCCTTTCTCTTTAGATACCTCCTTTCAGGCAGTGGCTGTGCAGCTTAACCTGGATAGGAGGTATACTGTTATTTCTGCGTACATTCCACCGTCAGCTGACTTCGACGCGGGAGACTTCCGCCGCGTCGTGGCACGGTTGCCGAGGCCCTTTCTCTTGCTTGGAGATATGAACGGCAGACATCCTCTCTGGGAAGACTACTCTTTAAATGCTAAGGGCAAGTCCTTGCCGATCTGATCGAAGAGCTTGAGATAGGTGTCCTAAATGTGGATGAGTTTACGCATCACTGTCTGAGAACCGCTTCATTTTCTTGCCGTGATCTATCTATGCACTCTCCGAATGCACAGCCTGATTTTGATTGAGGTGTTGTTGCTGAACTCCATGGTAATGATCACTTTCCCATTCAAATATCATTTTTAAGGCAGCTGCTGCCTGACAGCCCACCTCGGTGGTGCTTGGCGCGGTGGCCTGCATTTCAGGAAATGACTTAATTCTCTATCTCAGTCGAGGAGTTTAGGTCGGTAGATGATGCCATTGAGTTCTCCGGGAACCTCATCGCCGCTGGCCTAACTACTATTTCCTGAACATCTCGCCGTTTTGCACGCCGACCACTCCCATGGGGGTCGGCCGAGTGTGAGACGGCCCTCAAACAGAAGCGTTATGTCTACATGCGCTATAAGCGCCGCCCGAACGATTTCACTGTCGCTGAATTTCGTTGGGCTGGGGCTAGGTTCCGGTATATTTCGAAGCACGGCGGCCGCTCTTCTTGGCGGGCATACGTGTCTTCACCTAACGGGAAGACCCCTTTAGCAGATTTGTGGAAGCGAGTCAAAAGGATTCGGGGCAAGTTCCCGCAGGACCCCGCTCCCGTTCTCCAGGAGAATGGGACCGCAATCTCGGACCCCGCGTCCGTGGCGGAATCCTTAGCGACCGCTTTTTCCACATTCTCTAGCCGGGATGCTGCTCCGCCAGCATTCAATGCACGTTGTGATGTCACGGAAGGCCGCCGCCTGTACTGTACCTCCAGAGGCGGAGAACCCTTCAACGACAAGTTTACTGTGAGTGAGTTGCGCTCCGCTCTCGCTTCGTGCGCGCACACCGCCAATAGTCCGGACGATGTCCCGTACGCCATGCTTCGACACCTGGGTGAGCGAGGCATGGCCTTTCTGTTAGATTTGTTCAACAGGATCTGGGTGGAGGGTCTTCTCCCAGACTCCTGGCGAATTCGCAAACCGGGGAGAGATCACTCTACTCCGACCGGTTTCCGCCCAATCTCTCTAACCTCTTGCGTGTGCAAGTTGATGGAGAAATTGGTAAATGTTAGATTAGCCTATTTCCTGGACAGCGGAGGCCATCTGTCTTCTGCACCCTGCGGCTTCCGCCAGTTCCACTCCATGTCGGATGCTCTGCTCCGACTGGAAAATGCCGTCTGCGAGGCTTTCCTTCGTAGACAGCACTACGCCACGGTGTTTTTCGATCTGGAGAAGGCCTATGATACCGCATGGCGATACGGTATCATGGAGACTCTCCACACGATGGGGGCGAGGGGACGCCTCCCAGTCTTTTTATCTGAATTTTTGCGAGATCGTTGATTCCCCGTACGGTTGGGGGGAGCTCTCTCCGGCCTAAAGGAGCAGGAAGAAAGTGTCATGTAGGGAAGTGTCCTCAGTGTCACACTCTTTGCCCTGCCCTGAGCATCAACGGCATCACCTCGGTGCTACCGAAAGATGTTCTCGCTACGCTCTACGTGGATGACCTTTCGATCTCTTTTGGTGCGGCCCAGATGCCAACTCTGGAGCGTCGACTCCAACAGGCATTGAACCGCGTCTCTCGCTATGCCGAAGCGCACAAGTTTCGGTTTTCTTTGGCCAAGACTAAGGTGGTGCACTTCTGCCGCCATCCACGGCTCCACCCCGACCCAGATTTGTTGTTAATGGGGTGCTCCTGGATGTGGTTGAGTCGCACCGTTTCCTTGGTTTTGTATTCGACCGACGCCTCACCTGCGAGGCTCATATTCGCAGCCTTAGGGTCTCTTGTACCCGCGCCATGGATATTCTCCGTCCCGTGACGTTCAGCGCTTGGGGCGCTGATAGGGCTACTGCCCTACTTTTTTTATCGATCCTTTGTTCGTTCGAAGCTCGACTACGGATGCGAGTTTTATGCATCCGCAGCCGAGCGTTTATTGCGGAAGGTGGATTCGATCTACCACACCTGCCTCCGCCTTGCGACCGGTGCCTTCCGCACTTCCCCCATTGAGAGCCTGTTGTTCGATGCTGGGAAGATGCCACTCGCTCTTTCCCCGCGTGCACTGCATCACTCGCCTGTACGCGCGAGCTGGGCGTCTCCCTCAGTCGCCAACAGCTTTCACTGCATCCGCAGCTGATCTCGATGGTGCCTATGCCGGCGAGAGACGCCAGTCATACCCTAAGCCCTTTCGGTTTAGGGCCAGGCATTTCCTTCGAGAGCTAGGTATAGCTCTCGGGCCGGTGGCGCCCCTGGTTCTGCCCAGGACGCCACCCTGGAGAGTTCCAAATTTGGCTATTTGTCGCCACGCTTCTGCTTCCAAAGCTTGTACGGCGTGGGAGTATTGCGTTCGACCTTTTTGGAGCACACCTCGTGTCATGCTAGAACCGTGCCAGTGTATACGGATAGCTCCAAGTGCCAAGAGGGGGTCGCTTCCACGCCTTATCCCCTCTGTTTGAAGTCAGCGGGGCTCTGCCAAGCGCTGCGTCTGTCTTCACGGCCGAGCTGGTGGCAATACACCACTGGGTTCCGGAGATTACGCGAGGTGCCGGGTTCGGAGGCCGGATTATAATCTATAGCGATAGCCGTGACGCCACGGTTTTGGCGAGCCGGGCAGATGTCGAGATTATCTTCTGCTGGGTTCCTGGACATGTAGGAATTGAGGGCAATGAGTGCGCAAAAGAGTCCGCGAGGACTCTTCGACCGGACCAGCGTTTCGCTCTTCCTCACACCGACTACATGGCAGGAATACGGGCAGCTCTTCGGACTGCTTGGCAAAGAAGATGGGAGACGGTCGAAGGGAACTTAAAGTTGCGTGCCATTGCGCCGCGACTGTTCCCATTGACCTATCCCCCAATCCCGAGACGGCTTCAGGTCGCTTTCTGTCGTCTCCGAATCGGACACACTCGTGTGACGCATCGCTATTTGATGGAGCGCTCGCCAGTGCCCTATTGCGACGACTGCGTCGCCCCCTAGACTGTTCGGCACATTCTTGTCGAATGTCCCAGTCTGGGTGATCTTCGCGCACGTTACCTGTCCCGGTACCGGGATGGGCGGGGTCGCTACCACCTATCCCTTGTACTCAGGTCGAGTGCGTGCACCATGACTGGTGGACTGATAGAATTTTGTGGGGAGGCCGACCTTCTTCCTTGTATTTAACTTAATTTTTGTTATTGTTTTTTTTTTTGTAGTCAGCAGGCTCCTGCGCCGGGGGGGAGGGGGACCTTCCCTCTACGCCGGTGCTTGCTCCCTGATTTTTATCTCCTTTTTATTATTGTTTCTGTTAAAAATTTCATTTTAAAGTAACCTAGAACTGGGCTGTTTGATTGCGGCTACTTCTGCCCAAGTGGGCAGTCACCAGATAGCCCCTTGAAAAAAAAAAAAAAATAAATAACAACTGCATCACTCGCCTGTACGCGCGAGCCCGGTGCCTCCCTCAGTCGCCAACAGCGCACACTGCATCCGCAGCTGGTTTCGACGGTGCCTATTGCCCCGAGAGACACCAGTCATACCTTAAGCCCCTTTGTGTTTAGGGCCAGGAAACTCCTTCGGGAGCTAGGTATAGCTCTCGGGCCGGTGGCGCCCGTGGTTCTGCTCAGGACGCCAGGATCGGGCGACCTGACCATCCTTTCGTTCTTCCTCACACCGACTACATGGCAGGAATACGGGCAGCTCTTTGGACTGCTTGGTAAAGAAAATGGTAGACGGTCAAGGAGAACTTAAAGTTGCGTGCCATTGCGCCGCGACTGTTCCCATGGACCTATCCCCCAATCCCGCGACGGCTTCAGGTGTCTTTCTGTCGTCTCCGAATCGAGCATATTCGCGTGAGGCATCACTATTTGATGGAGCGCTCGCCTGCGCCCTATTGTGACGACTTTCTCGTCCCCCAGACTGTTCATCACCCCCGTGTCGAATGTCCCAGTCTGGGTGATCTTCGCGTACGTTACCTGTCCCGGTACCGGGATGGGCGTGGTCGCTACCACCTGTCCCTTGTACTCGGGTCGAGTGCGTGTACCGTGACTGGTGTACTTCTAGACTTTTGGGGAAGGCCGGCCTTCTCCCTTTTATTTCCCCAGTTTTGTTTTTTTTCGTTATTGTTATTTTCTTTGTAGGTCGCACGCGTGGGCGCCGGTGGGAGGGGGATCTCCCCCCGACACCGGAGCTTGCTTCCTAATTGTTGTCATCTTCCCTTTTTATCGTTTTGTTTTCATATATTTTTTTTAAAGTAACCTAGAGCTTAGGCTGTTTGATTGCGGCGACTTATGCCCAAGTGGGCAGTCGCCAGATAGCCCCTTAAAAAAAAAATTGTTCAAACTACTTTGTTTTAGATGTATCCTCAAAAAAAATTAATTTTATCAAAATACTGAATAAAAACTTGTCTTACCTTTTCGAAATTCTTTCTATAATGGTGTGTTGAACATCGAACTTTCCAGTTTCATCCGTAAAAAACGCCAAGAATCGCGATTCATCTCTCCTCAGTTCGTGGAAGAGATGGTGGTATTCTCCATACCGATTTCTCCTTGCGTTAATGTGATGGACCCAGTGTTTCCGTTTCTGTTTTTGCTGTCAAGCAATAGGAACTTCCGCACATACGAAATCCTCCATAGCGAATGATTCGTTTGTGCAGGTCGCCACGCCCAGCTCTGCTTATATGCGAACACCTGGCCGCTCTGCTCTCCTTGTAGTGTGAACTAACCCTAAAACTTGAATAGCGATTGTTAATCTTGCGAAAAGCATCTCCTTATGGCAAATTGGAGGTGATTCCATAGTCGCGAATGCTTTCGAATTATTGAACCTACCCAATCAAAGCCCCCTCCGAATATAAAAATACCACTTGAAAATGGTATTTTCTGTGCTGAATGAAAAACGTCTGCTATTTTAAATAAATTAACTGAATACTTGATCGAAATCTCTGTATCAAAGAATAGGAAAAGGCTTAAAATGCTTTGTTTAAATAATCTTTTAACAGAAAGCGGCCTAATTTTCTACCCCTTTTATTGTCTATAATGGAAAATGAGAATACTATGGTAACTGATGATATTGCTTGTGCAAATCAGATATATGCTTTATGTACTGACTGAGGGTATGACTGGAGAATACAAAATATGCGAACTTAGTGAATAAGTCAAAAGGCTAACACAAGAATGTGCAATAATGCAAAAGATAGTGCAGTCCTCAAAAATGTTTAATACGAGATTAGAAAATATAGAAAAGGAAAATATTAACCTTTGTGGTTCAATAGAAACCCTGCAACTAGAAAATAATGAATTATATGTAGATATTAAAAAATAGAGGCTGATTTAGGAAATACTCTTAATGGATGGAAAACAAATCAAAATAAAAGTAGGGCTGGTAAATCAATGCGTTAAAAAAAAAGATGTGACTGTATAAAAGCAATTTCAAGTACTATGTGATGAAATTAAAAACCGAAAAGAGGAATTGGAGATTAAAACACAGATAAGTAAAACAAATAGACAAACTGAAACAAAGATCCATTCAAGGAATATATCGACACCAACTAAACCAATAAAATTAAATAAACGATTTTGAGCTAGGAGTAGAAGCATGGAAAGCATTGATAAAATATGTGAAATACACCTTGATAAGAATGGGAAAAAATTGACATTAACTTAAAAAATAAAAATTACTAAACAAAAGGGAACGACTAAACCTATAAATGAGCAGCCCGTTCTATTAATTGGTCACAACATTGTAAAAAAACAAGACCAAGAATTTGTAGGAAAATGGCCGATGCATAGAAAAAGGATATGTCACCCTGCTGGAAGGATACTAAATATAATGCAGACATGTAAAAAGCAAATCAAAGAGCTGCATATTGTGAATGCCACAGGAAACAATATAAAAACAAGAAATCTAAATAGTCTGATAAATGATTATAGAAAGTTACTTCAAATATATAAAGAAAATAATAAATATATTATATTAACAGAAATTCTTCCAATATTATGGGATTCTGAGTATTGGTATAATTATACATACTGTCTGAATAAAAAAATACAGCTTCTGTATGAAGAAATGGGTATAACTTTTATAGAAACTTGGCATCTCTTTGATAGTAAGTATGAGCTGTACCAAAAGGATGGAATACATTTAAATATAATTGGCAATAAAGTATTAGCCAAAATACTTGAAGAAGCTGTAGAAACATACAATCGGGGAAACGTATAAAGCGGTTGAAACCCCCACTACCCCAACTGAAAGTAAAAAATACTCACAATAAATTAAGAAAAGATATATCCAGAGAATATTTTCACAGTATATCTGTTAAATGTTCAAGGTTTAACAAGACAAAAAGCTCTAGAGATGGAAAATATAATAGAAAATACAGCAGAAAGACCCGAGATAAATTTTTAACAGAAACACCACAAAGATATAAAAAAGTGGACTTCTCACAAAGTTTTAATACAATTAATGTAGTACGAAATGACAAAGATAAAAAAGGTGGTGGTCTCATGACTATATATAGGAATTTAGACATTGAGAAGCTAGAACAAAAGAATACATATATTATAAATTAAAATGCATTTTGGAAGTATTAAAATACTAGTAATACTAATATATATGGATGTAAAATGGAAAGAAAGAAATACTCAAATTAAGAAAGATATAGAAAAAAGTATTGAAGAGGTAAATGATGTGATGTTAATGGACACCTAGACTTTTTAGGGCCACAACAGATAAACTGGAATGGAAAGTTGGTTACAGACTTAATGTTAAAATGGAACTTAATACTGCTAAATGCTGATGAGAAATGTATTGGAATGATTACCAGAGTGCAAAGAGGAGAAAAATGTTTAATTGTTTTTATTATTGTAAATCAACAACTATATAGTAAATTTATGGACATGGAAATCGATGAAGAAAAGAAGTGGTTTGATTTATCAGATCACTGTCTCCTAAAAGCTAGATTTAAGATAACGAATACTAAGAAGCAAGAAGAAGAAACTGAAAAGATTTGAATATTATAATGTTACAAATCCACAACTAAAAGCTTTATTTATGAGACAAGTAGAAGCTGATTTACTAGATAAAAAAAACTGATCCAATAACAATGCAGATAATCGAAGAAATAATTGAGCACAATACAAATAAAATTCTCAAAGAAACTAAAAAAAAAAAGTAAGTACACATGGAATGAGCCAGTTTGGTTTAACAAAGAAATAAAAGAAGGAATAAAAATAAGAAAGGAATATAATAGAAAAAAAAGAAATAGCAAAGATGAAAAAGAAAAAAAACGATACATAAAAATATACCTCACACAAAAATAAAAGGTCGAGAAACTCGTAAGAGAAGCCATGGAAAAACATGAAAGGAACATGACTCAGGAAATTAAAGAGAATAAATCAGGACAGAAACTTGGGGAAAATATAAATAAACTAAGAGGAACAAATAAAAAGGAGGAAATAGTTGAGGTTTATGACGACCAAGGGAAAAATCTAAAGAAAGAAGGTGGAAGAAATCAAAATATCATAAGCTACTGGAGTGGACTATATATCAAAAACATCGCAATGATATAGGAGATGTATGGAATCCGGCTGAAATACAAAGTTATAACCAGCATATAAATTTAAATAGAGAAAAAATAAAAATATTTTTTCACAATGAAATTACATATGTACTAAACAACATAATAGAACATTTTGATTGTCTAGATATCGAGCAAAAGAAAGGCAAATTCATAAAATCATTACAAAAAATTACAACAAATTATCAGTGGATTTCCCCAAATTTGACAGAACACTACGAAATGATTGGAAAAAAACTATTAGCAAATTGAATATAAAAGAATGAAACCAGTTAGGGTATAAAGATAAGAATTTTCATATCCCATCGCTATTCTTTGCAGATGATGGTCTATTAATGTCAAATTCGATAGAAGAAGTGGAAATTATGATTGATATTATCAAGAGTGTGTGGATTAGAAATTAATAAAAATAAAAGTAAAATAATGATATTTAATACAAAACAAAAGAAACTGACCAAGATTAGAGACATTGAAATAACCCATTAAACAAAATATTTAGGAATCACTGTTGATAAAAGAGATTGTTTCAGTAAACATAGAGGAAAAAATAAATCAGGCAAAAAATTGAGAAATCTTACATTCCCGGTTATAGCTAGATCTTGTAACAAGGTAATGATTGGCAAAACTTTCTGGAAAAATATCGTACTACCAACTATATTGACAGGAACATCAGTAATATGTTGGAAAAAGAAAGAATTAGAAGAGTTACAAAGAATAGAAAACTCAGTGCGGAAAAATATTCTAGGTGCCCCAGGCTTTGCCCCTTCAGTGGTACTGCGTGGAGAAATTGGGGCATCATCAATGTTAACAAGAGACATTGACACTAAAATTAGTTTTGTTAAATATATCCTAGATGGAGGTACAGAACTTAGCAAAAGAATAATGGAAGAGATAATAAATGAAAAACTTTATAAAACATGGAAAACCACCATTGAAAAATACATGGATCACATCAAAATTAATAAAAGAAAATGAAAAGAACTGAAAAGGAAAGAACTCGAGACACAGCAATCATTTTACAACATATATTCATTCTATTTAATGATTATATTCTTGTGTCCCGTACGTGAAAAAATTCACATAATTTGCACCTAATTTATTTACACAATTTAACATTTTATAACCCTTTCAAACCCTTAGTTGTTCAGGGAACCAAAAGGAACGAGCACAGGCCAAACTACTAGTTTACCCGTACGTGAAAAATTCACGTAATTGCAATCAATCAAATGACTGCAGTCAGTTTGGTATAAACAATATAATTTTATTTAAATGTTTAACTCAATATTCGTAAATTTCGATAATTTTATCCCGTTCAAAGATATTTTGAAAATAGTGTACACGTGTCGTCATAAATGACGGAAAATTTTACATTGTTTTCATTTCCATTATTATTGGGTAAATTTTCAACAAAAGATTGGAATTTCTAAAGAGTCACAATGAAAATTGTTATTAATCAAAAAATACATGCAATTTGCTTGAATTCAAAGCCGGTTCCATATAGTCATATTGTATGTATGCTACCAAAGCATTAAATTCTATCTTTGTTCCATCATTTGTTCCCACAAATTTTATGTGCAACTTTTATCTATAAATGTTATTTGATTTATATTACTTCGATATTCATATTCAATTTTCACCCATTGCAGAATGAATATGAACAGTTAAATGAAATAAACACGGTAGCGTTAGAGAGTAACCATATCGAACATGTTCAAACGCGTTCATTCAAGCGAACAAACACGAAACCTGACTCAAGATTTGTTATTATATTACTATTTCAATCAATACTCAAATACGTAGAAATTTCTTTTTAATGAAAAATTATTAAGAATATTGGGTTTGAAGTACGACTAATATTCAAGTTTACACCTTTATTGTCTGTTGTTTCTATTTGGTTGCTAAAGGAATTAGTTGTATAATTGGATGCCTAAGTATTCTATTTTGTAATAGCTTGAAGAATTAAACAAAGCCCCCTTGTTTAGTAGTATTATTCTTCAAATATATATATGTATATATATATATATATATATATATATATATATATATATATATATATATATATATATATATATATATATATATATATATATATATATAAGTATAAAGTTTACCATTCGATCTTCAGTCGTGTATATTGAGAATAAGTACATACCTCTATATATGAATAACCCCGAATCAGAATAATGTTATTAATCAGATGGTGTGAATCTAAGGTTAATAAGAATATAATTTAGGATTAGATTTTGCACAATTGGGCTAGATTTAAAATGCCTATCTGAAAGTTTCAGATATAGGACCTCTAATTAATGTGTCATCTAAATTTCTTCTTACGAAAATCATTATAATAAGGTTAGATTATCTGAATTTGGGATGTTATTAAAAATAGTTTATGTAGTTCTGGCTCGCCTGACAGCATCACCTCTGTGTTCATATAACCCTTTTCTAACGATCTTCCAGTTTCTCCTACGTAGAACGAGGGAAAATTAGTAGATTTGCAATGAATTAAACATACGCCCGCTTCATTGGTTCTCCCTTTAGGTTTTGTTTCAGGGGGGTAAAGGGGTATTTAAAGGTGATTTGGTTGGAAGAATGGACCGCTTAATCTTTTAAGTAAGTGAAAAAATGGAAGGGCTAGGCAATTCGTATTGTTGTGGATTTAACTTTCGTGCAGTAAAATATTGATTTTATTAATGAGGTTGATGGGATATTTCAATTCATTAAATATGTTGGTGGTATATGTAATTTCACCTTGCACAATGCAATAAGTGCTTATTCTAAATACTCTTATAAACATAGCAACGTTGCGTCGTCCTTTAAACAGTAGCATGTTGAAGACAAAAAAAAATGTTTATACGAATTAGAATGGGTTGGTTTATGATAAACAGTTAATGTGGTTTTCTCGTTGACTCTTACAATTTTCCCACCAAGAAAATCTAAACTATTTTCATTTTCCCATTCAACTTTGAAATTTCTGGTGGGGTAGAAGTTTATGTGTTTGTGCGCTCATGTATTTAACTCATTCGGTTTCTCCTCTCATCCGTTTGTGCTCAAAACTATTCTACGTTGTTTCAGGGTGGCCGAGAGGAAGAAGGCAGAAGGCAATGAGTTGTACAAGAAAAAACACTACAGAGAGGCTATCAAGCTATACACCGAAGCTATCGGTAAGTAGTAACACTTTATTTCCCCTCTCCCTTCTTTGCCCCCCCCTCCCCCGAGTTTCTGGGTTTCGACATGACCATGTATGTATCCTTCTTTCAGTCCTTTATCTTTCGCCGTGTCATTGTTCGTAATTTGTTCTCCCTCCTTTTTGTTGTTTTATTTTTTCGTTTACTAGTTTTCCCCCTTCTCTTCGTTCCCCGCGACTTTGTGTGGTTAAGAACCGTACAAAGGTGAGGTAAATGTAGGGAAGAGGTCTGGAGGAGTGTGTTCACTCCCGGGGGTAAACAGGAGCATCCGGAGTAAGCTCTCTGCTCTTTACTCGGGCTCTATCTATACCTTCCTCACATTTTCATTTCCCTCCTCTGGCACTTTATTTACAAACCGCTTCCCGTACACTTTCTGGGGCTGGTGCCCCCGTTGGTCTTCCTTTTCTCTTAGTTTTAAGTAAATGCGAGGTTTTGAGGGTCTGTGCTCCTCAAATTCGGCGTTTATCCTTGACAAGGTTTGCGATGGCGACCTTTGGCATGTTAACCCCCTTTCACGTCTTTCTGCCCCGCCTCCTTTTCTCTTCGTCGTCTCTCCTCGTTCTTCGCCACCTTATGCCCCGAGGGGGCGACGCGCCACCAACCAGGTACTAGAGACCAGGCGCTAAAATGGGGGCGAAGGAATCGAATCATTAGTACGTTACGGAGGGGGGGGGGATGCGTGAACGTACATATAGTGTCTGTGGCAAGACTCAACGCGACACCAATATTAAGAAACTGGGGGAATAACGAGGACATTTTGGAATCTCCGCATCCAGGTCGAAGGGGATCATTACTTCATTGTCCATTGGTAAACTGACTCCGGACCCAAATACCCCAAGTAGTTAGTTAGTCGTGCTATGTATCTCCCACCATCGTCTATACCAGAGCTTCTCAATCTATTGGGTCGCGACCACAAATGAAGTCATGAGTGCTTCATTTTAAACTGAATTTATAAATGATAATTATATATATATATATATATATATATATATATATATATATATATATATATATATATATATATATATATATATATATATATATATATGTGTGTGTGTGTGTGTGTACAGTGCCCCGCAAAAGTTTACAACACACCAGGAAAAACAGACGTCTATGTATTTGTAAGCACGATAGGTAAATGAAACTTTTATTACTGACAGGATATGTATTCATACAATAAATTAAATCATCAGGACCATACAAAAACATCAATATAGTTTTTTGTTGAAATACAATTACATAATTAGTAACGCAAAGTTTACAACACACATCGATTTTTATCACTTACTCATAAATGTTCGAGAAGGAGAAACTTCTTACAATTTCTAGAACGTTCTACATTAATCTACGCACATAACTTAGGGACTGGTATAAGCTCTCGCGTCATTCTTTATCAGACAGCGTCCTGTAAACATTCGCACGATGGGGAAACAGAAACAAATCGATCAAGATCTTCGAAAACATATTGTAGACCTTCATAAAAGTGGCATTGGTTATAGAAAACTATCTCGTCAGTTAGTAGTTGCATTGAGTTCATTTGTTACGATAATAGTCGTCGTACGTCATGGAAGTCTCAAAATTCTACTCTTCCTCTGATCAGTTCTGGCCGCCCTCGCAAGATAACCGAACGTGCAGGGAGATTATTAGTAAGAAAGGTCAGTAAAACACCCAAGGTTACTCTTAAAGAACTTCAGCGTGACTTAGAAGTGAGTGGAGTTATTTATGTACAGTGAGTAAAGACACAATTAGTCGATCGCCTCGTAGCATGGACATCTACTCACGGTCTCCAAGGAAAACCCCACTTCTTACAAGAAAACAGGTTCCTGATCTTTTGAATTTTGCAAAAGTGTTTGTTGGTAAACCTGCAGAGTTTTGGGACAACGTACTTTGGTCGGATGAGACAAAGATAGAACTGTTCGGCGGTAAGGGAGCTCCGAAGGTATGGCGAGAGAAAGGTACCGAATACGCACCGAAGAACACTACCCAACAGTAAAATATGGAGGTGGCTCAATCATGATATGGGATTGTTTTAGTGCTGCAGGTGTTGGAAACATCGAAACCATAGAAGGAAGGATGAATAGAGAAGATTATAGAAGAATCTTGAAGAAATATTTGCGTCCAAGTGTGCATTTTCTTAAATTGAAACAGGATCGGATCTTTCAACAAGACAATGATCCAAAGCATACAGCCAGCGAAACTGACACAAAATTGGTTTAGATCAAATGGTGTAAATGTTCTAAAATGGCCTGGTCAATTCCCAGATCTGAACCCTATCGAAAATCTATGGAAGGAACTGAAGCTCAGAATCCCCAAAAGAGAACCAACAAACATGTCTGAACTGAAGAAAATATGCATTGATTAATGGAGTAATATTAACTCAAACACAATGTAAGAAGTACTTAGGAGACTACTCTAAGTGGCTACAAGCTGTTATTAGCAACAGTGGTTATGCTACTAAATATTAAAATATTAAGACACGATTTGATATGTGTTGTAAACTTATGCGTTACTAATTAATTGTATTTCTTCGACAAAAAACTATATTGATGTTTTTGTATGGTCCTGATGATTTAATTGTTTGAATACATATCCTGTCAATAATAAAAGTTTCATTTACCTATCGTGCTTACAAATACATAAACGTCTGTTTTTAATGGTGTTGTAAACTTTTGCGGACACTGTATATATATATATATATACTTGAAATATCCCAAAGGAAAATAATACACAGAATAAGCCCAAGCGCTTTCGTGTTTACATAATCAGGGGCAAAAGTACAATGAAATAAAGAAATAGTTAATAAACAATGAAATGTGACGTATTCAAACGTACCGACGTACAAAGACAATCGTTTAGGGAAAAAAACAACAACTGACCAACAAATGAATAGCCCACCTGCGGAATTACAAAATATAAATCACTTCAACAAATTAAATTTATATGCAAACAAATATTATTCGTGATACAATTATCAATTTAAATAGACCCTAACTTAAATTTAAATTAACTTTATGGGAGAATTTGATTTTGGCTGATTCTATTAAATTTCTATCAATAAAATTGGGCACAAAAATAATTGATTTCGCATTAGACTGATCTATTTGATGGTTCAAAGTAGATTGATGGATAAACAGTGCATTTGAAGTTTGCCCAGTTCGACAAAGTACTTATGTTGTTTAATTCTCGCATCTTGGCTTTTTGTTGTCTGGCCTATCTAAAAACCAAGACAAGATTTGGTTTTTGCTTATGATTCGAATAAAAATGGATGTAAGACGGAACATGAGTTGGTTTCCGGAAAACCGAGAACTTAAAACCTTGCGGCCTACGGTGTACCTTGCTTGGGGTCTAAAAAAGATCATTTTCCGGCTTCTTCTAATTGTAGTAATATGGGGTCACAAGTGAAAAAAGATATTCGATAAGCCCTAGGCTATTACCAAACGTGGACTACGTGTTGGCTACGGAGGTCTATTTAATATTATTTTTTTAGGTATTATAATTATTAAATATATTAAATAATCCATTAACATAACATAACTCATATTGGAAAACCGGCCAATGTGTTCGCCACTCCCCCATACGGGGGGAGCTTGTGCTTGGTTACTAAGATTAAAATTTAAAATCTAAAAAAAAGCAGCCATGGTAAAATTTTTATAAATTGCCTGAACTTCGCCAATTATAAGAATTTTAAAAAGGAATTCTAAACTAAATTTTCAGCCTTTCAAAATATCATGTTGCTGAAATATAGAAGATATATAAATATAAATTTTATGAACTTCACCATTTGCAATTCTTTAGGTTTTAAAAAATTCACAAAATTTCGATACTTATTTATTTCTGAACTTCCCCATTTTGTTTTTTGATATAGTTTAAAGAATTATTAGAAATAACTTTGATAAAATAAACATAAGTCATAACCAAACTAAGATGAAATTATTATTCAAATACTAAAAAAAATCCCCTTCTTAAATTATAGAGTTAGTGATGATGATGACGATGATAAAGTTGTTTGTATATTGGTTTATAACATTATTGCCCTAAATTTAATATTTGGTCAGAGGTGCGTTATCGCCCTAAGGCATAAAAAAGGTGGCTTATGCCTACTGTCTATCCAACCTCAAAAATTTGGGGGCGGGATGTTGTCCTCCTTTATTCTCGCTTCTTTTTTTTTAAATAAATAAATTCATCGAGGTGAAAAGTGGTCGGGGATGATGTTGAATTTCATTCTTAGATGTCGTTAAGATGCGGGACGCTTTGCTTGCCAACTCTGTATACTCTTAAAATATACTCTTCTCGCGCCCCTCCCCGAAATTTCACTGTTTTAATTTTTTTGGTAGGGGTGTTTGTGAGGGGGGGGAGGGCAATAAAAAAAAAGTGGGACGGTATTTCGGCCAAATTTGACGGCGCCCAGCACTCACGCGTCGCCTCTCTCCCCTCCTTCTCGCTTCTACTTGGTATTTCGCAGCTCTTGAAAAAGTGAACTCTATAATTTACTCGCACAAGCGCAGAATGAAGCGATAATTTATAGAGATGTTGGAGGAGAGATCTGTAGACAAAGCGAAAAAGTATGCAAAATATATATGTATATGAATCCACTCACGCGTCGCCTCTCTCCCCTCCTTCTCGCTTCTACTTGGTATTTCGCAGCTCTTGAAAAAGTGAACTCTATAATTTACTCGCACAAGCGCAGAATGAAGCGATAATTTATAGAGATGTTGGAGGAGAGATCTGTAGACAAAGCGAAAAAGTATGCAAAATATATATGTATATGAATCCAACAAAAAAAAAAAAAAAAAAACGGGAAAAATTTTCTTCGAAAATAATATTTCCAAATCCGCAAAAATTTCGTGCACACTGAGGCAGCGAGCATCCGCTTTGATCTCGATTAAATCATCTCTTAGGCCACTCGGCTACGAGGAAGACCAAAAATCTTCCCAATAAACAAGCTTTTAAGTTAAGATTCGCAAGGTCGATCGGGACTATGAAATAGAGAGAAAATTAATAGGGAATTGAAAGGACAAAGGAGAATTGAGGTAAACACGCGGTGAATATACAATGTATAAATCTTTCAAGAGCGCGAAAGAATGATGAAAATGAATCCAACAAACTGCAAGAAACAGACAAAGCGAAAAAGTATGCAAAATATATATGTATATGAATCCAACAAAAAAAAAAAAAAAAAAAACGGGAAAAATTTTCTTCGAAAATAATATTTCCTAATTCGCAAAAATTCCATACAGGGGTGAAATTCGAACCGTGCATACTGAGGCAGATTCCAGAACCACGTCTAACTTTCCACATCAACGGTGATGGCATTAAACAGGTCACAAGTTGCAAATATCTGGGAAGCATCCTGTCGGATAAGTATAATATAGATGAAGATATCTGCAACAGAATAAATAAAGCCTCTGTAGCCTTTGGAAAACTGCGCATAAGAGTCTTCCAAAACGATAACCTCAGCCTAAAAACGAAGATAGCAGTCAAACCGCTGTATGAATAACTACTCTACTCTACGGTGCTGAAACATGGACTGCTTACAGAAGGCATAGAAGACAATTGGAACCATTTCATATAAGAAATCTGCTGAAGATTCTCAAGCTAACATGGAGGGACAAAATTCCCCATGTAGAAATCCTTCGACGCGCCAGCACAACCTCAATTGAGACCAGGCTTGCACAAAAACAACTGCGATGGACTGGAGATATAATTCGCATGAGTGATGACAGACTACCTCGACAAATCCTTTATGGACAACTCCTACTGGGACACCGTAGACAAGGTGGGCCAAAGAAACGCTATAAAGTTGAAGTAAAAGCAACCCTAAAAAAGTGTAATATTGAACCCCTACTGGAAGTCAAAGCCAGTCACCGACCAGCATGGAGGTCGACGTTTATGGAGGGACTGTCGCACCTTGAACAGTCCATCCACAACGAGAGAGAGGCGAGAACACAACGGCGCCACAATCCACCAGTCCAGCAGCCAAATAACCCCGGAATAGAGTGACATTTCTTTGACAGTGTGTGAGCATCGCGCATCGGACTACATAGTTTCGCTGGCACAACCGACAGCCACCATAAATTCATCTCCATATATATATATATATATATATATATATATTAGAGTGGTCCAAAAATATATGCAAAAAATTGAAATTAGTTGGAAATGTTCTCCACATGGCTAAAATTATGCTATAAGATGTTAAAAGAGCTGATGCAAAATATTGACTAAATTGGTGAATATTTAGAGGTCGCTATGTGTCTCCATATTTTTAAATTTCAGTCAAAATATTGGAACTTTTAATAGTAGGCATTTATTGGTTGTTACTTATATACTATCATATATTTGTCATTGATAACTCATTCCTTATGAATTACAATAATTCGCAAAAAAAAATCAAGATATTGCATTATCTGAAAAGCGGAATGTCATTCACATACTCGGCGTATGATGCAATAATAATTGTTGTTTCAGCTTGTTGATTTCAAGCCCATTTGTAAAGTGATGACGCAATAACGCCCCCTCGTTTCAAATGGTGATGCAATCGCACCATTTCCTATATAAGTCAGCGAGGATTGATTAATTGTTCATTTGTAGTTTGAAGTTTAACAGTTGACGTAATACAAGTGAATACAAGTGCTGGTGTATGCAAGTATATATATAATTATTTAGGTAAGTAATATACTTTGTTTATATTCATTGCATAGATAATTTTCAGTTTTTTATCAATATCAGACTTACTTAAAGAATATTAGAATTATATATTAACACAATTTATGTTCAAATTTTAATTCACAATATATATATTTTTTAATTCAGCATGACTGCTGTAATTTTTTACAAACACAGGAGCCTATTTATTTATATCAAATGAAAGCTTTTTCTTTCATGAATACTGAATATTTAGATATTTTAGAGTATAAAAAATATCTTCTAAGTATAACTAAATGGAGGGGAACCGTGAGCTCACTCAGTTACAATAAATTTTTATTTCTGTTGTTTCAGATTATGGCTGGAAGTACTCGTTCATCTGCAGCAGTCTGGATTTTAGGACATCCTACTAGTGAGCTTTCATATGCAAGACTACCAGCATGTGGTGATGTGCTTCGTGTTGTTCAGTACCATCATCAAGTGGAGTCAATGACTTTGACACAAAGTTACAACCTCGCTTGCAAAAAAGTCATAAAAGTATGGGAAAGAGCCCGAATTCCCACACAGCGAATAGACTCTTGCGTTAGGAAACTCTCAAGGTTGTATGAAGAATACCTTTCTTTGAAGAAGAACCGCAAAACCGAACTGTACTCATGTAGAATGAATCAGCGTAGTTTCGAATCTACTCTTTCAGGATATTGCATCTATGACACTTTCCAGGAGTTCTATACGACGTTCCAGAAAGCAAGTAAGAGAGGCAATATAAAATGAAGACAAAGCTTCGTTGTCTGTTGAAGGACCGATCCTTCTTCACTGGGATGGAAAACTACTACCTGCTCTTGATGGAACAAAGGAAACAGTAGAACGAATTGCAATAATAGTTTCTGTAAATTGAAGGGAAAAACTTATTGGTGTGCCAAAAATAACACGAGCAACACGAGAAGAACAGGCTATGGCATGCATTTCATCAATTAATGACTGGAATCTTCGTGACGAAGTTCAAGGCCTTGTATTTGACATAACTACATCAAATACAGGCCTACAAAAAGGTGTATCTACCATAATTGAGAAAGTATTAGGAAGGGAGCTTGTTTGGATTGCGTGCCGTCATCATATTTTCGAAATTATGTTGTCATGTGCTTGCAATATTTTACTTGGGCCTACAGGTGGTCTAAAGAGGAGTCTCTTTGAACGTTTTAAAGAAAAATGGTCGTCACTTGAAAAGGATTATTTTTTAGAGGCGGAGAGCAGTTTATTCGTCAATCCAATAATGCATAATCTTCGAGGAGAATTGGTCCCATGTTTTCAGGAAGCTTTGAAATCTCGTCAGTTGCGTGACGATTATGAAGAATTGCTGCGACTCAGTCTCATCTTTCTTGGGGGCATTGATAAGACAGAAGTTACATTAAGAGCCCCAGGAGCGACTCATGATGTACGCTGGATGGCTAAGGCTATATATGTCCTGAAAATATACTTGTTTAAGCATCAACTGAAACTAACGGAACGTGAAAAGGCCAATATTACAGAGTGCTCTCTTTTTATTGCTTTGGTCTACTCGCGTTTTTAGAATGAAGCCCATTTTGGAACTAATGCTCCTTTAAATGACATTCTGCTTCTTAAAACTTTGCAAAAGTACCCAAATCAGACAATATCTAAAGAAGCAACCACAGCCCTTCACAGACACCTTTGGTATCTTGGAGAACCTCTTGTTGGTCTTGCATTTTTCGATCATAGAATTAATGCTGAGACCAAACAGCAGATGGTCTCCAATCTCCAACGTAATGAAAACACCCAAGTTGTTCGCCGATTGAATCTTACAAAAAAAAACATCGAGGATTTGGACTTGCATGAACTGGTAACTCAAAAAACTAAGCTAATCTTCAGTCTCCTAATGAAAGATGGATACATATTTGCAGAGGATGCATTCCTGAAGACTAACCCAAGTTCTTGAGAAGAGAATACGTGCTTTCAAGAATTTCAACGTCGAGTGATTAACTTAATGGTTGTTAACGATCCAGCAGAAAGAGGTATTGCACTTATCAAATCGTATAATGCACTTCCAACAAAAGTTGAAGAACAGAAACAGTTGCTTCTCAGACTTGTGGCAAAACAGCACAGAAATTCTCCATCATGCTCAAAAGGATCAATGTTTAATCAACAATTTTAGTTATAATTTGTGTCAAAAGGAAATCATTTGCCATTTAAATATTTTCTTTTCACCTGAATATAAATATTTTTTTTAAATTGTCTTTCAACACCAAGATCTGTTTCAAATAAACTAGTATTTGCAAAGACTGTTCATTTCTATCCCCAAAATTAATTTACCAGCAGACTAATAAGTTAAGATCTATATAACGACCAGTAAATATTGTTCGATTTTGATGAAATTGAGTATGTGACCTACTGTTCAATGCAATAATACAATCAGACATGTGGAGATAAAAAACTAAAAAATCTTTTGGGGGACCACCCTAATATATATATATATATATATATATATATATATATATATATATATATATATATATATGATAAATAACACCCACAAGGAAATGATTTGTAACCATAGTGTATGTTTTTGAATGAATATTTGAAATTTTAATGAACCCTTTTTGAAAATGGCTACGAGTTTGTCCATTTGGACCTACGCAGTAATTTGCCTTTTATGTACTATTCATTCATTCCAAACAAATGGCTTTGCAAAAAGGTTTGCATTTGATCTATAATCTGCTAATTCACCCTAAACCTTGCCGTCATCTATCGTTGGAATTGCTGCTCCTATTTTCTGGATCGTTTACATTGCATCCACCTGAAAAAAAGCATACAATAAAACCACTGAAATATTTAAAAAGTTAAATAATTTTCACTTTTATACACCTCCTTGCATGGTGAAAGAAAGCACATCCTACATTAACACAAGCTGCACTCTGACTGAGTTGTTGTGTTAGGCGCCTCACTGTTTGTTTACTAGTTACTGCACACTTACCTTTTAGTCACAAGGAAAGAAAGTACCTTAGAAGACCTTACAGTCCATTCAATGAGGGTACCTTTGGACTAGCAGTCGAGTGAGCACATCTCTTCTCGAATGCTTTACGTCCTTAAACGGCCATTTTTCAAGACTCTGTCTAGTCTTGACTTGAACTGGTCAACAGATTCACTGTTGACAACTTCCACTGTAGGTGAAACTTTTTCCACACATATCGCAGTTGTAACGCTTCAGTTCAAGTTAAAGCCATGATTTCTTGTTCTGCTCTCAACAAGTGTGAAAATATCCCTGTAGTCAACATTGTCGAACCCTCAAAGTATTTTGAAAACTTCGATGAGCTGACCACACAGTCTACAGGTTTCCAACGAGAACAGATCTAATTCCCTTAATCTATCTTCATAACTTTTATGTCTGATAGAGGGAATCATTTTGGTGGCCCAGGCTTGCATGCGTTCCATCTCGCGATGTCCTTTCTAAATGAAGGACTCCAAAATTGTACGGCATATTCCAGGTGCGGTCGGACAAGTGAGTTGTACAAACACAGTACAATCTCCTTGTTCCGATATCCAAACTGGCGCTTTATATAGCCTAACATCCTTTGGGCCTTTTTCTCCACCTCAATGCACTGTTTTGAGAACTTAAAGTCACTAGTGACTGTTACACCCAAGTCCTTCTCAGTAGTTTAATACTAGAATAATTTATAGTGAACCAATGTGTGTAAACTTATGAAAATAACTAGTGTATACTAGGGTGGTCCTCAAATTATAGTGAAAATCAAATTTTTATTTTTTCATTGGTGCTCAATGCTTATTCGTTGCTGCTATGTGATTGAACATATGAGGTGAAATTAGAAGGAAATCATACTTCATTTAGGGTATGCCACACAGCAGCAATGTTTCAACTATATTGTGAATTGTGGTGATCGTCAATTCTGGTTAGACAATTCTCTCAGTTGCCCAAGCATGATGTGTCATAACGTCCTTCGTTTCGTTAGCAGGTGAACATGGCTTTCCTCTTAAAGAAAACAGACGCTGGTGTATGCTGTTTGTTCAACTCTGGAGAAAATCCCAACAAGCCATCAGGTAATTCAGATTTCTTGGGACACAATGGGAGAGGGCCTATGTCGGTCTGGTTCTGATTCTATGAGGTTATCTCTTTGTTTTCTCACTATAATTTAAGTTTGCTTATTTCCTGCATTATTATACTAGTAACATAATACTCCTGCATTGTATAAACTGTCTCATCCTATTTTTTGTTGTGTGTCTCTGCTGATGGCCATTTGTCCACCTTGTTGTTTTTCTGAATTGTGCCCGAAAGAGTAGCAAGCTCAATAGCTCATTAGTGGGCTTTCGATACATATGTGCTATAGTGCAAAAATGTTGTATGATGTGCGCTTTGTTTGTAAAATAAATTTGCTGTTTGTATTGAAATAAATTTGAATTAGTTTTCCCTGGTCTTGTAGCAATCCTTTCCTTTCATCTTTCCAGGTACTTCAGCAGTACTTCCACCACCTGAAGATGGGGATACCAGGGTCCACTACGAAGTGCTCAGCAGCGACGGAGAGAGTGTGTGAGTTGCTAGGGATCTGGGAGAAGGCTTGGATACCAACTATGGAGGAGAGGAACATTGTTCGGAAGCTGGAAGGTATGGTTGGAGAGTGGAAGCTTTTGAAGAAGCACAAGAAGAATCAGACAGCCAACCAGAAAACCAAAGAAGCCACTTTCCAGGGAAAGATTGATTCCCTCTTTAACATCAAACACAAAGATTGGAACTCCCTGATCAAGATTCCCGAAGACAAAGCCTTTCCCTTGGACCAGGGAACCCAGCACAAGGGATACATGGGTCTAGAGGATAAAGAACACACCAGAAGAGAGAGAGGAAGCGGCTGGAGAGAGCTGAACGCGATCAGGCACGTTCGAAAGCTGAAGCAGATCGGCAGTAGACCTCCAGCGAGGCCGTCGTGCTCCTGTCAAGCAGTTCTTCCTCCGACACGTCCTCCCCTTCTCCACCGAAGACCTCTCGTTGTTGAGCAGACTCAGGCCCATTTTGCTCGGCTTTTGGTCCATCGACGGCACCTTCAGCGTGTCCTAAGTCTATAGTCAACCCTGAGGTCGCAGCTGCTCTTGACAGAACGAAAACTAGCAATCGAAATACTGTTTTTATCGCTGGGAGGAACTGCGACTGCTGCGAGTGACCTCGCCATCAACCCATCCACCATTCGGCGTTCAAGGATGCGTCATCAGAGTCAATTAGCGGCGTGCCAAGGGATGGCTCTCGTCGTCCATTGGGACGGAAAGATCCTTCCTGATGCCACCGCTGGAAGTGGAATGGTGGACCGACTGCCCATCTACGTGACGGGAACAGATATTCCCCAGAAGGGGGATTCCCCCCAACTTCTTGCTATTCCTCGGCTCCCTGGAGGAAGAACTGGTGAGGCACAAGCGGAGGCAGTGGTTTCAGCACTGCGGGAGTGGAACCTGGAGGAGAACGTCGTGGCTGTTGTGTTCGACTAGAGAGACTGCTCGGCCTGCGAACTTTTGTACTTCGCATGTCGTCACCACGTCCTCGAAGTTGTGGTTGGGCATGTCTTCACGGCCCTTCACAGGTCCTCCACTAGACCAGACGTTCTTTTCAATACATTTGAGGATTATTGGGCCATCGTGGACCAGGGAGACTACGAGGATGGATGGAGCGACCCGGAAACCAACACGGAAACCGTGGAGAAGACAAAAGCGTTAATTGCTAATGAACTTCAGACAAAACAGGACAGGGATGACTACCGCGCCTTCCTTGAGCTGGTTCTCATCTTGCTCGGGGGGAAACTCCAGGTCGTGGGGTGAAGTTCCCCAAGCCTGGACCAATTCACCATGCTCGTTGGATGGCGAAGTGTCTGTACCCCATCCACATATTCCTGTTCCGAAAACAATTCCGACTGACAGCCCGAGAAGCGACCTCCATCCGCGAGTTCTCCTTATTCTGCAGCCTGGTGTACTGCCGAGCTTGGTTCATAGCCCCGAGCCTGACAGATGCGCCGTCCAACGATTTCTGGTTGCTGCAGGAGCTGAACGCGTTCTGTACCACCAACGAGACCGTGGCGAAGGCAGCGTTGACCGCTTTTAAGCGCCATTTGTGGTATTTGACGCCTCAAATGATCCCTCTGTCCCTCTTCAGCAACAATGTTGACCCCAGCGAAAAGTCGAACATCGTCCTTGCGATGGAAGCGGATGGGGGTATCGTCAGGAACACAAAGCGGGTTAACATAGAGGGAAAACGAATTTCCCAATCCCTGAGCGAGTTGGCCAACGCGACCAGCACCCGCTTCTTCGACATGGTTGGACTAGATAAGACTTTCCTTGGAAAGGACCTCGTCCCCTGGAAAGAGGATAAATCGTTCCAGTCTGGTCTGCGTACCCTCCAGGTGATGAACCCCCTCAATGACGTGGCGGAGCGTGGTGTGAAGCTTATTGAGGACTACAACGTCTCGATCACCAAAAACGAAAACCAAAAGCACTTCCTCCTTCCACAGACCTCCGAACATCGCCGAAACTTCCCCAATCCGAAAAAGAGTACTCTTGTCATGAAGAAGTGAAGGGTGATTTTCTTGTCTCACATGTTGGAATGCACTCCTGTTTCGATTGAATAAATGTAGATCATTAATTTTTCTTTCATTTCCGATATTTTTAGCAAGAAACAAGTGTCATAAGTGTACTTTCAGTTCGTTTTTGGAACTTTAGTTATGTGTGGTTGGTATCATACAGAGGGCTGAACATTTCCTCTCCCATGGTATACCCTAAATAGTGTTTGATCACAGAGAAATTTTAGCTGGATGACTCTTTTCAGAAGTGGCATCTATAGAGCAATGAGCACCAATCCCATCGTCGTCTTTGAATTTCGGGACCACCCTAGTATATACATATATTTAAATTACAACAATTATCTTCTAAAAATATTTGTCATTATTACACTCTCTTCTTCCCTTCACTGGCTTACTGACAAACACGGCATTGTTATGATATTTATCTTGGTCCTGACTCCTATATGATGCCAGGTACAAATTATTCAATGTGTTGTGTGATTGTGTGGTGAAATTTTTTAACTGACTAAAAATATGTTGATGACAACCAGCTATGACTGAGCAACCTATGCTATAACCTATGACATATGACTACGAGTGTTTATATAAGGTTTCAGTAAGTACTCTAGATATTGAATTATTTTAATTTTAACCACAGTTAACTCATATAACTTTTATTTTTCTGAAAATAAGTGAATGGTTTTTATTAAAAAAAAAACTGGCCTTTTTTTTTTTTACTTGCAACTCTACTCAAGCCTGACATTCACATATGAGGAAGAAGTCAATTCTACTCTCCCGTTCCTCGACGTCCTCGTACACTCTTCACCTCACTGCTTCAAGACTTGACTTGGGATTCTGCCTTAACTCTCTTTCGGAATGTCCAAGCCAACGAGACATTAATGCGGTGATACAAGATAAGATGGACAACTGTATGAGTGAGAATCTCCCACAAAATTAACCCTACCAGAATATAGATATATACTACAGAGCGATGAGAAAATCCTCAAGAGTATCGTCTGGCGCAACTCACCGACTGATTCCATAACCAAAATAAACCTCATCATATTTTACAAGACAAGGAAAATTTCCTCTTTGATGATGAAAAACAGCTGCCTCCCCCCAAAAAATAAACTACAACATGTCACCGTCGTTTACCAATATTCATGCCCTGTCGGTGACTATACACCGCAACTTTCGGTACATAGGCGTGGCCTCCACTACCCTCTCCAAAAGATTGTCAGAATGGCGCACCTAAGACGCCACTCAATAGAAGAACACTCTCTGCCTCTGACCAGAGCCACCTTGGACGATAACAACGAAATTATCTGATGTTGGCTGAGGTAGTATTAATTTACCACAAGAAACCAGGGATCAACATCAAGCTCCTTTCAGACATCTCGCTGCCCTCGCAATGCAAGCAGCCATGCAGCGCGTCGACAAACAAACGCCCTTCCAACCTTAACTGCACCACCTTTACCTGTACTTCAACCATTTGTGCTAGTCCATATTTTAATGCTAATTTTTTTATTTCAACATTAGGCTGTACATTGAATATTTCTCTTCTAATTTGTCGAAAAAAGGTGTATTATGTCGAAATGTTCCTTCCGCGGGGACTCACGGGGCGGACTGGTATGCCTTCGTTTCGGCACGCGATCAGGCCAAGACAAAAGTCGTAAGTGTGGTGAACGAAGCCTCGATTACGTTGGGGCCATTCATTCACAGATAGTGGCGTTTTTGAGCCCACTGTTTCAAGCGCTCTTTAGGTATTTGCTCCACTAATGGCAGCAAGTTGGCCAAAGGCCACCTGCTACATCAAAGACGAGCATTAGGTAGACACTTAAGGTGACCGTTTCATGGACTTGAGGCCTTCTGACGAATGCGGCGAACCCTTCGGCGGTGACCTTCACCGAAGAGCTGGCTCACTACGGGGCCTCGAGACCCACCCCTACACTTTTCGTCACATTCGACCGTGACAGGCTCCCTGAGTAGATGCATGCCGATTGGAATCGCTAACGCGTGAAAGCATTCGTGCCAATACCCCAGAGGTTCTGTTACTGCCACTGGTTTGGCCATCTGAATCGCTTGTATCGATGAGCAAAGTCAGGTTTACCCTTTATCCTCGTAAGATGCTCCAAGGCCGTGCACAATAAGTCCCTATCGTGTATGCCAAATGTGTCAATTGCGGTGAGCCTCACTCCGCTTTTTCGAAGCAATGTGTATGCATCTCCTGGAGAAGGAAATCCTGGCCGTTTAGGCCTTGGATCGTCTTTTATTTCGCGAGGATAACGACTTAGTCCTGGCGCACCCACCCTGCCTGGGAAGTCTTATTCCTCAAGTTTAAAAAAGGCCCTTTCTACTACTTAGGGATTTGATTACTTGCTTTTGAGTGGCACATCTACTAGCTTATTGCCAGGGGGGGATTTGACGGTAGACACACTTTTTGCGGAGACTACTTGATCAATCCCAGTGGCCAAGTCCATGACGACTGATAAACGAGCTGGAGATAGGTGTCTAAATGTGGATTAGTTTAAACATCACTACCCAAGAGCCGCTTCATTTTCCTGCCTTGATCTATCTCTGTGCTCTCGGACGCACAACCTGATATTGTGTGGGTAGTGATCACTTTACCATTCAAATAGAATTTTATGGAATGCTGCCGCCTGAGAGCCCGCCCCGGTGTTCCATGGAGCTCTCGCGATGGTCCGCATTTCAGGAAATGGCTGATTTCTTTGTCTAGGTCGAGGAGTTTAGATCGGTGGATGATGCCGTTGAGTTCTCCGGCAACCTCATCGCCGTGGGGCTGACTACTATTCCTAGAACGTCTGGCCGTTTTGCACGCAGACAGCGTCCGTGGTGGTCAGCCGAGTGTGAGACTGCCCTCAAACAGTAGGGTTATGCCTACATGCGCTATAAGTCACGCCCGACCCATTTCACTGTCGATGAATTTCGTTGAACTAAAGCTAGGTTCCAGTATGTTTCGAAGCCCGCCCGCCGCTCTTCCTGGCGAGCATACGTGTCTTCACTTAACTCTAGCAGAGTCGAAAGGATACGGGGCAAGTTCTCGCAGGACCCCCCTCCCGTTCTCCCGGAGATTGAGACCGCAGTCTCGGACCCCGCGTCCGTGGCGGAATCCTTCGCGACCGCTATCTCTGCATTCTCTAGCCGAGATTCTGCTCTGCCAGCATTCAATGCACGTCGTAATGTCGCGGAAGGCCGCCGACTGGACTTTACCTCCAGTGGCGGAGAACCCTTAAACTACAGGTTTACTGTGAGTGAGTTGCGTTCCGCTCTTGCTTCGTGCGCGGAAACCGCCCATGGTCCCGACGATGTCCCGTACGCCATGGTTCGACACCTGGGTGAGCGAGGCCTGGCCTCTCTGATAGATTTGTTCAATAGGATCCGGGTGGAGGGTCTCCTCCCAGATTCCTGGCGAATCGCTACTGTTCTCGCCTTTCTTTCACAAACCAGGGAAAGATCACTCTACTCCGGCCGGTTTCCGCCCAATCTCTCTAATCTCTTGCCTGTGCAAGTTGATGGAGAAATTGGTAAATCTTAGATTAGCCTTTTTCCTAGACAGCGGAGGCGATCTGTTTTCTGCACAGTGCGGCTTCCGCAAGTTCCACTCCACGTCGGATGCTCTGCTCCGACTGGAAAATGCCGGCTGCGAGGCCTTCCTTCGTAGACAGCACTACGCCACGGTGTTTTTCGATCTGAAGAAGGCCTATGATACCGCATGGCGATACGGTATCATGGAGACTCCACACGATTCGGGCGAGGGGACGCCTCTCAATGTTTATATCTGTCCTCAGTGTCACACCCTTTTCCGTGAGCATCAACGTCATCACCTCGGTACTGCCGGAAGATATTCTCGCAACGCTCTACGTGGACGACCTTTCGATCTCTTTTGGCGTGGCCCAGATGCCAACTCTGGATCGTCGACTCCAACAGGCATTGAACCGCGTCTCTCGCTATGTCGAAGTGCACAGGTTTCGGTTTTCCTTGGTCAAGACTAAGGTGGTGCACTTCTGCCGCCGTCCACGGCTCCACCCTGACCCAGACTTGTTTCTTAATGGGGTACTCATGGAATTGGTTGAGTCGCACCGTTTCCTTGGTCTTGTATTTTACCGACGCCTTACCTAGGAGGCTCATATTCTCAGCCTTAGCGTCTCTTGTACCTGCGCCATGCATATTCTCCGTTCCGTGACGTTCAGCGCTTGGGGCGCTGATAGGGCTACTGCCTTACTTATTTATCAATCCTTTATTCTTTCGAATTTCAACTACGGATGCGAATTTTATACATCCGCAGCCGAGCGTTTATTGCGGAAGGTGGATTCGATCCACCACATTGGCCTTCGCCTTGCGACCGGTGCCTTCCGCACTTTCCCCATTGAGAGCCTATTAGTCGATAACTGGGAGATGCTACTCACTCTACGCCGTACACAGTGTATTATTCGCCTGTACGCGCGAGCCCGGCGTCTCCCTCAGTTGTCAACAGCTTTCTGCATCCGCAGTTGATTTCGGCGGTGCCTATGCCGCCGAGAGACGCAAGTCATATCCTAAGCCCTTTAGGTTTAGGGCTAAGAAACTCCTTCGAGAGCTAGATATAGCTCTCGGGCCGGTGGCGCCCCTGGTTCTGCCCAGAACGCCACCCTGGAGGGTAACACATTTGGCTATTTGTCGCCACACCTTTGCTCCCAAAGCTTCTACAGTGCCGGGAGTATTGCGTTCGACCTTTTTGGAGCACACCTCGTGACACGCTGGAACCGTGCCAGTGTATACGGATGGCTCAAGTCCCAAGAGGGGATCGGCTTCCACGCCGTGTCCCCTCTGTTTGAAGTCAGTGCGGCTCTGCGAGGCGCTGCGTCTGTCTTCACGGCCGAGCTGGTGGCAATACACCATCTATAGCGATTCACCGTTTTCCTGGACATGTAGGAATTGCGGGGAATGAGCGCGCCAAAGAGTCCTCGAGGACTCTGCGACCGGACCATCGTTTCGCATGAATACGGGCTGTTTTGCAAAGAAGATGAGAGACGGTCGAAGGGAACTTAAAAGTCGCGTGCCATTGTGCCGCGACTGTTCCCATGGACTTACCCCAATGCCGCGAAGGCTTCAGGTTGCTTTCTGCCCTCTCCGAATTGGACACACTCGCTGGACGCACCGCCATTTGATGGAGCGCTCGCCTGTGCCTTATTTTGATGACTGCGTTTTCTCCCAAACTGTTCAGTACATTCTTGTTTCATGTCCCAGTCTGAGTGATCTTTGTGCACGCTACCTGTCCCGGTACCTGGATGAGCAGGGTCGCTACCGCTTGTCCCTTGTACCTGGGACTTCTTCGTGCTTACTTACTTGTGGACTTTATGACCTTTTGGAGGAAGCTGGCTCCACTCAGGGTGGTAGGTTTTAACATGCTTCTCTTCTTCCCGACCCTTTTCTCGTATCAATTTATCCTTTTGCTCCCGCGCACGGGGAGCCCACGTGACATCTGGAGGTGAGCTATTTCGTACTCGACTTCTCTCGCGTCAAAAATGTTAATTTCATCCCAAGGGTATTTTGATCTTGAGCATTTAATAAGCAATCTTTTGGGGATAATTTATCCCATTATACATTCATAGCCGTTGCAAATTGTATTCTTGACTACATCTATGTTGCGCCATCCACCCACGCATGTGCACGAAATTTCCCCCTCCTCCCACCGGATAATGAAATCTACATAAAGATCGGAATGACAATCTTTAGTGACCACCTGGGCTCCCGGAGGGTGGGCGGTCATCGTTGGAGTAGGGTTGGGGTAATGTTTTTGTTTTTTTACACCAACCATAGAGCTCGCAACCCTTCTTGACCCCATGGGGGTGCGTTCTACGTCATGAGTATTCCATTATATATAGTCCTTTTGTGGCCTTTAGCTTCATCATTGGGCCCCTAAGGTGGCGGGTTTCTCTCTCCGGCAACTGACATGTTGATTGCATCTTTTATTCCTTTTTCCGTTTGTTCTTGTTTTAGCCTATTTGTAGACTTAAAAAAAAAGGCTTACAAGTGTAAATTCGGCAAGTATACCTACCCTTGTTTTCACTCTGCAATATATGTAGTCCCCTTTAAATAAATCGGACTTAATTTCGTTTCCTCGGCCTTAACAAACTTGCTCTCGCACGCTTTGCGGTACCCAGCGCACCCCAATTAAAATGGTGTCTTCACTAATTAAGACGGTGCACATTTGCTCCTGCTGCCAGCACCACGCCGATCCAGAATTGTATCTCGCTTCACCTACGAGGAGCGTATTTTCGCGTCCTTTGGGTTCTGCACCCTGGAGCTTCTGCATGCATGTCTCAGGAGATGGTCGACGATGGAATTGTGTTTTGGGGTCTGCGCGGAGCCGGCATATTCCCGGGTACCGACTTGTTTCGCTCGAGATTGAACGTGTAACTGCCTACGGTCCTGAAACACATGAATTATGCCTTTTGGTTTTACAGCTAGAAATTTTCCATCTAGAGTTAACCGTAACCTTCTTGTCCCGCGGCTTCGAAGTGGTTAAAGATGCTGCCTTGGAGGAATCACAATAGGACTTTTGTCATCACATCTCTGCTCTTATGTCTTAAACCTTGGAACCGTAGCGATGTGCAGGACCTCTCCGATTCAATGGAAGAACTTGACTTTTTCCTCCTGTTTGAGGTTCCGTGCACATCAATGCCAAAACAACTTGATGCATTTGTGGTCGATTTATGAGACGCGGTTTCCCAGGTGGCCATTGCCACCTATTATGGCTCAGTGGTCCTTTCCGTTGATCATTAAGACTGTGTGGGTATTCTTCCATTCCCTCCCTTCCCAAATCGGGCACACTCGTGTGACGCATCGCTATTTGATGGAGCGCTCGCCTGCGCCCTATTGCAACGACTGCGTCGTTCCCCAGACTGTTCGGCACATTCTTGTCGAATGTCCCAGTCTGGGTGATCTTCGCGCACGACACCTGTCCCGGTACCGGGATGGGCGGGGTCGCTACCGCCTGTCCCTTGTACTCGGAATGAGTGCGTGCACATCGACTGGTGGACTTGTTGACTTTTTGGGGGAGGCCGGCCTTCTCCCTATCATTTAAGCAGGGTTTGTTTTTTTGGGGTTTTTTGCATTTGTTTTTTTTTTCTTTAGGTTGCACGCTCCTGCGCCGGGGGACCTCTCCCCGACGCAGGAGCTTGCTTCCTTTTCCCCATTTGGGGCGTTTTTT
The DNA here is from genome assembly GCA_963969495.1 of Ceratothoa steindachneri. NCBI lineage: Eukaryota > Metazoa > Arthropoda > Malacostraca > Isopoda > Cymothoidae > Ceratothoa > Ceratothoa steindachneri. The sequence goes on from OZ018335.1 coordinate 80,081,831, forward strand.
TCGTTTCTTTAATTTTATTTTAAAGTAGCCTAAAACTAGGCCAGTTTTAATACGGCGACTAATGCCCAAGTAGGTAGTCGCCAGATGAGCTCTTAAAAAAAAAAATCTTCCATTCCCTCAACCCCTTAATTAGCTTTTCCCACTATTGCGACTTAACTTCCGATCTCTGTTACGTTTCTGCTACATCCAGTCGTTTCACCCCCATAACTGCCCGTTTTAACGAGCCCAGTCATCGTATTGAGGGTTAAGACCCGAAAGTTGACCGAAGGCAGTAAGTATTCAAGGCATCTGATACCATGACGAAATTTAAAATCCCTCATTTTGTTTTTATTTTCAGAAATGTGTCCAGAATGCCCTTCGTACTACAGCAATCGCTCCGCTTGTCACATGATGTTGACCAAGTATAGCCATGCTCTCACAGACGCTCGGGAGGCTGTCAGATTAGACGCTTCGTTTGTCAAGGTTAGCTTTTTCCCATCCGACCCCGTAAAGGGCGCGGCGATTTGCCATCCTGGCCGCCGTGCTGATGGGACTCAGCACCCCGTCCGACCCCAGCTTAGCCTCTTCTCCTTCCTTCAAAACACTTGTTTCCTCGCTTTTCATACAACCTCTCTCACAACTTTCAATGGTCAGCCTCTAATTTCACAGGGTAGATGCTGACCTTCTTCTTAAGTCAACCGTCCCTGATCGGGGCTGAGGGGGGAGGGGACAATGTTCCCTAACCCCTGAGCTCCGGTCTGGGGTGGTTAGCTTTTAACAGCCTGCTTTATCCCCACCCATACCTTCCTCACATCCCTTTTCCTCTCCTCTTCACAATCTATATATTTTTTACGCCGTGTTCAAGGTGGAGCCGCCATGCCGATGGACTGCCAGGCCACCAGGCGGGAGGGGTGGTCTTAAATGGCGGTGCCTGGCTCTGCCGGGCTTGTAAGCACCTCTCGCAGTGCGGGCTACTGCGAGAAGTGATGCGCGATTGCATCCCGTGTCAAAAAGAGGGTCACCATGCCCAATGATTATTATAAAAAAAAACCTCAACCCCCAACTTCCCCTATAACATCGACGGAGCCGCCCTTGGGCAGCTCCAGCAAAAGAAATGGAGGTCCCCCCTCCCTGTGCTTGCTCAGGGGACCCTCCATATATCTCTAACCGGAGAGGAGGCTTACTCCTCTCCTTCGCTTACGGGTGTAGGGGACTCCCCCTCACCCCCTTCTCTGGAGGTGCTTTCGGGCGCCTCCCTTTTACCAGCGGCAGTCCCCTCTGTTCTTTCCAAGGGGACTGCCAAGAAAGCCAGCAGGCAGCCCTTAACCAGCGGCTCGGTGGGGCAAACCCCCTTAGGGGGGAGAGGGAAGCCAGGCCCCTTTGGTCGCTTCCCTCAAAAGACCTGCTGGCAAGAATACTGAACCTTGCCGCGGTCAAGGCCCATGCTTTCCCAAAGAAGACTAGTGACGATACTGCCAACGGGACCGGCGATGTCTTGGGGGGGGGGATGGCCAACTGGAGACCCCCCCCCCCTGAGATAGACATGTTCCTTGAGGAGACCCAGCCTCAGACGGTAGGGCCTTCCATAGGGGGGGGGGGGAATCCGGGCTCGGCGCCAAGCACCGAACCCGAATCCGGCCCTATGCAAGGTCCCACTCAAACGGCCGAGGGCTCCGAGGCAGTAAAAGGAGGGGACGGATCTCCTCCGACAGGTGCCCCTACGACTACCAGAACCTTCTCCATTTCGGAGAGGGACCTGGCTGAGGCCGGCCCATCTGGCATGGGGGCTTCTGCCGGCGGTGGTGAGAAGCGGGTTCATTCCCCGCGCTCCTCTCCAAGAAAGAAAAAGACGAAGAAGACTCGGGGCTACTCTCCATCCGTGGGGGCTGCGGGGACGGATGGGTCTGCTGCCACTCTGGCAAGCGACCAAGCCAAGATCGGCACATCCGCCCCCTCTGCCCCCTTAGTTGTGGAGCCCCTGACTAAGACTAATACCAAGAGTGCACAGGGTGGAGCCTCGATGACATCGGGGCCCCTCATTCAGAGGTTACCTGGCATTTTCGAGCCCGCTGGCTTCAAACGCTTCCTCGTTATTCGCTCCACTGATGGCACCATGTTGTCCAAGGGCAACATGATCCATCAGAGGAGAGGATTAGCTAGTGCAATTGGTAGAGAGCCGAAGGTGACCCGTTTCTCAGATGGGAGCCTTCTGGCGAATCCCGCCGAGGCGGCCAAGTTAAGTTCTCTTCGGACACTTCATTGCACCCCGGTGAGTGTGACGCCGCACTCTACCATGAACTTTGTGAAAGGAGTAGTTTATGCGAGGGAACTTGTTGACTACTCCATTGAGGACATCACCCTAGAGCTGGCCGACCATGGGGCGGTCAAGGTCGAACGTGTGATGAGAAAACAGGGAGGGGCCTCGAGACCCACCCCTACACTCTTCGTCACGTTCGACTGTGACAAGCTCCCTGAGTCGGTGCGTGCCGGTTGGTACCGCTACCGCGTGAAGGCATTCGTGCCACTGCCGCGGTGGTGCTATTACTGTCACAGCTTCGGTCATACGAATCGCTCATGTAGACGTGCAAAGTCGGGGTCACCCCAAGTCTGTGTAAATTGCTCCAAGGTCGCACACGATAAGTCCAAATCGTGTGTGGCCAAGTGTGTCAATTGCGGAGAGCCGCACCCTGTTTCTTCGAAGCAATGTGGTGCATATCTCCTTGAGAAAGAAATCCTGGCTGTTCAGGCCCAGGATAGACTCTCATTCCGCGAGGCTACGGACTTGGTCCTGGCGCGCCCGGCTCTGCCTTGGACGTCATATGCCTCAGTAGTTAGAAAGGCACCCTCTGCTCCTGGCCCATCCAGGCCAACGAGCATGGTTGTTTCCGCGCCCATTCGGAGCCCTTCTACGGGCTCTACCCAACCCGGGCGCTCCCCTGGTAAAGCTGGCGGCAAAAAGGGTTCATACCCAGCCCCGGCTAAAACCACGGCTCCCCCCTCTTTCCCCAGCGTGACCGTTTCCCGCAAGGCGAAACGGCCATGCGCCTCCACTGAGTCGGTAGACTCACAGGAGGCAACACCCCTGAAGATGGTCGCTAGGCCATCTTCCGGGGTTCCTAAAGCTGTTCCCCGAAAGGAGGACAGCAACAAAGGAGCTTCGGCTCCTTCGCCCACGCCCCGAGGTGGAGCGAGTGGCTCGGAGACGGTGGTTCCTCGAAAAGAGGGCCCCCCGCCTCCGAAGCCGCAACGCCTGCCTAGGTTTCGAGGCGGAGGGAGGAAAAGACTAGCATGGCGAGCCCAACCTTCCCCAATAAGTCCTCGAAGTGTACAGCGCCTTCAGTGCTTTGTCCGGCCAACAGTTCCCGGGGTTCTGCCCCCGTGAAACGTACGGCCATTCCCGTGAGGGTCTTCAGTTCGAGGAGGGCCCATGCGTCTCCTCCGAGCTAGGCCTGGAGGGCATATTCCTTCAATGGAATTGCCGTGGTCTCCGGCCAACTGGGAGGAGCTGCGGAGGCTCGTCTCATCCCGTTCCCCGTTAGCTATCGTTTTGCAGGAGACCATGCTAGCCGCGTGTCGCCTGCCCGTCCTTCCGGGGTATAAGGGTCTTGCAACCCCACCACCGCGGGATAGCCGGGCTGGGGGATGCGCGGTTTACACCCGGCATGATGTCTCCGTTCTTCCTTTCTCTTTAGATACCTCCTTTCAGACAGTGGCTGTACAGCTGCACCTGGATAGGAGGTATACTCTGATTTCTGCGTACATTCCACCGTCAGCTGACTTCGACGCGGGGGACTTCCGCCGGGTCGTGCCACGGTTGCCGAGGCCCTATCTCTTGCTTGGAGATCTGAACGGCAGGCATCCTCTCTGGGGAGATTACTCCATAAATCCCAGGGGACAAGTGCTTGCCGATCTGATCGAAGAGCTTGAGATGGGTGCCCTAAACGTCGATGAGTTTACGCATCACTGTCCGAGAACCGCTTCATTTTCTTGCCTCGACCTATCTTTGTGCTCTTCGGATGCACAGCTGATTTTGATTGGGAGGTGGTCGATGACGTCCATAGTAGTGATCACTTTCCCATTCAAATATCATTTTCAGGGCAACTGCCGTCTGAGAGACCACCTCGGTGGTGCTTGGCGCGGGCGCGGTGGCCTGCATTTCAGGAAATGACTGAATTCTCTATCTCAGTCGAGGAGTTTAGGTCGGTAGATGAGGCCGTTGAGTTCTCCGGTCACCTCATCGGCGTGGGCCTGACTACTATTCCTAGGACGTCTGGCCGTTTTGCACGCCGACCACTCGCATGGTGGTCAGCCGAGTGTGAGACGGCCCTCAAACAGAAGCGTTATGCTTACATGCGCTATAAGCGCCGCCCGAACGATTTCACTGTCGCTGAATTTCGTCGGGCTAGGGCTAGGTTCCGGTATATTTCGAAGCCCGCCCGCCGCTCTTCTTGGCGGGCACACGTGTCTTCACTTAACGGGAAGACCCCTTTAGCTGAGGTGTGGAAGTGAGTCAAAAGGATTCGGGACAAGTTCTCGCAGGACCTCCCTCCCGTTCTCCAGGAGAATGGGACCGCAATCTCCGACCCCGCATCCGTGGCGGAATCCTTAGCGACCGCTTTTTCCGCATTGTCTAGCCGTGATGCTGCTCTGCCAGCATTCAATGCAAGTCGTGATGTCGCGGAAGGCCGCCGGCTGGATTTTACCTCCAGAGGCGGAGAACCCTTCAACGACAAGTTTACTGTGAGTGAGTTGCGTTTCGCTCTCTCTTCGTGCGCGGACACCGCCCATGGTCCCGACGATGTCCCGTACGCCATGCTTCGACACCTGGGTGAGCCAGGCATGGCCTTTCTGTTAGATTTGTTCAACAGGATCTGGGTGGAAGGTCTTCTCCCAGACTCCTGGCGAATCGCTACTGTGCTCGCCTTTTGCAAACCGGGAAGAGATCACTCTAATCCGACCGGTTTCCGCCCAATCTCTCTAACCTCTTGCGTGTGCAAGTTGATGGAGAAATTGGTAAATGTTAGATTAGCCTATTTCCTGGACAGCGGAGGTTATCTGTCTTCTGCACAGTGCGGCTTCCGCAAGTTCCACACCACGTCGGATGCTCTGCTCCGACTGGAAAATGCCGTCTGCGAGGCTTTCCTTCGTAGACAGCACTAAGCCACGGTGTTTTTTGATCTGGAGAAGGCCTATGATACCGCATGGCGATACGGTATCATGGAGACTCTCCACACGATGGGGGCGAGGGGACGCCTCCCAATGTTTATATCTGAATTTTTGCGAGATCGTCGATTCCGCGTACGGGTGGGGGGAGCCCTCTCCGGCCCAAAGGAGCAGGAAGAGGGTGTCCCGCAGGGAAGTGTCCTCAGTGTCACACTCTTTGCCCTGAGCATCAACGGCATCACCTCGGTGCTGCCGGAAGATGTTCTCGCTACGCTCTACGTGGACGACCTTTCGATATCTTTTGGCGCGGCCCAGATGCCAACTCTGGAGCATCGACTCCAACAGGCATTGAACTGCGTCTCTCGCTATGCCGAAGCGCACAGGTTTCGGTTTTCTTTGGCCAAGACTAAGGTGGTGCACTTCTGCCGCCATCCACGGCTTCACCCCGACCCAGATTTGTTTCTTAATGGGGTGCGCCTGGATATGGTTGAGTCGCACCGTTTCCTTGGTCTTGTATTCGACCGACGCCTCACCTGTGAGGCTGATATTCGCAGCCTTAGGGTCTCTTGTACCCGCGCCATGGACATTCTCCGTTCCGTGACGTTCAGCGCTTGGGGCGCTGATAGGGCTACTGCCTTACTTTTTTATCGATCCTTTGTTTGCTCGAAGCTCGACTACGGATGCGAGTTTTATGCATCCGCAGCCGAGCGTTTATTGCGGAAGGTGGATTCGATCCACCACACCGGCGTTCGCCTTGCGACCGGTGCCTCCCGCACTTCCCCCATTGAGAGCCTGTTGGTCGATTCTGGGGAGATGCCACTCGCTCTGCGCCGCGTGCAGTGCATCTCTCGCCTGTACGCGCGAGCCCTGCGCCTCCCTCAGTCGATAACAGCTCTCACTGCATCCGCAGCTGATCTCGATGGTGCCTATGCCTCCGAGAGACGCCAGTCATACCCTAAGCCCCTTTTGGTTTACTGCCAGGAAACTCCTTCGAGAGGTAGATATAGCTCTCGGGCCGGTGGCGCCCCTGGTTCTGCCCAGGACGCCACCCTGAAGGGTACCACATTTGGCTATTTGTCGCCACGCCTCTGCTCCCAAAGCTTGTACTGTGCCGGGAGTATTGCTTTCGACCTTTTTGGAGCACACATCGTGTCACGCTGGTACCGTGCCAGTGTATACGGATGGCTCCAAGTCCCAAGAGGGGGTCGGCTTCCACGCCGTATCCCCTCTGTTTTAATTCAGCGGGGCTCTACCAGGCGCTGCGTCTGTCTTCACGGCCGAGCTGGTGGTAATACACCACTCGGTACGGGAGATTACGCGACGTGCCCTGTTCGGAGACCGGATTGTGATCTATAGCGACTCACAAAGCGCCCTGAGTGCTCTCGGGGCATTGGAATCTCCGCATCCCCTGGTTCGCGAAATCCGTGACGCCACGGTTTTGGCGAGTCGGGCAGATGTCGAGATTATCTTCTGCTGGGTTCCTGGACATGTAGGAATTGCGGGGAATGAGCGCGCCAAAGAGTCCGCGAGGACTCTGCGACCGGACCAGCGTTTCGCTCTTCCTCACACTGACTACATGACAGGTATACGGGCAGCTCTTCGGACTGCTTGGCAAAGAAGATGGGAGACGGTCGAATTCAACTTAAAGTTGCGTGCCATTGCGCCGCGACTGTTCCCATGGACCTATCCCCCAATGCCGCGGCGGCTTCAGGTTTACTTTCTGTCGTCCCCGAATCGGGCACACTCGTGTGACGCATCGCTATTTGATGGAGCGCTCGCCTGCGCCCTATTGCAACGACTGCGTCGTCCCCCAGACTGTTCGGCACATTCTTGTCGAATGTCCCAGTCTGGGTGATCTTCGCGCACGACACCTGTCCCGGTACCGGGATGGGTGGGGTCGCTACCGCCTGTCCCTTGTACTCGGGACGAGTGCGTGCACTTTGACTGGTGGACTTGTTGACTTTTGGGGGGAGGCCGGCCTTCTTCCTTTCATTTAACCAGGTTTAATTGTTGTTGTTTTTTTTATTGCTTTTGTTATTGTTTATTTCTTTTTATTGTTGTTTCCTGTTCAATCTTTAAATTAGCCTAGAACTAGGCTGTTTGTTTACGGCTACTTATGCCAAGTCGGCAGTCGCCAGATAGCCCCTTAAATAATAATAATAAAAAAAAAAATTCCCGATCCGAATGTCTCAAATTTGCTATCAGCAAAGTACATGGTAGTTATTCCTAAAAGAAGCTTTTCTGTACACGTTACATTCGTGCTTTAGATCTATAAACTTTGTTTGGGGATAAGGTCAGACTCTTTATATATATATATATATATATATATATATATATATATATATTACTCATATATATATTACTCATTACTCATATATTACTCATATATATATTACTCATTTTATAGAGTTCATGGTTTTAATTCGTAAATCGTTTGATTCTTCTTGTCCCTCTCAGCTGCCAACAATTATTACTGACTCATTCTGTCTTTTACAGGGCTACATCCGAGTAGCTAAATGCAACATAGCGCTCGGCGATGCGAACGCTGCTCTTTCGGTGCTCCGTCAGGCCTCGGAGATCCACCCGGGCACCAAAGCAGTGCGGGACGAGATGGTCAACGCCAACCGACTGATCCGCCACGCAGAAGAGATTGAGAAAGCAGCCGCCAAAAAGGATTACAGAACGGTAGTGTCCTTTCTTTTGAGCTGGCGTTATTAGCTATAGTATCCGCAGAAAGAATTTTACCCATAGAAATTTTCAGTGATGACTCCAAAGTCCGAGCTCCTTCCCCCCGAACTTGGGAGTCATCCCGCACCCCCTAGATGTTGAAATCGGCGAGGCTCTTGTTATTTATAGCGTCTCACAGATTGCGCTAAGTGCTCTCGAGTGACTAGAATCTCTCGGCGCCCTCGTCTGTTACGTAGCATTCGTGACTTTCGTCTACTGCGGCTCTGAGTGATGTGAAGAATGCCTTTAGCTCGTTGCCAGGATATCTATGGGTGGTAGGAAATGAGCATGATGTTAAGGTGGCCATGCAGTCTACACAGACTGGCATCAGATTGACATTTTGTCTTGTTCACACTTGACTATATGGCGATAATCAGGGAGCCCTCCGTGCTACACCATATAGAAGATGGAGACAGCTACCGCGCATATGAAGATACGTGCCATTGCGCCTCTATTATTCGTTGTCATGGACTCACCCCTAATTCCTGGATGATTTCGAATCGTGTGCCAATAGCTGCTTTCTTGTTGACCTGCATCCCGACCCAAGTTCTGCTGCGGAATACTGGGAATGTTTGTCCACCCGGCGACAAATGTAGTGCCAAAGCTAGATTTTATATGTTGCGTTCCGAATAAAAATATAGGTCTCCCATGCTAGTAATGGGGCTTTTTCTTTACCGGCACCTCTCTTGGAGCCGCCCCCAGTCGGACGTAGAGGTGCTCCCCCTAAGCTTTCTAAGGGGCCCTTCAAAAAGGAAAGCATAATGGAAATATTTGGGAGTTGCTGCTCCGCTCTTGAAGGTAGCTAAAAGCAGGTTTAATCCTCTCCAAGGGACAGCAGGTAGCAGACCCCTCCCGAATGAGGGTTCTAATAAGGTTAGGTTGTTGAGTCTTCCCGGAGGGAGGGAATCTTGATTTGGAATGAACGACCCAAAAGCCTGATCCCTCCCCAGGCACACTCCCTTCTAAGGAGAATGAGTCCTCCCCGCGGAAAAGGTAGAGAGAGGTTATCCTTTATCGTTGCTGCGACGACGGGTGGATCCTTCGCCATTTCGGTGAAGGACCAGCCCCAGGCTGGTTCGTTTAGCCTCTCCACCCCCTTATAAGGCGGGTGAGAGGGACCCTAAATAAAATATACAGTGAAAGTGGTGCCTGAGAGCCTTCTAGGCCCCCTATTCAGAGGTTGCCGTGCTTCAACGTTTCCAAGTCAGCTGTTTGACTGACGGCACGAAATTGTCCGACGGATACATGCTGCTACGTGAGAGTCTAGCTTCGTTTCTGGGTTGGAACCAAGGGTCTCTCGTTTCTCGGACCGGGTACTTAATGACCCCGCCCGAATTCAGCGCCTACCCATGTCGCCAACTGCGTTCCCCACACCAACTACATGGTAGTAGTAAGGTCAGTCCTTCCAGCTGCCTGTCAAAGAAGATGGAAGACGGCCGTCGTGATCCTCAAGTTGCGCGCTATCACGCCGCGACTTTCGCCGTGGAACTACCTACCCCCCCAATTCTTGTGTGGTCTTCGAATTGGGCGCACCATCATTTGATGGACCCCGTAAGGGCCGCGGCGATTTGCCATCCTGGACGCCGAGCTGACGGGACTCAGCGCCCCATCCGACCCCAGCTTAGCCTCTTCTCCTTCCCTGAGTTTTCCTTTCAATTATTTCTATCCTTCTTTCCAACTCCTCATACTATTGTTTTCCTTCTGCTTCTCCAAAATATCCGTTGTTTGGGTAATTCGTTAGCTTTAGGTTTTTATTTTTAACAGGTTAGTTTAGTTTAGTTATTTAGTACCTTAGGTACCCTCTTTTACATTTTTGTCGTTTGGTACTCGACCAGGCTACGCTTTTGGACTGATCCTTTCTTACTTCTGCCTCTGTACGGGTCGACGGATGCGCCCATTGGGGGGCATCGTCTGCAGAACCGTGCCCTAGAGGAGGTTTGGTTGCCTGGGTCGTCATTTTGTTTCTGGGAACTCTTTGCATCGCAGTCCAGAGAATCTCCCTTATGCGGCCCCGGTGGTTTTAAAACGACAATGGGAGTCGGGGTGCCGGTTACCCCGTATGGGCGCTCTTTGGACTCACGATGACGATTTGGTGCATGCCCTCGGCTCCAGGGTCAGCCCAAAATAAAATATTTATTTATATGAGTAAATTTAACAAAAATAACTCGCACATCGTGCCTTAGACCCTGACGGTAAACGCTTTGATCCTTTTGGGTCAGGAGTCGATCCTCAGTTGGATTACGACCGATTTTTAGTGTTGAAAGCGAACAGTAGTCCCCTTAGTAAGGCTGACATCTTCGACGTCTACGAGGATTTTGTTGAGAAATGTGGTGAACCTGCCCAAATGTGGCCACGTAATGATGGCGCATTGATAGTCGAGGCGAAATCAAGCGAACAGCATCAGCGGATCAAGACCCTACAGTCTTTAGCTTCTGTAGACATGTCCTCTGCTTCGCACCCGACATTTAAGACCTGTAAAGGTGTTATCCGATCGGGAAAGTTAATAGATTACGATGTTGACCGGCTGGTATCAAAACTTATCAATCAGAAGGTTGTAAGTGCCCACCGCATTTCCAGGTTTGTGAATGGCGCTAGGTTACCTACCGCCACCATAATCCTGACCTTCAACAGATTGGAACCGCCCAAGTACGTTAAGGCTGGCTATCTTAACATCCCAGTCAAGCCTTACGTTGAAAACCCACGGCGATACTTCCATTGCCAACGCTTCGGCCATGTAAGCAAGTTTTGTAAATAGGCAAGGTTGTATGTGAATTGTGGATCGGATTATCACGGGACGCCCTGTTTTCAATAGCCGTGGTGCCCTAACTGTGGTGGACAACACCCTGCAACATCACAGTAATGCACTTTCTTTCTCTACGAGAGGGAAGTCGTTGCCATTAGAAACGAGAACAGGGTCAGTTTTAAAGAGGCCAGAAGAAGAGTAAAGGAGATGTATGTCCAACCTGGTGTGAATTTTTCTGATGCTCTGCGTTCTACCGGGCCAAAGAAATGGAGAAGCCAGAAACCTCCTACTGGTTCTCCTGTGCCTGACCAGGTAAAATGTCCTCGCTGTACTAAACAAGAAGAGGAACCTTCCATCCTCTCCTGGTTCCCCAAGTGTAGTTTAGCACCTTGCTACTTCTCCAAGTCATGTGGATGTTGATCATGTTGGTCCTCAGGTGGTATCCATTCCACCTCTGGACATTCACCCTGCTCCTAAAGAACCAAGCTTTTCTTCAGCTCTTCCAAAGCCAGTTATCACCCCACCTCCCCTTGTTGATGCTGCTTTGGAATTCCTTCGATCCCTGAATGAGAAGCAACCAACCTTTGTTCCTTCCCAGGAGCCAGTTGTTGGGGAGGTTACCCCCTTATCTGAGGAGGAGTGCAAATTGATTATTTGGGAGGGAAACATGATGTGCTTGGGCCGTTCTGCCCAGGGTTAAACCTTTGTGGGATGATATTTTTAGGGGTGTTGATGCACTCCAACCCCGTATTGGGGGAAAGCGGTTAATGGTCATAGTGTTTTGAGACAGTTTCCGCCGATTGCCCCTTCGGCACACTAATGTAGCGAGTCTGTTAAGCTTTCGATATCGGCTAAACAAAGAGACCCTGGGTATAGATCGAAAGGAATAGTTGAACAGATGTCGCTTCAAGCATGTCGAGCCCCCTTATCTAATCCAAGGCTACTGAAGATAAGAGTAAGGAGCCGAGAATGACTACCCTAATTATGGGTTAGAGAGAATGGAGGAGAAAGCAGTCAGACGAGGCTATCTCGAAGAATTTGTTATATTTGCATGCTGCTAATTGAATGGGTATCTTTGCAGGCCATCTATCACGTCGACCGGGCTCTGGACTTAGCGGTGGGCTGCCGCGCCCTCCGGATTACCAAAGCCGAGTATCTGGTTGATTTGCAGCGACATCTGGAAGCACAGGAAATTGTCAAGTAGGTGGCGTTGGTGATTTCGTTTGTTGGCATTACGCCCAAGTTATCCAACCCTCTCTTTCCTTATAAGGGTGTTGAAGCTCGTGCCCATAAGTGACCGTCCATTTTGGACGCTCATGTTTCTGGTGGATTTAGCGACCTCCTTTGTTTAAACATACCCTCCCCACTTTTCGCTGTTATCACTGTATGTATTCTCCGCCTCTCGGACGAGCTCATACTCGATAGATACCCGTAGTTGGGGTGCCTCGTTAAACTGTAGGTCCCCACTGAGAAAGATCGCCACAAACAAGGGCACAATAGGTTTTCATCACACGAGTAACTTACCTAATGTGGCTTAACGTCACTTGTTTGGAAACGAATAGACTACCTAGTCGAATTGTTTTGAGAGTCGCCGAATGAGCCAGGTTTTCATTTTATTGCTCTATTTCGTACGTTTGATTCAGAGAATCGTCAGCAATTTCATAATAAATGTCTTAATTTTTGCTGACATAAGTCAACACACGTGACGCCCCCCCTCCCTCCCTTGCCTTTCCCTTTCGCCAATCATATAAAGATCACCGCACTCGCACATTTTCTCCAATTTATGTTCTTGCCCTCTGTATACTGATTTTGAAAATATATATCTCTTCTATTTGGTTGAATTTTTTACTTTTTTCTCGCCGTAGTGAAATTTTACAAACAGATTCTGGAAACGTGGATGCCATCTGCGTGAGAGGAATGTGCTTGTATTACCAAGATAACCAGGAAGCAGCTTTCACTCACTTCCAGCACGCCCTGAAGCTTGCGCCCGATCACAGGAAGGCCAAAGAAATGTATAAGGTAGTGTGCCACCTTTTAGTGTTAACTTCATTCCTACTTTTCCTCTGACTTACCTGAGTTCGACCCTTTTCCCATTTATGTATGTAGAGAGAGACGATAATACATCGAACGTATGGCTTCTTTTTACATTAAGGTTTTCAAAATTTCGTAGGCAAGTTGGACGTGGAGTTTAGTCGTGGTTAGCGACTGTTGGTTGGAGCCGCCGGGTCATATCATCACGGAAATACCATTCCCAGCTTTCATTGTATTGCAGGTGGAATTGGTTAACGCTCTACTTGGTTTCTCGGTCACTCTACAGTAAATTACAAAGTCATGAGTATTTACAATCGACAAGGTGTTGAACAAGGCGCTTTGTCATCCCATATCTTTTCCATTCCTCTTCTGAATTACATAATTTTCCTTTAGAAATGATCTCTTTCATAATACCAATGTGTAGGGATGAGGCAAAAATTCAAGAGATAAATCTTTGTTAGTTATTTGGGGCTACCCATCCCTCTGACCGGATATTGAAATTCACATAAAGTTCCGAATGACAATTCCTAGTATGCCCATGGAAGTGGTATGAGGAGGTGGTTTAGACGCAGAGATTGGATAATAATAATAAATAATATATAATAATAAGTCTTTTGTAATGCGCTCTTTATGTGTGTGTGTGGAATGTTTTGTGGATAGAGATACATCCCATGAAGTATGTTCCTGGAGGTTGGTAGTGGTCATGCTTCACTGGCTTGGGTTTCGCATACTGTAGAGAAATTGCGTTCCTGGAGCTCAAGAGTGTGTTTTAAGGGTTTTGCCTTTGCTTGGAGATATTGTGGGAGCATTATGTGGCGAGGGGAGGTGCTTTGTTTTGTGTTTTCTCTGGTGCGCTGAGGTGAGTGAGTGGGAGGTTTGGTGCCCAGGCAAGTGAAGCAAGGATATATTTCTTTCATGTGTGGACGATGAAATCCTTGGATTGATAGAATGTAGTTCTCGGAGTCGGGGTAATTTTTGTTTCGTTTTGCCATTTCCCCACTAAAGCAAACTTACCACCACTTACTCTTCACCTTTTTTTTCTTCCAAATTATATACTTCCACACATGACATTTAATATCGAAGTACTCTTCCTGTAGAATTCTAGTCAAGCCTTTAAAAAAAGCTCTCCCACACAGTGGAGTCACCACGCCATTAAAACTAATCCCATCTCATTTATGCCTGGTCCACAAAAGGCCGCCCATCATTATTTCCACGAACAATCATAGCGCTCTACTATCCGTGGGCAACACGCCCTCTTCATGCACACTTATATCTACTTCCTCCTCTGTTGTCCCATTCTCTTTTAAACACTCCTTCACATAATCAGGCCACCTTTTACACTCTCTTCCAACCCTTTTGACCCACTTGTATATTCTCTTTGTCTTATTTCCATTCATTCTCCTTATCTACCCATCCCACCTCTGAATATTTTTTCTCACGACCTCCTTCGCACCATAATCATCTCCTTCCTCACTCTATCCATCTTTCGCATTCCACCCTTCCTTCTCATTCAATACCATAGTTTCACTCCCACAAACCAACGTTGATACCAGCATACTCTCATGCAACTTCCTGTTTCACACCCTTACACACGCTGTCAAAAGCTTCGATCAACATTTCAAATCCCTCTCACTCTCAGACACCAACACCAGGTCAGTCAGTCAGTCAGTATACACCAACATAGACAGAACCCATCCCTCATCGCTCCTCATCAAGTCCACGACCTCTTTCAACTTCTCTCACTACTCCATCCATAAAAATATTAAACAGCCATGGCGACATCACACAACCCTGTCTTGCACCCTTACATGTGTCACTCCACTCACTCCGGCTTTCACCCCAACACACATCTTATTTGCATCAGCAATAAAAGACTCAGTTCGACCCGAAAACTATTCTGGAGATGACTAGTTGACTTCCCGAACTTTGTTTCCGGGATAATGAAGTTTTCCCGTTGAACTGCGTCTCTTTTGTCTCATCAAGAAACTCTATACCGAGCGGAAGACCTACAGCTTACTTTCAACATAAATACTTTTCACACTATCCGATAGTTGTCCATTCCCTGCATACATTCTTAGTACTTGCCATAATGCTTCTTCACTTTTGCTTTATCCAGATCCATGAACCCAACATGCATTTAACAGTTCTTTGCAGTCTCTACTTTTACACCCAAGTCCTCGGCCAGGCGCCATCCTACCAAATGTTTGTCCACCGGGCGGAAGAAGTGTCCCCGTATGGTGCCAAACAGGTTCGATCGGTATCTTCTCTGCACGCATTCAGGACTGGGCAACTCGGGTGGGCGTTTGTTGCCTAAAAAAAAGGTTTATATGTCCAATAATGAATAAAAATGTGCCCAATAACGAATAAAAATAGTTTTCAATGCCCAATAATGCATACAATTTGGTTCCATTCTCCAATAATGAATAAAATGGGCAAAGTCCAATAATGAATAAAAACTAAGCAATCTTCTGTGGAATCTCCAGTACCTTAGGTCCTCTCATTAATGGATCGCCCACCAGGGATCTTTGAGCCCGGCAGTTTCTCGCGTTTTTGGTCATCCATGCCACTAACGGAACAAAGTTGTCTGAGGGGCACATGTGCTTCGTCAGTGTCAGGGATTTCCCGTTTTGGGGAAGGGGAAACCCTCGACGGGTAACAGAAAGAAACAATTTACATTCTATACAAACAATTCATCCGCACCACCCTAAATTACGCATCCCCAGCCTGGGCACCCAGGGTATCCAGCTACAATTTAGGGAAAATACAAAAAGCACAAAACACAGCTCTCTGCATCGCAACTGACTGCACAAAAAACACCCTAATACCCCACCTACGCACATAAACCAAAATACTACCGATCAATGAGCACCTAGACATGGTGTGCACACGATTCTTCAGCAAGTTGCGCCACCCTACACACCCTATCCATTGCCACCCCCATCCCTAAAGACCTTAAGACTATCCCCGCTTCCTACTACTCCCAACTACTAGGAAGAGTCCCCCCAACACTACTGAACCAGAACACAATAAAACACCTACACACCCACTTTACCCCAGTAGTACTTGGACGGTGGGCAAACAACACCCTACTTCAATGCGTCCTACCAGACATGCACCCTCGGCAGCCGAACCATCTTTTCTCTGGCCCGCCTACAATCAGGACACCACCTCTCACTCCTCGAATACAAATACAGCCTAGACCCTGACTGCCCCCGTTGCAACCACCAACTGACAGACGACACGACTCCTGATCCTCGCCTGCCCTTCTCTCGAACACCTCACTTGCCGTGTTGGCATTCCTGAGTGCTGCCAAGTTTGACTGAATAGAACCCGGGGCCCACAAAAAAAGAGAGAAATGGTTTTGCATAATGAGGCTGTTTCGTGCAAAGCCAAGAGTGTGAATTGGGGTGGGTTGACTCCTTGCCTACTCAGTCCATTGCGACACATTTATTATATTTGAAAAGGAGGTTTTGACCGTTCATGTTATAGACCATGTTTCGTCCCGGGAAGCTACGCAGCCACCTCCTTCACTTCCCTTCTTAAGAAAGCACCCTCCCCTACTAGACATTCCTAGCCTACAAGTACGGTAGCGTCAGCCCCCATTGGGTACCCTATTGGTTCTACTTCCCCAGGGTGCCGTCTCGTTACGGATGTCCCTCAAACGTGCAAGTCCTGCTCCGACCAACCCTCTCCTCCGTGCGGGCCCGCTTTGATAAGCGCGACAAGGCCACGCTCCTTCCGAGTTTCTAGCCTTGGAAGAGATGCAGCCCGGTTAGGTGCTGGTGGACCATACCCTGCGAAACCCTAAACGCACCCCCCGAAAAGTGGATAGCAATTAGCTAACGTCAGTTCCACCGCCCCTGCCTAATGCTTTCCCCGTAAGGGGCGCGGCAATTTGCCTTCCTGGTCGCCGTGCTGACGGTACTCAGCGCCCCGTCCGGCCCCAGCTTAGCCTCTTCTCCTTCTTTCTGACAGCCTGTGTTTTTACCCTACTTGCTCACCTTTCCCACAACTTTCTCTGGTCTGCATCTAATTTCACAGGGTAGACGCCGAGCAGAGCAGTTTCCTCTCGCCCAACTATTCCGGATTGAGGCTGTGAGGGACAACGTTCTCTCACACCTGAGCTACAGCCTGGGGTGGTGGCTGAAGGATCTGTCGTAGGGGATCAGTCTGGCGGAGTGAAAAGGCGGATTCATTTCCTGGTTTCCTCTCCTAAAAAGAAAAGAAACCGAAAGAAGACTAAAAAGACTGGGCTCATCTCCTTCCGCTGGGGCCACGGGATCGGAGGGGTCTGCTGCAGTTTCGGTAAGCGACCAATCCAAGATCGGCACGTCCTGTACTGTTGCTCCCCTGGGTGGTAAGCCCCATACTAAGACCAAAAGAGCGTAGAGCGCAGCCTCGATTACGTTGGGGCCCCTCATTCAGAGCCTACCTGGCGTTTTTGAGCCCGCTGGCTTCAAGCGTTTCCTCGTTATTCGCTCCACTGATGGCAGCACGTTGGCTCGTGGCAACATGATCCATAAGAGGAGAGCTAGCTAGTGTGATTGGTAGAGAGACAAAGGTGAGCCGTTTCTCGGAAGCGAGCCTTTTGGCGAATGCGTCGATTCCATCCGAGGCAGCTATGATTAGTACCCTTCGTACATTGGATGGCATGCCTGTGAGTGTGACGCCACACTTTACCATGATTACGTTTATGCGAGGAAACTCGTGGACTACTCCATAGAGGACATCACCTTATAGTTGAGCGACATTGGAGGAGTCAATGTCGAACATGTGATGAGCAAACAGGGACTGTGACCGGTTGATATCGCTACAGCGTGAATGCATTTGTGCCACTGCCGCGGAGGTGCTACTACTGTCACCACTTCGGCCATACTATCGCTGTTGTAGCGGCGCAAAGTTGGGGTTACCCGAAGTTTGTGTAAGTTGTTGCAAAGCTGCACGCGATAAGTCCAAATCGTGTGTGGTCAAGTGTGTTTATTGAGGAGAGCCGTATCCAGCTTCTTCGAAGCAATATAGTGCTTATCTCCTCGAGAAGGAAATCCTGGCCGTTCAGGCCCAGGAACGTCTCTCATTTCGCGAGGCTAAGGACTTGATCCTGGCGAGCCCGGCGCTTCCTGGGACGTCCTATGCCTCAATGATAAAAAAGACACCCTCTGCCCTTAGCCCATCCAGGCCTACGAGCACGGTCGTTTCCGCGTCTATTCGGAACCCTTCTGCGTGCTCTACCCACCCCGAGAGTTTCCCTGGTAAAGCTGGCGGAATTAAGGGTTCACACCCAGCCCCGGTTAAAACCAGGGCTCCCATCCATTCCCCCAGGGTGAACATTTCCCGTAAGACGAAACGGCCGCCCGCCCCCACCGAGTTGTTAGACTCGCAGGAGACAACACCCCTGAAGATGGTTGTGAGGCCATCTTCCGGGGTTCGTAATTCGGTGGCCCTAGAGACGGTAGATCCTTCAAAAGAGGGTCCCCCGTCTCCGAACCTGCCCCGCTCGCTTAAGGTTTCGAGGCAGAGGGAGGAAAACACACTCATGGCGAGTCGAATCTTCCCCAATAAGTCATCGAAGGCGACAGCGCTTTCAGCGTATTGTCCGGCCAACACTACATGGAGTTGTGCCTCCGGGAAGCGTACTCCTGTTCCCGTGAGGGTTTTCCCTTCTAAGAGGGCCCCCGCATCTCCTCCGAACTAGGCCTAGAGGGCATATTCCTTCAATAGAATTATCGCTGACTCCGGGCCAACTGGGAGGAGCTATCTTTTTGCAAGAGACCATGCTGAACGCGTGCCCCCTGCCCTCCCTCCAGGGTATAACGGTTTTGCGACCCCGCCACCACGGATCGGGGTCGTTCCCGAGGATGCGCGATTTACACCCGGCATGATGCTTTAATACCTCCTTTCAGGCAGTAACTATGCACCTACACCTGGATAAGAGGTATACTTTTATTTCCGCGTACATTCCACCGTCAGCCGACTTGGACGTGGGGACCTTCCGCCGTGTCGTGGCACGGTTGCCGAGACCCTTTCTCTTGCTCGGAGATCTGAACGGCAGACACCTCCTCTGGAGAGACTACTCTATTAATCCCCGGGATCAAGTCCTTGACGAGCTGGAAATGGGTGTCGTAAATGTGGATGAGTTTACCTATCACTGCCCGAGAATCGCTTCACTTTCCTGCCTCGAACTATCTTTGTGCTCTCCGGATGCACAGCCTGATTTTGATTCCGGGGTGGTCGATGACCTCCATGGTAGTGATCATTTTCCCATTTAGATATCATTTTCTGGGCTGCTGCCTCCCGAGAGCCCGCCCCGATGGTGCTTAGCGCATAGCTGATTTCTCTACCTCAGTCGAGTGTAGGTCGGTAGATGAGGCCGTTTAGTTCCTCCGGCTACCTCACCCCTGCGGGCCTAAATACTATTCCTAGAACGTCTGGTAGTTTTGCACGCCGACCACTCCCGTGGTGGTTAGCTGAGTGTGAGACTGCCCTCAAACAGAAGCGTTATGCCTACACGCGCTATAACTGCCGCCCAAACGACTTCATTGTCGCTGAATTTCGTCGAGCTAGGGCTAGGTTCCGGTATTTTTCGAAGCACGCCCGCCGATCTTGTTGGCGGACATACGTGTCTTCACTTAACGGGAAGACCCCTCAAGCAGAGTCAAAAGGATTCGGGACAAGTTCTTGCAGGACCCTCATCCCGTTCGCCTGGAGAATGGGACCGCAATCTCGAACCCCGCGTCCGTGTCGGAATCCTATGCGACCGCTTTCGCCGCATTCTCTAGCTGGGATGCTACTCCTCCAGCATTCAATGCGCGTCCTGATGTCGCGGAAGGCCGCCGACTGGATTTTACCTCTAGAGGCGGAGAACCCTTGAACAACAGGTTTACTTTGAGTTAGTTGCGTTCCGCTCTTGCTTCGTGCGCGGACATCGCCCCTGGTCCGTATGATATCCCGTCCGCCATGTTTCAATGAGAGAGGCATGGCCTTTCTGTTAGATTTGTTCAACAGGATCTGGGTAGATGGTATCCTCCCAAATTCCTGGCGAATCGCTACTGTGCTAGCTTTTCGCTCGCCGGGGAGAGATCACTCTACCCCGGCCGGTTTTCCGCCCAATCTCTCTAACCTCCTGCGTGTGCAAGCTTATGGAGAAATTTGTAAAAGTTCATTAGTGGATGTCGAGATTATCTTCTGCTCGGTTCCTGGAGATGTAGGAATTGCGGGGAATGAGCGCGTTGATGCGGGCGCCAAAGAGTCTGCGAGGACTGAGCGACCAGACCAGCGTTTCGCTCTTCCTCGCACCTATTACATGGCAGGAATACGGGCAGCTCTCCAGGCTGCTTGTCAACGAAGATGGGAGACGGTCGAGGGGAACTTAAAAGTATCCTGCCATTGCGCTGCGACTGTCCCCATGAACCTACTTCCCCAATGCCACGACGGCTTCAGGTTTCTTTCTGTCGTCTCCGAGTTTGACACACTCGCTGGATGCACCACCATTTGATGGAGCGCTCGCCTGCGCCATACTGTAAAGACTGTGTTGTCCCCCTGACTGTTCGGCACATTCTTGTTGAATGTCCCGGTACCCTGATTTATGGGGTCGCTACCGCTTGCTTGACCCTTGTACTCGGGATGGGTTCGTTCACACTGACTTGTGGACTTTACCACTTTTAGGATATAGCTGGCCTCCTCCCCTTTATTTGACTGAGGTTTTTTTGTAGGTCGCATGTTCCTGTGCCGGGTGCGTGCGGTCCTTTCCCCGACGCCAGAGCGCGCTTCCTTCTTGCCTTTTTTTTTGTTTTCTTATCTTTTTAGCCTTTTTCTTTACATAGTTATTTGTTTTTTTAATATAGCCTAGTAGCAGGCTGTGTTGTGTAAGGCGACTTTTGCCCAAGTAGTCAGTTGCCAGATGGGTCCCCCCCCCCAAAAAAAAATCTTACACATCTGGTTTTTGCATTCATATTTCTTGGAGTCGGTCTGCATCTTGACACCGAGGCTGTGCCAGTGTACATAAATCGCTCTAAGTCCAAAGGGACAGTTGGCTTCCATGCTAATTAACACTTGTTTGAAGCCGGCGGGGCTCTTCCTGATTCTGCACCTTTGGATGCATATGGGTTTGAAGATTACCCCTTAAGGAATTTAACATAAACCAGATACAATCAATGGTGAAACATAGTGGCTTTTTTGTTATGGTGTTGGGAGCAATTCGGAATGATGGAAGGTCAGAGTTGTTTGGATATGTTGGTAATATCAACCCAGAAAAATACATTCCCATTCTTATAGACTTCTACCACTAGTTTTAAATGGTCAGCTTGAAAAGGAAAATTTTTTATTCATGGAAGCTGGTGCTCTGTGTCATGCTGCAAAGACGACTTCCTTGGCTGAGTCGGTCCCCTGACATGAAGCCAATAGAACATGTGTGAAGAATACTAGACGAGTCCAAAAACGAGGAATACTGTCGAATTATTTAATGCCAAATCTATGCCTAAGAGAGTTGAAGCTCTAAAAGCCGCTAAAGGGAAGCCCACAAACTATCAATTATGTACTTTCATTCTTCAAAATGTATTTCATGCTTTAAATTTAGTAATGAAAGTATTTTGGTAATTAACGCTAGAAGATATGAATCGATGACTATTGGACATGATTAGAGTTGCTAAGTGGCTGGAGCTTTAGGCACACCAGAAGAGAATGAAAATGGAGAGAGGAGGTTGTTAGTATTCTGTGATGAATGAAACATGTGGTGTACACATTTTTCCCACCGCTCGTATGTGCATAAATACACATGGATTGGGAAAAGGAGAAGAGGATGAGTTAAGAATATGATTGATCTATTTCTACTGAGAAGGAAGGATGTATTTGGTGTGAAAGGATGGGACTCTCCAATCCGATGATTGTGCTGTATAAGGTTAAATTTGTTCATGTGTCAATGAGAAGATCTCACGAAGATGAAAAGGAAGAGACAATGTTGTTGATGAAAAAAAAGGGGGAGGAGTGTGTGTCATTACTTGAGAGGGGAAAATAAATGTTGAGAAAATGTGGAACCGATTCAAGGAATTGATACTCTGTAATACGAGTGTTGTATGTCGAGGTGCCAGAAAGTGGAAAGAGAATACAAAATTCTGAATTGTGGAATGTGAGGTAAAGAGTAATTAAGAGGCGTATTTGCAAATGCTTCATTGTGCAGATGAGAATGTCTGGGAGATGCCAGAGAATGATTAAATATGAATAAAAAAGCAGCAAATGAAGTTTTTGGACTGAAGACATGAAGATCCAGGCTGGAAATGGAAGAAAGTGAGAAAGGTAAAGAATGAAGAGAAAGAAAGGTGTGTGAACATCAAGAATGGAAAGATTGTTCTTGTGAGCAATGTGAAGGTGCCCAGGTCATGGTGAGTAATTTGATGTGATGTATATTGTGGGCATGGGAAAAGATGACATGATTCGTTTCTTGGGTGTGGAAGAGCTGCTACACATGCACTTTAGCCTCGAGTAGATGATATAGTGAGTGAGAAGCTAAAAAAGCGTGGTAAAGAATAGATCTGGCAGTTGTTTTGTAAGGCATTCTATAGTGGAAGTGTGTGTGAGGACTGAAAGACTGCTGTGATAGTAGTATCATCGTTTAAGGGCAATAGGGGATAAGTGATTGAGTGTAGTAGGTTAATAGTATGAATAAATTCTGATTGGGTGTAAAATAAGGATAACGTGGGAGGGGGCGAGTATTTGCACTGAAGAGAGAAGAGGTGTAAAGTATATGATGGATCTGAAGAAAGTTTATTAATATGTAGATGGGCAAGCATTGTGGCAGGTGCTAAAAAGGTATGGAGGAGCGAATGATAAACTAGTGGACAGTATGGAGTATTTATGTTAGAAAGTAAGAAGTGCATTAGGGTGAGTGGGATGGGTAAGATAAGGTTATATGTCACCATGGATGAAGTACAGAGGTGAAAGGGAGGGATTGAGGAGAAGTGGTTTCTATGCTGAAGACCTGGTGTTAGTGGCTGAGAGTGAGGGGGGATTGGAAATGTTGATCTTAGCCTAACACAGGTTACATGTGATGATAGGGCTAAAAGAGAATGCATGAAAGTGTAACGTAGTGATACCATGGGTGTGAGAATGTGTGGGGCATGATATTAATGGCTGTGGTTTTCTCCTTGAAGAAGTACAATTTTTAACTATCTTTGATGCATTGTTGTAAGAAAGTGTCTGGGGAAATGGCCGCATTTAGTGCATGGAAAAGGTGTTAGCGAGAAATCTGCGAGGAAACTGCATGGTAGTGTCAACCAAGGTTGGTGCGTGTGAGAGTGTCTACGGTATGGAAGGAGAATGAAAGATTTCGAGTGAGAGAATAGACAACTTGAGAGCGGGGTAGATAGTGAGGAACGACTGAGTAGATGTTTATGGTGTGAATGGGGTTGTGACTGATAATGTTTTGAGTTGCTGTGTGCATGTAAGAAGAACGTATGAAAATAGTAGAGAGAATATACAAGTGTATCTCTGGGTGTTTGAAGGGTTGGAAGATTTTCCTATAGGGTGGGTTGATCGTGTGAAAGGGTGTTTGAGAGAGAAAGGGCTCACCGAGGAGGAAGTGGATGAAGTGTGCATGAAAGGGTTTTGTGAAGGGACAATCTTTTGGCCTTCTGCCCAGGCATGAATGAACCCTGAGTGTTTGAGTTGCTACAATACATGTCACGCCATCCCTATGAAGTGCAATTCCTCGTGGATAAATGATATATTGAGATGGGGGTTAGTTTTAGCGATGTTGGAGTGCCCCAACTCCTTTTGTGAAAAAACTGGTATTTAGGAAGTGTTGGAGTGTTCACTATTATCACTCCCTATCCCATTTCATTTTTATTTTAGATTTGTGTGCTAGTAAAACCCGTCACATGGATAACTTTTAAATCCCTGCATTTCCTTCCAGAAAGCCAAGTTACTAAAAGTGAAAAAAGAGGAAGGAAACCAATCATTCAATCAAGGAAAGTTGGCAGAAGCACTCACCCTGTATACTGAAGCGCTTGCCATAGACGTCAACAACAAGACGACAAACTCTAAACTCTACTGCAACAGAGCTGCCGTCAAAATGAAGGTTAGTGCTGGCGGCAACCGCATCAATGGCGGCGTTTAAAATTATACAAATGAGTCTTTACTAGTTCCAGGCGTCTTTAGTCTCGTTTTTGTTTCGCGTTGTCCCAGGGGCTGTTTAACATATTATTGTTGAATATCGTAGTCTGGGGGATCTTCGCTCACGATACCTGACCCGGTACGGGACGAGCGGGGTTGCTAGCGCTTGTCCCTTATACTCGGACGTGCGAACTATACGACTTTTTGTAGGAGGCTGGCCTTCTCAATTTTATTTGACTCCTCGTTGCAAGTCGCAGACGGTAGAATCTTCCATGGGGTCGAATCCGAGCTTGGTGCAGAATACAGAACCCGAGTCCCCGACGCCTCACAAGGAAAGGAGGGATATCCTCCTCCGGCTATGGCTCCTATGACAGGCAAGACCTTCTCTATTTTAGAGAAGGATCTTGCCAAGGCCGGCCCATCTGACCTATGGGCTTCTTGCCGACAAGGAAGAGAAGCAGGT
The DNA here is from genome assembly GCA_963969495.1 of Ceratothoa steindachneri. Lineage (NCBI taxonomy): Eukaryota > Metazoa > Arthropoda > Malacostraca > Isopoda > Cymothoidae > Ceratothoa > Ceratothoa steindachneri. Next base: position 80,106,040 of record OZ018335.1, read on the forward strand.
TCGTTCCCCGCCCTCCTCTCATAAAAAGAAAAGGAAGGGGGGGGGGGGCTCCTCTCCTTCCGCGGGGACGGACGGGTCTGCTGCCGTTTCTGTACCCCGTAAGGGCCGTTGACCGGACTCAGCGCACCGTCCGGTCCCAGCTTAGCCTCTTCTCCTTTCTGACAGCCTGTGTTTTCTACACTAATTCCTCACTTTTCCTACAACCTCTCCCACAACTTTCCCGGTCGGCCTCTAATTTCACAGGGTGGATGCCGACCATCTTCCTCTCACCCAACTATCCAGGATCGGGGCTGAGAGGGGACGGACAACGTTCCCTCACCCCTGAGCTCCGGTTTAGGGTTGTCGGGTTTTAACATTATGCTTCATCCCCATCCACACCTTCCTCACTTCCCCTTTCTTTCTCCTTTCAATCTATATCCATTTTACGCCGAGCCCAAGGTGGAGCCGCCAGGCCACTAGGCGAGAGGAGTGGCCCCAAATGGCGGCAGCTGGTTCTGCTGGCCCCGTATTCACCCAACGCAGAGCGGGCTACTGCGTGGGGTGATTAGCGTTTGCCTCCCGTATTTAAAACAGGGTCCTCATTTGCTCACTGATGAAATAAAAAACATTCTCCTACCTTGCCATCGGGCAGCTCCACTGAAAAAATGGAGCCCCCTTCCTGTGCTTTCGCAGGGGACCCTCCAAAACTCTCAACCGGAGAGTGGGCCTAATCCTCTCCTTTGCCTATGGGTGTAGGGGTCTCCCCCTCTTCTCTGGAGGTGCCTTCGGGTCCCTCCCTCTTTCCATGGGCAGTCTCCCCGTTACTTTCTAAGGGGACTGCCAAGAAAGGCAGGCGGCACGTAATTGATCGCTCTCGGTGGGAGCGGAACGATAGGGCCAACCCCTTAAGGGTAGAAGGGAAGACAGGGCCCGTCGGCCTCTTCACTGCAAAGACCTGCAGGCTCGAATTTTAAGCTTAGAGGCGATCACCGTACGTGCCCCCCCCTCTCTTCCCCGACAAAAAAGTTTCTGACTAATGGGACCTATGATATCCTGGGGGCGATGCCCATGAGGCAACCCAGCCCCAGACGGTAGGACCTTCCATGGGGACGAACCTGGGCAGGGTGCCAAGCACCGAACGTGAGTCCGACCCTGTGCAAGGTCCTCCTCAGACAGTTCGGGTCTCCAAGACTGTACAAGGAGAGGAGCGATCTTCTCCGGCTGGTGCCCCTTTAAAAGCCAAGACCTCCATCTAGGAGAAGGCTCTTGCTGAGGTGGGTCTATCTTGCCTGGGGAATCCTAACGGCGGAGGGGAGAGGCGGGTTCATTCCCCGCCCTCCTCTCATAAAAAGAAAAAGGACGAAGAAGACTCGGGGCTCCTCTCCTACCGCGGGGGCCGCTGCCGTTTCGGTAAGCGACCAAGATCAGCACGTCCGGCCCCGTTGTTCTCCCGTGTGGGGAGTCCCAGACAAATACAATAACTGCGCAGTGCGGAGCCTCGATTACGTCGGGGGCCCCACATTCAGAGGCTACTTTGCTTTTTCGATTCCGCTGGCTTCAAGCGTTTCCTCGTTATTCGCTCCACTGATGGTATAATTTTGGCTAAGGGCAACATGATCCATCAGAGGAGATCTCTTACTAGTGTGATTGGTAGAGAGCCGAAGGTGACCCGTTTCTCGGACGGTAGTCTTTTGGCGAATGCGTTGAATCCATCCGAGGCGGCCTTGAATAGTGCCCTTTGTCCGCTTGATGGCACGCATGTGAGTGTGACGCCGCACTTTACCATGAACCTCGTCGACTACTCCATAGATAACATCACCTTAGAGCTGGCCGACCATGGGGCGGTCAAGTTCGAGCGTGTGATAGGAAAACAGGGAGGGGCCTACACTTTTCGTCACGTTCGACTGTGACGAGCTTCCTGAGTCGGTGCCTCCCGGTTGGTATCGCTACCGCGTGAATGCATTCGTGCTCCTGCTGCAGAGGTGATATTACTGTCACCGCTTCGGCCATACTAATCGCTCCTGTCGACGTTCGAAGTCGGGGTTACTCGAAGTCTTTTTAAGTTGCTCCAAGGCCGCACACGATAATTCCAAATAGTGTCTGGTCAAATGTGTTAATTGTGGAGAGCTGCACCCCGCTTCTTTGAAGCAATGTGGTGCGTATATCTTTGAGAAGGAAATTCTGGCCGTTCAGGGTCAGGATCGTCCCTAATTTCGCGAGGCTAAGGAATTGGTCCTGGCGCTTCCCGGGACGTCCTATGCTTCAATGTTACGAAAGACACCTTCTGCTCCTGGCCCCTCCAGCCTACGAGCACTGTCTTTTCCGCGCCCATTCGGAACCCTTCTGCGGGTTGTACCTTCGCCGGGCGCTCACCTTGTAAAGCTGGCGACACAACGGGGTTCACACCTAGCCCAGGCTAAAACCAAGGATCCCCTCCCCTCCCCTCCCCCAGCGTGACCGTTTCGCGTAACCCGAAACGGCCGCGTGCCTCCAACGAGTCGTTAGACATAGGAGGCAACATCCCTGAAGAAGGTCGTGAGGCCATCTTCCAGGTTTCCTAAAGCTGCCCCCCGAATGGAGGACAAGCCTACGGGAGATTCGACTCTCCAAAGGAGAGCACCCCGCCTCCGAAGCCGCCCAGCTCGCCTACGGTTTCGAGGCGGAGGGAGGAAAAAACTGGCAAAGCGAGCCCAACCTCCCCCGATAAGTCCTCGAAGGCGACAGCGCTTTTAGCGCATTGTCCGGCCAACAGCACCCGGACTTCTGCTTTCGGGAAGCGTACGGCCATTCCCGTCAGGGTCTTCTCTTCGAAGAGGGCCCCCGCATCTCCTCCGAGCTATGCCCAGGGGGCATATTCCTTCAATGGAATTGCACGGACTCCGGGCCAACTAGGAGGAGCTGCGGAGGCTCGTCTCCTCCGGTTCCCCGTTAGCTATGCTTTTGCAGGAGACCATGCTGGGCGCGTGCTCCCTGCCCACCCTCCCGTGGATAAGGGTTTTGTGACCCCACTAAAACGTGATGGTGGATGGGCTGGCGGGTGTACGATTTACACCGGCATGATGTCTGCGTTCTTCTCTTTGCTTTAGATACCTCCTTTCAAGCAGTACCTCTGCTCCTACACCTGGATAGGAGGTATACTGTTATTTCCGCGTACATTCCACCGTAAGCCGACTTCGACGCGCGGGACTTTCGCCGCGTCGTGGCACGGTTGCCGAGGCCCTTTCACTTTCTCTGAGATCTGAACGGTAGTCATCCCACTGGGGAGACTGCTCGATTAATCCCCGGGGTCAAGTCCTTGACGAGCTAGATTCATGTGGATGAGTTTACGTATCACTGCCCGATTACCGCTCCATTTTCCTGTCTCGATCTATCTTTGTGCTCTCCGGATGCACAGCCTGATTTTGGGTGGGGGTGTTTTCGATGACCTCCATGGTAGTGATCACTTTCCTATTCAAGTATCATTTTCTGGGCCGCTGCCGCCCGAGATCCCGCCCCGGTGGTGATTGGGGCAGACACGGTGGTCCGTATTTCAGGAAATGACTGATTTCTCTATCTCAGTCTAGGTGTTTAGGTCGGTTGATGAGGCTGTTGAGTTCTCCGGCAACCTTATCGATGTGGGCCTGACTAGTATTCCTAGAACGTCTGGCCGTTTTGCACGCCGACCACTCCCGTGGTGGTTAGCCGAGTGTGAAACGGCCCTCAAACAGAGGCGTTATGCCTACATGCTCTATAATCGCCACCCGAACGATTTCACTGTCGCCGAATTTCGTCGAGCTAGGGCTAGGTTTCGGTATATTTCGAAGCACGCCCGCTGTTCTTCTTGGCTAGCATACGTTTCTTCACTTAACGGGGAGAATCCTCTAGCAGAGGTGTTGAGGCTAGTCAAAATGATTAGTGCCAAGTTCTCGCAGGACCCCCCTGCCGTTCTCGGACCCCGCATCCGTGTCGTAATCCTTCGCGACCGCTTTCTCCGCATTCTCTAGCCGGGATGCTGCTCCGCCAGCATTCAATGCGCGTCGTACCCTTCAATGACATGTTTACTCTGAGTGAGTTGCGCTCCGCTCTCGTTTTGTGTGCAGACACCTCCCCTGGTCCGGACGATATCCTGCACGCCATGGTTCGACACCTGGGTGAATCTCCGAATCTGCTGGTTCGCGATATCCGTGACGCTACGGATTTAGTGAACTGCGTGGATGTCGAGATTATTTTCTGCTGGGTTCCTGGACATGCAGGAATTGCGGGGAATGAGCGCGCCAAAGAGTCCGTGAGGACTGGACGACCAGACCAGCGTTTCGCTCTTCCTCACACCGACTACATGGCAGGAATACGGGCAGCTCCCAGGGCTGCTTGACAAAGAAGACGGGAGCGGTCTAGGGAAACAAAGTTGCGTGCTATTGCGCTGCGACACTGTTCCCATGTACCTACCCCCCTCCCCCCCCCCAATATCGCGCCGGCTTCAGGTTGCTTTTTGGCGTCTCCGAATTGGACGCACTCGCAGGACGCAACGCCATTTGATGGAGCGCTCGCCTGCGTCTTACTGCGACTACTGCGTTGTTCCCCCAGACCCTTAGGCACATTCTCGTTGAATGTCCTTGTCTGGGTGATCTTCGCGCACGTTACCTGTCCCGGTACCGGGAAGAAGGGGTCGCTACCTCTTGTCCCTTGTATTCGGGAGGGGTTCGTGCACACTGATTTATAGACTTTACGACTTTTTGGAGTAAGCTGGCCTTCTCCACTTTATTTGACATATTTTTGTAGGTCGCATGTTCCTGTGCCGAGGAGATGCGGGCATGCTTCCTTCATGTCCTTTTGCTTTTTCTCGTTATTTTTTTTTAGCCCTTGTTCTTTTTTATCGTTGTTATTTGTTAGTTACGTATTGTTATTTTTTGTTATAAGTTTTTAAATTTAGCCTAGTAGTAGGCTTTTTTGTGTACGGCAACCTATGCCCTAGTAGCCAGTCGCCAGATGGGCTACCACAATGAAAAAAAAATGTTTCGGTAAGGGACTAAGCCAAGATCGGCACGTCTGGCCCTGTTGCTCCCTGGGGGGTTAGTCCCAGACAAAGACCAGAGCGGAGCTTCGATTACGTCTGGGTCCCTCATTCAGAGGCTATCTGTTTTTTTTCGTGCCCGCTGGCTTCAAACGGTTCCTTGTTCGCTCCCCTGATGGCAGTATGATCCATCAGAGGAGAGCCCTTGCTAGTGTGATTGGTAGAAAGCCTTTTGGCGAATGCGTCAAATCTCTTCGAGGCGGCCATGATTAGTGCCCTTCGGAAACTTAATGGCACGCTGTTAAGTGTGACACCGCACTCTACTATGAACTTGATGAAAGTTGTTTATGCGAGGGAATTCGTGGACTACTCTATAGATGACACCATAGAGCTGGCCGACCATGGGGCAGTCAAGGTCGAACGTTTGTTCTGTTCGACTGTGACAAGCTCCCTAAGTCGGTGCGTGCCTGTTGGTATCACTACCGCGTGAAAGCATTCGTGCCACTGAGGCGGAGGTGCTACTACTGCCACCGCTTCGGCCATACGAATCGTTCCTGTAGACGTGCAAAGTCGGGGTTACCCGATTTCTGTGTAAGTTGCTCCAAGGCTGCACACGATAAAGCCAAAACGTGTATGGCCAAGTGTGTCAATTGCGGAGAGCTGCATCTCGCATCTTCGAAACAATATGGTGCGTATTTCTTGTAAAAGGAAATCCTGGCCGTTCAGGCCCAAGATCGTCTCTCATTTCGCGAGGCTAAGGACTTTGCCCTAGCGCGCCCGGCGCTGCCTGGGACTTCTTATCCCTCAATGTTAAAAAAAAGACATCCTCTGCTCCTGGCCCCTCTAGGCATACGAGCACGGTCGTTTTCGCGCCTATACAGAACCATTCTGCAGGTTAAAACCAGGGCTCCCCCACCCACCCACCTCCTCACAGGGGACAACACCCCTTAAGGTGATCGTGAGGACATCTTCCCGGTTTGCTAAAGCTGTTCCGAAAGAAGGAGAGTACCAAAGGAGCTTCGGCTCTAACGCCCACTCCCATAGCTGGCTCGAAGACGGTGGATCCTCCAAAGGAGGGAGCCCCGCCTGCCTAAGGTTTCAAGGCATATGGAGGAAAAGACTCATGGCGTGCCCAACCTCCCCCGATAAGTCCTCGTAGGCGACAGCCCTCTCAGCGCATTGTTTGGCCAACAGTGCCCGGAGTTCTGCCTTCGGGAAGCATACTGCCATTGCCGTGAGTGTCTTCTCTTCTACGAGGGGCCCCGTATCTCCTCTGAGCTAGGCCTGGAGGGCATATTCCTTTAATGGAATTTGCCTCGTACTCCGCGCCAACTGGAAGGAGCTGCATTGGCTTGTCTCCTCGCGTTTTGCCTTGGGTATCTTTTTGCAAGAGACTATGCTGGTCGCGGGCGCCCTGCCCACCCTCCCGGGGTATAAGGGTTTTGCGAGACCCCCACCACTGGATATGGCCGGGCAGTAGGATGCTGTATTTACACCCGGCATGATGTCTCCGTTCTTCTCTTTCCTTTTAAATACCTCCTCTTAGGCAGTAGCTGTGCACCTGCACCTGGATAGGAGGTGTACTAATATTTCTGCGTGTATTCCACCGTCAGCCGGTTTGACGCCGGGGACTTGTGCTGCGTGGTGGCATGGTTGCCGAGGTCTCTCTCTCTCTCTTGCTCGGGGATTTGAACGGTAGACATTCCATCTGGGGAGACTACTCGATCAATCCCAAGGGTCAGTTTCTCGGGCATTACTGACCGAGAACCGCTTCATTTTCCTGTCTTGATCTATCCATGTACTCTCCGGGTGCACAGTCTGATTTTGGGGTGAGATTTAGTCGATGAGCTCTATGGTAATGATCACTTTCCCATATAATTTTCTGGACCTCAGTATCCTGATAGAGCCGTCCCCCCATCCCCCCGCCCCCATCCCTCCATGGTGCTTGTCGCGGGCGCGGTTGTCCGCTTTTCAGGAAATGACTAATTTCTCTGTCCCACTCGAGGGCCTGACTACTATTAAAAGAGCGGGTCAGTGATTTAAGGTTTTTTGAATGCATCCGGGCCGGTAGGAGTAAAGAATGTGCAGCAGGATTTGCACAGACGACTAACTGAAAAACATGATATAAGGAGATGTAAAAGCGTGTGTTGTGTTGAGAAAGCTTTTAATCGCGTAGATAGGGAAGCAACATGACTGATCCTAAGATTGTACTATGGTAAATTGTTGGATGGTGCCAAGTGTGTTAAGGAGTAATTTTTGGATAGATATTTTTCGGTTCTGAATGTTTTCTCATGTGCCCTCATGACTCTTCCACTCCCGGACAGTGCTATGTGTGCATGTTGCTATACAATACTTGTATACTAATTTTCATCTTGGGACGATAAGTCGCTATTTGATGGAGCGCTTGCCTGCGCCCTATTGCAACGACTGCGTCGTCCCCCAGACTGTTCGGCAAATTATTGTCGAATGTCCCAGTCTGGGTGATCTTCGCGCACGATACCTGTCCCGGTACTGGGATGGGCGGGGTCGCTACCGCCTGTCCCTTGTACTCGGGACAGATTCGTGGACTTGTTGACTTTTGGGGGGAGGCCGGGCTTCTCCCCTTTATTTAAGGTTCTTTTTTTGTTATTGTTTTGTTTGTAGGTTGCACTCTCCTGTACCGGGGTGAGGGGGACCTCCCCCCGCTGCCGGAGATTGCTTCCTGATTGTTAAGTTTTTCCAATTTATATCGATTGTTAAGTTTTCATATTTTTATTTTAAAGTAGCCTAGTTCTAGGCTGTCGTGTTTTTCGGCGACTTATGCCCAAGTGGGTAGTTGCCAGATGGGCTCTATAAAAAAAAAAAAAATGGGACGATAAGTGTGATGCCTTACCCTCAAGGGAACTTTGGTGGATTTCAGACTGGGCAATATAAAGAGGCCGTTGACGACTGCACCGCTGCGGTTAACCTGAACGACAAGTATGTGAAGGCGTATTTGCGAAGATCGAAATGCTACCAGGAATTGGGAAAACATGAAGAAGCTGTCAGAGATTTCGAGAGAATTTGTAAAATAGATAAAAGCCAAGGTAAAGTCACGTTATTGTTAGTTGCAAAATAATGATCCATTTTATTTTCCATAGGAATATTTACAATCAACGCCTATGGGAGATAAAATGGCCTGATTATTTTGTTATTGTTCTTCCCCAAGTGGGCGGGGCCCAGGCCCAGGTTGACTTACAATTGGTACCTGGAGAAGCCACAAACACTCCCGGCCCCGGCAGTTTCATAATAGATTGAGTAACCCAGCTTTATTCCTACACTTCGACCTTTTAGCGCCACTTTCTATCAGGCCTCTTCTCACCTATATATGTGGGTCGGCAGCTTCTTTTGCAGGCTAGACGCCCAGCGACAGTCGCAAATTGATCCATAGTCGCTGGCTAATAAAATGCTTGACGATGCCCATCCTTTACCCTCTCCCACCTTTCTTACATGTTTACCCCCTCCCCAACGGGCCGAAATAGGTAGCCAAGCCAGTCGACCCGCCATCCTATGCGTCCGCTCTGGATCTGGTCCATGGCCTGGAGTTAAACATTGGCGTCCCGCCTTTAATTATACCCGATGATGGTAATTAAAAGGATCTTCATCTCTGGGAGCCCTCTCCATTTGGCGTGGAGGTGCCCCCCTCCCCTCCTCCACACACACACTTCTCCTCAGTCTCATGGGATCACCCTAGGGGAACTCGCGGTAGCGGTCGCTTTAGGAACCTGTCTCCATTTTTTTACCCTAGAGAGGTCACCCTCTTGGAACTAGGTCCAGCTGTTTTCCATATACTTCTTTTTAGCTATGGGAGTGGGAGTCCGGTACCCGAGAGTATCACATGGAGTTGTAGTGGCAGTGTGCCATTTTGTGGCAGACTGCCCCCACCCTCAAGGATCCCGTAATACGTTTCGAAAGGCAATGTTCCGCTGAATGCCACCTCTGAGATGATCGAACATTTTCATCTTCGGGAGTATGGCAGCCTTTTCCCGGAAGAAAGGACCAACCAGCAGAGGCCAATCCTACTTCCGGGCAGGGCGGTCCCAAGGCCCAGGAAAAAGAATAATACCGGGTATTGTAAAAGTCTTGTTACACTCGTTGCGACGCTCTCAACAAACGACACAATGATAAGTAAGTTCGGCAAGTTTTTATTGTTTTAACGTATAAATGGGGTTAAATTGCTATATTAGTCAATGTAGTGGCGCTCCCGCGCTCTAGGCGAGATCTTAAGGCTGCGAACACGTTGCAGACGAATTCCTTCGTCATGCTAGCCCACACGCGGTTGACAGAGAACTTTAGCTTGTCGATGTCCGCCTACTAGGCGTACCTAGCAGGCCTTGCCCTCGGCATGCGCCTTCACTCTGCAGTCGAGGGGATTAAGGTCGGGTGACTCCGGCGGACAAAAATCCTTCGACCAGAGGTTAATGTCAGCTGCTATTTAACTACTACATGGAATCAGTCCAGGTAGCATATAGGGATCCTACTCACCATCAATAGGAGCCCTATACAAGTCCCAGTCATAGTTAGAAAAAACTCGAGGAGATTAACGAGGCACTCAACGACCTTAATCATCATCTAATCGAAGCAGATATAGCTTGTATCCCGAAAGACGCGTATAGGTCCATCTCGACATATAGATGACTCTATTATACGAAGGATTTATACCGTTGAGGAAATTTATTATACTTTATAAGCATCACTTTACTCTATACAAAGAAGTAAAGAGATCAAAGAAGAAGTCAACCAGTTGATTTTCGAATAACAGTGGGGACGTTGGGACGATGCGATCGAAAGCCTCGATCATGATTCATTTCCCAAATATTTTTAGTAAAGAATCGGACGTCTCAAAGGATCGACTGTAGGAGCGAATAAAGTGGAAATACAAAACAAAGACGGAACATTGAAACGGAAGAAAATATAGAAGCAATATTCCGAAGTTTGGTGGAAAACATATTCAGTATAACTGAAGAGGAGAATGAAAAATATGATTGCGAGTTTGAACACCAAATCATAGACGAGGTGAACACACAAATCCATAAGACGCATCCGCACCACCAGGTGGGTAGATAGTGTGATGGAAGCGCCAAGATGCCCAGGAGCTATAAATCTCCTGGACATCTTGTCAATGACTACTAAGACTTTGTAAGGGGTTCCTCCTTGAGCTGGCCTGCCTCTCTGACTACCTACCAATTTGAGAGCTGTGGCCTTTGGGGAACTTAACACCTGCTGGGCAACTTCCGCCCGGTGTTCCACTGCCCCGTAAGGGGCACGGCGATTTGCTTTCCTGGCCGCCGTGCTGACGGGAACCAGCGCCCCGTCCGGCCCCAGCTTAGCCTCTTCTTTCTGAAACCCTGACTTCTTTGCCCTGCTGGCTCACTATCCATACAACCTTTCCCACAACTTTCTATGGTTGGCCTCTAATTTCACAAGGTAGACGCCGACCAGCTTCCTCTCTCCCAACCATCCCGGATCGAGGCTGAGGGGGGAGGGGACAACGCCCCGTCACCCTTAAGCTCCGGTTTGGGGTGGTGGGTTTTTAACAACCTGCTTCATCCCCACTCTCACCTTCCTCACATCCCCTTTCTTTCTCTTTTCAATCTCTATCGATTTTACGCCCAGCCCAAGGTGGAGCCGCCATGCCGATGGGCTGCCAGGCCACTAGGCGGGAAGAGTGGCCTCAAATGGCAGCAGTTGGTTTTGTCAGCCCCCTATTCACCCCTCGCAGAGCGGGCTACTACTTGGGGAGATTACTGTTTGCGTTCCGCCAAAAGACTAGGGTCACCATGCCCATGAATGAAAATCTCAAAACAAATGAAAAAAATCTCTCCCTTCACCAGCGACGGAGCCACCTCGTGCTTTCGCAGAGGCCCCTCCAAAACTCTGCGACCAAAGAGGATGCTTACTCGTTTCCTATGCCTACGGGTGTAGGGGACTTCCCCCTCAACCCATTCTTCCCTCTTTACAGAGGCAGTACTCCCTTTAATTTACCAGGGAACTGCCAAGAAAGCATGCTAGCGGCCCATAATTAACCGGGAGTAGCTCGATAGGGCAGCCCCCTTAGGGTGGCGAGGGATGACGGCCCGTCGGCCTGTGCGCTCCAAAGTCCTGGTGGGATGCATATCGAGCTTACAGGGGGTCACTGTTCATTGCCCCTCTCCCTTCCCCGTCAGATGCAGGTTCGCCGCCCCTAATAGGACAAAAGGTACCTATAAGGGGACACGTGATATCTCGGGATGGAGCACCCCCTCCTTAATTAGAAATGGTCCCTGAGGTGACCCAGCCCCAGATGGTAGGATCTTTCATGTGGTGGAACACCGGCTCGGTGCCAATCACAGAACCCGAGTCCGCCCCTGTGAAATCTTGTCCTCAGACGGCGCGGGCGCCCGAGGACTTACAAGAAGAAAAGGGATTTCCTCCCCCGTCTGGTGCTCCTGTTGTAGCGGGCTGAAAGCAACACTAACCCCGCGTTCCAACCTTATTCTAGAATTTAACGACCTTGAGAACCCCGAGGAAGAATTGATACGATTTGATATACAGTCCTTTACTTCACAAAAAAAATAGTGATAATTACAGTTTATATTTACAAAAAAAAACAAACACCGGTTCACATTCAAAATAAATATTCTATACAAATTAAACTTCTCCAACCGAAAACAAAAATAAAATATGACAGGCTACACAACAAATTTATACAACCCAAACAAGGTCCACACAACAAATCAATCAAAAACAAAAAAACACCCGAATGAGAAGGGGCACAGGGCTATCACTTGTGCGCTGGGGTGGTGGTGGTAGTAATAGTAGTTGTCCAATAAGAAGGGGGACATCCTCGTCAGCCAATTCAGGTAGGCAGTGCAGGTAACGCCCTCCGTTTCTGGGCTGGGCTGGGCTGGGCGGAGCATTCGCCTCGAGGATTCCTCTCACAGTCCGCTGAAGCTTCACTCTTTGAAGACAGGAAAAATCTGGTGATGAACTTTGCTATCCCTCGTTGTTAAAATTAATGTTGAGCCTATTAGTATTTTAGCAAAAAACAATCTTACCTAGGGTAATATCCCAATGCGCTGGACAAATAAATTTTAGGATACTCCTAATCTTACAAAATTATCTAAAATATATCTCTGAAAAGTCAATACAATCGGTTATTATTCGTATTCATAATATAAAAAATCGGAAGGCAAATTATACCCACACACTCACACAGGGGTAGGGAAATATATATGTAAAGGGGAGTGGGAGAATGGCCTTACAGACACAGACACACACACCACTCCCCCACACCGTGGCAATCGGAACCTTCTCCATTTCGGAGAAGAATCTTTCCGAGACCGGACCATCTGGCATAGGAGCTCCTACTTGCGGGAGAGAGAAGCGGGCTCAATCCCCGCCCTCCTCTCTTAAGGAGAATAGGAAGAGGGCGGGGGGGGGCTCCTCTCCCTCCGTGGGAGCCACGGGGACGGAGGGGGCCACTGCCGTTTCGGTATGCGACCACGCCAAGATCGTCACGTCCGACCCCGTTGTAACCCGGGGTGGGGGGTCTCTGACCAAAACCAATAGTGCAAGTGCGCAGAGCGGATCCTCGATTACGTCGGGGCCCCTCATTCAGAGGCTACCTGGCGTTTTCGAACCCGCTGGCTTTAAATGTTTCCTTGTTATTCGCTCTTCTGATGGCAGCATGTTGGCTAAGGGCAACATGATCCATCAGAGGAGACCTTTAGCTAGCGTGATTGGTAGAGAGCCGAAAGTGACTCGTTTCTCGGACGGGAGCCTGTTGGCGAATGCGTCGAATCCCTCAGAGGCGGCCATGATTCGTGCATTTCGGACACTTAATGGCACACCGGTGAGTGTTACGCCGCACTCTATCATGAACTTCTCTAAATGAGTGGTTTATGCGAGGCAACTCTTGGACCACTCTATTGGCCTTTGATGGTCCTTCCACGAGGCGCATAGTCCACCATCAACACTCCCTCAGAATCACAGAAGATGGTATCCATGATCTTCCCGGCTGAGGGTGGGGGCCGGAGAGCCCCTGTGCTTCCAGGCTATGCTTTCGATCTTGTTCTCGGGATCCCAATGATGGACACACGTTTCATCACCTGTCACTATGCGTGACTCGAATCCCGCCGGGTCTTGGTTGTACAGGAGCAGCAGCTTCCCCGAACTTTGACGACGTTGAAGTCGATCATGGGGCGTGAGGTTTCGTGAGGTTTCTAGGGACCCAATGGGCAGAGACGTTGGTCATGGCCAAATTGTCGTGGATGATGTTGATAACACTTCCATGTGATATTCCAAGTTCTCGCTCGATTTCTTCGACCTTTACCCGTCGATTTTCGAGGATCATACTCTCCACACGGGCCACATTGTCCTCGTTGGTCACGTCTGACAGGCGTCCTGTACGGGGGTCATCTTCAAGGGACTTACGACCATGGCGGAACTCCCTATTCCAGCGAGCAATGGTTGCATAGGAACGGGCGGTGTCGGTGTACACTGCAACCATGCGTTCATGGATCTCTTTTTGCATTCTTGCCTTCCTTGGTCAAATATTTGATCACTGCGCGGTGCTCAACCTTCTCCATTATTGAAAGATTTGTGACTGACAATCTGCGATCAGCTACTGCTTCTTAAATAGACGAGGCAGGAGTGTGCGGCTGCAGGTTCTGACTTGTTATAACTTGTCCTAACCCCCACAAACGGCCTTCTCCTTCCTCTGTTTTGCCCTACCGATTCGCAAAACTCATTGACCGCTCCTTGTATCTCTATTTTTATATAATATTAATAATTACTTAGTTTAATAATTATATTATACTAAGAACAGATCACTGATCAAGAATTGTGGGTATCCATGATAGCCATAACCTGTACAAGGAGAGATGAATTATTATGAGTCAGTATCAGAGAAATAACCTTAATTTGATACACATTTGTTGAAATTATAAACATAAATATGAATTTTGAATAAAATAATGATAAGTAGTATTCATTTCTTAAAAAAAAAGAAGTAATTTTGAAAAAAAAACAACCCCAAAACAGGTTTTTTCAAATTTCAATGCTGCCTCTGCAAGTTGCACTCCACGTCGGATGCTCTGCTCCGACTGGAGAATGCTGTCTGCTGGGCCTTACTTCGTAGACAGCACTACGCCACGGTGTTTTTCTATCTGGAGAAGGCCTATTATAGTGATTGGCGATACGATTTCATTAAGACTCTCCACACGTTGGAGGCGATGGGATGCCTCCCAATCTTCATATCAGAATTTTCTGCGAGATCGTCGATTCCGCGGAAGGGTTGGGGGGGCACATTGGAGCAGCAGGAAGAGGGTCTCCCGCAGGGAAGTGTCTTCAATGTCGCACTCTGCCCTGAGTATCAATGGCATCACCTTGATGCTGCCGGAAGATGTTTTCGTCCACTACCTGAACGATCTTACGATCTCTTTTGGCCTAGCCAAGATTCCAACTGTGGAGCGTCGACTCCACAGGCATTTAACCGCGTCTCTCGCCGAAGAGCACACGCTTCGATTTTCCTTGGCCAAGACTGGTGTATTTCTGCCATCATCCACGCCTCAACCCTGACCCAGACTTGTTTCTAAATTGGACTCGCTTCAAGTGGTGACCTTACACCGTTTCCTTGGTCTTGTATTTGATCGACGTCTCACCTGGCAAGTTCATATTTGCAGCCTTAGGGTCTCTTGTACCCGCACCATGGATATTCTCCTCCTAAGGGGCATAGCGATTTGCTTTCCTGCCCGCCGTGCTGATGGGACTCATGGCACTGTCTGGCCCTGGGGTGCTGATAGGGCTGCTGGCTTGCTTTTCTATCGATCCTTTGTTCGTTCGCAGCTCTACTAGGGATTCCAGGTTTATGCATCCGTATCTGAGCGTGTATTGCGGAAAGGTGGACTCGATCCACCACACCGACCTCCCGGTGTCTTCCGCACTTCCCCATTAAGAGCCTACTTGTCGATGCTGAGGAGATAGCACTCGCTCTGCACCGTGCACGGTACATCATTCGCCTATACGCGCGAGCACGGCGCCTTCCTTAGAAGCCAACAGCTCTCACTGTATCCGCAGCTGATCTCTACGGTGCCTATGCCGCCGAGAGACTCCAATCATACCCTAAGCTCTTGGGTTTACGGCTAGGAAACTCCTTCGAGAGCTTGGTATAGCTCACGTCGGTGGCGCCACTGGTTTTGTCTCCACGCCTCTGCTCTCAAAGCTTCCACAGCGCCTTGAGTATTGCGTTGGCTTTTTTGGAGCACACTTCGTGTCCCAAGAGGGGATCGCTTTCCACGCCGTATCCCCTCTGTTTGAAGTCAGAAAAGTCACAAGAGGGGGTCGGTTTCCACTCCGTATCATCTATGTTTGAAAGCGGGGCTCTGCTAGGCACTACTTGTCTTCACGGCCGAGCTGTTTACAATACACAGCTCGGTACGGGAGATACCGCGACACGCCCGTTTCGGAGACCAGATTGTCATTTGACCTTTGACTTTTTGTCCTCACACCACTGCGCCCGGAGTATTGCATTCGGCCTTTTGGGAGCACACTTCGTGTTACTGGAACCATGCTAGTGTATATGGATGGCTCCAAGTCCCAAGAGGGGGTAGGTTTCCACGCCGTACCCCCTCTGTTCGAAGTCAGCGGGGCTATGCCAGGTGCTGCGTGTCTTCACGTCGATCTGGTTGAAATACACCGCTCGTTACGGGAGATAACGCGACGTGCCAAGTTCGGAGACCGGATTGTGATTTATAGCGACTCACAAAGCTCCCTGAGTGCTCTCGGGGCATTGGAATCTCCGCATTCCCTGGTTTGCGATATCCGTAACGCCACGGTTTTGGCGAGCCGGGCGGATGTCGAGATTTTGTTATGCTGGGTTCCTGAACATTTAGTAATTTCGGGAAATGAGGGCGCCAAAGAATCCGCAAGGACAGGGCGACCAGACCAGCGTTTTGCTCTTCCTCACACCGTTTAAATCGCAGGAATACGGGAGGCTTGCAAAGAAGATGGGAGACGGTCGAGGTGAACTTAAAGTTGCGTCCCATTGCGCCGCACCTGTTCTCATGGACATATCCCCCAATGCCGCGATGGCTTCAGGTTCCTTTCTCTGTCTCCGAATTGGACACACTCGCGGGACGCACCGCCATTTGATGGAGCGCTCGCCTGCGCCTTATTGCGACGACTGCGTTCTCCCCCAGACTTCGGCACATTCTTGTTGACCGTCCCAGTCTGGGTGATCTTCGCTACCGCTTGTCCCTTGTACTCGGGACTGCTTCCTGCTGCACACGTACTAGTTGACTACACGATTTTTTGGCTGGCCTCCTCCACTTTATTTGACTGTTTGTTGTGGGTCGCATGCTTCCTCGCTGGGGAGAGGCGGGCCTACTCTGACGCATGAGCGCGCTTCCTTCTTATTACCTTTTTATTTCATTATTTTTTTAACCTAGGATCTTTTTATCCTTTTCTAATATTGCCTTGTAATAGGCTGTAGTGAGTACGGTGACTTAAGGCAGTCGCCGGATGGGCTCCTAAAATAAACACAAAACAAAAACCGTGTGTCTCTGAGGCTTGTGTGAGCATCATTAATGCAAGGTCAGAAAATCCTAGATGCGATAGTCGGCAGCGGCTGGATGCGCCATGTAATTAACCCCTCTCTTTTCAATCTTTTCTTCTTTTCTCCGTAATATCAGTGTATTTTCTAAAATTTTCGTATATCTTTATTTAAAATAGAAGAGTTCCTCTCATTCGACACCTCTTTCCACCTTAGTGTGAGATGTGGCAAGAACCATTAGGGTACAACTTCCGGTGGAAGGCCTCCCCTCCCAACACCTTCAACCGGTAAAGGGGCTTCCCCTCTACAATTTCCTTTCGAGCTGTCCCTACCTGGCTCCTCCCTCTCTATTTAACACATTTGACATGTATATATTTTTTACTGCTAAGAGGGCACTATTCCTTTGCATTGATAAAGCAGGATATGCCATATGCGTGCTTCACTTGCTGCCATCACTAATGAAGGTTTCTAACAAAATAGCTTAAAAAATGCCCAAGCATTGCTAGCTTAATGTAGTGTAGATATTGCTATAGTTATCATTAAGCAGCTTGAACAAATTTGAAACATTTCAAACAACACTACACCCTGAACCACGCTAATAGCTTGGTAGGGAAAGCAAGCATTTCTCGGTTCTCTGAATCTATTTTGATGAAACTTTTCCTATCTGGTCTGCACAATATGGCAACACTAATGTTTTCATTATGCTGTGTTATGTCCTTCAATTTTTATTTCAGATTCGTCATTTTGGGGGGTGAACCACGCTAATACAGCCAAGGCAAAATGACTTGAGACCTACCACTTTTTAGAGCGTATTAATGTCTATTGTGTTTAGCATGATGCAGTCACAGTGCGTATAAATTTTTTTCTAGAAGTATCTGGCATCTTTGGTATGGTCTGTACTGCCAATGGCACTCAGTGCTACGCTAGACGTGAGTTTGGAATGTCGCCGCCTCCATACCACAGCAATAATCTGCAGCTTTTTGTTGTTTGTGGTTCCTGCTCAGTATTTTCCTACGGTCGTTTTGAAATGCCTGGAAAGTACTGTACTGCAGAGGAGAAAGCCCATATTCTTGCCCCGATTAAGACGATATGTGAACGTACAGGAAGAGCAAAAGCAACCATATTGAGGCTGCTGACGGCAGCCTGGGGACTCCCACCCAACGCCATTCCGGAGCACAAATTCGGCGGTGGAAGGCGAAGGAAGACTTCTGCTGCTTCAGATGTCCTCATGAAGAGAGAATTGGAGAAGGACCCTCAACTGACAGCGCCCGAATTGAAGGAATTGCATCCGGGACTGCTACAAAACGTCGCTTTTCGAACCCATTCGGCATTGGCTGCAGAAGGACTTGAGGCTTCCATGCCGTAAATCCGCCGCGAAACCGCTTATAAATGATCGCATGAAGAAGCAACGTCTTTCATTCGCAAAGAAATATGCACAGTGGAGGAAGCTGGTGTTTTCCGACGAAAGCAATTTCCAAGTGTTTTGGATGGGGTCTATCACGGTTCGACGCCCGTCATCTTCCGATCGGTACAACCCAAGATACACTGTTCCGACAGTTAAATATCCCGATTCATTGATGGTTTGGGGTTCTTTTTCTTGTGAGAAGGGAAGGGCGGGCCTTTACTTCCTTCCAAAGAACCAAAAGATGAACGCTGATCGGTATATTGACATTTTGAATGACCATATGTTGGAAATGTTCACCATTCACGAGTGGGAAATCTTTATGCATGACAGTGCTCCCTGACATACGGCCAAGAAGGTCACGAAATGGCTCCAGGAGAGACAGATTGAGGTGTTAGAGTGGCCTTGGAATAGTCCCGACCTCAACCCCATAGAGAATTGTTGGCAGAAAATGAAGAAAGTCATGTGCGGGAAGAAGACTCCAAACCTGGATACCCTCCGAGCAGAGCTGATGAAGGTGTGGTGCACAGAGATGTCCTTGGATTACTTCAGGAACCTAAGCGATTCCATGCCAAACGCCTCAATATCGTCATCAAGAATAAGGGCAACATGACTAAATACTAAACTATGTGGTTACTATGTATTTTTTAGTACAATACTCTAATTTTCAGGCTGAAGTTTTATTTTTCCTTAAAAATGCGGTAGGTCTTAAGTCATTTTGTCGTGGCTGTAGCTTTTGAATGAAAGTAGCCCCTCTAGACATATTTTGTCGAAAAGGAAGGATAATTATATACATTTAAGCATACCTTGCGTATATATTTTACAGAAAACCATAATTATAATGAACTATTTATGGATATATTGAATTATTTGCCCACATGAGCGTCATTTCGACGGATGACTTCAAAAACCCTATCAAGGCATGGAATCTGTCAATTTCTTAATAGTAGCAGGTTGGACTGCTTTTGCTGCAGCTTCGATGGTCACCCATCAACTTGTCATCTTGTATACCGTAAGAACCTAGGAACATTTGGGTGGCCCTGGCAGAGTGGAATGAGCGTTGTCACGCATGAAAACTAGTCCTTAGAAGTGTCGACGGTTTTTCATCTGGCCAGAAATCCAAGACCTTCAATAGATTGCAGTAGGTGGCTGCGGTCTCTTTAACTTCATCAGGCACCCTGACTGGGTCAACAATTATGTGTCCAATTATACTGACCGCAACATGATGACTCCTCCCTGTGTTGGCATCGCAAACGTTGCTGACGCTCATCGCCGAAATAGACCCAACCGTCGGGTCCGTCAAGGGCCGACCTGGTCTCGTTAGTGAAGAGAACATAACTCATGCCCAACGTCATGTAACTGCCGGCCAATATTGCTCAAATCCCTATCTGCCACATTCCTGGAGGTCCTACAATCAGATCACTTCTTCCTTAGCAAAGGCTCCTTCAGAAATCGTCTATACGATGAAAAGAGGTGCCTTCAGCACTTTCCTTGATGATGAAAGACTGTTCTTCGTCGTTGAGGCCTCTGCGACGTCCCATTGTTCTTAAAGAGGATAGCTGCTATTATCGTCGTTCACTCCCAAAACGACGAATCTGAAATAAAAATTGAAGGATGTAATACAGCATAATGAAAATATAACTTTACTGCCGTCATATTGTGCAGACCAGATGGTAAAAGTTCTATCCTTTTTTTTCTAGCTCCTATCCAGTTTTTGTATCTCATGACATTGACCACGAATCAAACACTCTAAAATCAGACAACACCTTCTCGTAACAAAACTCCAACTCTCCTGAGAATCACACTAGACCCACTCTCGCATGCCATTTAAAACTCATTTCACCAACATCACAAACAAGACCAAAAAGAAAACCAACACCATAAATCACTATCAAACACATTCGGACAACAGAAGACATTCACCATAGTATACAAGCAATTCATCTGCAGCGCTTAACCCTCGCCATTTCCCATGCAAACAACTTCCGAACCGCTCATAATAACCGATTAATTACGGGATGCACACCAACCCCACAGCTACATGCAGAAACAAAAATAATCCCACTCAACATTCACCTCAGCAGAGCACTAAACCCACTCCGCCCAACCGCAACTTAACAACGAAACCGCCACTACCTCGACACAAAAAAGAATCCCCAACACACTACTTCCAACTCTACAAATTAATATAGCAGGCATACCACCCTCACCCAAACGTAGTTAAATACTCTATCACCAAACACTACCCTCAATGACACCCCCCCCCCCAATACACCAATCAGAGAAATTACCACACCGGGCACACCGTCATTCTCTCCCAACTAAAGTCGGGCCATCCAAGCACCAGATGCAACGGGCACACTGGCAACACCAAACACCCTTGACTGCCCAACCTCATCAGACCAGAACGCAACACGCATAACATCTCCGACCTCAATCACCTGTGGGCATATCCTAGAGACGCGATGACCTTCCTGATCATTGCTTACCTCGCAGAAAAGAGTTAGGCGGGGGGCGCTGCTGGAAAGTAAGTTATGTTGTAAGTATTGGGCGTGTTATGGTGAAAATAGATGGAGTGAGTAGTTTGACACACGAAGAGGGAGGTTGCGTGATGTTGCCATTTTTGTATAGTATGTTTGTGGTTGGAGTGCTGCGAGAAATAAGTATGAGAATGAGGCAAAGAGGTGTGTGATTGATGAGGGATGGGTTCTATCCGTGTTAGTATATGTATATGCTGATGATCTGGTGTTGATGGCTCAGTGTGAGGGATTTGAAATCTTGATCGAAGCTTTTGTGATGTGTGAGAGGATAGGAGGTAACAGTGAATGCAGTAAAGACTAAAGTAATGGGATTTGGAGATCAGAATGGGTGTTGAGTGTTATATCCCAAGCCTTGGTGTCAGCCTTCAACTAGTGCGAAGTTTTAGGGATCTAGGTTGCATTATAAGTCAGTGTTACAGATGAAGCATGCGGCGGATTTGAGTGTGTAATGTGCTAGGAAGCAACATGAGAATTTGCTAGTGTCAACATTGGTGAATAGAAGGAGCAGGGAAGATCTCAATTTAGAGCAGTGAAAATGGATAAGTTGTGATAGATGCTTGGTGTGCGAAAGGTGGATAGAGTAAGGAACGACTGGCTATGAGATGTTTATGGTGTGAGTAGAAGTGTTCTGAGGTGTATGGATACATGAAGAATGGATGGAAATAGAGAATATTATACGATAGCTAGTGTTAGGGTGCAAGAAGGTATGAAAGATAGCGTTAAAAGTGTGAATGTTTGAGAGAGAGAGGGCTGACTGAATAGGGATTGTGTTAGTGTGCATGGGGAGGGTATGTAAGGAGACCCCGGGATGAACCATGACTGGACAAGATGTTGCTGCACATAGCGCCTCATCGCTTGAAGGGGCAATTTGGCGTGTACTAAATGGGGTGACCTTTTTCTTAATAGGAATCAAGGGTGTGGAAGGGGCATGTGTTTCAGTGGCGTTGACCTGCGCCAATCTCGCTATTCTAGGCGGAGCTGGCTTTTGAAGTTTTGAACCTCGAATTCGCACTGTTTGATGCCTATTTTATTTGGGACTGACAGTTGTTTAACGCGAATCATCTGAACCACAGATTGTGACAAACGATGGCAACTTCCACAAAGTTAACCTGTTTTGGTTCTTTGCATGTAGCTTAACTTTTCCCAATTGTTGAGATGTCCGAGCCCCAAAGATTACTACTACTTTTCTTTTCTTTTCAATCATTATTATTATTATTATGATGTTCGCTCCTACATTTCATCAACCTCTCTCTCTCGCTCACCCCCAGCGCTGAAGATTGATAATGGCTCATATCAGCAGTCCTTGTTTTTCCTTAGACACAGTCATCCATCCCTTTTTTTCTTTCAGAATATACTAGATTACTACAGGATGCTAAGTTGCAGCTAAAATGCTCAAAGCGGAAGGATTACTATAAAATACTCGGGGTGAGCCGAACTGCCACGGACGATGACATTAAAAAATCTTACAAGAAAATGGCCCTCCAACATCATCCTGGTAAGAATCGAAGAAAGGGCAAACTATAGGGATGTCATAGTATCTAATTTCCCTGTGACTCTTTTTTTATTTTTTACAATCTAATCATGGTGACAACTGTAAGCAAGAGTGGGAAGCACATGGAGATCTGCCTCCAAGTACTGCCTCCACCCTAGGTGTGGAGGATGATAGGGGAAATCGAGGCACCATCTGGCCAAAGACTGATGGGATCTGTTATATCTTGGAGAGGGGAGGATGGCCACACCTAGCAGCCCCTGAGATGGACAGGGTCCCGAAAGTGACCCGGCCCCAAACGGTAAAATCTTCCATGGGTCGCACCTGGTTTCACTGACAAGAACCAAACACGAGTCCGCCCCTGTGCAAGCTTCTGCTCAGACGGCTCGGGCCCCTGAGTACTCACAAGGAGAGAAGGGACCTCCTCCCCTGGCTCACACTGGAACCGTGCAAGTGTATACGGATGGCTCCAAGTCCCAAGAGGGGGTCGGTTTCTATGACCGTGTTCCCTGGTTCGCTATATCCGTGACGCCACGGTTTTGGCGAGCCGGGCGGATTTCGAGATTATCTTTGCTGGGTTCTTGGACATGTAGAAAGTGCGGTGAATAAGGATACCAAAGAGTTCGCGAGGACTGGCTGACCAGACCATCGTTTCGCTCTTCCTTCCGTCACGTTTATCACCTGAGGTGCTGATAGGGCTACTACCTTGATTTGCTATCTATCCTTTGTTCAGTCATAGCTTTACTATGAATTGGAGTGTTACGCATCCGCAGCCAAGAGTGTACTGTTGGAGGTGGACTCGATCAATCATACCGGTCTCTCTTTGGCAATATAGTGTGTACATATTTTATGTACTACTTTCATGCATGTAGATCAAGGTATTAGTAGATGTTGCTGGTTGTCAACATGATTGTATATTTATTTAATGCCTACACTTTTGCTTGTTAGACCGCCACTAGTACGAAAAAAAGGTAGGCGCTTTACCACCGATCTGCATTCCACCCCTCCTGTATCTCGGAATGAGTTCGTGCACATATACTTGTGGACCATCTCTACCTACGCCGGCTGGAGTCGTGCCGCCCCTCGACCCCGGAGCATGCTTCCTTTTTCTTGCCTTTTTGCTTTTGTTTATTTTGTTTTGTTTTTATTTGTTTGGGTTGAGAATTTTTAGAGTAGTCCAGCACTAGGCTAAAGTTAAATTCCGGCGACTTATGCCTTTGAAGGTAGTCGCCGGGTGGGCGTTTAAAAAAATGCACTCGTCCTAAGACGTTTTATTTCTCAGTTGAGGCCTATAGTTTAATGCGGGATTCGAACCACAGGTCTCTCTACACAGTACGGTGGAGTTGACCAGAATGAGGACTCCATCCAGCAACCATTGTGGCTAGACGCTCGATTCTGAACTGGTGTTTCCGAACTTGTCAATAGCCCCCAAATTAGGCCATATATTTCCATTGTCTCGGCCCATCTCGCATTTTTATGTCACATTTGCTCACGTCCCTCGCTTAATAACAAGACACTTTTACTACTCCGCCCTTGACAAATTGCAAAGAACAAAATATGAAGGGACCGCCACATCCCATCATCAACCCTAAATCCTTGGTTGATTAAGAGCGGGGAATTGTAAGTATGAATTTGAACTGCGTGGTTGGCATATTCCAATGACAAAAATCGACTTGAATATGGAGTTTCATATGGGGCTGTGCCTATAAATTCCGAATAATCAATAGGAATAAGGGGGGGGGGGTTAGAATTGTGTCCAAGAGAGCTTTTTAAGTATACACCGCGCTTCCTTTTTTCAGATCGTCATGCGAATGCGAGCGAGACTGAGAAACGCGAGCACGAGGTGAAGTTCAAGGAAATCGGTGAAGCCTACGCAGTTCTCACTGACCCCAAGAAAAAAGCCATGTACGACCGGGGCCAAGACATCAATGAACCAGACTACGGATTCGGAAACGACGGTAAGTGTCTGCTATTGATCACTGTGTCATTTACGCGAGTTTCAGCCTATCGTCTATTTGGCGTCGATCTCTCCCTCTACTACTCAGTGCATTAATATGAATGTTCTCTAAAATCCCCCTCTATAAATTACACGATCAAAAGAAAGGTCGTTTGTACAAAACTTCTTGAAATGTTCGTTGCGATGAGGATAAGGTGGGACATAGTAAGCACAAAAAGAGGAGTGGACTAAAGAACTAAAAATGAAAAGTTTAGATAATGGAGACGAATGCAAGGAATAGGATATTCTGCCTGGCAAATGTTTCGGTAAAGTCATGGACAGTTCAAGTCTACCCGCCGGCAGGAAGGTAACAATAATAGAGCTTTGACTCTCGCGCCTCCCGTCGACGCATTCGAGGCACGGGAAAGGGAATGCCCGCATATCGAGCCTAAGCTTCTTTCACCTCTAATAAGGCCTCAAAGGTGATCAGCGCGATCCGTGGCCAATTTTCCTTCAAGGGGCTAATTGCCATCCCAGTTAGTGTCCTCTTAAAGAGGCCCCAGACAACTCCTTCCACGTAGGTTTGTGTTGCCCAGGCCTATTTAGAGACGCTGCGGGAACTCTTATCCTCCCGTACCCCATCTTTAGGAGAACGTCTTGTGTGCGTCCACCTGCCTATCCTCGCGAAGTACAAGGGTTTCAAGTCAGCGGCCCTCGTAAGGGGCGTGGTGATTTGCCTTCCTGGCCGCGGTGCTGACGGGACTCAGCGCCCTGTCCGGTGCCATCTTATCCTCTTCTCCTCCTTTGTGACAGCCTGTGTTTTAACCCTACTTCCCTACTTTCCCTACAACCTCTCCCACAACTTTCTCTGGTCGGCCTCTAATTTCACAGGGTAGACGCCGACCAGCTTCATCTCACCTAACTATCCCGGATCGGGGCTGAGGGGTAGGGGACAACGTTCCCTCACCCCTGAGCTCTGGTTTGAGATAGTGGGTTTTTAAGAACCTGCTCCACCTTCACCTTCTTCACATCCCGTTTCTTTCTCCTTTCACTATCTTATCATTTTTTTTTTACGCTGTACCTAAGGTTGAGCCGTCATGCCGATGGGCTGACAGGTCACCAGGCGGGAGGAGTGGCCTTAAATGGCGGCAGCTGGTTCTGTCGGACCGTATTCAACCCCTCGCAAAGCGGCCGACTGCGTGGGGTGATGAGTGTGTGCATCCCGTGAATGACAAAGGGTCACCATGCCCAATGATGAGTCCATAAAAAAATTCTTCTCTCCCTTTACTTTCCCTCTACCATCACCGGAGCCGCCTTCGGACAGGTCCAATGAAAAAAATGTAGGTTCTCCCCCTCCTCCCTGTGCTCTCAGGGGACCCTCCAAATTTCTTCTACCGGAGACGAGGCTTAATCCTCTCCTTTGCCTACGGGTGCAGGGGACTCCCCCTCACCCCCTTCTCTGTTCCTTTTTCCGACGGCAGTTCCCCCTTTACTTTTCAAGGAGACTGCCAAGAAAGCAGGCAGGCGGCCAATAATTGACTGCTCCTGGTTAGGGCGGCTCGATAGGGCCAACCCCATTAGGGGAGCAAAGGACGACAGGTCCCTTGCCCCTTAATGTCTTGCAGTCGTGCGCGACAAGGCATTAGAGGATAAAAAAAAAGAACCTCGAATGGGATCTGTGATGTCTTAAGGGTGGGGGGGGGATGGCCACATGGAGGCTTCCCCCTTAAGATGGACTTGGTCCCTGAGGTGACCCAGTCTCATATGGTAGGACCTTCCATGGGGTCGAACCTGGGTTCGGTGCCAAGCACTCAACCCATGTCCGCACCTAGGGAAGGACCTCCTCAGATGGCTCGGGCCCACGATGCCTTACAAGGAGAGGAGGGATCTCCTCCCCCTGCTGGTGCCCCTATGACAGCCAAGACTTTCTGCATTTCAGAGAAGGATCTTGCTGAGGCTGGCCCACCTGGCCTGGGGACTCCTACCGGCGGAGGAGAGAAGTGGGTTCATTCCCCACCCTCCTCGCCTAAAAAAAAAAGACAAAGGAAATTCGGGCAGCCACGAGGACGGACGGGTCTGCTGCCGTTTTGGTAAGCGACCAAGCCAAGATCGGCAGGTCCGGCCCCGTTGCTCCCTCGGGTGGAGAGTACCAGACGAAGACAAGAACTGCGCAGAGCGAAACCTCGATTACGTAGAGTCTCCTCATTCAGAGGCTACCTGGCGTTTTCAGCCCGCTGGCTTCAAACGCTTCCTTGTTATTCGCTCCAGTATTTTCAACATGTTGACTAAGGGCAACATGATCCATCAGAGGAGAACTCTAGTTAGTGTGATTGGTAAAGAGCCGAAAGTGACCCGTTTCTCGGATGGGAACCTTTTGGCGAATGCGTCCAATCCCTCCAAGGCGGCCATGATTAGTGCCTTTCGGACACTTGATGGCATGACTGTGAGTGTAACGCCGCACTCTTCCATGAACTTCATGAAAGGAGTAGTTTATGCGAGGGAACTCGTGGACTACTCCATAGATGACATCACCTTATAGTTGAGCGACCATGGAGGAGTCAAAGTCGAACGCGTGATGAGTAAACAGGGAAAGGCCTCGAGCCCCACCCCTACACTATTCGTCACGTTCGACTGGGACAAGGTCCCTGAGTCGGTGCATGCCGGTTGGTATCGCTAACGCGTGAATGCATTCGTGCCACTACTGTCAACGCTTCGGCCATACTAATCGCTCGTGTAGACGCGCCGCAAAGTCGGGGTTGCGCGAAATATGTATAAATTGCTCCAAGGCCGCACACCATAAATCTAAATCGTGTGTGGCAAAGTGTGTCAATTGCGAGACCCGCACCCGACTTCTTCGAAGCAATGTGGTGCGTATCTCTTTGAGAAGGAAATCCTGTCCGTTCAGGCCACGGATCGGCTCTCATTTCGCGAGGCTAAGGACTCGGTCCTGGCGCGCCCGGCGCTACCTGGGAAGACCTATGCCTCAATGTTAAGTAAGACACCCTCTTCTTCTGGCCACTCCAGGCCTACGAGCACGGTCGTTTCCGTGCCCATTCGGAACCCTTCTGCGGGCTCTACCCACCCCGAGCGCTCCCTTGATAAAGCTGGCGGCACAAAGAGTTCATACCTCGCCCCGGCTAAAACCAGGGCTTTCCTCCCTCTCCCCAGCGTGACCGTTTCCCGTAAGGGGTAACGCCCCTTAAGAGGGTCGTGAGGCCATCTTCCGGGGTTCCTAAAGCTGCCCACGAAAGGAGGACAGGACTAAAGTAGCTTCGTCTCCTTCGCCCACACACAGTGGTAGGCTGGGTGGCTCGGAGACTGGATCGTCAAAAAGAGGGACCCCCACCTCCGAAGCCGCCCCGCTCGCCTAAGATTTCGGGGCGGAGGGAGGAAAAGACTCTCAAGGTGAGCCAAACCTCCCCTAATAAGTCCTCGAAGACGAAAGCGCCTTCAGCGCATTGTCCGACCAACAGCGCCCGGAGTTCTGCCTCCGGGAAGCGTACGGCCATTCCCGTCAGGGTCTTCTGTTCGAAGAGGGCCCCCGCTTCGCCTCCGAGTTAGGCCTGGAGGCTATATTCCTTCAATCTTTTTGCAAGAGACCATGCTGGGCGCGTGCCCCCTGCACACCCTCCCGGGGTATAAGGGTTTTCCGACCCTACCACGACGAGTTAGCTGCCGGGCGTGAGGATGCGCGATTTACACTCGGCATATTGTCTCCGTTCTTCTCTTTGCTTTAGATCCCTCCTTTCTGGTCGTAGCTGTGCAGCTGCACCTCGATAGGAGGTATACTGTTATTTCCGCGTACATTCTACCGTCAGCCGACTTCGACGCGGGGCATTCCGCCCTGTCGTGGCACGGATGCCGATGCCCTTTCACTTTCTCTGAGATCTTGGGATACTACTCGACTAATACCAAGGGTCAAGTCCTTGCCGACCTGATCGACGAGCTGGAGATGTGTGTCGTAAATGGGGATGAGTTCACTCATCACTGCCCGAGAACCGCTTCACTTTCCTGCCTCGATCTCTGTGCTCTCCTGATGCACAGGCTGATTTAGGGGGGGGGGGGGGCGATGACCTCCATGGTAGTAATCACTTCAAATAGCATTTTTGGGGCCTCTGCCGAACGAAAGCCCGCCCCGGTGGTGCTTGGCTCGGGCGCGGTGGTCCGCATTTCTCTATCTCAGTTGAGGAGTTTAGGTCGATAGATGAGGCCTTGAGTTCTTCTCCGGCAACCTCATCGCCGTGGGCCTAACTACTATTCCTAGAACGTCTGGCTGTTTTGGACGCTTACCGCTTCCGTGGTGGTCATCCAATTGAGAGGCGCCCCTCAAACACAGAAGCGTTATGTTTAAATGCGCTATAACTGCCGCCCGAACGACCTCACTGTCGATGAATTTCGTCGAGCTAGGGCTAGTTTCCGGTATACTGTAGTTCGAAGCACGCCCGCCGCTCTTCTTGGCGGTCATGCGTGTCTTCACATAACGGAAGACCCCTCTATCAGAGGTGTGGAAGCGAGTTAAAATGATTAGGGCAAGTTCTCGCAGGACCCCCCTCCCGTTCTCCAGGAAAATGGGGACCGCAATTTCGGACCCCGCGTCCGTGGCGGAATCCTTCGCGACCGCATTCTCTAGCCGGGATGCTGCTCCTCCAGCATTCAATACGCGTCGTTATGTCTCGAAAGGCTGCCGACTGGACTTAACCTCCGGTGACGGAGAACCCTTAAACGACAGGTTTACTTTGAGTGAGTTGCGTTCCGCTCTAGCTTCGTGCGCGGACACCGTCCCTTGTCCACAATGTCCCGTACTGTATGTTTTGACACCTGGCCGAGCGAGGCATGGCCTTTCTGTTAGATTTGTTCAACAGGTTCTGGCTAGAATGTTTCCTCCCAAATTTCTGGCGAATCGCTCTACCCCAGCCGGGTTCCGCCCAATCTATCTAACCTCCTGCGTTTGCAAGTTGATGGAGAAATTCTTAAATGTTAGATTAGCTTTTTTTCTGGACTGCGTAGGCCATCTGTCTTCTGCTCCGACTGGAAAATGCCGTGTGTGAGGCATTCGTTCGTAGGCAGCACTAAACCACGGTGTTTTTTGATCTGGAGAAGGCTTATAATACCGCATGGCGATACGGTATCATGGAGATTCTTAACACGATGCGGTCGATGAGACGCCTCTCACTCTTTATATCTGAAATTTTCGAGATCATCAATTCCGCGTAAATGTGTGGGGAGCCCTCTCCGGCCCAATGGAGCATGAAGATTGTGTCCCGCATAGATGTGTCCTCACTCTCGCATTCTTTGCCCTGAACATCAAGGGCATCACCTCGTTGCTGCCGGAAGATGTTCTCGCTACGCTCAACGTGGACGACCTTTCGATCTATTTTGGCGAGGCCCACATGCCAACTCGTGCCTGTCGATTCCAACAGGAATTGAACCGCGTCTCTCGCTAGGCACAGGCTTCCGTTTTCCTTGGCCAAGACTAAGGTGGTGCACTTCTGCCGCCATCCACGGTTCCACCCTAACCCAGACTTGTTTCTAAATGAGGTGCGCCTGAAAGCGTTTGACTCACCGTTTCCCTGGTCTTGTATTTGATCGACTTCTCACCTGGGAGGGGTTTGGGCACACCGACTTGTGGACTTTACTAGTTTTGGGAGGAGGCTGGCCTCCTCCGATTTATTTTAACCTTTTTGTGTGTTTCTTTTTGTAAGTCGCATGTTCCTGCCCTGGGGGGAGGCGGGCCTACCCCCGACATCCTTCTTGTCACTTTGCTTTTTCTCGTTGTTGTTAGTTTTTTAGCCTGTTTCATTTTTATCGTTGTTATGTGTTATTTAGATTTATGCCTAAGCAGGCAGTCGCCAGATGGGCTACAACAATGAAAAAACCCAAAACCTCCGCACAAGGGTGGATGAGGTAACGGAATTAATGTCCCTGCTACACCTCAAAGCTAGTTTTTTTATCGCCCATCTGGCCAGTACCTACAAGGCTACAAGTCACCGAAACCTATAAGAGTAGCACGCCCTCCCTACCCCCAATGCCCCTTCAAAATCGGGTGCCTCTGGTAGCATCGGTTCGAGATGACGGCCCTTTGTTCCCAGGTTGGTTGCCAGGCCAATAAAAAGCCTTGGGTCGAGTCTCTTGGTGTGGCGGGATATCCATTGAACGCTGCTCCGAGATCTTGGCCGTCGTGAAGGGAACTAGTAGGAGTTTAGTACGGGGTGTGCTCCGTTGTCCACCTGGTGAGAAATCTATGGCCCCTTCGGGGACCGTCAGTGCTGCTTGGTTGGGAGCCACGGCACGCCGAGGTTTGACGACTCGGTCGGACGAACAGCAGCACAAGGAGGGTGCCTTCTGAAAGATCCGAAACCTCTCCGATGGATAGGCGGGAGCGACTCACGCGGGGCGAACTCACCACCCCCTTTCTTTTTTATTGAGTGGTCACAAAGTATTCAGAGATATAAAGTGTTCAGCACGACTGGAAAGAAAGGACCTGGTGCGTTAAAGTATACCTGCTCGACATGCCAAAAGGACAAGTGGTGCGTAGATTTTCCGGAGGGGTGTTTCTCAAAATGCCACCCTGGAAGTATCTGCACGGACTGTGTCCTAAGGGCAGAACTTCAGGAGTTTAAGGAACTTTTCGAATCTGAACATGTGACTCAAATCCGTCGTCTCGAAGCCATCATTGCGGAGATGACAGCCACCAAGGTAGAGCAACAGCAGCAAGAAACTCCCAACGACGCCGATTGCTCCTCTGTTGAGCCCTCAAGCACCGTGTCGATAGAGATAGGCGATCCATCTGACGTCCCAGAGCCAGCTGCTGCTGGGGTTACTCAGGGCGTCAAAAAGAAGAAAAGGAAGCGTAAGAAAGAAAAAACAGAAGAGAAAGTAGAAACGGAAGAAAAAGAAGAAGAAAAAAAACACAAAAGTGGGGAAGAAAGAGGAATCGAAAGAGCCCATACTGAAAAGGAAGCCTCTGTCCTCTGAACCCAAATGCGCGAGGGTCATCGTGATCGGTGACTCCCAAGCGCGGGATCTACAACCCTTGCTAGCGGCCCGCCTTCGCACCAGTGTGAAGGTAAGCTGCCTTCCAGGAAAGGGGAACGGAGAAATAAGGGTGGAGGCTAAGAAATCCCAGATCTCTGAGAACTCAGTAGTTGGCCTCATGGCAAGCGCCAACGATCTCTACCTACGAGGAGGTTAAGTAGGCGCCAGCGGGAAGATCCTGACCACGGTTATGGGAGGAGTTGACGACTGTGGGCTAGAAACCCGCAGACATGTCGTGGTCGGGATACTCCCAAGACGAGGTCCATCCCGCAATGCTCACGCGAGGAACGTCTCCATAAACCAACGCCTAGGAGATCTTTGTACGGCGGAAGGAGTCTTTTTTGTAGACCCCTACCGCCCCTTTTACGGGAGAAATGACCTGTACAAAAGGGACGGAGTGCATCTTTCCTTTAAAGGGAAAGCTGCACTCGCAAACATAATCCAGGATGTTGTGGAGCTGACGCAAAGAAGTGTCAGACCCCAAGTAAAAGGAGGACGTACGCCAGTACACCCGTGTTACTCCAGGAACGACCTTTTCTGAAGTCACAAAGAGGGGAGTGACCCCGCCACAAAGAAAGAAAGCGGGAAACGGAAGAGCGTAGGGAGTCCTACAGTCGGGGACTTCCTCAAAGTTCTTCTGTTTAATGTGAGGTCTATCAGAAACAAGTTTCTAGAACTTCGTGGCCTCGTAGCAACAGAAGAACCGGAGATGGTGGCCATAACGGAGTCGTGGATAAAAACCTCAAGCCGAGATTTTGAAGGTGAATTCACGATTCCCGGTTACCAGCTCTTCCTGAAAGATAGGCCAGACAGAGATGGTGGCGGTGTGATGTTGTATGTCAAAGATACTCTCAACTGACGGATTGCAACATCGTATCTGACCATGAACTACTAGGTGTTGACCTAGAGATAGGTTCTGCCAAATACAGGACCCTGGTGCTTTATAGACCTCCTGCCCAAATCGGTGAAAAGGACAAAGATCTGTACCAGCTACTAGGAGAACTTGTCGAAGACAGTGTGTGTATCGTCATGGGAAATTTCAACACACAAGTTGATTGGGAAACCAGAGAACCCTGTGGCGATAACGCACTACTCCCTGAGTTCGCGAACAACGAGTTCCTGATTCAATGAGAGAGCCAACGAGAGGAGACAATATCCTCGACTTGGTTTTCACCTCTGAGGATGACATTGTTGAGGACCTCTCTGTTGGCGAAGAGCTCGGTGGCAGTGACCACCGACTAATTAGATTTGTAGTCAAAGTCCCGAAGGCAGGGCCTGCAACTAATAAATCGAGGAAACTCGATTTGAAAAGAGCAGACTTTTCAGGTCTTCGTGCTGGACTGACTGACGCGAGGCTAGAAGTGTGCGATGTTGTTGAAGACTCTTGGAACAGTTTCAAAACTCCATTCATGAGTCTTCAATCACGTTTCATCCCTCTCAAATGTCCCCGTCGGTCTTCTGTTCAACCAAAGTGGTTTAATCGAGAAATCGGCCAACTGCTTTGGGAGAAGAGAACTGTGTACCTGCAATCGAAGATCTCGGATGACTTTGATGAATACTGGAGGCTAGCCAGGAGAGTGAAGTCTAGTATAGGCGCGGCTAAGTGGTCTGAGGAACTTCGAGTGGCGAGACTCTGTAAAGAGAATCCCAAGGAGTTTTTTGGATATGTGAACAGCCGTAAACCAATCCGTCGAACGATTGGCCCTTTGAGAAATGAGGAGGGGGCATTAAAGCATTCGGATGCAGAAAATGCTAACCTCCTCAACGACTCCTTCTCTTTAGCTTTTACCGAAGAGTGTGGTCCCATCCCCCAGCCAATGGATTCCTACTCGGGGGGAAAAGCTGGAGGATATGGACTTCACCGAAGGGGAAATAAAAAAGAAGATCACTGACCTAATGACGAATAAGTCACCTGGCCCGGATGGGTTTCTACCTAAAGTGTTAAAAGAAGTGTGCGATCAAGTGTCACGACACCTGAGCGCAATCTTCAACATGTCAATCCGGACCGAATGCGTTCCTAGAGACTGGCATGAAGCGGAGGTGACTCCTATCTTCAAGAAAGGAGACCATAGCCAATCGTCAAACTACCGACCTATCAGTCTGACTTCGATATTCGGTAAACTCATAGAAAGCATTATGGTGGACAAAATGACGTCGTATTTAGAGTCAAGCCTGCTACTGAGGAGTTCCCAGCACGGCTTCCGAAGGCAACGGTCATGCCTGACGAACCTTGTGGAATTCTTCCACTTCGTTTTCAGTGAGCACGGTCGGGACAAGGCGGTGGATGTGGTGTACTTAGACTTTCAGAAAGCCTTTGATAAGGTACCACATCGCCGCCTTCTCCGGTAAGTGCGAGCGCTGGGCATAGACGGAAAAGTAGCCGGCTGGATCGAGAACTGGCTAAGTGGCAGACGGCAACGGGTGCTGGTGAATGGACAGACTTCTGAGTGGGTGCTCGTTACTAGCGGGGTGCCTCAAGGTTCTGTCCTGGGACCACTGCTATTCATCATCTACGTCAACGACATGGTTGCCAAGATTTCCAAATTTGCCGATGATACCAAGCTTGGTATGAAAGTTGCAAAGGATGGAAATACTGCCTGCCTGCAGGAAGATCTTGGGAGGTTTACGGAGTGGTCGGACACGTGGCAAATGACTTTTAACGTAGGGAAATGCAAAGTGATGCATATCGGCCACAGAAACCCCCAATCTCAGTATATCCTTAGGGCACTGCTATTGAATCCACCGACACTGAGAAGGACTTGGGTGTAACAATCACTAGTGACCTCAAGTTCTCGAAACAGTGCATTGAGGCGGAGAAAAAGCCCCAAAGGATGCTAGGCTATATAAAGCGCCAGTTTGGATATCGGAACAAGGAGATAGTGCTGTGTCTCTACAACTCCCTCGTCCGACCGCACCTGGAGTATGCCGTACAATTTTGGAGTCCTTCATTCCGAGAAGACATCGTGAGATTGGAACGCGTGCCAGCCAGGGCAACCAAACTGATTTCCTCTATCAGACATAAAAGTTATGAAGATAGATTAAGGGAATTAGATATGTTCTCGCTGGAGACCCGGAGACTACGTGGTCAGCTTATCGAAGTATTTAAATACTTCGAGGCTTCGACAGACTGCACTACGGGGATATTTTCCAGCTCAGCGAGGGGAGAACAAGAAATCACGGCTTTAAACTTGAACTGAAGCGATACCACCGTGATTTGTGCGGGAAATTCTTCACTTACAGTATCTGCGGTAGTTGGAACGCACTTCCGATGGAAGTTGTCAACAGTGAATCTGTTGACCAGTTCAAGTTAAGACTAGATAAAGTCTTGCGAAATCTTCGAGGTGGCCAACGCACACCTTCGAAGATTGCGCCAAAAGTACCCTCCTTGTGTGGACCGTAAGGTCTTCTAGAGTACTTATTTTCCTTGTAGTTTCTTGTAGCTCGAGGAGATTGGGACCGTAATCTCAGACCCCGCGTCCGTGGCGGATTTTTTTGCGACTGCTTTCCCCGTATTTTCTAGCCGGGATGTTGCTCCTCTAGCATTCAATGCACATCATGATGTCGCTGAAGGCTACCGACTGTACTTCACCTCCCATAAGCGGAGAACCTTACAATGTCATGTTTACATTGAGTAAGTTGCGTTCCGATCTCGCTTCGTGCGCGGACAACGCCGCTGGTTCGGACGATGTCCTGTACACCATTTTTCGACACCTGAGTGAGCGAGGCATGGCCCTTCTGCTAGATTTGTTCAACAAGATCTGGGTAGAGGGTATCCTGCCAGATTCCTGGCGAATCGCTACTAAGCTTGCTTTTTCCTAACCTAACCTACCCCGGGTGGTTTCCGCCCAATCATCTCTCTAACCTCCTTCGTGTGCAAGTTAGAGAAATTGGTAAATGTTAGATTAACCTGTCTTCTGCACAGTGCGGTTTCCACAATTTCCACTCCACGTCGGATGTTCTCCTCCGACTGAAAAATGCCTTTTGCGAGGCCTTCCTTCGTAGGCAGCACTACGCCACGGCGTTTTTCGATCTGGAATGACCTATGATACCGCATGACGATATGGTATCATGAAGACTCTCCACACGATGGAGGTGAGGGGACGCCTCCCAATCATTCTATCTGAATTTTTGCGACGATATGGTATCATGAAGACTCTCCACACGATGGAGGTGAGGGAACGCCTCGCAATCATTCTATCTGAATTTTTGCGAGATCGTCGATTCCTCGTACGGTTGGAGGTAGCCCTTTCCGGCATAATGGAGCAGGAAGAGGGTGTCCCGCAAGGAAGTGTCTTCAGTGTCACACTCTTTGCCTTGAGCATCAACGGCATCCCCTCGGTGCTGCCGGAAGATGTTCTCGCTACGCTTTACGTTGACGACCTTTTGATCTCTTTGGTGCGGCCCAGACGCCAACTCGAGCGTCGACTCCAACAGGCATTGAATTGCATCTCGCGATGCGGAAACGCACACTTTTGGTTTTCCTTGGCCAAGACTAATGTGGTGCAATTCTGCCGCCATTCACGGCTCCACCCTGATCCTGACTTGTTTCTAAATGGGATTCGCCTGGAACTGGTGGACTCGCACCGTTTCCTTGCTCTTGTTTTTGACCGATGCCTCATTTAGTCGCCCGCAGCCGAACATGTATTACGGAAGGTGGACTCGATCCTCCACCAAACCAGCCTCTGCTTGACGACCGGTGCCTTTTGCACGTCCCCCATTGAGAAATTACTTATCGATATCTGGGATATGCCACTCGCTTGCGCCGTACACTGTTCATTGTGCGCTTGCACGCGCGGGCCCGACGTCTCTCTCTATCTCCAACGGTTCCCACTGCATCCTTGGCATACCTCGACGGTGTCTATGCCACTGAATGACGCCAGTCATACCCTAAGCACTTTGGTTTTACGGCTAAGAAACTCCGAGACCTCGCTGTAGCTCTCGTACGGCTGGTGTCTCTGGTTCTGCCCAAAGTACCACCTTTGACTATTATCTTCTCCTGAGTTCCTGAATATGTGAAAATTGCGAGGAATGCGCTCTTCGATGAAGGTGCCAAAGAGTCCGCGAGTACTGGACGACCAGACAAGGGTTTCGCGCTTCCTCGCAAAAAAGACGGGTTATGGCCGAAGTGGGCACACTTGCGGGACGTACCGACATTTGACGGAGCACTAGCCTGCGCCTTATTGCGACGACTGCGTTGTCCTCCAGACTGTTCGCCACATTCTTGTTGTATGCTCCAGACTGGGTAATTTTCGCACACGTTGCCGGGACGAGCGGGGTCGCTACCGCTTGTCCCTTGTACTCGGGATGGGTTCGTGCACACAGACTTAATGACTATCTGACTTTTTGTAACAGGCTGGCCTCCTCCATTTTATTCAACTCTCTTTGGTATCGGTCGCATGATCTTTTTCCAGGACGAGGTGGCCCTCCCGACACCGGAGCGTGCTTCCTTCGAGCTTGCGCTTTGTTTCGTTTGGGGGAGCGGGGGTGCTTTAGTTTTTTGTGGGGAAGGGGGGTTGTTAGTCTATAACTGTGTTATGTTTTATTTTTTCTAATGTATCGTAAATATACGTTAATTTATTGTTACGGCAGCTATGCCCTTCTTGGCCGTCTTTCTTTCTTTTTTTATTTAAACTTCCAACTCTAATTGACTTGTTCCTTCATCAGAGGTGGACCCCAACCAGATCTTCCAGGCGTTCTTTAACTCAGCTGGATCCAGCTTCAACTTTCAGCAACAAGGTTTTGGAAGAGGGTTTTCCTCTTCCAGCTTTACCGGTGGAGGATTTCCCGGGGGATTGCATTTTCAGTTTACTTAGACTATTGGATTGTCGATACTTTGTTAATGCCACCTCTTCTTTCACTTATTTTCTTCTTGTGTAGAGAAAGAAAAACCTAATTTAATTAGTGTTCGTGCATCATCTTTTTTTTGTCTGGAGGACCATCAATCTTTCTTTTGTGCGTGGCAAATTTCCTGCAATTGGAGTTATTTCTCTCATTGAATTAAATTTGAATTCTCCATGCCCTGCAATTATTGGTTGCATTTGCGTTTGTAATTGTAATCGAGGAATTTGGGCCATATTTTTAAACAAAATTGACGAAAATTGTTGATCAATCTTTTAACCGGGAGTTGATTCCAGAAAGATGGGATTAGTTGATTCCTCGGGGCTATTTAACCATCAACATTTTTGGATTTAAAAACGTTTGTAGACGAAGTTCAGTGAATAGATTTCTAATACGTAAACGGTCCACCTTTGATTCTAATGTTGATAAAACTTGCTCATAAAATGGTGGAAAATGGATATGTATAAAGCTGGACAGTTCGACGTTGCTTGGATATAGTCAGGTCTTATCCAGTGGAGAGTTTTGTGGCTTGTTAGCCTAGCTCGGATCTTTTGCATTCCTAAAAAGTTAACTTTAAAATTACAATGATCTTGTTTTTTAATGAATTATCTTCATTGTAAACCTACTTCCCATGTATAGATGTAAACAATAAAAAAATAAGTTCTTGTTTTTTTCGTTATACCCCTCATACGTGCTGACAAGTGAGAGCGGCAATGAACTCAATGCCCCGTCCTCGTCTTTTAAGTCCCAAAAAAATGCTCTGCGTGAAAGCAGTTATTTTGAGTCATGGTCTTATGAATCCTTGTTCCTTCTTGATGCATATTAGGGAATTTACTTGGGAGCAGTTTATCCGATGTAAGATGTTCGTTTTCCCACATTTGACTTTTTGCTGTAGTCGTGAGTTCTGTAAAAAAATAACCTATGAACAGCAGTTCGACCTGTATGTAGCCCGCAACTTTTGTGTCTAACATCACAGCAATCAAAAAGACAGAAATAGAATAATGGATACTTCCTGAACCCAGCGAGGAACGCCAACTCCACCACCAAATCAGATGCTCCTCACATCTTCTAAGAAACACTAGGCAGTATTAGTATATTTTTATTACTACTGACATTGACCCCCTACCTCCCTCCTCCTCAGGACCAAAGAATCGGTGTGAATCCACTACGTCCAGTCAAGCCCCATTTAGAAAGATGCCAGCTAGAAGTGAGAAACATGAAGGCATCTAAACTGCAGGATCTTTGTCTTGGAAAAAAAGGCCCAAAACTTGTTCGTTTCGGCATAATCAGACACGGGGCTCAGAGAAGGTTAGAGTCCGCATTTTAGCTGCGAAGAGAGTGATGCTACAGACAGTTACCAGCGGGAAACCCTCATTTTACCCGGAAAGTAAAAGGGGTAGGCCACTCTCCATGATACCGTTTCGCTCCTTGGTATCATAGGCCTTATACGAATTCAAACACTAGCGAAATATAGCCTTGGAGTTATCAGTCTATAGTCAGAGACGATCATTCAAATTTGGTTTGATCTTACTCGAACCACATTCTGCTGAAGACAAGTGGCCTCCACTGTCCAGGAAATGCACTAACGTAACATTTAGCATTTTTTTTAACTAACTTGCACTCGCAATAAGTTGGAGAAACTAAGCGGAAACCATGCGGGTTAGAGTGTTATCTCCCCAGCTTGCGAAAAGCAAGCACGGTATCCATTTGGCTAAAATCTGCAAAGAACCCCCCCCCCCCCGATAAAATCCTTTTGAACAAAGCTAATACAAAGTTTAAAACCTCGCTTACCTATGTTAGTAATATGGCGTGCGGGATATCGCCTGAACCAGGGGCTGTATCTAAACAAGAAGCGAGAGTGGAACGCAGGTCCCTCAACTAGTTACTGTCTTCAGCGATAAAATGACCCGTTTCGAATGCTGGCGGAGTAGCATCTGGGGTTGGAGCTGTAGAGAAACTGCGAGCGAAAGACCTACCCTCACTGATCAAATTTACATAAATTGAAATATTTAGGACGGCGCGTGTGGCATTTACAGGTAGATCCTTTCTCTTTGCGGGGTCTGAAACTCGGCCGACCAGCAGAGAAGTAGAAGGTGTGGAAAAGAACCAGATGTTTTATAAATAGAACCCAGACAAGCGGCGATGAGGATGCCTGAAAATCTCAACGGCTTCATAAACCGATCTAAACTCGTCTGAGATGATATGTCAGTCATTTTATTGAATGCGGACCACAGGGTTCTATCCAGGCACTACCAAAGTGGCATCTCGAGTGGCAGCGGCCCAGCAAAGATATTTGAATTGGAAAGTGATCGCTACTATGGAGGTCATCGACAACCTACTATCCAGTCTGCATGCGTATCCGAAGACCAAAGAGAGAGGTTTATCGTAGGAAAACAAAGTGGCTCTAGGAAAGTGATGCGTGAATTCTTCCCCATTAATGACATTAGTTCAACTCTTCGATCAGTTCTGCAAGGATTTGTTCCCTGTTATTTATCGTGGAGCCAAATGAAAAGAATTATATTATCAACCGCATCACTATGCGACAGATACAAGTTATCGGAGGCTGCCGATGGTGGAATATAGAGATGCAAGAACATACTACTTATCCAGGTCGACCTAGCCTGCTATCCTCTGAATAGATGTCTGGAGAGTTAAAAGAATAGAAACATTACATTGGATTTATAACCAGTGTGATGTCTATATTCTTCCTTTACACCTGCTCGTTCTAGTGGATGGGAAACTGCTCTTATACCCTAATAGGATTAACATTTTATCCTGGCGACAGCTGATGGGAAAAGGCAGTAGACAATCCTCTCAGCTCTTCCGAGATAGCCGGGAGCCTAGACGA
The DNA here is from genome assembly GCA_963969495.1 of Ceratothoa steindachneri. Taxonomy (NCBI): domain Eukaryota; kingdom Metazoa; phylum Arthropoda; class Malacostraca; order Isopoda; family Cymothoidae; genus Ceratothoa; species Ceratothoa steindachneri. The sequence goes on from OZ018335.1 coordinate 80,145,648, forward strand.
ATCTACCCAGGGATCTATTTTAAGGGAGTGGTGACGTGATCAGACCCCACTTTGAGCAAGATGTCTTCACAGGTGTGGCAGTAGGCCGATCCGGAGATAGACCTCCGTGGGCTATTCGAGGTGGACCCCGCCAGGCGTGTTGTAGCATTTGAGGACTTAACTGAGAAGATCCAGCCAGGTACGCAATACTTATTTTTCCCCGGCTTTGCCCCCTTCTATTGGCAGGGTGCTTTTGAAGTCGGCATTGTTTAGGCTGAGATGTTGCTGCTTTACTGGAAGCAACAAAAGTCTACGAGGCTGACATCGAGGCATTGAGCCTCGTGAAGGCGGAAGCAGAGCGCTAGTTTTCGTCAAAAATCCAGTTTGATTTCGTCGGAGGTGCTTTTGCTCACACCTCCACCCGAATCTGAGCGAACCTGGCCAGGCTCCTCCAAAGTCTGATCACTCTCCCAATCTTGAAGGCGGAGGCTCGGTGCTCATTTTATGGCCTGAAACAATTGAAAACGCACTTAAGGAATATCATAGGTCAAGAATACCTCAACGGCCTGGTGCTGATTGATGTTCACAAGGAAATTTATGTTAGAATAGACAGCGTAATCAAAGTATTTGCCCAACGAAACGAGGTTGATGTTCATGTAAAATACCGTGGCCAATGGTGTGTGTTAGATATTGTTATTAACCCTTTCTGATCCGTTTATGTTTATATTTATATATATATATATATTTTTTTTTTTTTTTAAGCCATACTTGTATTCTGCTATTAAGAAAGTTATTTATTAATATAAAAGATATATAAAACAGTTTCTTAAACCATTGCGATCGAATGTACTTTATATGATACCTAAAATGTAGGTAAATCTCAAAAATAATTATTAGTAGTATTATATCTTAGTTGGCGTCCTAAAACTACAATAAATTACAATTCATAATTTTCTGATGTCTGGAAAAAATCGATTAGATCTGTGAGTTAGTGTTATTTATTACACTGGCCTGCGTTTAAAACTATTTTTCAAAGGTCATAGGTTTTCCTTGGGTCTGGATTTTAAGATAGGCCTGATTTATATTAGAACGTATATTCCAAAATTGCGCTATCATCCAACCGTTTATTACTTCTGTTTTGACACATCTAGTGATGAGTAACCATACATAACCTATTTTATTCATCTTTTCAAGTACATAGATTTGCATTAAAATGGATCTTACGTGCAAGAATCATCCGAATACGGTTTTGTTACATCTGCGGACGTGTCGCTCTTCCAAACCGCCAAGCAAAAATCACGGATTTTGTGAAAAATGCATATGGGAAGCCATTTGCTCCCCATATTTCTTCCACAGTATTGGTGTCTCCAATGATGTGGATTGAAGGCAAAGATCACGTAACCGACTGCTACTTCTGCATGACAAATTTAAAAGCAATCAATCGCAAGAACAAGCACCATGTTTAATACCTTAATGTTCCTTCTGCTATAAAACCAGTCCCACATAGCCCCGATCTTCCTGTTCTGGGACTGATTTTACCGTGGGTTCTAGCTCTGATTCCAAGGATAGTGTCACTACTGATACAGCTCAGTTTGATGCATACAAGCCAGAAGATTGCGACCAACTGGTGCCATTTACGCAAGCCGAACTCAACGACCTGACACGAGACCTGAACCTTTTCAAAGAATCTTCTCAGCTATTGGGTTCACGTCTTCGAGAGATATGTATGCTGGAACCAGGGACAACATTCTATTGGTATCGGGACCGCTAGAAAGAATTTAGGAAATTTTTCACATTTGATGAAGACTATTTACTGGTCTACTGTAACAACATTGCTGACCTGCTCAACTTAATGGGCCTGAAGTATAATGCTATTGAATGGAGACTTTTCATTGATTCATCTAACAGAAGTTTCAAGGCAGTTCTTAATAATGGCATTAAGTTTTCATCGATACCTGTTGGACACTCAGCTACAATGAAAGAAACCCGCAACAACATGGACCGTCTGGTGTCTGCTCTCAACATCCAGGAATACAAATGTCTGATCTGTGGAGATCTTAAAGTTGTTGGACTCATCCTAGGCCTTCAAGGTGGGTAGACAAAGTATCCAAGCTTTATGTGCTTGTGAAACAGTCGGGCTGACAACCAACATTATGTCAGACAAGACTGGCCGTCAAAACAAGGATTAGTACCCGGTTCACACAACGTTCTATCCCACCCTCTGGATGAGCCAAGCAAGATATTGTTTCCACACCTGCACATCAAACTGGTTTTGATTAAAAAGTTTGGCAACGCAATGGGCAGGGAAGGTAGAAGATTTGCTTTCCTCCGTCACAATTTTCCACGAGTAAGCGGAAAAACGGAAGGTATGTGTATTTGATGGTCCTCAAATAAGGTAGCTGATCAAGGACACCAGTTTTGGTGAAGGACAGAATCCTGCTGAACTCTGCCTGGTTGTCACTCATTGCAAACTTCCTTGGCAACCACAGAAGTCCTCAATATGAGAAGACGGTTGATGAGTTAATAAAAAATTTCCGCAAACTTGGTGCACGCATGTAGTGAAAATGCACTTCCTTCGGTCCGACCTGGACTATTTTCCCGAGAATGGTGGAGACTTCATTGAGTGGGTGCTTTTACTAAGATATCCGTGTGGTGGAGGAACGCTACCAAGGGCGTTAGTATGTCAACTTTCTGGCTGACTACCTTGAGAGGAACATAGTCCCTGAAGTGACCCAGTCCCAGATGGTAGGATCTTCCATTGGGTCGAACCCGATCTCGGTGCCAAGCACAGAGCCCAAGTCCGCCCCTACGCAAGCTTCTAGTCAGACGGCTCGGGTCCCCACAGCAACACAAAGAGAGGAGGGATCTCCTCCTCTGGCTGGTGCACTTGTGAAAGCCAAGACCTTTTCCATTTCAGAAAAGAATCTTTGCTGGGGCCATCTGCGCTAGGGGCCCTCTCCGGCGGAGGAGAAAAGCGGGTTCATTGCTCACCCCCCCTCTCCTAAAAAGAAAAGGAGCAGGAATAGCACGAAAAAGACCCAGGGCTCCTCTCCCTCTGTGGGAACCATGGGGACGGACGTGTACGCTTCAGTTTCGGTAAGCGAGAAAGGCAAGATCGACACGTCCGGCCCGGGTGCTCCCTTGAATGGGGAGTCCCAGACAAAGAGCAAAATTGCAAGTGCGCAGAACGGAGCCTGGATTACGTCGGGGCCCCACATTCAGAGATTACTTGGCGTTTCTTGCACGCTGACTTCAAACGCTTTCTCGTCATTGCTTCCACTGATGGCAGCATGTTGAGCAAGGGCAGAGGTGGGCAGTATTTAAATACATTTGTGTATTTAAAATTATATTTGTAAATACATTTGAAATCATGTATTCAAATACTTTTTGCAAATACTTTACTGATATTAGGTTTATATAGTTGTTAAGAACGTGTAATGCATGTTTTAGCTTGTTGCAACTTGTATGAAGCAAACGGTTGACTGCCTGAGCTGGTGAAAGAAGATTGCTTTCACCAGTTCAAATTCAGTTAACAGATGGTCACACTGGTGTTCGGTTGTATAGTGAGAGCGCTTAGCGTTATTTCAACTGCTGCATGGCAACTTAAGCTTCTTTGAAAGAGTGTGAAATGGAGAGATTAGACAACAAAGACGAGGAAGATGAAGAATCATGTAATTATAGTCATCCTTTATTAGATGGTAAATTTTTTAGACTGAAATCTTCCGACGAAAAAAAATGAAGTGTGTATGTACATCATGCAATGGTGAAAACTCTGCGTCGAGCAATGCTACTGCCAATCTACGGATTCATTTGAAGGTAAGAATTTATTAAAGCTAATTATATGATACTTAATTGAATTGACAAGTTTCACTATTTCTTATTTAAACACAAAATTGCTAGTAGCTAACAATAATGTTAAGTAGCGTAGGTTTACCATGCACGAACCTACCTGCTTCCTTTTTCAACACCTTTATTTATAGTATATGCTGATTGAATTTAACCTGAAACAAATGTCCTTCAATTATCTGATCATGTACATTTACCAACAGAGAAAGCATCTTGCTTTGGAGCAAAAACTGGATAACTACGTGACAGCTCAAAGAAAAGATTCAAAAATAAAATGTTCAGTATTAGACGATGGTCCTTCATGCAGCGGTGTTACAGAAAAGACATTACCGGGGTGTTTTGCGGTGAATACTAATAAGGTCAAACAATCTTTTGTTGATAAGCTGATTGAAGATTTTATCATACAAGGTGTGCCTACCTTATCAACCATGGTGCAACCAGCTTTTGTGAGATTAATTAAAGGTGAGTTCAGAGTTACAAATGTTGTTTACAATTATAGTATTAGTAGTACAGGTTAAGCTCTTATAACGACCGAATACTAAAGCGTCTGGATCATTGGTCACTATGTAGGCTATATAACGAAGTTAAATAAAGAAAGACATATATAAACAACAGAGGTTAATATATTGCAATAATTTCATGAGAATCCACATACATATATTCTTAGGAACAATTAGTACAATTATTGAATGATTATATGTAATTATTAGATGAATTCCTATAACAATCTATTTCGTTATAGTAGAAATACGCCAATACCTGTATATCATTATGTCAAAACTAGCATGCGCGCCAGTCAAAAATGTAGGAAATAAAGCTTGATAATGTTTATATTCCTAACAATACTGAAAATCAATATTTTACTATGTAATTCTGAATATGAAGGACTAATAATATATTTATGAATTAATGTACCATGTGGAAGAATAAGGAAAGAGAGAGAAGGAATCCCCCCCTCCCCCGCCTGACTTCGCCAGTTCGCCGTTGACCGCTCAAAATTCGTCTGCCCTATATACTACGAAAATTAGCACAATGGAAAGACCATTACGAGGGCATCGTGACTTCTCGCTATGGGCCCCTATCGCGACCCAAGGAAATTAAGGAAGTCTGTTGGCGATAAATCTCTCCCCGTCCTAGATAATTTCGGAATATATATTCGATGCTTCGAAGTTCACATGCAGATTGTGTTTGAAGCCGCCGTCCAGTACGTTAGCCGTAACGTCTTCGTTAGTCGAGAGGGAATCGACTACATTCTCATCCAGAGAAGAATTGATTGATTGTTGAAGAGCCAATGAAGAGCCAGTCGTCTCTCAGTATTGTTCGTGGAGATAGTTAGGCGCGCTTCAACCCTTCTCACCACGTCTCGGATTTTAAGGATCAGAAAAGCCATCTCCGAAGCACCCTCCGTTTGCCTCTTAAGGATAAGAGGCTCCCAACTTCATTTTCCCGAAGTTGAATTGAGCGTGTCATGAGACGTCCATAAGTTCAAGGTAGAACTTACATACCTGGTCCTACTCACCGCACATCAAGGTAAAAGGAATTTAACCCCTGCTTCGTCACGCTCCTCCCACCTTTACCGCGTCGAACCTCAAGTATCCCCTTTGCTCTAGAACTTGCATAATTGTAAAATCATTTCTTAATTAATTATCCCTCGGTTCAAACTTAATTGATAATGTTAATCATCTTAGCAGTAAACCGTCAATATTTAATTGCATTGCCACTTAACTTGCCCTATATGTATATATAATCTTTAGTCCTATTAAATTATATTTTTGTAGCCGTGTTTGAATATTCTTTGGCATAGGAATTGGGAAAATTTAAAGCACTCTTAGAACCATCCCCAGGTGGAGCCTTACTTTCAGTCGGCGAGTATGCGTATAACCGCGTATAATTGGTCATTCCACGACATAAAACTGGCGTGAGGTCTTCGGGTTTGTAAAGGATTCCACCCTACCTGATCTTTTGCTATTCCTTAAAGATCATTAATTCCACTCTATACAGTTGAAGTGTTAAGAATATTCAGGCAAAAATAATTTTAGGGGTTAAAAGACAATTATATATTTTTTTTAGTTGAGCGTATTTACATGAGTCAAGATACCTCTAAACTGCAAGAATAAATGCCAAAATTTTGGTTTTGCTGTGGTAAAACTACCAGAAGACTCAGTCCTAAGTCAGGTTTCCTCGTTAGTTATTTTCTTTTTCTGGTGTGCATAATTAATTGGAACCTTGAGTAAGTTTTTTTTTTTTTGGGGGGGGGGGTAATCTTTAATTACAAGTAGGTTAGATATGTTAGGAAGAGCCTCACTTGTTCTGGTAAGCTTTCTTGTGTGCCGAAAGAAGAACGCAGCATATTCAGGATGTCTTCGTTCGATCGTTTTCATACGGAGGGACAGATCCATGGACTATCAGGAAATGATTTAATTGCTTACGTTCAAGAGGAAGAACGAAACGAACGAGTAGAAAGGAAAAAAACAGGCACAGAGAGAAGCGGACGAAAGACAGAGAGTAGCAGAAGAGAGAGAGAACAAATACGAAAAGCACGAGAGAGAATTAAGCCGTGATCATGTCGAAATGACTTCTGTGGGATCACGTAACCATCAGCCACAGCCACCCTCGTTAAAACTCGCCGCGTATAAAGACTGGGAAGATCTTTGTTCTTATTTGAACCACTTTGAAAACATTTTCGAAGCCAAAAATTGGGATTTAGAATCAGATGAATTGCCCGTCTACTTCCCCTCTTAAACACTCGTCTGCGTGAAATCTTCATTTCTCTGACCGCGGAAGCAACTTTGGATTGTTCAACCCTTAAAGCAGAGCTCATCTCTGCTATTAATATGAATCCGGAGTTTTATCGCATTAGATTCCGCTCGGCTAGGATACCGCCGGAACAAACGTTTAAGCAGCTTGGGTTCACCCTTCGCCGCAATTTAGTTTTAGCTGGACTCCTCACAAGTGACTAACGACTATGAGTCATTAGTCGACTTTATTTTAAAGGATCAACTCATGGCTATCCTTCTCCAAGAATTGAAGGCCTTCGTAAAAAGATAGAAGAGCTTCTTCGTTTAAAAAGTGAAAATCACTGAAAATCAATATTTTATTATGTAATTCTGAATACGAAGTACTAATAATATATTTATGAATTAATATACCATGTAGAAGAATAAGGAGAGAGTGAAGGAATTTTCCCCCCTTCCCCTTCCCAGTTCGCCGTTGACCGCTCTAAATTCGTCTGCCTTACATACTGCGAAAATTAGCACAATGGAAAGACCATTAAGAGAGTATCACGACTTCTCACTATGAGCCCTTATCGCGACCCAAGGCAATTAAGGAAGTCTGTTGGCGATGAATCTCTCTCCCCGTCTAGATAATCTCGGAATATATATTCGATGCTTTGAAGTTCACATGCAGATTGTGTGTGAAGCCGCCTTCAAGTACGTTAATCGAGAGGGAATCGACTACATTCTCGTCCAGAGAAGAATTGATTGATTGTTGAAGAGCCAATGAAGAGCTAGTCGTCACTCAGTGTTGTTTGTGGAGATAGTTAGGCACGCTTCAACCCACCTCACCACGTCTTTGGATTTTAAGGATCGGAAAAGCCATTCCCTAAGCACCCTCCATTATTTGCCTCTTAAGGACAAGAGGCCCCCAACTTCAGTTTCCCGAAGTTGAATTGACCGTCTCGTGAGACGCCCACAAGTTCAAGGTAGAACTTACCTACCTGGTCCTACTCGCCGCACATCAAGGTAAAATTGATTTAACCATAGGTGGGCGTTATCGCGATAACGATATCGGGTTATGGGTTATCGGATATTTTTTGTCGAGTTATCGATTTATCGCTATTGCCGATACTTTTGATTCCAAACTAGCGATAAAAGATAATTTCAGTTTTTGGTTCCAGTTTAGTACAGGGGCGAGCCACGCGTGCCTTTGAGGCAGAAATAGGTAGGTCCGAGCTGGGAGGAGGATCCTCAAAACCTATTAGGAGATGAAGAAGAGCCTCACCAGGTAAGAAACTAAGAAACAGTATTCAAATATTCTTACTATTGTATTATAAAATAACGCTCTATATAGTCAATAATCAATATTGTATCATAATTCTGGATTTATCGATTGATCGGTTATCACCTTATCGGGCGATAAATGTATCGCCAGTTATCGATTATCGGTTATCGCCGATAAGGTTATCGATTTATCGGTTATCCTGATACATTTTTTCGTTATCGCGCCCATCTATGGATTTTTCTCCTGCTTCCTCACGCTCCTCCCACCTTTACCGCGTCGAACCTCAAGGATCCCCTTTGCTTTAGAACTTGCATAATTGTAAAATCATTTCTTAATTAATTATCCCTCAGTTCAAACCTTATTGATAATATTAATCATCTTAGCAGTGAACCGTCAATATTTAATTGCATTGCCACTTAACTTGCCCTATATGTATATGTAATCTTTAATCCTATTAAAGTATATTTTTGTAGCCGTGTTTGAATATTCCTTGGACTAGCAATTGTGTATTTAAAGCACTCTTAGAACCATCCCCAGGTGGGGCCTTGATTTCGGTCGGCCAGTAAGACAGTGGGCGTATAACCGCGTACACCTGGTCATACCACGACATACCACTCCTATATAGCTATAGGATATTTCATATAGCTACATTTTATATATAAAATTTATATTCATACCATATATTCTCATTTCACTGTGAAAATAATTTTCACTCACAATAATTACACATTCCGCTACCGTAGGTCTAAATTCTTCAGTTGACCTTATCTCAGGAAGGATGCTAGGCCGAAATCTTATAGAAGAAGAGAAAGTGACAAGAGCTCTACTGAAGAATAAAGTCACTGCAGATATTTGGTCGACTCATTACCATAGTTTTTTGGGGGTTACAGTTCATTGGGTATGTTAAGATTTTGCTCTTTATGAAATATGAAATTAAAATGTCTTTACAGTTAGCGAGTTTTCAGCTCTTGACTGAAACCAGACCTATTTATTGGTGGAATTTATCTCGATTATATTAATATGTAAAATTTATGGAAATATTTATGAAACAAACATTGGACTGTTATTTCATTTTTTTAATTCAGCTTGAGGAAGCTGTTCTTGTCCGTCATAGTGGAGTATTGGCATGCTGTCACTTCAAAGAAGAATATAACTACATCAAGATTACTGAACATATGGAGAATATCATCAATGAATACGATATCCCCCTGCAGAAAATCACGAGCACGGTCACTGATAACGGCTCTAATTTTGTTAAAGCGATTAATAAATTTGCAGTCACTGCTGCTGTAGGGTCCTCCACCCCTACATGTTTATAAAAGTTCTAAAAAAAACAATATATGTATATATAGGGTATTCACCACTAAGTCTCGGCTGACAACATTTTCTTTTTTCTCAAGCGCACTTATACCCACGTTCCTTTCTCATGATTCCTGTGCTCATCGAGAAAGGTCAGTTCAAAAATTTAAGTCTGTTTTCTTAGCTTGTTGTTCCCCTTTGTATCAAATTCAAATTAATTATGGCGTCTTTCATTTCCAGACCAATTAATAACGCTAACCATCAGTTCCAATTAATAACGATGATTATTAATCATCAATTCCCAATAATTTCAAATATATTTACTTCTAAATAATTATTTAGCAATCTACAAAATTTCTAATTATTGTAATAACAAACAGCCATAATAGAATGTAATATTTCCTTTGTTTTACTTTGCTGCCATTTTCTTAAATTCTAGTTGTCATATATTCAGTAATTCATGGTTTCGCCAAAACTAAAAATCGTCGTACAAAGACTCCTTGATTTTGTAAATTAACGCCATTCGAACCCAAACTCGCCCATTTATTAATTCAATCAATTAAGTTCGCACCAAATACTATATTCCTATTAAAATATCAAACAACCCCGCTAAACTGCAAATGTGTCCACAGATTCAGAAGATGGAATCCAAGTTGGTGAAGAAGATCAGGGTGAGCACGAGCTGGAGGATAGTTTATTAATGAGAAGTGCCTTAGATCAGGGAGAAGACCATGCGGCCTCAGCCTACCTAAGCATGTGCGCTGTGCTTCACACAGACTCAGTCTCACTGCTACAACTGAGACACAACAGGCACTGGAAATATCTTATTTTGTAAATATCAATCATGCTGCGATGGAGAAATGTTCAGCATTATGGAACAAAAGCAGTCGTCCAAAATCAGCAGAGATTATCAAAACTGTTATTAACTGCTCATTAAAGGTGCCTTCCATTACAAGGTGGAACTCTCTGTTTGATGCATTGTCATTACTTTTAAAACACAAGGACAAATTACATCAACTCATGACGTCCCTTGAACTTCCAGTGTTCAGAAGTCACGAAATTGAATTTCTTGGGGAATATATCTCAGTTTTGCCTCCTATTGCAGTGGCAATTGATCGCCTACAGGAAGAACAAAACTGTTTTGTAAGGGAGCCTTCAGTCACATTCTCTGAAATTTTGCCAACCTCTTCTAAGTGCAGTCATTAAGGGCTTTGGAAAGCGCTACCAATCAAATTTGACCATGACAAATGAAGCCAGCGTTACAGATGACATTATTGCAGCAACAAGCCATCCATTCTTCAAACTCTGGTGGTTAGATAACAGTATTTCATGGGACAGTTCAAGCCACCAAGACTCTATTAAAAATATTATGATTCAAGTGATTGAGAATTTAGCAGAGGGACCCGAAGCTGAATTATCCAGTGGTATATCGGACAGTGACGATTATTTTGGATTTACGAAACTCACTCAAACACGATCAACTGCAGATTTAGAATTGTTCAGTTACTTTCAGGATTAAAATAAAACACTTCAAAGTTTAGATAAATATCCAAACATAAAAAAGTTATTTATTAAATATAACAACACCCTTCCGTCGTCAGCTCTTGTGGAACGGCTCTTCTCTTTAGGAGGGTTGACCTTATCTCCAAAACGGAGTTCTTTTTCTAACGAAACATTTCAGCAACCGAAATTACTTAAATGTAGTGTTGGTATAAAAATCTAACTGAAATTTCATTCTATGGAACTTTCTTTTTTTTTGTAGTACCCAAGTCCAATTGTCATCAAATCCAACATTAGTAATTATAATATACAATTTCATTTTGATGGATATTTTTTTGTTGTGATACCAATGGTCCTTATCGAATGTCATTATATATCAAGTATTTGAAATGTATTTAAAAATGTATCTAAATACATATAATGTATTTAGTATTTAAATACTAAACACATTTTCAAAATGTATTTAGTATTTAAATACATTTTTCTCATGTATTTAATATTTAGTATTTAAATACTTTAAATGTATTCAGTGCCCACTTCTGTGCAAGGGCAAGAGCAACATGATCTATCAAAGGAGAGCTCTAGCTAAAGTGATTGGTAGAGATCGGAAGGTGACCAGTTTCTCGGATGGGAGCCTTCTGACGAATGCGTCGAATCCCTCCGAGGCGGCCATGATTAGTGCAGGCCGGACACCTGATGGCACGCCAGTGAGTAAGAAGGCGCACTATACCATGAACTTCGTGAGGGGAGTGGTTTATGCGAGGAAAATCGTGGAATACTCCACATATAACATCACCATAGAAAGCTGGCCAATCATGGAGCGGTCAAGGTGGAACATGTAATGAGAAAACAGTAACGAGTCTCGAGACCCACCGCTACGATCTTCGTCCAGTTTGACTGTGACAATGTAGATATAGGAAAGTAGGAAAAGGGGAAAAGAAAAAAAATAATAGCGTAGGGGAGTTGCGAACAGATTCCCGCGTCGCTGGGCCATTTGGCCAGCGGCGAATACACTCGGCCATCCTAAGTCTCAAAAAAGACTCATTCAAGCGAAGCTTTTAAGCCGCTTACCTGCACTTCTCGTACGCTACACAACCCTCCTCCTAGAAGCGTAGTGTAAATGAGTCTTTTTTTTAGACTCAAGATGGCCAAGTGGATTCGCCGCTGGGTAAAAGTGGTCCAGCGACGCGGGAAGCTGTTCGCAACTCGCTTATGCTATTATTTTTTTTCTTTTTCCCTTTTCTTACGCTACTCTATCTACAATGGTGCCCATACTCGAGAATTGTAGATAGAGGAGAGTAGGAGAAGGGGAAAAGAAAAAAATAATAGCGTAGGCGAGTTGCGAACAGCTTCCCGCGTCGCTGGACCACTGTTAGCCAGCGACGAATCCACTCGAGCAAACTGAGTCTCAATAAAGACTCATCAAGTGAAGCTTTTAAGGTGCCTACCTGCACTTCTCGCACGCCACACAAGTTCTCTGAGTCGGTGCGTGCCGGTTGCAATCGCCACCGCGTCAAGACATTCGTGCCACTGCCGCGGAGATGCTACTACTGCAACAGCTTTGGCCATACGAATCGTTCATGTAGACGTGCAAAGTCGGGGTCACCCGAAATCTGTGTAAGCTGCTCCAAGGCAGCACACGATAAGTCCAAACCGCGTATGGCCAAGTGTGTCACTTGAAGAGAGCCGCACATCACTACTTCGAAACAATGTGGTGCGTATGGCCTTGAGAAAGAAATTCTGCCCGTTCAGGCCTAGGATCGTCTCACAGTTTGCGAGGCTAAGGACTTGATCCTGTCGCGCCCGACGCTGCTTAGAATGTCGTATGCCTTAATGTTAAGAAAGACACCCTCTGCTTCTGGCCCCTCCAGGCCTACGAGGGACCCTACTGCAGCGGATTCTACCCACCTCGGGCGCTCCCCTAGTACAGATGGCGGCACAAAGGGTTCACACCCAGCCCCAGCGTGACCGTTTCTAGTAATTGAAACGGCCGTGCGCCTCCACCGAGTCGTTAGACTCACTAGAGGCACCACCCCTGAAGTTGGTCTTGAGGCTATTTTTCAGTGTTTTTATAGCTGCCCCCCAAAGGAGGATAGCACTAACGGAGCTTGGTCTTCTTCACCCACCCCTTAGTGGTAGGCTGTGTGGCTCGGAGAAGGTGGATCCTCCAATTTACGGACTCCCACCTCCGAAGCCGCCACGCCTGCTTAAGGTTTCGATGCGGACGAAGGAAAAGACTCGTATGGCGAGGCCAACCGCTCCCGATAAGTCTTCGAAGAAAACAGTGCCATCAGCGCATTGTCTGGCTCACAGTGCCCGCAGTTCTGCCTCAAGGAAGAGTACGGATATTTCCGTGAGGATCTTCTCTTCTTCGAAGGCCCCGGCATCTCCTTCGAAATAGGCCTAGAGGGCATATTCCTTCAATAGAATTGCCGCAGACTCCGAGCTAACGGGAATGAGCTGAGGAGTCTCGTCTCCTCCCGTTTTTCCTTACCTATCTTTTTGCTGGAGACCATGCTTGGCGCGTGCCCCCTGTATAACCTCCTGGGTATAATAGTTTTGCGACACCAACACCACGGCATGCGTGCCAAGGAGGAGGATGCGACATTTACACCCGGCAGGATGTATACGTCCTTCGAATACCTCCTTTCAGGCTGTACCTGTGCAGTTGCACCTGGATACGAGGTATACTGTTATTTCTGCGTGCATTCCACTGTCAGCAGATTTGGACACGGTGAACTTCCGCCAAAGCCCTTTTCCTTGCTCGGGGATCTGGATACTAGATACACCCCTCTGGGAGGACTACTCAATCAATCACAGGGGTGAAGTCCTTACGGTTCTGATCGAAACGCTGGAGATATATACGCTAAATGTTGAGGAGTTTAAGCATCACTGATTTCTCTGTCTCAGTCGAGGGGTTTAGGTCGGTATATGAGGCCAATCAGTTCTTCCGCGGCTACCTTTCGCCGTTGCCCTAACTACTATTCATAGAACATCTGGCCATTTTTCACATAGATCGCCTCCGTGACGGTCAACCGAGCGTGAAGATGCGCTCAAACAGAAGCGTTATGCCTACATAAGTAATGAGCGCCACCCGAACGATTTCACTGTCGGTGAATTTCATCGAGCTTTGGACTAGGTTCCGGTATGTTTCGAACACGCTCGCAGTTCTTCATGGCAAGGATACGTGTCTTCACTTAACTAGATGGCCACTCTAGCAGACGTGTGGGATCGATTTAAAAGGTTTCAGGGCAAGTTCTCACAGGACCCCTCTCCCGTTCTCCCGGAGAATGGGAGCGCAATCTCAGATCCCGCGTCCGTGTCGGATTACTTCTCGACCGCATTCTCTAGCCGGGATGCTGCTACGCCATCATTCAATGCACGTCGTGATGTTGAAGAAGCCTGCGCCGTAGGTGGCACGGCGATTTACTTTCCTGGCCGCCGTGCTTACGGGACTCAGCTCCCGTCCGCCTCAAGTTAGCGTTTCTCCTTCTTTCTTATACACCGTCTCCCTTTCCTACCTCTTCATTTTCCGTACAACCTCTCACACAGCCTTCTCTGGTCGGCCTCTAATTTCGCCGACAAGCTTCCTCTCACCCAACCATCCCGGATCGGGGCTAAGAGGGTAGGTGAACACCCCCTCATTTCTGAGCTCCGGTTTGGGGTGGTGGATTTTTAACAACCTGCATCATCCCCACCCTCACCTTTCTCACATCCCCTTTTTTCTCCTTTCACTGTCTATCGATTCTATGCAGAGCCTAAGGTGGAGCTGCCATTCCGATGGGCTCCCAGGCCACTAGGCGGGAGGAGTGCCCTAAAATGGCGGCAGCTGACCCTCTCAGAACGGGCTACTGCGTGGGGGTGATTAGCGTATGCGTCCCGTGCTAAAAATAACAGGGTCACCATGCCCACATATGAAAACTATATTACTCCCCATTTAACTTGCCCTCTAGCATCTCCGGAGCCGCCTTCGGGCAGCTCAACCGAAAAAATGTAGGTCCCTCCTGTCCCCTCGCGCTTTTGCAGGGACCGTCCAAAACTTTTCGACCGGAGAGGAGGCTTACTCTTCTCCTATGCCTATGGGTGCAGTGGAGTTCCCCTCATCCCATTCTTTAAGCTCGCCCTTGGGCGACAACCTCTTTTCAGCGGGCATCCGTCATTTTACTATCACATAGGACTGCAAAGAAATCAAGTCAGCAGCCCATAATTGACTGCTCCAGGTAGGAGCGGTTTGATACTGCCAACCTCCTTAGGGGCGCGAGGGATGACAGGGCCCATCGACCCGTACCCTCCAAATTCTTACTGGCGTGCATATCGAGTTTACAGGAGGTCACTGTACATGCCCCCCCTCTCTTCCCCGACTGATGTTTTCTCGCTGGTCCTGAATAGGACAAAAGGTACCTCGAACGAGAGTCATGATGACCTGAGAGGGGGGAAGGACACATGGAGGCCCCTTCTGAGATGGACATGGTCCCTGAGGTGAGTCAGCCCCAGACGGTAAGATCTCGCATGCGGTCGAACATGGGTTGGGTGCAAGGCAGCCAACCCGAGGCCTTAAGATGAGAGGAGGGATCTCTTCCCCCGGGTAGTGCCCGTGTGACAGCCAAAACCTTCTCAATTTTAGAGAAGGATCTTGCTGAGGTCGGCCCATCTGGCCAGGGGACTCCTGCTGGTGGAGAGGAGAAGCGGGTTAATTATCTGCTCCTTCTCCAAAGAAGAAAAGAAACAGAAAAAACCCCAAAATACTCGGGACTCCTATCTCTCCGCGGGAGCTGCGGGGACGGATGAAGCTGCTGCCATTTCGGTATGCGACAGGTCAAGATCGGCACGTCCGGCTTCGGCGCTCCCTTGGGTGGGGAGTCCCAGACTAAGACCGAAAATGCGCAGAACGGAGCCTCGATTACGAAGGGGCCCCTCATTTAGAGATTACCTTGCGTTTTCGAGCCCGCTGGGAGGAGCTGTGGAGGTTCGCCTCCTTCCGTTAACTCTTAGCTATCTTTTTACAGAAGACCATGCTGGGTGCGTGCCCGCTGCCAACCCTCACGGGGTATAGGCTTTTGCCATCACACCACCAAGGGATGGGGGTCGGGCAGGAGGATGCGCCATTTACACCCGGCATGATATCTCCGTTCTTCTCTTCGCTTTAGACTCCTCCTTTCAAGCAGTAGCTGTACATCTGCACCTGGATACGAGGTACACTGTTATTTCTGCGTACATTCCACCGTCATCCGATTTCGACACGGGAGACTTCCCCTGCGTCGTGGCACGGTTATTGAGTCCCTTTCTCTTGCTGGGGAACTTGAATGGGATACATCCACTCTGGGGAGACTTATCGACCAATCCCAGGGGACAGGTCCTTGCCGACTGTTTCATGAGCTGGAGATAGGTTTCCTAAGTGTAAACGAGTTTAGACATCACCCCGAGACCCTTAGTTCGTCATAGTCTTCTAAGACCGATTCAAAGTTTATTAAAGAATTATCCTCAACCATGGCACAAGTCGATTTCACGCAGGCATCTTTAGGGCACTTACACTTAGTACCCATGCCTTTCGTACCCAAAGATCTTCGTGACACAACTCATGTGTGGGTCCGAATAGACCGCGTTCGCAAACCACTGGAAGCGCCATATGCTGGCCCTTCCCCGGTGATCGAGCGCGACGGCAAGGTTTACAAATTCGAATTCCTTGATGGCAAGATGGACAGGCTCCGTGGACAGAATGAAATCGACGAGGCTTCCTACTTCGCCTTGTGATAGTGTGCCTGGTAATCAGCAACACCTGAAGACTTAGCCAGAGAACAGGAGGAGCACCGGATGCAGTTCACCTTTTGGTGGGAAAGGGGCAGAAGACAGGCCAGGAATTATATTGCAGCGGCATATTATAATGAAAGAGGGAGAAGCATAAATATAAACACGCCTCGTTACTCTATAGCTTTTTGCGTATCTAACTAAGTATATGTACAGTGTCATAATTCTGGCATTTGTATAGCAGTGGAAAAAGAGATGAGACCAGTTGTAAGATAAATTAGATATTATTATGTATTATATTGCAGAACACGGCATAATAAATAGGCTCGTTTTGTTGAGTCCAGATATATGTGCTTACGAATATTGATGCCTTAAAATATGTATTTAATATGTATCTACATATTTATTTAGAATGTGTTATATTTGAGTAACTCGATTACTGGCAGGGGTTTCCTGTAGGCCTCGTTTTATAAGATAGGTAGGCCTCTGGCACCAAATTGTAGGATTTAAAAGGCCCAGCGAGGAACTCAACAAATGGATGGTCAGTAGATTTTTCAAATCTTACAAATTGCTATGTTTATAAATTAAAGAAATAATAGGCCAAGCCTAATAAATAAGAACGAAAGAGAATTTGGGAATGAAACTATAAATATGTTAAATTGTAAAAATAGAATTGAGGCAAGTGGTCGTTAGAGTCGTGCGGAAACCCACGATCAAACAAAGATATCAAAGTTGACTACCTGGACAAATACGAGGATCGTACACAAACAAATATACGCGTGTTAGGAACATTTATCAGCAGCTGAACAAAAATAGGCTCTGACCAGAAAAAATTCACAGAGTCCTGCAACAAGCGATTCCCTATAATAAAACTAAATATATGAGAAATATGTTGGCAGAACAGGTACACGGAGCTGTCGGAAAGTACGCCCAAGGGGTGGAAAAAACGAACAAACGTGATGACTGGGTCTGCTCCGTGGACAAGTCAAGATCACACCCCTTGGAGACGATATATATATATATATATATATATATATATATATATATATATATATATATATATATATATATATATATATATATATATATATATATATATATATATATATATATATATATATATATATATATATATATATATATAAGCGAATGTGTGTGCATACCCATCTCCAAAACGACTCTAAAGATTTTTTTAAATTAAGGGGGTTACGCATTTCTCCCATTTCCAACTCTTGAGCATCCAACATAGAGTTGACCATGAGAAAAGCAAGTCTGTAGCAAATGAAGCCCCACAACCTTCAGGGACTGTCCTTGGGCTGACTCTAATATGAAATTACAGTCTTTTGAATTCAAATGGCATATCTGGAGGTATCAGTGGAATCCGTGGAATGGGATCCAATTCTCCTTTCACCTGACCAGTTAAAATTTCAGCTTGAAGAAGGTGAGGCATCATTTTTTTCACAATTAGTCTTGTTCCATTACATAGCTTCGGAGGATCCAAATTTCATAACAACATCACTGGCGCTCCTTCTTTTAAAGAAAGCTTATGGGAAGGCATTCCAGAACGATCAATGGAGTTAAGGAACTCAGTGGGATAGTTAAGTGCTTGTTCAGGGTCAACAGTGCAATCATAAGAGAAATAATTCTTGATCTCTTTTGAGAATTCATGAAGAACTCTCCAGTTTATGACATGCACTGTTTCATTTCTTAGGGCTAGAATTACCCTTTGACAGAGCCAGTTCTTATTTTAGAAGTGATGCTGTATGTCTGATAAGCCCTAAGTCGCAGTTCTTCAATATCCTTCACACAAATTTCACAACCTCCTGGAAGTGAAATATCCTCATGTGCATTATTTTCAATTGTACCATTTCCTAGCTCCATACGTTGAGAACCTAATATCCCAACATTGACATATCTATATTTGGGAACCCTCATGTTTTTGTTCAAGGACAGTCTTTGAACATGACTCCAAAGGTAAGAATTCTTTAAGCAGGCATTGAGTTGATCAGCTGCTGTTCCTCTCTTAATCACTAGCAGAGTTTGTCTGAAGTTTCCTGACAAAAGAAGGGTCACTCCGACCATGAGCTGGTTATTTTGCCTAATATCCTGCAATGTCTTATCCAAAGCTTCAAAAGCCTTTCTGTGAGCCATAGTACATTCGCCCCAAACAATAACTGAGGTTTCTTTCAAAAGATTTGCCACAGTGGTTTCGCTCTTGATGCCTCATATTGGATTTTCATTAACATTCAAATTTAATGAAAGCTTGAATGTGGAATGGGCTGTTCTGCCTCCTGATAGAAATGTGGAAGCAATGCCAGATGAGGCTACTGCATGTGCAATCTTTCTCTGGGTTCTCACAGCTGATAGAATCAAGTTTATAACAAAAGTTTTTCCAGTTCCTCCTAGAGCATCCAAGAAGAATATTTCACCCTTGGCGGAATTTACATTATAGTATATAGTTATTAATGAGATTTATTTTCGGTTAATAAATCAGCCTAAATAGAGTTTCGAAAACCATTACCATATATTTGTTTGATTAAGTTCGTCTGCTAGTTTTTAGGCCTAAGACGAAAGCGAAATAAATTTTGTATAAATATATTCATAGAATCAACGAATGTACATTGAGATAAGTTGGATTAGGTATACAATGTAAGATATGGTAAAATATGATTTACAGTAACAAGATGTGAAGAGAAATGAAGTAAGTGAAATAAATATGAAATAATATGGTGACTATGATGGACTGAATTGGGGGCTGCTAATACGAGATGTAAATAGAATTAGGACCTACTCTCGTATGTCCGTTTGCAGAGAATTGTGAGAGAATGTGGAATTAAACTAAGTATGATTTGTTTGGAGGTAAATGACTAATTGTAGAAGGGATGATTACCGACCTTTATGCGGAGAATGGCGAGAGTCTAATGGAAAAGAATAGTGTTCTATAGTGTTCCATATAGTGAAAGCGTGTATTTTTTTTGTTTGTGTGTGAAATTTTAAGAGATGTTGTTTGAAACAGTAGTACGTTAAATGAATGATAGGTTAAGTAAAATATATGAATTAATTAATTATTAAGTTGTACATAAAATATAATTTAATTTAAAAAGTTAGGTAAAATAATTAAGCGATTTAATTGACAAAGTTAAGTAAAAGAATTGCATGATATGAATTTTACATAATATTGATGTATATATATATTTAAGTTTCCCAGGAGGTTTTGATTATAGGAATGCCTAGAGGGCATTGCTATAACATTTCTTAGGATCATTTCATATGCTGTTTTTTTATCCTGATTTAAAAGTGGCTCATTGATTTTCAGCATGACAGCAAGTTCCTCAATATTGTAGCTCGTCTCCCTCAAGGTTTCTCTGTTCACTGAAAGTGAATATCTGTTTGGTTTCGGAATTTAAAATTGACTCTATTGTTTTCTATTTCACAGAGTGCAATATTTGCAATTATTGGGTCCATTTCTGCCGCAGGTTGTTGTAACTTGAACTTATGGAGAATATCTTCAGATAGATCTTCCTTATACTTTTCACAGAGAATCAATGGGTTATATAGCTCACAGGTGACAATCATCGCAGTAAATAAGTCTCATTGTCTATGGAGCCTGTGTGGTAGCTGCCTCTTCCAAAGTTGTGTTTCAATGTATTTCATTTTCTGTTAGTCCAAGAGTAATGCATGCTTGCCTGTAGGTTTCCATTTCATTTGTATTAACTGTTCTAATCATTTTGAAGTCAGTTGGTCCTCTCACATGGTGAAATAATAATCTTAGAATGAAACATTCTGGATTTTGGAAGTGAACAGTATATACCCTACCAAGAACATCACTGCATCTGATTCCTGGAATTGTTGGATGTAGTTCTCCTTGCTTCCTCCTAGAAAATTTTCCTGCTTTGAAGATACAATATTTAAATACGTCAGGATATAGAAATCATTTGGCAAACTCGTCTTCTGTACAGAGGTTGAAAAACGCCATTGGGGTAGTGTTTTTTGGCCTTTCAGCCAGCTCTCGCATTTTCCTCAGTGTAATAGACTCTCTGACCATTTTCCAAATGCACAGCCATATGCTGAACTGAGGGACTTATGTCATGAATATGGAAAGAAAATATTCTCCAGACTGCCTCATTACTGGAAATATATCTTCCCATTTGAAGTTGTTCAATTTTATTATGATTTTCCAGGCTAAAAACTGCTTGATCAGTACCTTTGTTTATATACTTGCAAACATATTTGATCGATTTCACACTGTTGCAAAATTCCACATTGATGTGGGCATTGAATGCTTTGCAAAGGAAGGGACTATACGGAACCACCCACTTGCTGTCTACAATAATATCATTTCCATTTGTTTTCACAGCGAATAAATATCCTCAATCTTCTGCTGTTCTTCTTTTATAGATTGGATATCCATTTTTACCAGTCCGTCTTTCCTTAATTAAGTCCCTTGGATATTTTTTGCTGCACCTCTTGCCTACCATACAGGGGCTATTTGGATTAACAGAACCACATGTTTCATGGATCATATTCTTATTGATGACTTCAGCAACATTGGATCTGTTTCAGGATTTGGTAAATCTGCACTGATTATAAGGTCAATCTCATTGGAACTTATTTTGTCCTTCAGCCAAATTAGCAAATGGGCATGTGGCAAGCCACGCTTTTGCCATTCAATTGTATACATATGACATCTTACTTGTACATAGAGCTTTCCTTTAGTAATCGGATCTATGAGTTTGTCCACTTTAAGCTTGAATACTCTTGACACGATATCATGTCTGTCAGTAGCAGATTGTCCAGGATGAAGATTCTCTTGCACTTCTTTCCATGTAGGATTACAGGTAAAGGGAATGAATGTCAGGTTTGCCATAATGTCTGACATAGAAAATTGCATCCTGTACTCTCTCATGCATGTACCTAGGACCTCCAGTAAAAGAAGAAGGCAGAATCACCATTTTCCCAGCATTATTTGCAGTGCCATCAATTAAAACTGCATCTTTTAGGTAGATGTAGTCCTCTGCTCTGAGCTTTTTCTGATGCAGCTTGATGAACAACAGTACCTCTGAATCAATCTTGGCATACATATCAACTAAGAAAAATTAGATTGAGAAGCTGCTTAAATCTCAATAGCAAATTGAAATTTTCCTGCCTCACCATTATCATATAGTCATAAAAATCCTGAGCAGATATTTTCTTGTTATTCCTGGTTCCAGTTTTTGGATCTCTTTGCTTCAAAAGAAAATTAGAACCATCAGTTCATTGCCAGAATATCAAAGAGGTCTGTAAGGAGTCATAAGCTCTATGAGTTTCAGCGACTTTCTTCAGATTTCCATCTTTATATTGTAGAACAATATCTCTTTTTTTTCAAAATCTTGTCCTACAATAAAAAGTCCAAACTTAATTTGTTGTGGGAGAATTGAATCTTCTTTGATGTTCACCATTCGGAGTTTTGTCTGCTCTGATGATCAATCTGACTTCTTCATCTGTATTTCTTTCCAAGGCTCTCTTGAATTTTTAGATATAGGTATCGTTTCAGTGAAGGAATTCTTGCAGATTCAGCACTATGTTTTGTTGTAAATCCATATACATGTTTGCTCTGCTCTGTGCTTGAACTTTATGGTCGTCAATGAAGAAGATTTGAAAAAACTTGTTTGGCTCATTCAGCAAAGGATAAATTGAACCAGTTCTATGATAGAACTGAATGTTGACTTCCACCCTGGCAAAGTTACATCATTAGCTCCAAATGATATCATAGAAAAGCAGTTGTTGTAAGCTCTTATGACTTAAAAATTCTAACTGAACTTTTCCATTTCTTTAACAAAGACCATTGCTCTCATCCATGAACTTGAGTGCTTTGAAATACTTACATTTACTTTCCAAACTTTCAATGGACAACTTCGGGTGGTGGGAATAATCTTCCTTGGGATCATAATTGAATGCTGCTCTATGTAGATCGGGAAAAAATGCACCTCTCACTTGTATCATTCGTGCAGCGTTGGTTGTTCTTCTGGGTTGCCTTTGATAAGTGTATTCAGAAGCCTTGACTCTTCTCATCCTTTTATCATTAGCTTCTATCCTCTTTCTGATGTCATCTGGAGTTCCAGAGGCCCTTCTTTGACAAGCTCTTTCAGCTCATGCAGCTTTGGATACTCTTCTGGTTTGCGTTTGATTGGGATCTCCAGCAACTCTCTGAGACTCAACAGGATGGTCCTGTCGATAAGATCCAGGCTCAATGCCTATATATTGGTCTTCTAAACTTGAGTTAGATAACATTTCATGCGATGGCAAGAATACATCGTAGTGCAAGTTGTTCCAATATGCCAAAGTGATGATTTTATTTGCGTTTTCATCATTGAAATTTATCCAAGATAGGTTGCTTCCATTAAAAGTTTGTACTATGGCATAATAGGCTTCGGCCAATAACTGGATTTCAATGTGGTCACCCCATTTTTACCCACATTGAAGTGCTTGCAAGTAGTTTTTAAAGGCCAGTTCAGGGTCACGAGAGTCGGTATCAAGAAAGAGTAAGAAATGTTCTTTTTCGATTCTAACAGTTATGAAGTAATAGCTCTGAGCGACACATGATCTGTCTCAACATCAAGTCGCTGCAAAGCTTTGGCAAGGCTATGAAGTAAACAATTGCCATCCCCAGGTGCGCGTTCATAAACCAAATCAAACTGGTTGGCAAAAATAATTAAATTATGTACAATGTCTGTGGGGGGGGGGGGGAACTGCATTATTAACCATTCCCAGATGGCTAACACGATAAGGTTTAATGCATCCCGCAGACATCGAACTGATCCTTGAATCCGGTTTTAACTTTTTGGAAGGAACATCATCTGGGCCCTTGGAAGTGTGCTTCTTTTTAAATTTGGAAAGGTTTTTCAAAACTTTTCTAATTTTCTTGGCCTCATGTTCTTGCGTATAAAGATTTCTTATCCTCTTGATTTTCAAGTTATGTAAAAAATTTACTTCTCTAAGCCAACATTGGTCAATATTAGACTGATGCACTAAAGAGAAGCTTCTGAACAAACAGCAATTGACTTTAAGGTAAACACATTCATTGGAACAACCTTTGGGCAAACAACTGTTAGTTTCTAATAATTTCTTTATAATAAAAAAAAATAACATTTTGAAGTTCAGAAATAAATATAAGTATCAAATTTTTGTGAATTTTTTAAAACTAAAAGAATTACAAATGGTGAAGTTCAGAAAATTTATTAAAATTTTGGCATGGAAATTATTAGAGCAAATTTACATGAAAAAAAAAGAGAATCATGATAGGCCGTAGGCCAGAGACCGAAAGTCTGCCAGCTAAGCGCAAGCTCCTTCTGTAAGGAGGAGTGGTGAAGCTGCTCCTCTTATTTCTAATGATAAAATTTCTTTCAGGCTTATTACTTCATCAAAGACTTTCGATTACTTATGCGTGTGATAGAACGGTTTGAGGCCGCTTAATTTCAACCGCTATCACATGTTATTTAGAAACACGTTGCTACCCACGTGCATCTTCGCCATGAAGCCGGGCGCGTTATCGCCCCACCTGAATCAATATTTAACCAAGGAGGTTCATCCCCCCCTCCCCCCCCGTTTTGCCCCATGCCACGACCTCGCAAGATTGAGTTAGGCTTATGGGCAGATAAGGTATTGTTCTCAGGCGCAGCTGGGCATTCCCTCGAAGCCCCCACTCCATTGTCCCCTACGCCAAGGGGATAACTCGACTATTTATATGGAAACTTTACCAATAAGAGCAGATTCGAGATCCAGATTATCTTCGCGAGACATCCCGGCGATCCGGTCTCACCTTGTGCACCAGGGCCCTCAACCTCAAGATCCACCATCATTGTCCAGAAGAGGACAATATCCCTTGAGTGCCAAGGTTCGAGCCTTCAAGACGCCAAGTCAACAAGCCCCCCTCCCCTGTTGTTCAGAAAGAGAACAACGTTAGAACAGCCATTGCTCTTTGAGCCCGTCGACAAGAAACGGTTCTCACCCTTCCCCCTTGTTGTTCATAAAGAGAATAACATTAGAACAGCCATTGTTCTTTGAGGTCGTTGACAAGAAACGGTTCTCACCTCCCCCCCCCCCTGTTGTTAAGAAAGATAATTTCATTAGAACAGCCATTATTCTTTGAGCCCGTAGACAAGAGACGGTTATCACCCCCCCTGTGGTTTAGAAGAGAACAACGTAGAACAGCCATTGTTCTTTAAGCCCGTAGACAAGAGACGGTTCTCACCCCTCCTGTTGTTCAGAAGAGAACAACGTAGAACAGCCATTGTTCTTCAAGCCCGTTTGTCAAGAAATGGTTCTCATTCCCAAGACGTCACGTCAGGATCATTTAATATATCCCCTTCGGCTGGAACTCACCAGCGGACCGAAGATTCCTTCACGTCGCCTTCCTCTGCACAACAACCTTTAATTACGTAAGCGGAACGTTACCTTTGAGTATTTTACCCTTTTGTCAACACTATCCTGTGCTTTAAATGGCTTAGCAAACCATCCCATCCCTTTAATTTTCATTTGTTTACCTTTTTAAATCTCTCCCAAATCTTAATCCTCGGATTAGCCAGATTTCCCACGACCCTTTCCATTCTCTGTTTATGTCAACATTTTCCGTTTTGTGTGTTGTTGATAGTTTTATTGATAAAACTCTATTTTATTAATGATAACCATATTATTATCCTTGAGCTCAGTTCCACTCCTTAAGCATATTGAAGATAAATAACATCGGTCAGCCAGATAACCAAGCACTCTATATATAATTGAATAGTTCCTTCAACAAATAGTTATATATGGTATATCGTCGAGAGTCCATTCTACGACAATGCCTAACCCCCTTTTTGTTGGCCCCACGGGTCACACAGAGTTTCGCGGGCCCAAATGAGTATAGGTATGTACTACTGGCCCCAAACCCCATCTGCATGCAAATTTTAAAAAAAAAATCTGTGAGGCCGTATTTGAGATGGGCACGCACACACATTCGCTTACAACGAAAACTAACTACGTACACTGGAATCTCTTTATATTAGATTTAAAAACCCCACTTTAAACTCTGACACAAGTTTATTTCCACTTTTACTACAACTATAATCATTAACAAATTACACACGCCAAATCCCCCGCCCCCCCAAAACAACCCCTATCTTTCAAATATTTGTATTATCTCCCTCTTTTTACAATAAAGACACCTAAAATTAATTAATCTCATTTTTATTTGAAACAAAAACATATTTCCTATTCCCTAATAGTTAAAAGCCCTGCATTTTTATAATTTGAATATTACCACCTCTGCTGCTTCCCATTTCCCATATAGTTAATTTATTAATATATGATAACTTCGCTACTAAATTCTTGTTTGTATATATTTATAATCTCACATACTTGAGAATGGGTTCCTACCCGAAACGTCGGTACCAAGAAGTTATAATATAGTAATAAACTTCCTAAATTTAACCTGCTTATTTATCCTAAAAATACGCATATGCCTGGCAACGCGCAACCCCTCTGCTCTCTTAAGATATATATATAAATATATATATATATATATATATATATATATATATATATATATATATATATATATATATATATATATATATATATATATATATATATCCAGCAAACCGCAAGAAACAGAAAAATAGGATAATTTTTCTTCAGAAAAAGTTATTTCCTAATTCGAAAAATTCCGTACAGGGTTGGGATTCGAACCAAGCACACTGAGGCAGCGAGCTACCGGTTTAATCTCAAATAAACCGCCCCTTTGACCACTCGGCTACGAGGAAGACCTAAAAAAAATCTTCCGAATGAATGAGTTTTTGACGCACACTTCGCAAGGTCGATCGGGACTATGAAAGAGAGAGAAATTAATTGGAAATTCAAAGGAAAAATTTAAGTAAACACGCGGCGAATATACAATGTATAAATCTTTCATAAGCGCGAAAGAATGATGAGATGAATCCAGCAAACCGCAAGAAACAGAAAAATAGGATAATTTATCTTCGGAAAAAGTTATTTCCTAATTCGAAAAATTCCGTACAGGGTTGGGATTCGAACCAAGCACACTGAGGCAGCGAGCAACCGCTTTGATCTCAATTAAACCGGTAGCTCGCTGCCTCAGTGTGCTTGGGTCGAATCCCAACCCTGTACGGAATTTTTCGTATTAGGAAATAACTTTTTCCAAAGATAAATTATCCTCTTTCTTGCGGTTTGCTGGATTCATTTCATCATTCTTTTGCGCTCATGAAAGATATATATATATATATATATATATATATATATATATATATATATATATATATATATATATATATATATATATATATATATATATATATATATATATATATGCATGAAAACCACTATTATTGGAACATAAAGTTTATTATTATTATTATAATGGGACCAGTTTCGATATGTAATTTACCATATCATCTTCAACCGTTAACTAAGAGAAATTGACAAAGAAAACTGAAATATTGGAAATATAATAACAGGCAACTGACTTTAATCTGGAGGGGTCAGCTTCAGGTGATTAACAATATCCTTTAGAATGAGATTTGATATATAGGGGCTTTATTTATGCTGGCCTTCTCACAAATTGAAATTTGAAATTTCTTTGATTAGTAAGGATTCAATTATTTTTCTTTTATTATATTCGCTACAATGGTAAACTATTTGGGCACTAGGGAAATATATTATATGATTGGCGTTTTTTACATGGTTAAAAAGACTGGAAGCATTGCTCGCTCTACGAATGTCCCCTTATGTTCATATATGCATTTATTTAATGACCTTCCGGTTTCTCCCATGTAGAAGGAGGGGCATTTGGGGGCTTTACACGGGATTAAATAGATGCCTGCATCCTTATTTTGCGATTCTGGCTTGGTGGAACGGAAAGAATTTTTGATAGTTAGGGAATATTTGAAGGTGGTCAAGTTGGGATATAAAATGGAGTTTAATCTGTTGAGCAAGGGGGAATATGGTAGAGATAAGCAATTCTTTTTACACGTAAGATTATTTATTTGATAGGGACGGTAGAATATTGCCCTGGCTTTAGATAGGCTCTTATCTATACAATAGAGTGGATATTTTAATTCAATGAACATGCATGTTATGAAGGTGATCTCATCTTGTAAAAAACAGGGGTCACAAATTAGAAAGGCTCTTAAATACAGAAATATTACAATTGCTTTTTTTATCTTAAGATCATGAAATGAAAAAAATGTATATAGGAATTGGAATTAGTAGGTTTACGGTATACTGTAAAAGATGATTTATCATTAATTCTTAAGACTTTTACATCAAGAAACGGTAAGCAATAGTTTACCATTGTAGCGAATATAATAAAAGAAAAATAATTGAATTCTTACTAATCAAAGAAATTCCAAATTTCAATTTGTGAGAGGGCCAGCATAAATGGAGCCCCTATATATCAAATCTCATTCTAAAGGATATTGTTAATCACCTAAAGCTAACCCCTCCAGATTAAAGTCAGTTGCTTGTCATTGTATTTCCAATATTTCAGTTTTCTTTGTCAATTTCTCCTAGTTAACGGTTGAAGATGATATGGTAAATTACGAGGGGCGGTCAATAAGTTTTGCAATTCGGATATAAGGAAACGAGATATGAGGAAAAGCATTTTATTATTTTTCAATATAACTACCTTCGACTTCAATGCACTTGCGCCAGTTGTCTCTGAGGCTTCGAATTCCGGAAAACCAGAAATCTCGCGACTGCTTTTCAATCCACTCCTGGACGGCGAGCTGGACATCTTCATCGTTCCCAAACCGGCGTCCACGCAGTGCAGCCCTGAGCTGGCGGAATAAAAAGTATTCGCTAGGGGCCAGACCTGGACTGTAGCGGGGATGGTTGAGCTCCTCGAATCCGCACTTGCGCAGGGCAGCTTGCGCAACTCTGGCCTTGTGGACAGGGGCATTGTCGTGGAGGAGCAGGTAACCGCGTGTCAACTTGTTGCGCCGCTTCTGACAGATGCACTTATTCAACCCAGCCAGTTCCTCGGCGTAATATTGGCCAGTGATGGTCCTGCCACGAGGCGCATAGTCCACCATCAACACTCCCTCAAAATCCCAGAAGATGGTAGCCATGATCTTCCTGGCTAAGGGTTGGGCCCGTAACTTGATGGGGGCCGGAGAGCCCCTGTGCTTCCAGGCTATGCTTTCGATCTTGTTCTCGGGATCCCAGTGATGGACACACGTTTCATCACCTGTCACTATGCGTGACTCGAATCCCGTCGGGTCTTGATTGTACAGGAGTAGCAGCTCCTCCGAACTTTGACGACGTTGAAGTCGATCATGGGGCGTGAGGTTTCGTGAGGTTTCTAGGGACCCAACGGGCAGAGACCTTGTTCATGGTCAAATTGTCGTGGATGATGTTGAAAACACTTCCATGTGATATTCCAAGTTCTCGCTCGATTTCTTCGACCTTCACTTGCCAATTTTCGAGGATCATCCTCTCGACACGGGCCACATTGTTCTCGTTGGTCACGTCTGACGGGCGTCCTGGACGGGGGTCATCTTCAAGGGACACGCGACCATGGCGGAACTCCCTATTCCAGCGAGCAATGGTTGCATAGGAACTTGCGGTGTCGGTGTACACTGCAACCATGCGTTTATGGATCTCTTTTGTATTCTTGTCTTCCTTGGTCAAATATTTGATCACTGCGCGGTGCTCAACCTTTTCCATTGTTGAAAAATATGTGACTGACGATCTGCGATCAGCTACTGCTTCTTAAATAGATGAGGCAGGAGCGTGTGGCTGCAGGGCTTGACTTGTCCTAACTTGTCCTAACACCCCCACAAACAGCCATCTCTCTTCCTCTGTTTTTCCCCACCGATTCGCCAAACTTATTGACCGCCCCTCGTACATATTGAAACACTGGTGCCGTTTTAATAACCGTTTTAATAATAATAAACTAATAATAGTGTTTTTCTTGTATATTTATTTACTGGTTATTGAGTGAAACAGTGTTTTCATATATATATATATATATATATATATATATATATATATATATATATATATATATATATATATATATATATATATATATATATATAAATATATATATATATATATATATATAAATATATATATATATATATATATATATATATATATATATATATATATATATATATATATATATATATATATAAATGGATAAAACCACGGTAATAAGATTAATTTTATATGCGAAACCAGGTTTTGACGGAAACATCCGTCATCGTCAGTCGCTGGCGAACAAGTGAAATATAGAAGTTGCTTAACGTGCAAACACACAAATCAGTGGCGCTAAAGTGGAAGATGCGAGAATGTAGCGGCATTTTTGAGAAACGGAAATATGAATTTCTTGCTTATTAAGGTATTAGTTTTGAATTGGCCGTCGGAAGTATTAAAGTTGGGAATTTCTTTTATATGTGCTGATTCAATTAAGCGTCGATGTATATAATTGTGAGACTTATAAACTATTTTAGCATTATCAATATCAATTTGATGTTTTTCATTGGAATTTCTCTCTCTCTCTCTCTCTCTCTCTCTCTCTCTCTCTCTCTCTCTCTCTCTCTCTCTCTCTCTCTCTCTATATATATATATATATATATATATATATATATATATATATATATATATATATATATATATTTATATATATATATATATATATATATATATATATATATATATATATATATATATATATATATATATATATATATATATATATATATGTATATATATATATATATATATATATATATATATATATATATATATAAAATATATATATATATATATATATATATATATATATATATATATATATATATATATATATATATATATATATATATATATATATATATAGATGATTTCAAGATATCACATTAGCGTGATATATATCAGTGAGAAAATAATAGTAAACCACAATATTTGAGTCAAAATTTATTTATTCCTACAGAACTAGTTTCCGCAAAATTATAATTGATGCCATTTTGAACTGAATAATGAAAATGCAAGTAAGGAGTTCAGTATATATATGACGAACAAAATATTAAACAATATGAAAGTGTAGGGAGCAAGCTGGAAAAATAAATAACTATTTGGGTGGATTCAGAGGAAGTTCTCTGCGTTAGTAATGTAGAAGTCTAAATGCCGCGTACATATGTGTACGCAGAAATACTCCGACACAAGCTGCGTGCCCCTCCCGTATCTCTAAATGCACCTCTCGCCTCGAATTTTCTGTCGCCCTTTTTCGCGCCATCGTAAACTGCGAGATGGCTCGAAGGTATGAAAGACATACTATCTGGCCACAGATGAAAAAAGGTCTTTCGCGCGGCGATGCGGATTTTACGAAAATTCGATGCTCTCTCTCGATTTATGCTCGCGAGGGAAATAAAAATAAAACTTCTTCCTGGATTCGGGCAGAAGATCTTGGACCTACGTCGAGTGTGTGGAGCTCGATCCACAAAGGAAACCGTTCACCCGCTGCAAGGAAGGAACTTCTCGGGGAATTGGTTGTAGCCGTCATGGTACTTGTAGGTGCCAAACTTCTCGCAGCCCCCCCTCCCCCCTTCAGAGTCAGAGGCTACTGAGTGGGGACAGACTCAGGGGATCATCATCTTAGTTTTGGTCATAAAGGTACGCACCAGGGTTATTCTTATTCACCGGAAGTGGCTAAGGTAAGTGTATTGGATACACTTCACCTCCGCTTCACCTTGGGACGGTAATAAAATATATATCCAGGAAGTGGGACTGGTATTATCCACTCACTAAACCTCGACAAGTAACTTACCCTGAATCCACCAAAATAGCTATGTTTTTTTCCAGCTTGTTTCTTGTGCTCTCATATTGTTTAGTATTTTGTTTGCCTTATGTATACTGAGCTCCTTGCTTAGTATTTTCATTACTCAGTTAAAAATGGCATCAATTATAACTTTGCGGAAACTAGTTCTGTGGTTATGAATAAATTTTGATTCAAATATTGTGGTTTACTATTATTTTCTCACTCATATTTCAGCAGAAGATTCATTATTCCTTTCATTAACTCAATTTATTCCCTTAGTAGCGTCACGGAATCCCGTTTATTCGCATAAGTCCTACCGCCTTTAGATTCAATACTTCGCGCAAAACAGTAAGCCTACACATTCACCGCAAAGAACTCTAGACGTTTTCGCTTGCCCCATTAGTAAGCCAATTCAAGAAAAGTTATACTTTCTTTGCCGAGTCCTTTCAAAGTCCTTTACTTACCTCGATTACCAAGACACCTTCGGTAAGCCCAGCCTAAGGCATAACCCTCGTGAGGAATTATAATGAGTCAGAACTAATTCGACAGAGGCATAAAGTAGGCACACTGCCTAAAGTCCTCGTCACCGGTCGAGCACAATAGCAACGAGGACGCTTCAATACACGCCCTTATAATTACGGACCACGCACCCACAAACCGGTAACCTATACCACCACATAAACAGGTAACACCACTGGTACCATCAACCATTCCCCCATAGTCCCTAATAAAGGGATAAAAGTCACGATAAGCAGACTGCAACGAGTCGTTGCCCGGGTGCCAGCAATTCAAGCTGCTTCATCGGGCCGCTTGTTAGCCTGGACTCTGACATGACTAGGAACCAAGTAAAACTCTACTTGGTCTCTAGGAAGAGTTCTTGACCAACCAGCCGTGTATTATAGAAAAAAGGATGGTCAGAAGTTAGAGAGCGTATAATATGCTTCTTGAATCAATAAAAACCGTAAAGAGAGTAAAATGCAAGGTAGATAAAAGGCGCCAGGTTAATAACAGTGCATAAAGCTCAGCGGTAAAAATGGGACCTACCCGCAGTAACCACTCGAAGACT
Organism: Ceratothoa steindachneri; assembly: GCA_963969495.1. Lineage (NCBI taxonomy): Eukaryota > Metazoa > Arthropoda > Malacostraca > Isopoda > Cymothoidae > Ceratothoa > Ceratothoa steindachneri. The sequence goes on from OZ018335.1 coordinate 80,177,882, forward strand.
TTAATCTCCGGTGAGCCCCCACCCCATCGTCCGTTTTAGACCGGTTTGTGAAGAGATGGCATGATGGAGTGTGAGATGTCGTATGGTGTTGGTTATTAGTGGGATTGATTTTAGTTAATAAATCAGTATAGAAAGCTATTTGAAAACCATTACCATAAATTTGTTGAATTGTTTGAAATAGTCGTCTGCTAATATTTAGGCTTAACGACTGACGTGAACTGAATTTGGAAAACTTCGAATGCGAGGGGTATAGAAAAATGGACGATAAACAAAATATGTATTTATAAAATCAACGAATGCACAATGAGAGAATTGAATTAGAAAATTACAAGTGAGAGGTAATTACAATTATACAAATGAATGAGATAATTAAATTGAGATAATTAAATATAATTGAATTATGGATTACAAGATAGTATTGAAAGATGAGATTATATGATGGTATTACAGGTATAATTGACTTGTAAAAAGAATGAGAATTTTAAGATAGTAAGGTTGACTTGTGAGGAAGGCAGTGAAATATAATGAAACGTAATGCAATGTATGAAGGTAGTGAAAAGTATGGAGTGAAATGTAATGTGAGGTGAGGTGGGGTAAGGTAACAAAGGTAAGTTAAGGTAAGGTAACTATGGTATTTTTCGGGGTTGTGTTACAAGTTTTCATTTTTTTGAGCCTTTAAAATACATCCATTATATATCACGTGTCATGTGATTTTCAATTATTAAAACAAAAAAGCACGTGCCCACCATCCCTACTATAAAAACACTTGTCTTGTCTCTGACTGGATAAAAACCTACACTTCGTTATTCAATAGGCTTTTTAAATCAACCTTTTGGGGGGTTGACTATGGTAGCTCTGACGATAAGGGTCGTGGTCATTTTAGCTAAGAGCGCTTAATGACACAGGTTCAAATCCAATTCCTTTATTAATTTTCTTATAACGGTTAAAATAGTTTGCCCCTATTCTTTCTGTTAATATACCTCACATTTTCTCTCTTAAACTTTAATGGTACAGTTAATAATAATTTCCTTAGCGTTTTTCCGCGTTGTGTTACCAGTTTTCATTTCTTTGTGCCTTTATATATATATATATATATATATATATATATATATATATATATATATATATATATATATATATATATATATATATATTGATTAAAGCATCCTGATTATTTGATTGGAGAATATTTTAATATGATAAAATTCCCTGGGAGTCTTGCCATTATAGGAATGCCCTAGAGGGCATTGCTATAGTCACATGCTCAATGAACATAGGACGTGCTAAGATGTATGGGAGAGTATCTTTAGTAGCTGCATCTTCCGGAGATATTTCCGCCGCAGGTCACGAACATGGGGACACCAAGTAAGTTTTTGATCTAGTGATCATCCCCAGGAACCGTATCTCTGACACAAATTCCAAGGGGTTACCCTATGGGGGTGTGAGAAGGTATCTCTCTCTAGTAGTTTGATAGGCTGGGTAGTCAGTGTGATCGTAGCTTCCTCAAGGTAAAAGGAAATCTTTAGCGGGATTCGACGTTCTTTATTCGGCGAGAGCGTAGACTTGTATTGCAAGTAAGAACAAAAATTGATAACTTTAACTGCCTTCAGCGCCAATTTTGCCAATTGTTTAAGTGTGTAGTTGTGTGTAAAGGACAAAAAGAGTGTGTGGATGAATAGGGAAAATAGACAAGGGGTGTTGAAGATTTGCAAAGAGATGCTAGAGCCTGGTGATCAGGCTTATCGCTTTCAATTGTTTATTTTGTTGTGTTTCCTATGGTATTATTGTTATAGTTTTTATTTTCATGCTGTTCAAGCCATTTGCCTTCTATATAATTAATGTTATTTGGTATGCAATGCGCATTTGCTGTTGTTTTAATAAATTACTTTAAGTGTTGTGCTTAGTTTCTTTGTAGTGCGTGTTATTCGTGCTCTTTCTTTCTTCTTTTTCTGAAGTCTTGATCATGGTTATTAAGTCTCTTTCGGTGACTTCATGGTCAATTATAATCGGTGTGTTTCCTTATTCTTGGTATCGTACTCTTTGTCGGTTTTGTTTTGTCGTAATTTGACAATCCTTTTCATGCGTAGAACGGCACTTCGTTCCGCCAGCTAATAGGCTAGCGGAAATCAGAAATCTGGCACGACTTGGAGCTCTTCTGTTATGGTTAATCATTTGAATGATTTCGTCATTCAATTCCTGACTAACCAGCTCCTGTATATTCCTTGCCCGTTCTTCGAGGACAATGTTAATGGGAATTAGCCTCGCCTCCCGGTGCAGTTCTTCATGGCGTCTTCTTTCCCGCCTACGTGTACCCGTCATTAAGTACACGTATTTGTTCTGCACCACTTGTAGTTTCCTCTTTTGTGTCTTCGAGACACAAGAGAGGGCGGATACGGGGTATAGCAACGTAGATCTTAGAAGTGCATCGTAGATCTTTCTCTTAATGCTTTCACGTAGATTTCTGAACATATAGAGTTCTGACTGAACCTGAGGCCTTGGAGATTCTATCTCCGATGTGCCTCCTGTACACGGTTGAGGTAATCCTCATCCCGAGTATATTGCACTCCGTGGTGCAGGAATAGCGCGTATCCCCAACCTTGACATCTGCCAGTAGCCTCCTACCGATGGGGACTACTTTGAACTTTTCATGGTTCGTTCGAATATTTTATTGAACCTCGTAGATGTTTAGTCTTTAAATTTCTTCTACTGTCATACGAGCTTGCATATGCGCGTTCCTCCATGGACAAGTGATATCTGGCTGAGAGGTGACGCCCCCTTGTCGCGGGAAGAGAGCTTGTGTGTACCTTTGACTTTTCGAGCTATGTTGGCGGGGGTACCTCTTCTGGGTACCCCTGGTAGGGTTTCCCTTGTCGATTTGGTCGGAAACGAGGATCCAGACTAAGTGCGTCATTCCTTTCCTTTTCTACTCTATCCTTCTCCTTTCTACTTTTATCTTTTCTATCCCACTTATACAAAAATAAAAAAAAACAACAAAAAAAGAAGCCTACTCATATAATGTCACTTTTTCCCTTTTTCCCCTCTATCTACATATAAGGACCTGGCAGCTACCTCATGCGTCAGAAGAGAGGCTTTGGAACCTCTATAAATAACGCCAATCGACGCTCACTGGTTGCGAGAGACTAGGACTAGAGGTGTCCTAGGCGTTGGGGCACGATGAATGGGATGAGGGTATTGCCCCGTTAACCCCTTCCCTGGCGCGTAATTATTGACCGTTTCCAATGCCCGTTGACGGGTGCCTCTGGTAGCATCAGTCCGAGGTGACGGCTCTTTGTTCCCAGGTTGGTTTTCAGGCCAATAAAAAGCCTTGGGTCGAGTCTCTTGGTGTGGCGGGATATCTATTGAAAGCTACTCCGAGATCCTGGCCGTCGTGAAGGGAACTAGTAGGAGTTTAGTACGGGGCGTGCTCCGTTGTTCACCTGGTGAGGAATCGATGGCCCCTTCGGGGACGTCAGTGCTGCTTGGTTGGGAGCCACGGCACGCCGAGGTTTGACGACTCGGTCGGACGAACAGCAGCACATGGAGCGCGCCTTCTGAAAGATCCGAAACCTCTCCGATGGATAGGTGGGAGCGAAAAACGCGGGAAGAACTCACCAACCCACCTTTTTATCAAAGATTGGTCACGAATTTTCACAGAGAGAGAAAGCGCTCAAAATGACAGGCAAAAAAGGACCCGTTCGTCTAAAACACAACTGTGCAACAGGCCAGTTAGAAAAGTGGTGCGTTGACTTTCCGCAGGGCTGTTACTCAAAATGCAGCCCTGAAAATATCTGCACTACTTGCATATTGACGCGAGAGGTGGAGAAATTAAAAGATCTCTATAGAGCCTCAGAGGAGAGAGCTAAAATCCTTGAAAGAAAGTTGGAGAAACTCGAAGCCCTTAACGCAGCTCAGATTCGATGCCTAGAAGAGGCGCCGCCAACTGACGTTTCGGAATCCCCTGGTACCCAAGCGGAGATTCCGGCATCATCTGAGGCTAAGCTAGCTTAAGCGAGAGAAAAAGAGAAAAAGAAGAAAGGAAAAACGAAGAAAAAAAAATAATAAAGTTGAAACAAAAGTAGAACTCGAAATAGAAGAAAAAAATATAAACAAGAAGAAAAAGAAAGATAAGAATGGGGAGAGTAAAGAGGAAAAGGGGAGGCCTCTTACACAAGGGAAGACCCCGTCTTCAGAGACCAAGTGCCCGAAGGTCACCCTCATTGGTGACTCGCAAACACGGGATCTGCAGCCGCTGCTAGCGGCCCGCCTTCGCACTAGCGTGAAGGTAAGCTGCTTGTCAGGACTGGGTAACCACAACATCAGAGTAGAGGCAGAGAAAGCTCAGATTTCTGAGAATTCAGTTGTTGCTCTGATGGTGAGCGGCAAAAACCTCTAGCTCATAGGGGATAAGGTTGGCCTCAGTGGTAAGACCATCCAAACGGTGATGGGAGCCGTGGATGACATAGGGCTTAAAACCCGTAAACGTGTGGTGGTTGGGATGCTTCCGAGAAGAGGTCCATCCCGAACCGCTCACGAGAGAAACGTCACAGTTAACAGAAGGTTGGCGGATCTCTGCATGGCAGAAGGAGTCTTCTTCGTGGACCCTATCGTACCTTTATCGGTAGAGACGACCTCTATCAAAGGAACGGGGTACATCTCTCCTATAAAGGGAAAACCTTTCTCGCCAACCTAATTCAAGATGTCGTGGAACGCACCCAAAGGAGCGTTCGAAACAGAGCGAAAGCGGACGTGCGCCAGCACGCCTGTGTCACTCCTGGGACGACCTTCTCGGAGGTCATCAAAAAGGGTGTGACCACGAAAAAAGAGAAGCCTGGAAACGGAAGAGCGTAGGGAGTCCTGCACTAGGTGACTCCCTCAAAGTTCTTCTGTTCAATGCGAGGTCAATCAGGAATAAGTTTCTTGAGCTCCGTGGCCTCGTAGCAACAGAGGAACCTGAGATGGTGGCCATAACGGAGTCGTGGAAAAAAAAACTCAAGCCGAGATTTTGAAGGTGAATTCACGATTCCCGGTTACCAGCTCTTCCGGAAAGATAGGCCAGACAGAGAGGGTGGCGGTGTAAAGTTGTATGTCAAGAATACTCTCAACTCGATGAATTGCAACATCGTATCCGACCATGAACTACTTGGTGTTGACCTAAAGATAGGTTCTGCCAAATACAGGACCCTATGGCTTTATAGACCTCCTGCCCAACTCATTGAAAAGGACAGAGATCTGTACCAGCTAATATGAGAACTTTTCGAAGACAGTGTGTGTATCGTCATGGGGGATTTCAACACACAAGTTAACTGGGAAACCAGATAACCATGTGGCGATGACGCACTACTCCTGGAGTTCGCGAACAACGAGTTCCTGATTCAATAAGAGAGCCAACGAGAGGAGACAATATCCTCGACTTGGTTTTCACCTCTGAGGATGACATTGTTAAGGACCTCTCTGTTGGCGAAGAGCTCGGTGGCAGTGACCACCGACTAATTAGATTTGTAGTCAAAGTCCCGAAGGCAGGGCCTGCAACTAATAAATCGAGGAAACTCGATTTGAAAAAAGCAGACTTTGCAGGTCTTTGTGCTGGACTGACTGACGTGGAGCTAGAAGTGTGCGATGTTGTTGAAAACTCGTGGAACAGTTTAAAAACTACATTCATGAGTCTTCAATTGCGTTTCATCCCTCTGAAATGTCGCCGTCGGTCTTCTGTTCAACCAAAGTGGTTTAATCGAGAAATTGGCCAACTGCTTAGGAAGAAGAGAATTGTGTACCGGCATTCGAAGATCTCGGGTGACTTTGACGAATATCGGAGGCTAGCCAGGAGAGTGAAGTTCAGCATAAGGGCGGCTAAGCGGTCTGAGGAACTCCGAGTGGCGAGACTCTGTAAAGAGAATCCCAAGGAGTTTTTTGGATATGTGAACAGCCGTAAAACAATCCGTAGAACGATTGGCCCTTTGAGAAATGAGGAGGGGGCATTAAAGCACTTAGATGCAGAAAATGCTAACCTCCTCAACGACTACTGAAGAGTGTGGTCCCATCTCTCACTTAATGGATTCCTACTCGGGGGAAAAGCTGGAGGATATGGACTTCACCGAAGGGGAAATAAAAAAGAAGATCACTGACCTAATGACGAATAAGTCACCTGGCCCGGATTGGTTTCTACCTAAGGTGTTAAAAGAAGTGCGCGATCAAGTGTCACGACACCTGAGCGCAATCTCCAACATGTCAATCCGGACCGAATGCGTTCCTAGAGACTTGAGTGAAGCGGAGGTGACTCCTATCTTCAAGAAAGGAGACCATAGCCAATCGTCAAACTACCAACCTATCTGTCTCACTTCGATAGTCGGTAAACTCATGGAAGGCATGATGGTGGGCAAAATGACGTCGTATTTAGAGTCAAACCTGCTACTGAGGAGTTCCCAGCACGGCTTCCGAAGGCAACGGTCCTGCCTGACGAGCCTTGTGGAATTCTTCCAATTCGTCTTCAGTAAGCACGATCGGGACAAGGCGGTGGATGTGGTGTATTTAGACTTTCAGAAAGCCTTTGATAAGGTACCACACCGCCGCCTTCTCCGGTAAGTGCGAGCGCTGGGCATAGATGGAAAAGGAGCCGGCTGGATCAAGAACTGGCTAAGTGGCAGACGGCAACGGGTGGTGGTGAATGGACAGGCTTCTGAGTGGGTGCCCGTTACTAGCGGGGTGCCTCAATGTTCTGTCCTGGGACCACAAGATTTCCAAATTTGCCGATGATACCAAGCTTGGTATGAACGTTGCAAAGGATGGAAATACTGCCCGCCTGCAGGAAGATCTTGGGAAGATTGGAGAGTGGTTGGACACGTGGCAAATGCTTTTTAACGTGAACAAATACAAAGTGATGCATATCGGCCACAGAAACCCCCAATCTCAGTATATCCTTAGGGCACTGCTATTGAATCCACCGACACTGAGAAGGACTTGGGTGTAACAATCACTAGTGACCTGAAGTTCTCGAAACAGTGCATCGAGGCAGAGAAGAAAGCCCAAAGGATGTTAGGCTACATAATGCGCCAGTTTGGATACCGTAACAAGGAGATAGTACTTTGTCTGTACAACTCCCTTGTTCGGCCGAACCTGGAGTATGCCGTACAATTTTGGAGTCATTCGTTTCGAAAGGATATCCCAAGGTTGGAACGCATACAAGCCAGGGCAACCAAGCTGATTCCCTCTATCCGACATAAAAGTTATGAGGATAAACTAAGGGAATTAGATCTGTTCTCGCTGGAAACCCGTAGCCTGCTTGGTAAGCTCATCGAAGTTTTGAAAATACTTCGAGGGTTCGATAATGTTGACTACCGGGATATTTTTACACTGAGTGAAAACAGAACGCGCAATCACGGCTTCAAACTTGAACTGAAGCGTTACAACCGCAATCTGTGTGAAAAAATGTTCACTTACAGTATCTGCGGTAAATGGAACGCACTTCCAGTGGAAGTTATCAACAGTGAATCTGTTGACCAGTTCAAGTCAAGACTAGACAAAGTCTTGAAAAGTGGCCGTTCAGGGACGCAAACCAATTGAGCAGCCACGTGCCTGCTCGATTGCTAGTCCAAAGGTACCCTCTTTGAATGGACCGTAAGGTATCCTAGGGTACTTCCTTTCCTTGTTACTCCTTGTTACATTTGCGATATAACTCGAGTAGAGTGGGAGACAGACCCCCCCCCCCTCCTGCGCAGTCCAGCAGTGAGCGAAAACTTCAGTCCGTCTGTAAACCTTATACTGATGTACGCCGCTCTTTCCATGACATAGTCACAGGGAGTTAGTTCTAGGTTTTCACTTAGGCCCAGCCGCAGGATCTTCTACGACATTCCCCTTTGCCATACCTTATCAAACGCCTTTGACACATCCCGACAAACAATGTCTACGTAAAAAATTTCACGTTAGGCTTAGGCTTGCTTTTCCATGATAACATTTATTCCCACCGTGTGCGATTCCAACTTGCAGCATACAAAGCACATTTGTATGCTACTGAATGTCTCCTGTTGGATGTTTTCCTCGGGTATCCTCATATTGAGAAGCAGGAGCCTGTCCTTCGTTGCTTTTCGTGCCATGTCGGTAGTCGAGAAGGTAATTTTGAACATGTGAGTGTGTTCGCAGAATTTAATCACTTCGCGAACTTTAACCCACTGGTTGCTCTTCATAATTTCCTCTTTCAGATCTTCGGCCGAATTCTCGCCGACCCAACTCTCTAATTTGCGGCAGATTACGATTTGGTTTGCTGCCACTTGTGGGGTAGTCTTAGCTCCAAGTCCAATAGTTTTCAATACGTTAGCTCCTTCTTCCGATAGGAGCCGGTCCACATCCTTGGGTTCGGAGCAGATTCCGATGAAACCTGACGAAGCCTCGATGAGTTTCAACAGGCCACTCTCAGTTCGAGATAGAGTTTCGCAAAGTTTCCTTTTCTCTGGGGCCTTATTTCCTTGGATGGTCCTGAGGGAAACCCTCTTAGTGAGGGTCTCCATGGTCTTCTACCTCCTTCTACTAGTGTTTTTTTTATGCTGCCAGGATGATGGGTGATGGATGGATGGGATGGATTTCTAGTGGAAACCTCAAGGGAAATGACTTATGGTGGACTTGATGGCAGTAGCGGTTGAATCAACGGCCGCTAAAGTTTTGCCACCTCCTCTGGGGTATTTACTCCATAACCGCTTCTAACTACATAGAGGCGGGTGCTACTCCCCTCTATGATTCTGGCCGGGTCCCCCGGGCGATGGGGAACTCTCCTCCGTCCATAGCTTAAGCCCCAGTTAAGTTAAGCCCCAGTTTCGAGAAAATTCCTGACTTATGTTTCCGCTGTGTTCTAGTCCTCAAACCACTTTTCACATAAGCTCTTAATTACGTCAGTCCAAGTGGCCGACATAGTTAAGACGAAATTAATGAATAGCAGACATCTAAAGAAGGTTCCCACGCAAGACGATGGACGGGAGCCTTGAGGTGCTAAAACCCTCATCGAAATATGAATCACCGATGAAAAAAAAGTATCTATCTCTCTCTTTCTGAAGGTTGAAGCTGAATTCATCAGAAGACTTCCAGAATAGGCTGTTTTCTGTCAGCGGTGCTCAGCGCCCTTTACTAAGCAAAGTTAAAATATGCTTTATCCGTTAGGTACACAGCGACAAAATGCTGCTTTATATATACTTTTCCTACTAAAACTCAAGATATACAAAAATTAACCAACCAGAGTTAAGCAGATTTTTAAGAACTAATTTATTTTTAATTTATTCGTTCACACATAGCGTTAACAAAATGACCAATCAGCTCTTAAGACAAATTTTACGTTTTAAACATAAGCGCTACAAAAAAAAAAAAATGGCCACTCAGCGTCAAGATAGATTTTAAGGAACAATTCACATCCAAACACTTTCAAACTTAAGCGTTACCGAAATCCATTTTCAAGGGCTGCCGGGCCCAACAGTACCCAGCGACCACATAGCGATCTTGACGACCATCTCATTCGCGCCGATCCAGCTTCCGATCGCCCTCCGCAAAAGTTACGCTTCGGTCAACTGGGAACGCTACAGGGAAATCCTTGCCAGATACGAATCAGTGGACCTAAAGGAAGCAATACTAGAGGAGATCGACGAGGAATTGGAGAAAATAACTCCCCACATCATCGAGGCAGATCGCGAGTGTGTACCAATGAAAAGGTATAAAACTCCTCCACACCCAGATGGACGAGGAAATGAGTGAGATCGCTAGGGTGCAAATGGAGGTGTATGAAGAAACCAGAAGAGAAGGTACAAAGCGGGAAAGAAGCTCGATGCTACGTCGCCTGAATGAAGAGCTGAAGCAGGCCATAAACCAGCAACAGGCTGTGATCTGGGACAGCCTGATTGAACAAGTAGACAGTGAGGTGAGACCCGACAAGTTCTGGCGACTAGTGAAAAGGTTAAAAAGCATACCAAGTAGAGAAAAGATCCGCATTTAGGAGGGCAATGACTACTTGGAGGATCCAGCGGTTTTGGAAAAGAGATTCCGTACGTTCTGGAAGGAAGTGATAACAATTACACCTGAAGACGATGCGGAATTCGACCAGGAATTCGAAGGCCAGCTGATTGAAGATCTTAATCAAATGATACATCGAACGCACCCACAGGCCTATGTCGACGAAGGGAGAGTGATGACAGACCAAGGCTGACCAATTACAACAGAAGAGGTCATGGAAACTATGAAAACCTTTCAACAGAAGGCATCAGGATGAACGAGAATCACCAAAGACAACTTGGTACATGCCCCCGACAGATAATTCAGGGAATCGCGAATATCTACAACGCTTCCCTGAATACGGACTACTTCCCCGACGGTCTAAAAGTGGCAAAAATCATTTTTATACCTAAAGGGAACAATCCTTCCAATAAACCGCCGGAAACTTAGCGATGTCTTAGTGAACGACGAAGTGTACCCGTACACCAACGAGGACAAAGTCCTAGGTCTGCTCATCACCTCAAAACGGTTTAGAGCGCACATAAACAACAGAATCTTCCTAGCCAAAACACAACTTGGGAAATTATATAGATTCTGAAGCCTCAGCTCCAAGAATCTCAAGAAGCTGTACACTGCTCTGGTACACTCGACATTAGTGTACCTGGCAATGGTCGTGCAGGCTGCGAGTTCCACCACTATCAGGCAAATGCAAAGTCCAGAACAAAGCAACCCTGCTGATAGCGGAAGCGCGCTGGGCGAACCGTATTCGGCAGACAGATCTGCACGCAAAAGTAGGTCTGAAGCCATTGAATATGAAATTCCAGGAAAATCGAGGAAGTAATAATTCCAAATATGGAACTTGATCTTGACATTCCGAGAGCGGATATGGGACGCGTCACCAGGTGAGCCCTATCCATAAGTGGAAGAATCTGCTCCCGAGAGAACCTAATTGGACTTCACATGAATACGATAACCTACAGAGGAAAAATTAACTGCAATCACAATAAATCCACTACAAAGACAAGAACATAAGAGGCTAAGTGCCCACATCCAAAAACTTACAACAAAGAAATGAACAAAAGAGGCGAAATGCCCACACACCGGTAATACAAATATAAATTATCAGAAAAATTAAAGATAAATTAAAAAAAAATAGCAAATATAACACTTGAAAGGCTAGAATGCCGTGGCGGAGGAAATAGAGTTTATTTATATTTATATATATATATTAAAAAATAAATAAATATATATATATATATATATATATATATATATATATATATATATATATATATATATATATATATATATTGTGTGCGTATGTGTGTATATATTTATATATGTGTATGTGTAAAAAATAAAATAAAATAAATAAATAATAATAAAGAAAGAAATAATAAATAAAGTCCAAAGAAAAATCAGGGAGGCAAAGTCAAAAAAAAGGTCGCCCTGCAGCCCAAAAAGCACCAGAAGCAACCACTGACGGTGCACAAGAAGAGGCAAATGAGATAAAATAAGAAAAGAGAAGTATCTTAGAGATGCCCTCTACACCAAGGCAAAAACTCGTCATCTTTTACCTATATTTATATTCTACACCTTTTCATTCTTTGTATATCAATCAATCAAATTTCAAGTGCTAGGACCCCACAAGAAAAAGTCGAGCTTTTTAGAGAAGTCTAGAGCGGCGTTTTGCACATCTCCGAAGAAGTGGAGGAAAATTTTGATCTGAGCTTCGAGAACAGAGTTCTTGAGCACATGGAAAAGAACTAAAGGAGATTCACTCCGCATAGAACCGCAAACCTCAACAGGCTGTGGGAGTGCGCCTTGGAAGTCGTAGCAATCACCCAAGAAGAGCTGGACTCTGCAATCTCTGGCCTTAAGCAAAAAGCTCCAGGCTTTAGCCGAATAACAGCAAGGCACCTAAAAGAAGCTCAGGTAAGGACAAAAAAATTTTCAACGCATCATTAGCGGCAGGATACTTCCCGGACGTCCTGAAGACAACCAAAATGATCTGTAATCCTAAACAAGGAAAGCCTAAAAATCAAGTGATGAACTTCAGGCCCATCTCCTTTTCGAAATAATTGGAAAAGTATTCGAAAAGATCCTGAACAACAGGTTGGTCTCCCATCTGTCATCACACTCACTGCAGAACGACGAACAACATGGCTTCCGCAAAAAAAAGGAGCACGGAGACTGCAATTGCCTTAGTATACCAACATGCGGCCAAAGGCCTTGCCTCTGGCCATATGGCGGATGTGGTCTGCCGGGATGTGAAAAAAGCCTTTGACAAGGTATGGATCGATGGTCTCAAATATATGATCTCGAGGGTCTGGTTATCTGCCCATTTCGGAAAAATCCTATACAGTTACCTGACTAGTAGGAGAGCGGTGATAGCTTTCAGGATCACATCGAAGGCCCATTTGACCTACTATCTGGATTCACCCAAGGAGGGTGTCTGAGTTCCACCCTCTTTCCGATCTACACTAGGGACATTCCGAAACCTCTACTTCTTCGAACCCTCAACGTACAGTACGAAGACGACACCACCCAGATTGTAACTCGTTCTACCAGATCTGGAAGAGTGATGTCGAGTGCGACTGCAGACGAAGCCCAGATAATCTCCTGGTACGAAGACAAGTGAAAGATCCAGACGAACCATAAAAAATTCACTGCAGTCGCGATTGGAAGACGGAGACCATCCAACTGGAGAGCTCAACAATAAATTATTCGCCAAGCGCTAGTATCCTAGGCTTCAGAATCTGGAAATGCGGCATAGGAAGCCACATCAACTCCAACGTTCATGTTGCGAAACTTGAACTCATCAAACTCCACTGATTTTGCAACTTTAGTATAAAAAAAATAAATTATATTCATCTCTAGAGAGAACGAAGCTGCTGTACCCAGCAATCCCACTCAACACAGCTTCAAGAACCAGGATGATTCAAATTCAAAGGGTACAAAATCAGGCCCTATGCTTCATACTCAGCGTGAAATGGGACGATTACGTCACGTCGAGAGAGCTTCATCCCAGAACCGGGTTGGAGACGGTGAATGCCTTCATAAATTCACGCAGCACCGCCAGCTGGGACAACCTAGAGACTACTCTCCTACCAGGCACTGTAGGCGACATGTTCAAGCTAGAGGACCAGGAGAGATAAAAGTCGTACATGCCTGCTGCCAAAACGGTAGCCACACCAGACATCTGCAGGTGATCTTACGTCCAACTCGCATACTGACTATAAACTGCTTTCTTTAAGTGTAGCATCATAATCGTGAATCAAAATCTAACCGAAAGTGCCTAATGTACCGATTAAACCTTGTTTTAAAATTTCTGACTCGGGACTATAATTATTATGTTTTTGTATTTTAACTACCATTCACCTTTATTATTGTGACTAAATTGGATGTGTTGTTCTATTCTAGTTGTATATGAGGCGTCCAGAAACAGAGGGGCATCCACGCCACTTTTAAAGGTTTGGAGTTAATCATGGATCCTGAAAGCCATAAGCCTCATCTACATGTTGACAAATGTTGGAAGCGAAATTCGCCCTTATAGCAGCTACACAGAGGGCAGTATTGACCTTGAATTTTCTCGTGTCGAGGCAAACCATCTCCCTATTCTGGGAGTCAGAGAGGCATCCGCGCCAGAGGCAGGCAGCCAGTTAGCGCGCTGCTCGCTGATACACACACCCTTACCCCGCCAATGAGGTGCACAGGCGCACCACCCAGCTTCCCCTCCCACAGTCTTGGTTTTTCATCTGTGCACACGACACGTTTTATTACGCGCTTGAAACTTTAAAGCAATTTTTTTGTGGTTTTACTTCATAACCATCCATTCACCAGACAGTGAAAGTAAGACCAGTGTATCAGGGCCTTCTCGTAAGAAGCAGAAGTGCGTGGAGTCATGGAAAGCGGTGCAAAGGAAGACCAAACGAAACTCTGGAAAGTAATACGTCGCCACAACAGGTGCTACTGTTGCTGGGAAACACGTGAGTCCTGCTTGCGCATGCGCAAGGAAATATTACGAATTCCTGGGCCAGGACCATATTTAAGCGATTTTTGATAGTTATTGGGAAATGGCGAGTCACAACAGCCAAACTGCATACTTGGCTAATCGTGTTATCAACCAGAATGTGAAGAGAAGCAGGGTGAAGGGTAGGCCTAGCAAGGTACTGCGCACACTAAAGTACACTGTTAAAAAAGAAAAGAGAGATTTGGAGGTATGCCGCACAGCATTCTTAAACGTTCATACAGTGTCTTTGAAAGAGTGAGAACTACGGTACATAAGATGACATCTTCTGGCACTGTTGAGACGGATAAGAGAAACACTCTCCCGCAATAAAGATCCTAGCCTACAAAGAACAGCTTGCACGTGAGCAGATCCTTAGCCTACGAACAAGTTCTAGTCATTACACCAGAGCTAAAAGCCCCAATCGGCGCTACTTTCCCCCCAGTTTAAACCGTAGAATAATGTATGACATGTAAAAACATTGGATGGTGAGTGAAAACAAAGGCCAAGAGAACATAGTTAAGGAGTGGAAGTATTGTGAGTCGGTAAATGAATACAATATTGGTTTTGAACCCCCCAAAAGTGACTCGTGCAATATGTGTGATGAAATTGACATAAAAGTGGCAGGGATAGATTCACAAAACGATGAGGGGGAAATTCAGAGGATGAAAGTGGCGAAATCAGTGCACACGGCCAAGACAAGTGCTGCCCAGAAACTGCTGAAGGATTTGGGGGCAGAGGATAAACCACAACAGGCAGTCATCTGTATGGGTTATTTAGCAAACAATGCCCACCCCCAAGCTCGCTACAGGCCTACAGTACTACAAGAGGAAGATGTGTTCCTTTAATTTCGGCATCCACGATGTGAAAAGGAATCAGGGTTTTATGTATGTGTGGAACGAAACAATTGGCAGACGTGGTTCGTTTCAGATTCAAAATAACTATCTAGGCATTGTGGATCCAAAACCAGTGAACTTCGAAAAGAAGAAAGATGCAGGAAAACTCAACCTTTCTACTTTCAACCAGCGATTAAAGTACCAAGACACACTACTACTCTCCAAGGAATAAATGGCAGATTTAAAGATCCTCATGACGTACGTGGAACCTTTTACAAGCCTTTCTACACAACCATCATCAATGAGCAGGAGCAGGCTAAGCAACGTGCAGTAGCTGTGGCAATACATGGGCAGGGTAGAGCTGGGGGACACAGTCGGGACGATCATTATTACCTCGACGACGATCCTGACGACCCCGCCATTGACCATTAACTCCTCCATCTCGCTCCAAAAAGTGGCACCTCCTTAAGCCTTCTCAGCACTTTTCACATAGTGAGTGTTATCTAAGTAATTATTGTAATAATATAAAAATAATATTGGTAATAGCTCCGCAGTTCAGTGTCAAAACCATAAAATACTTATGGTAAGAAATTCATTAATACAATAAGAAAAAAATATTAATTAATTATTTTATTAATTAATAATTACAAAAGAAAAGTCATCGTGCGAATACTTAATTAACATTATAAAATAAACTTTAGCAAAATAAAAATAACACTGATTGCCCTAAGAATGTATCATGTCAACATTTTCCAAATTAATTTATTTAAAAAAAATAATATTTAATAATAAGTGATTAAAATCTGCTAATGAGTATTACATAATGTTATTTTTATCTTATTGCAACCATTATATTATGTATTTGTGTGGCTATTTATTGATTTAGTGCTTTTTTTGGTTCTCAGAAATAAGTACGGTTACAGATTTATTATGATCGATGAAATAGTTAGTATTATGCTATTTCTGACTATAATCGGATAAAAGAGAAAATGCAAAACTTTGAACACGTTGCTGGCTACACCACGGCGTTCAATGGGGCTGGCAACTCTTTGAGGCTTCTAATAGAACGCGGCGTGGTAAACAGAGCAGGTCCGGATTTCGCTACGTATTTGACGAGGAGGTCATCAACTACCCCCGACATAGTGCTGACGAATGATGGATTCGCGCTGAACCATAATCCCGTCCCTGGCCCTTATTCTTCCTCTGACCACCTTAGCATGATCACTACAATCTCGATCTCACCTATCCAGGTCAAGGTTTCCTCCCGTAGATGTTTGCCCAAAGCTGACTGGCTCGAGTATAAGAGAGTCCTCCAAGACTTTCGCATAGAACCCTTGGACGGGTCTATCCTCGAGGACTTAGATCGGCACTTCGAGGACCTCACCACCAAGATTACGGAAGCTGATAGAATAGCTATCCCGAGGGTCGAATATAAGACTCTCCCTGCTCCACGATGGAATGAAGAGATTACATCAAGGAAGGACCGACTCGAGGAGCTTGTTGCGGAAATAAATGAGAATGGGAACACGGCAGTGCGATACCGCGAATTTCGGGACCTGCGCATGGAAATCAAATATTTCATCTGCGAGGAGTCTAAGGCTATCTGGGATGGCATGATTGATAAGATGGACATTGAAACCAACCCCAGAAAATTTTGGTCTCAGATTAAAAGATTAAGTGGCACTCAGCAAAGCAAATCCAATATTACCATCACAGCTGAGGGAAGAACTATCACCGAGGACCAAGTTATAGAATCCCACTTCAGAGAGCACTGGAAGAGAAGGTTCGATATAACGGAGGAGGAGAATGGTGACTTTGATGGGGAATACGAGGAAGGAGTCTTGTCAAACCTGGAAGAGCGAGGACCATCCCTAACGCCATACCACTTCGTCGATCACACCCGACGAGCAGAAGCCGAGGGAGAACTGTTCACCCATGAGGAGTTCCAGACAGCCTTAAAGAACTTTAAGCAGAGGGCCCCTGGCATATCTGGTATTACCAGGGCGCATTTAGTGAATGCCCCTCCAAACATCAACGAAGCCTTACTTAGTCTCTTCAATGCCTGCTTGAACGTTGGCTACTTTCCGGATCTACTCAAAAGGGCCAGAATGGTCTTCATCTTGAAGCCAGGGAAACCAAAAAAGGAAGTCAAAAGTTACAGGCCCATCTCCCTTCTAGAATTCATTGGGAAACTTTTGGAGAAACTTCTTAACAACAGACTGAGGAATCTTCTAGAGATTAGGGGTGGCTACAACAGACAACAACATGGATTCCGTAGTCACCTCGGTACGGAAACTGCCCTCGCTCTCATGACAGAGTACATTGCGAATGCGAAGGCCAAAAATAGGAGGGTGGACGTTGTGCTCAGAGACGGGGCCTCTGCGTTTGACAAGGTTTGGGTACCTGGGCTGAAGATCAAGCTATGTAACCTCGAGATGGAATCCAATATCACCAGGATCCTCTGTGATTACTTAGAGGATAAAGAGGCAACCATAAAAATTAATGACTACGAGGGGCAACCCTTTTCGTTAAACGCGGGAGTGCGTCTGAGCCCGACGCTGCATACCATCTACACGAGCGACCTCCCTTTTCCTACTTAAGATTACGCCGTATATGTTCAATTAGCCGATGACATTACGCAAATTATAACAAGCGACTATCAAGCTCCTATAGACGTCGCAAACAGGTCAGCCGGGGAAATCAGCAACCTCAACCTCTTCGAAAAAAGAAATAAAATTCGCACCAATATGGATAAATTCAAAATCCTCCCAATCGGATGTGTCACAACGGCCGACATCATAGTTGATGGTGAGTACTATCTCCCTACACGCGAGAGGCCCGTGTTCTGGGATTACAGATAACATTAAATGGGTACAGTAATCACATCAAGGAGAAAGTCTCGCAAGCCAAGGTCAGACTTGGACAGCTGCACAGGTTCAGGAGACTCTTCTTCTGCAATAAGAGGAAGTTATATTTGGCCTTAGTTAGGCCAATCTTACTATACCCCACCGTTCCGTTATATTTGGCAGGCAAGACACAAATTCGCACGGCACAGGCAGTGCAAAATCAAGCTCTACGATTCATCCTTGATCTCACCTTGCTAGACATGGTCCCATCGATTAGACTGCACGAACTCACAGATATCGACCCCCTGAATGTGACGTTGCACAGAAGAGCTACGAAAATATGGAGGAACATGCACAGCTACTTACCAGTAAGAGTCATGCAAGATGTAGTAATTCCCGAAAATGACGACCCGAATAGACGTTACAAAGCAGGATTCGCCAGCAGCCAACAGTGGTTGTACGAAAACCTGGAACCGATATACAAATAACTATCTCTCACCGGAAAAACAATTAAAATAAACAGCCGAATAATTGGACATTAGACTGAATATGAAAAGATAAAAAGATCCGTAGTGGACAAAAAAAAAAATCCACAGTGGACAAGATGGTAAATGAATAAGGCACAATAAATTATCAGTTGAGAACAAACTGCATCGAATCAACTAAGTGATCGGAGAGTAATGAAAGCTCTCGCCACAAAAATGCAAAAGTACGAGAACAAAGGCTCGAATGCTTAAATAACATGCACGGAAGCATCGTACAAGCGCATGGAAAGCCATAGCCAGACGTACTGGCACAACATTCTCTTACCAAAATACCACTTTTTGTAAGTTTTACATCTCTTACTATCACACTGTGGTGGGGCGAATGTGAGTGTGTGTAAAAAGGCCATTCTCCCACCCCTTTTCTCAGTACCCTCTCCCTCCCTCTGTAAGAATGTGTGTGAATGGGAATGGGTTTGTTTTATTTTTGTTTATTTCATGTATAAAATGATTACCATGTTTTTCTTTCTTTCCAGGCGTTATTCTGGAAAGATAGTAGCTAATATTGAGATATCACTATAATAAGATAGTTCTTTGTTTAAATTAACTTTTATCAAAGCGTCATATTCTGGAAAGAGGTAAGCTAATCGATGTATTTTCGAGTAATGCCCACTTATTAGTTTCGCCATCCATGTATAAATAAATGGGTCATAAAAGGAGGATATATCTCTTCTACAGAGAGTGGAAGTGTGGACTGGTAGCAAGAGGGGTTCTATAGACGAGTGCTCCACCCAGCCCTGAGAGGAGGGCTTTCGTGTCTCTAACCACCTGAACCGCCATACCTGCCTTCGTTGACAATCCTGCCTCCTTCTAAGTTAGCCAACTACCACCCACCTCCAGCAAGTGATAGCGCGTGACCCCTTTTCCTTCGGTTGTGGTTGTGTTTTTTTTTTGTTTTGTGTAGAATATAAGTAAATTGTTGTATCCGCCGGTTATAAAATTCTCGTTTGGTATCGTATTTTGATTGGGGAATTTAGCCTCATTTTGAAGTGTGCACACTTCCCTAGTAAATATAAAATTGTTGTAAATATTAACTGTAACTATCATTGTATTTTTTTTGTAAGTAAAGGGACTGTATATACAATCCGTTTTATTCTCTCTCGATTTCTCACGTCCGGACAGTGTAGCAAGCGGGTTGGATCGATTATCGATTGGGATTAGAGATCTATTTTCGGCCCGCTACATTTGGCGCCCGAATAGGGACGTGAGACTTCGAAACTGGGAGCGTGACTGGATTGGATTGCAGTCCATACCCAATTAGTGTGACAAGTAGTTTGATTGATTTTTCCCTTCTCCTATCTTTTTACTAACTTGGGAACAATGGCTGTAGCGGAAACATTGAATGAAGAAGTAGTGCGATTGAGACTGGAGTTGAGAAAGAAAGAAGAGGAGTGTGAAATGTTGCGGGGAATGATGGAGGGAATGGAGAATAAAATAAAAGGGATGAATGAAAAGACTGATAAGATGAAGAAGGAAATGGGAGACCGACAGGATCAGACGGACCGACGGATGCAGGACCTGTATAACATGATGACAGGGGCTGGATCAGTCCCAGGACCTACAACCCTGACCCCTGCTCCTACTGAAGGGACTCCGCAAAATGGAATGAATGGCAGTATGATTGAGTCTAAAGAAGATACTGTGAGTGGTAGGAAAGGGGGTGAATGGAAGAGAGTGGAAAGTAAGAGAGGAAGTAAGCTTGGTTCTAAGGTTAAGGATAGGAAGGCGAGAGGGAAGAGTGTGGATTCGCTATACTCAGATGAGGGAGAGAGTGACGATATGATTGGAATGAGTGAGACCGAGAGTAGCTCTTCGGAGAGTGAAGTGAATGTGGGGAAAGGAATTTTGATTAGGGAAGTGCCAAGGATTGATAAGTTTAGATTGCATGGGGGAAAGAGTATGGATGAGTTCTTCGGGGATTTTGAGCGGTACTGCAAGCTCAAGTACCCGCAGAACAAGGGTCACTGGGTGAGTGTTCTGGGAGATTGTTTGGATGGGAAAGTGTTGGAGTTCTTGCGAGTGATAACGAGTGTGGGAGAGCCAAAGTACGATGTAGTGAAGAAGAGATTGATTGGGCAGGTGAAACGAATGAAAGAGAGTGTGAAGTATAAGAGGGTAAATGAATTTGAGAAGGCTCGAATGGGGAAGAGTGAAAGTGTGAATATATATGCACATAGGCTTGAGAGTATGGCAAGAACGAGGTATGGTGATGATGATGTAAATGAATGTAAACCACTCATGAGGAAGTTTTTGGACACGATCCCGCGAAAGGTGAGTGAATGGCTGAGTGGAAAGAGAAAGGAGAGAGTGGGACTGACAGGTGAACGGTTGATGTGGGAGGATGTGTTGGAACTGTTAGAAGATGGACGATTTGATGATGAAAGCGATCTAGAAGAGGATGGATGGTACAGTGTGAATGTTGGGGGTAAGAAGCCCAGGAGCTTTCATCCACCCCAGCAGTTTGTCAGCTACAGGGATGCCCTGAAGGCTGCACCAGCTGGAGTGATGTCAAACTTCCTGGGCCGGCAGAATGGATGGGCAAATGGAGGGTGGTCGAATGGAAGGGGGCAGATGAATTTCAAGCGTGGGAACGGATATATGAGAGAGAAACCGAGGTATGTCCCAGCAAACGAGAGACCGAATGGGGAGAGAAAGATTGTGGAATGTCGTCGGTGTGGAAGGAAAGGTCATATGTTGGCAGAATGTAGGTGGACATCTGGTGCGTGTTTTGGGTGTGGTAAGAAAGGGCATATGATAAAGGATTGCCAGGAAAGTGTGAAAGAGTGCTTCGAGTGTAAAGAAATAGGCCATTTGAAGAAAGATTGTCCGAGGTTGAATGGTGGAGCAACTGGTGGGGAAAGTATGAAATATGCATGTGGTAATTGTGGAAAGGCTGGTCATTATGCAAGGATGTGTCGTGACCAAAGGAATGTATGTAGCTATTGCGCGATGGAAGGACATTCAAGTGAAAAGTGTTGGATTAGACTGAGAGCGCAAGGTGTGAATGGAAAGTCTGAAGCGGGAAACTGAATGGTAAGAGGGTACCTGCTGAAGTATCCTCTGGGTGCATGAGTGTGAGTAATGTGTTGGTAAGTCTGTCTAGTGTGAAAGTGCTGTCTGGTAGGAAGTATGAGTGTCTGAGTGTGAAGGTGGAGTTGAATGGAATTGAGTGTTTGGCTTTAATAGATTCTGGATGCAAGGCGAGCTTGGTGTATAAAAATGTGTATGACAAGTTTAGCGAGAAAGCCCTCCTGTCTGAGTGCAAGGGTAGTTTGGTAGGTATTGGTAATAAGAGAGTGCCTGTGATTGGAACGATAAGGTCACCTGTTCGAATGCATGGTATGATGATGAATGAATGCGAATTTTCTGTGATTGATAAGGTGAGTAGTGAGTATGGTGTGATTTTGGGCTATGATTTTATGAAAATGAATCGTATGGTTGTGCATCCTGCGAGTGATCAGATTGAGAGAAAGATTGGTAAAAATGGGGTGTATAAGTTGTATGTAGGGAAAGATGGTAGCGTTTTGAGGAGTGTGTTTACTGGTATTGAGGTGACTGCTATGGAGAATGTAAGGCTTGTGAAGGGTGAAAGGGTGTCTGTTAGAGTGAGTTGGAGTAAGGATGTTAGTTTGAATTTGAGTGAGAACACTGTGATATTGGATGGAACAGATGCGTGTTATAAGGTAAGGCGTGTTGCTTGTGTGTTTGATGGCTTGATGAGAATGAATGATCCTTTTGTATGTGTGCAGGCGGACCCCAGTGTGAAAGGGCAGGTGAGGGGAATCCAAGTCGGAGATGTACTGGGCCACCTCTCCACTGTTGATGAGGTAGGTATGGATGATAGTACGGATATCAGGGTGAATGTTGCGAATGAAAAGACATGTGAATGGATGTATAATGAGGTGAAGGACATGGTGAAATTGGATGGATGTTTGACTGAGTATGAAAGGGAGGATGTGTATCGAATGATATTTGAGCGAAAGGGAACCATCAGTAAGGGTGATCTGGATTTCGGGGTTGCAAAGCTCCCGGAATTCAAGATTGTCCTGAAGGAGGACTCCCCAATCTATCAGCGGCCGAGGCATTTCCCACGTCCGGTTGCTGATGAGATTGAGGAGCAGTGTTTGGAATTGGAGCAATTGGGGGTGATTGAAGAGAGCGAGAGTGCATGGAATAGTCCAATTGTACCTGTACGTAAGCCGGATGGAAGATTGCGTCTGTGTGTGGATTATCGAAAGGTGAATGAAAGGACTGTGAAAGAAAGGTTTCCGATGTGTGTGGTATCTGAGTGTGTGTATAGTATGCATGGGATGGAGTGGTTTACGAAGCTGGATCTGGTACGGGGGTATTACCAGATGCCCATTGCTGAGGAGAGCCGGCTGGTAACTGCCTTCTCTTCCTCAAAGAGGCATTACCAGTTCCGGAACCTCAGCTTTGGGTTGGCTAATGCTCCCGGAGCCCGCCAGCGGGCAATGAATGTTGTGTTGAGTAAGTTTGCGAGTAAGAATGTGATTGCGTTTATAGATGATATTTTGATTATGACTGAGACTTTTGAGGAGCATATGAGATTGGTGAATGATGTGTTGAGAACGTTGGAGAGTGTTGGTGTGAAGGTGAAAGTGGCGAAGTGTGAATGGTTTGCGAAAGAAGTGGAATTCCTTGGGCATATGGTGAGTGAGAATGGATTGCGAAAATCATCGAAGTATGTTGAGAAGGTGCGAATGTTTCCTAAACCGGTGACTGTGAAGCAACTGAAGTCATTTTTGGGTTTCATTGAGTTCCAGCGAAAGTTTATACGTGATTGTTCTGGTGTGAGTAAGCCTCTGACTGAGTGGATGGGCAAGAAAGGTAGTACGGTTGTCAAGTGGAATGATAAGATGAATGAGGCGTATGAGAGACTGAAAGAGGCAGCGGCTGAAGATGTTGAATTGGCTTACCCAGATTATAGTGTAAATGCTAAAATGCTTGAATTGTATACAGATGCGAGTGGGTATTGTATGGGAGGTTTTCTGATGCAAGAGCAGCGTTTGAATGGAGAGAATGTCAGGCGAATAATTGGGTATGTATCCAAGGCTATGAATGTTGCAGAACGAAAGTATTCGACTGTGGAACGAGAGCTGGCTGCGATAAGATATTGTTTGAAAGTGTTGCGTCCATTTTTGTATGGTGTGAGGTTTGTGATAAAAACCGATCATCAACCTCTTGTGTATCTGCAGCGTATGAAGTGGGCTGATAGTAGGATTGCAAGGACTTTGGAAGATTTGAGTGACTTTGACTATGTGATTGAGTATGTGCCTGGTGAACGGAATGGAGTGGCTGATTTGATGTCAAGGTATCCTGGTACGAATGATGAAAATGTGTGTGGAGTGAGTGATCCTGAGTATTTGCCGAAAGGGATTATGAATGGAAAAGAGAGTAAGGGTGGTGGTGATTCCTTGTTTGAGAGTGTATGGAATGGTTTGCAAGATTTGAAGAGTGATGGAGTAGATGTGAGAGTGCCCGATAGTGTAGATGATTTAAGGAAGGAGGTAATGAATGAAGTGTGTAGGAAGCCTGAAAGCATTGGTATGGCAAAGGTGCGGAACTTCATGAAAGAATTGAGAGCGATGTGTATGCAAGGGGTCCCGCCATTTCAGGAAGTGTTGATTGTAGTGAGTCGTTTGTATGGAGTGATTGTTTATGTGCACTTTGGTGGTGAGAGGCCGATTGTGTACAAGGATGAGAAGATGAAGGGTTTGAATCCTAATGTGGTACATCTGCAATGTTTGAGCGGTGTGCACTACAATTGGGTAATTGAAAAGTGTTCATATATAAGAGAGAAGTATGATTGTCTGGATGAAGATGAGTGTGTGTTGAGTGATGATATGGGAGTTAATGACAGTGTGGATATCAGTGCTGATGTTGGTGTGCTTGTTCCTTCGGTGTATTGCGAACATGGTGGACCTGATATGATGGAAGCGAGAGTGAAAGTTGGTGAAAGGTTGTTCTGTGGTTTGATTGATACTGGAGCGCAGGTGTCTTTAGTGAATGAGAAGATTCTGAGTAAGTATGATGAGTTTAAATGTTGCGAGCATAAACCTGTGAAGTTACGGATAAGTGGATTAGGGAATGGCTTGATAGTGGCATGGGAACAGGTTAGTCTGAAAGTGAGTTTGGGTAATGGTGTGAATGTGAGGCATGACTTTGTGATTCTGAAAGGTGAGCAAATGCCTTGTTGTTTCTTGCTTGGTGTAGACTTTATGAGATTGAATGATTTGTCTTTGGATGCTGATAAGGATCGTCTTATGAAAGGTGAATGTGAGGTGATGAAGTTGAATGAGTGTGCGAAGAATGTTGTCAAATTTTGTGGCATGATTGAGTTGGTCATGGATGATGAGAATGAGATTTTAAGTGATGATGATATTCTAGAGATGCAAGAGATGTGTCCTTTTGTTAGCGAGTTGAAGAAGTGTGTAATGATGCGTGTTGATTTGAATGAATGGCTAGAGTGTTTAAGTGATTTTAAAAGGTATGCTAAGGATTTTGTTGTTTGTATGGATGTTGTATATTTTGTGAGGCATGTGAAGGGTGGTGATGATATGTATGTACCTGTGATGTCCTTAGTTGGTATGATTGGTCTGGTGAAGGTTGTGCATGATAATTATGGGCATATGGGTAAATTTAAGCTGTGGGAGTGTATGAAGGAGCATGTGTTCCACCCGTTTCTGAGAACTGTTGTGAATGATGTTGCAACTACGTGTGAAAGGTGTCAGAAGCGAAAGGTGCAAGGTGTGCAAGTGAAACCACCGATGTTGAAAGTTGATGCGAAAGAACCGTTTGAATTGGTAGTGATTGATTGTGTGCCTTTGCCGCGTACGAGTGCTGGGAATGTTGGTATGGTTGTGATGGTTGACCATAAAAGTAAGTTTGTGTATGCAGCGCCTGTAAGAGATAAAAGGAGTGTGACTGTTGCGCGTGTGGTTGAGCAGTTGTTCTTTCCTATGTGTGTATGGAAGCCTAGAAGATGTCTGAGTGATAATGGGCCTGAATTTGTAGGGGAAGTGTTTGAGCAAATGTTGAGAGAGAATGGTGTGGAGCATGTGAGAACAACTCCGTATGTACCGTCTTAAAATGGATTGGCTGAACGGACTATAAGAACCTTGTGTGAGATGTTGAGAATGATGAGTACGACAGTGAATGACTGGGATGTGTGTCTGGGGAGAGTGTTGTGGGCGTATAATTCAACTGTGCATAGTGCAACTGGAATGTCCCCATGTCAGTTTGTGATGAATTTTGAAAGGCGAGTGAAAGATAGGTTTCGTTTGAGTGAAAGTGAGCAGAGTGTATGGCGTGAGGCGCATGAAAGGTTCCGTTCATTTGAATTAGGTACAAAAGTATTGAAGGTGAAAGAAGTGAAGGGTAGGTTGAATGTATCAAAGATGAGTGAGAAGTTTGATGGACCTTATATAGTTGTGAGAGTTTGGGAAAATGGAGTGACGTATGTTTTGGAGAGTTTGAATGACGGCATGACTGAGAGAGTGCGGGCTCATCAGAGTCAGTTAAGGAGATGGAGAGAACCCCCTGACTACCTGGTGAGCCATCCGGTGTATGGACTGTGTAGAGAGAGAGGTAAAGTGCATGATGATGAGATTGAATGTGATAGTATGGATCTGTCTGGGAAAGAACTAGTCTTAGTCTCGAGGAGTAGAAAGAGTACAAAGAAGGGTGAAAGGAAGAATGCAAGTACGAATGAAAGTAAGTCTGAGCAGAGTGTTTCTGGTATGGGGGATCTTGAAAGGGAGATTGTGTTTTTGCGTAAACAGGTGAGTGATTTGGCTGGTATAAGTAGACGAGTGAGTGAGCTGCCTGTGCCTGATTTTTCTGGTTTTGGGAACAGTATGAATGATAGTGTGTTTGGGCAGAATGAACCTAGTGTGGCTGATTTTTCGGGTTTTATGAATAGTAATAGTAGGGGTGAGTTTGATGTAGTGAATGATGAAGTGGCTGATTTTTCAGGTTTCTGGTGGGAACCAGTCGAAGGGGTTTCTGGTATGCCTGTTGAGAATACAGGGGATGTGAGTGACCTGTCTGTTTCGCAAGAATGTACCTTGAGTTGGATGAGAGCTGTGAGTGAGGAGCTGATGAATGGGGGTATGAAGAGTGAGGGTTCTGAACGGAAGAGTATGAAAGAATTCTGTCGGGAGATGGGAGAACTGGTAATGAGGGCTAAGAGTATGGTTGATGAGATGATAAATAGTGACGACGAGACTGACAGGACGACTGACGAACAACCCCGACTAATTGCTACGCGTAGCCAGGGACCAGTAGAAGAGTGTGAATAGGTGCAGAAGGGTGCGATTGAGCACAAGTGGTACCGTGGAGAGTGATTGAAAGGGTTTAGTGAGTGGCTGGTCGAATGGCTTAAGGAAGGAGGGGTGTGGTGGGGCGAATGTGAGTGTGTGTAAAAGGGCCATTCTCCCACCCCTTTTCTCAGTACCCTCTCCCTCCCTCTGTAAGAATGTGTGTGAATGGGAATGGGTTTGTTTTATTTTTGTTTATTTCATGTATAAAATGATTACCATGTTTTTCTTTCTTTCCAGGCGTTATTCTGGAAAGATAGTAGCTAATTTTGAGATATCACTATAATAAGATAGTTCTTTGTTTAAATTAACTTTTATCAAAGCGTCATATTCTGGAAAGAGGTAAGCTAGTCAATGTATTTTCGAGTAATGCCCACTTATTAGTTTCGCCATCCATGTATAAATAAATGAGTCATAAAAGGAGGATATATCTCTTCTACAGAGAGTGGAAGTGTGGACTGGTAGCAAGAGGGGTTCTATAGACGAGTGCTCCACCCAGCCCTGAGAGGAGGGCTTTCGTGTCTCTAACCACCTGAACCGCCATACCTGCCTTCGTTGACAATCCTGCCTCCTTCTAAGTTAGCCAACTACCACCCACCTCCAGCAAGTGATAGCGCGTGCCCCCTTTTCGTTCGGTTGTGGTTGTGTTTTTTTTGTTTTGTGTAAAATATAAGTAAATTGTTGTATCCGCCGGTTATAAGATTCTCGTTTGGTATCGTATTTTGATTGGGGAATTTAGCCTCATTTTGAAGTGTGCACACTTCCCTAGTAAATATAAAATTGTTGTAAATATAAACTGTAACTATCATTGTATTTTTTTTGTAAGTAAAGGGACTGTATATACAATCCGTTTTATTCTCCCTCGATTTCTCACGTCCGGACAGTGTAGGAAGCGGGTTGGATCGATTATCGATTGGGATTAGAGATCTATTTTCGGCCCGCTACAACACCCCATTTTTCTATCTTTTATGATCCTTGAATCCTTGAACACGTTTTTCTCAAAAGTTATACATTAGCGCGGATGCCCCTCTGTTTCTGGACGCCCCATATAATCTTTTACTTTTTTGCGCCCTAAATATTTTTGTATAGAAATATCACAAGTATTTTTCCTTCTAGCTCCAAACGTTAATTTGTAGTAAAGTGTAAATTGTTAACGAAAAACTGAGATGGCCCCATCCCCGGGCAAACTTTCTACCTCCACTTGTATTTAAATTTCGTCACTTTTTCTTTCTTCCCTTGTCCCCCACTCCACGTAAGTGTGAATGTGGTCCCTCATTTTTTCACCAGCTTTTTACATGAATAAATAAATTTAAAAAAATGTTCAACTGTATACCTCATACTGATTTTAACTTTTATCAAATTTTCATTCCTTCCATTTTACTAGTACCTCAACCCACGAGAGTGTGGGGAGGTCCCTAAGCTTTCATCTTTTTCATTCATTTTAGACCTGAAATTCTTGGACAAAATACATTTGCTATTTACATCTCGCTACCCGGTAAAGGAGGTAACGGTTTAGAGTAAATACGAAAAATGCCTCAGGTCAGTAAAGAACTGTAAGCACCGCTTTAATGTGAACCAATTATAGAACTTTATAAGACTTAAAAATGCTCATCTTTGAGGCAGTTTTGAGTGGGATGTGATTGTATAATGTCGTTCCGGCACCACAACCCTGCATTGACATTGGGGGTTTAACTTGCTGCCCCCGCTTCCGGTGAAAGTGCATTGCTTTGAGGCGGAGAAGTGGAACCCTTTATGAAGGGCCCGGCAGTGGAAGGTATCAACAAAATGAAATATATAGAAACGGAGAAATAGGCTTCTTGAATAAACCATTTTTGAGGTTGAGGATGGTAGCTCTGGCAATGAGCATCGTGGTCATAACAGCGATGAGTGCATGATGGGACAGGTTCAAATCCAATTCCTTTATTCATTTTCATATAACGGTAAAAATAGTTTGCCCTATTTCTACGTTTCTATATCTCCCATTTTCTTTCTTAAGTTTTCATTGGTTCACGTAAGGTTTTCTCTTATATATATATATATATATATATATATATATATATATATATATATATATATATATATATATATATATATATATACACACGAGGAGCGGTCAATAAGTTTTGCAATTCGGATATAAGGAAACGGGATATGAGGAAAAGTATTTTATTATTTTTCAATATAACTACCCTCGACTTCAATGCACTTGCGCCACTTGTCCCTGAGGCTTCGAATTTCCGACAACCAGAAATCTCCCGACTGCTATTCAATCCACTCCTGGACGGCGAGCTGGACATCTTCATCGTCCCCAAACCAGCGTCCACGCAGTGTAGCCTTGAGCTGTCGGAATAAAAAGTATTCGCTAGGGACAAGATCTGGACTCTAGGGAGATGGTTGAGCTCCTCGAATCAGCACTCGCGCAGCGCAGCTTGTGCAACTCTGGCCTTGTGGATAGGGGCACTGTCGTGGAGGAGCAGGACATCGCGTGTCAACTTGCCGCGCCGCTTCTGACGGATGCACTTCTTCAACCCAGCCAGTTCCTCGGCGTAATATTGGCCTGTGATGGTCCTTCCACGTGACGCATAGTCCACCATCAACACTCCCTAAGAATCCCAGAAGATAGTAGCCATGATCTTCCCGGCTGATGGTTGGGTCCGGAACTTGATGGGGATCGGAGAGCCCCTGTGCTTCCAGGCCATGCTTTCGAGCTTGGTCTCGAGATCCCAGTGATGGACCCACGTTTTTCATCACCTGTCACTATGCGTGACTCGAATCCCGCCGGGTCTTGGTTGTACAGGAGCAACAGCTCCTCCGAACTTTGACAACGTTGAAGTCGATCATCGGGCGTGAGGTTTCTAGGGACCCAACGGGCAGAGACGTTGTTCATGGCCAAATTGTCGTGGATGATGTTGATAACACTTCCATGTGATATTCCAAGTTCTCGCTCGATTTCTTCGACATTCACCCGTCGATTTTCGAGGATCATCCTCTCGACACGGGCCACATTGTTCTCGTTGGTCACGTCTGAGGGCGTCCTGGACGAGAGTCATCTTCAAGGGACTCACGATCATGGCGGAACTCCCTTTTTTCAGCGTACAATGGTTGCATAAGAAGGGGTGGTGTCGGTGTACACTGCAACCATGCGTTCATGGATCTCTTTTGCATCCTTGCCTTCCTCGGTCAAAAATTTGATCACTGCGCGGTGGTCAACCTTTTTCATTGTTGAAAAATTTGTGACTGACGATCTGCGATCAGCTATTGCTTCTTAAATAGACGAGGCAGGAGCGTGCGGCTACATGTCCTGACTTGTTGTAACTTGTCATAACACGCTCACAAACAGCGCCATCCCCCCCTTCCTCTGTTTTTCTCTACCGATTCCCCAAACTTATTAACCGCCCCTCGTATATATATATATATATATATATATATATATATATATATATATATATATATATATATATATATATATATATATATATATAACCAGAGGTCGACAACAGATTACATACAATATCACCGTGATGAGATCAACGTAGATTCACTCTATGCTAAAAAATATTTGGAAAGGCAAACATTGCCTGAAAAGTATACAACCAATGCATAATTCCAACTATATGCTATGGAGCAGAAACTTGGAAAATGACCAAAAAACTTACATTAAAACTTTTAAACAACACAAAAACATGAACGCATTACCGATGGATATAAATTGGTGTGACTGAAAATCAGCTATTTAGATACGTGAACAAAACAAAATTAACGATATTGTGGAAGCTAAAAAAAACCTGAAATGCTGGTGGGTAGGCCATGTTACAGTGATAAGATTATAAAACGATAGATGGACCATAAAAATACCGATTCAACAATAACACTTGATAAATAACCAAACAGATATATGATCTTCAAAAATATACTAAAGATTGAAAAAAAATGGATGATAACAAAAATTCAGAAAGATGAGACCTTTCGTTCCGAAGAGATGTCAACTTGTTCCCATGTCTTTGTCCGTCGCGATTCTACTCGCTCCTCATTGCAACCCGTTTAGGACGGACCCTTTCTCATCTCTAGGAAGCCGAAATTCTATGTACTGCGCCAAGCAGGATACTGTTTTTCTGGATTGTTTGAAACCTGCCTTTATTGATGCTGTTCATTCTAAGAAGTCCTCATTTGCCTCTTCTACTATCTCTAAATAATAGTCTAGTGATTCCCATACCTCATCAACATCTAACCTCAAACCCAACCTCCTCTCCCTCGCCCATATCTCCATCTCCTTCCCGATTGTTGCCGCCTCTTTTTTGTTGCAGGAAACCTCGTCGTCAGAGCTGTCCAGTCAGGAGACCACCCCTTCACCTCTGGTCACCCCGCAACCAGCAAGCCAGACACAAAGCGTCATGCTTTCGCAAACGCCAGCTCAGAGAGGTCACCCAAACGGATCACCATCAATCCGTCCACTCTTGCTAGTGACAGTGCCTCGCCCGCATTTTGTACCATTCCCAGTAATCGTAGCCAGCCCACCGGCGTAATCACACGGTCTGATCGCATTGTCAGACAGAAGGCGTCGGAGATATCTGGATTAGCTTAATATTTTTTGTAACGGGATGGGTAACTCTCTTCGGGGGGGGGGGTATTGTAGCAGCTGACATCTTTACAAGCTCCTACAAAGTTCGTAAAGAGGCAGTTGGCAATTTCCCGTCTAAGAAAATTATGCATCTCGCCCAAAAATCCATTTTTGTACGACCTTTGATACCAATATGGTTACCTCAAAATCAAAGTAAGACTCCTCCCAACCACCAACCAATCAAAACCTTTGTACAACCCAATTCGAAATTAGCCAATCAGAATAAACTTTCCCGTTTCCCGTTTCTCGAGGATCCGAACGCATTTTAACATACACTTTTATTTCATCGGCGCTCCAGACAAGTTCCAATGATATTACAACTTCAAAAACGTCGTGGTTGTACTATACTATATTATGTTGCATAAATATCCCTATTATATTCGTGGCTATACTATATTTTATAAAATTCCCCAATTATATATATATATATATATATATATATATATATATATATATATATATATATATATATATATATATATATATATATATATATATATAGCTTAGGTTGTGGCTTAGCTTAGTTCGTGACTATATTTTATTTAAACCATATTTTATATTTTATTCACTCTATAATATCTGTGGGGGTCGAACTAAGTAAAACATTCAAATTAAAATTTTAAACGGTTTACACATTGCACCTTATAAATGGGAAGACAAACTTCCCTGTTTGTATTATTTCTCTTTCGTAAATGGGAAGACAAACTTCCTGCTTTGTATCATTTCTCTTTCGTAAATGGGAAGATGGACCTCCCGTTCTGTATTAATCTCTTTCGTAAATAGGAAAATAGACTTCCCGCTTTGTATTAATCTCTTTCGTAAATAGGAAGATGGATTCCCCGCTTAGTATTCTCTCTTTTGTAAAAGGAAAGTTAAATTCCCCAGTATGCAGTATTTTCTCGTGTAAATAAAGGAACCAAAATCCCAGTGTACTCGGTCAGTGAATGAGCTTCCCGAAACCGTTGCCTCCTGTACTGGTAGTGAAGTAAAGGGAAATGTGATGGAGCTTTTTGGAGCACAAATCGTGCGAGTCACAGAGAGCGACATTGTTGAGTCGATGCTACTTGGAAGGTTCGGTTATTCTCCTTGTAAGACCTCGTAAGGAAGAGTTCACGCCATCGACGTCGCCTCACCATAACTTTACCTCCTTTATCGAAAATACACATTCGGTATCGTATGCTTGATCCGAGCTCTGATTGAGCGCTTAAAAATTCGGAAATGAAATGAAATGAAATTGAAAGTGAGAGAAAAAGTTTTAGAGCTACGTGCCCCTCTCCCACCACCCGACCAGTCTCTCCTGGAGGAGGGACTCGGTCGGGGGAGCGGGGTGAAGCCTGGTTCACCCAAGGTTCCCAGGCGCCCTCCTCCCTCGAGGCCTGAAGGCACCGAATAAAAAGAGCTCCGGAGAAGGGGAGAAAGGAAAGGGAAGAAGATAGAACAGACTGAAATAAAGTCAAAGGCTTGAAAGTTGACCAAGTTGGCCTGTGGACCTGCTTAACGTGTGACCCGGACCACGGTGTTTTTTATGTTTTCCTAGCTTTTAATTGTTACTATTTGCTGTACTTGTCCCTGGTGTTAGTGTTTGGCCTAACTTTAAATAGCGGTAAATGAGGAAGATGATTGAAGCAGAAGGAAGTTGGAGGTTTGCAGAGAGGTGCAAGTTCGTTGAGGTCACGCTAATCTCTGTACTATAAACTAATTTTAGAGTTGTTAGAAATAAGTTAGAGAGAAAGTGTGTCTGTTTCTTTATTTAGGTGGTAATTTTGTTATTATGTTATGTGTTTATGATATCGGCGTTCAAACCGTTGTTAGCGTTATTTGTTTTCCTGCTATGTTAATAACTCGAGTTTCTATGATTTCTGTAGCATAATTCTCCTATCTCTATCTGTTGTGTGGGCTGATGTTGCTTGGTTATATATTTGTTTATTTTTCTCTTCTTTAATCCGATAAAGACAGGCAATTAATTGAATGAAATCATCTGCGTATTGTATGTTCACACAGCCCTCACTCCTGGGTGGGGGAATGTCCAAGGTATACACTGAGTATAATTAGTTCTAGCCCTATAAGCTGTCCTGCAGTCAGATTCGGGCTCGTCACCGATAACCGGGCTCCTTCTCTGGCCCCCTAACAGGGGTTCCTTCGGGAGTTCACTACACCCTACTAACTACTGCTTCTGAGACCTTGCTGGTGGTCAGGTTATACTGTGTTAGATGGAATTAAAGTAGGAGAATTTTAGATATAAAAAGGTATAGTATGAGATAGGAAAATTTAAGGAGATCACCGCTTTGGAGTGATTACCCGTGAATCAGAAACAGGGGTCTCTCCAATCAGTCCCATTCGCGCATATGTTTCTTCTCTTTGGTATATACTTAAAAGTAAAAAGAAAATGCTCTCTTCACAAAGTTATTTCAAGTCAAAAGATTGATGTAATTTAGCAGTGCGTAGATCGCTGTGAGTTTTCAGATGAACGGAGCCGTGAAAAATTCTGAAAATGGACAATGGACAATGGATCTAATAAGTTGTGGAAGAAAAGTATATATACACATATAAGATTACAATTGCACTCATACATATATATATATATATATATATATATATATATATATATATATATATATACATATATATATATATATATATATATATATATATATATATATATATATATATATATATATATATATATAATAGTAGGAGAAGGATAGATAGGGATAGATTTCCCTGGTGAAAGGGTGATCGAAGGTTAGAAAATCACTGGCGATAGGGAATCCCAGGCGCTTATCTGAGATTGGTGTTCTTCTCATTGTTTTTGGTCTTATATTCATGTTTTTTTGCGTACTCTTTTTCTGCTTTTTGTTTGGGTTGTTCTTGGTTTGTGATGGTATTGCATGTTTGTTTGTGTTTTCATTTTGTTTCATGTTTATTATGGTAGTTTCTTGTGGCGTTCAAGCCTTTGTATGTGTTTTTTGTATTTCTCTCGTTGTTCATTTTTGTATTTTTAGTGTTCTTATTGTATATTCTTTGTGTACTTTATTGTTTGTCGTTCTTTCATATGCGTAGTCTTATGTGTAGGTTTGTTCTTCTTGTCTTTCGGTCTGTGCTTTACTGCTGGTGAAGTTTTGCATTCTTCTGTGTATGTGCTCCAACGGGATGTCAATGTGTCCCTGTCTGATTTTGTCCGTCATGCGTCATGCGGTTCATTGGCGAATTTTACCTCTGAATTTGGTTTGGAAGCTTCCATTGTTGGGGTTTCAGGACTTTTGGGGGTGTTTACTGGAGCGGGAACGTTTTATACTTGTGTAGTGGCTGGTTGAGGAGGCTGCATCTGGATCCGCAGAACTTTCTCAGAGGGAGGGTTCTCCGGAAACCACATTTCATCCATTCCATTTTTGATTCGCATCTGGTTGAGTTCTCTTTTAAATGAGCCTAGGTTTCTGAGGTTTGTTATGTGTGCATAATATATGCAACACATGATCTTCCTATATTGCTCGCTTCCTACGTTAAGGTAAGTACGCTGAGCCGAAGCCTCGTTGACTGCCGCCTTTGCGACTTTGGCATGAGACCTGTTGACCTTAGTTTCTTTTTCTTCCTTTTTACCTTTTCTTGTCTTTTAATCGCCTCCTTTTTTACTGTGCATGACATCCCATGACCGCGTGGTTACCATTGCAGTTCACGTATTTTCTCTCACTGCTCTAGCAGTCACGTCAGATGTGGTCAACTTTGCTACATATAGAACAGATATTTTCGGTCTGTGGACACGCTCTAGTTATGTTCTGGTTATACTTATAACACTTAAAGCAAGTCTGTATTTCCGTGAACTACTCCCTTTCTATTTGGTCAGGGGACACCCTGACTTGAAAGAGAAGGAGACCGAGCTCTTTGCTTTTTGTGCCATACCCATGTTTTGGAATATCACCTTAAATACATGAGTGTACTGTCTGAATTTGATCACATCAGAGACCTTAGCCCATTGGTGAGCTCTCTTAATTTCATGGGAAATTTCATTGCCCAAGTGGTGTCCCACCCATGAGTCTAATCTCCGGCATATGACACTTTTGTGTGCCTGAATTGGGGTGGGATCTTAGGGGTTAAGTTTATGGTATTGAACACTTGGGTTGCTTTTGACGAGGCCAAGTGTTCTGCGTCCGCTTCCTTCTCAATAAATCTGACGAGAGTGACATCTAGCTCCCCGTAGACTATCGAGAAGACTTCCCCACAGACAGACTTTGACCTTTCGGGGAGAGTCCTAAGACTAATACGTAGGATGTCGTTCGTCATTGTCGGTTTATTGGGTGTGAAAGTATATAGGGAGATCAGAGTAGAAGAAAAAAATAACTTTTTAATGTCCAATGTCACTTTACTTTATTTTGAGACCTGAATGTTGGGACGTCTATTTACTTGCCGTAATCCGCAGTGATGGTGGCACTGGCAATTTGGATGGTATTTTTTTGTACTTCACTTTAACTTATTGTTTACACTTGGAGGGAATTTTTACTTGGAAAAATTTACGCGAAAAATCTTCGGGGGACGTTTAACATTTTTCCGCTTAACTTTACATCCTTTTGCTAAAATAACCTACGAGAGAAATAATCACAACAGGAAAATCTTAGCAGTCATTCGGAAACTATGAACTATAAACGATGTAAGTGGGTAGGTGTGTAGGGGATAAAAAAAGAATGTGGGGACAGATAGCTGAAAATAGACAAGTGGTGAAAAAAGAAAGAAGTGTTGTAGGGTATGGTAGGGTACAAATAGATGCTAAGTGCCTAGTGATCAGGTCTATCGCTTTTAAATATTTTCTTGTTTTGTGGTTCCTTTGTTGTCTTTGAGATAGTTTATATTATTATGGCGTTCAAGCTATTTGTCTTTTAAGAAAATAATGTCCTTGGATATGTTATGCGTATTTGTTGTTGTAGTAATAAATTACTTTAATCACTTTAGTGTCTTTGTTATTTGTATATCTTGTGGTGAGTGTAAATCGTGTCTTTTGTATTTTTCTTGGATGTCTTCTTCGGTATTTTGGGGTCTTCATCGGTGAATTCTTTTAGAAATCGGTGAGGTTTCATAATAAGGTATTATTTTCTTGGTCTGTTTTCTTAGTTTGGGTAAAAAACATTCTTATTTTCATGCATAGAACGGTACTTCTGCTCCGCCAGCTACAAGCCCAGCGGGCTCGGAAACCTGGCGCGACATATGCCTCTTCTGTTCTGGTTAAGCATTTGGACGATATCATCTTCCAATTCTCGCCCAGCCAGTTCCTGCATATTCCTTGTCCGTTCTTCTATGACAACGTTAATGATACTTAACCCCGCCTCCCGGTGCAGCTCTTCATGGCGTCTTCTTTCTCGCCTATATGTACCTGTAATTATGTACATACATTTATTCTGCACCACTTGTAGTTTCCTCTTTTGTGTCTTCGAGACACACGAGAGGGCAGAAGCCGGGTATAGCAGCATCGATCTTACAAGTCAATTGTAGATCTTTCTTATTGCTTTCACGAAGATTTCTGAACATGTATAGAGTTTTGATTGCAGCAGTGGCCTTGGTTATTCTTTCTTGGACGTGCTTCTTGTACCCGGTTGAAGTAATCTTAATTCAGAGTACATTGCACTCCATGGTGTAGGGATAACTTCTATCCACCACCTTGACGTCGTAAAGTAGTCTCCTGCCTATGGAGACTACTTTGAAATTTTCCTGGTTCGTGCGGATCTTCCACTAAACCTCGTAGGTGTTAAGGTTTTCAATTTCTGCTGCTGTCATGCGAGCTTGCCAAGGCGCATTCCTCCATGGATAAGTGATTATCTGGGTGAACTCATCCCCAAATTGAATGTTGAGGCAAGTGACACTTAGATCGGCTAGGACATCAGCGGTGTAAATCAAGTAGAGAGTGGGGGACATGTCATCCCCCCTGTGAGAGGCCCGCAGTGAGCGGAAACTTTGGTCCGTCCGTGCAGCCTAAACTGATGTACAACACTCTCTCCATGACATAGTCACATATAGTTCTTTCTAAATTTTCACTTAGGTCCAGTCGTAAGATCTTGTACTGTATTCCCCGTTGCTACACCTTATCAAACGCCTTTGATACATCCCGACAAACAATGTCCACGTAACTTCTTTCCCGTTTTGCTTGGGCTAGCTTTTCCGTGATGACGTTAATCGCCATCTCCGTACTTCGCTTCCTCCTAAACCCGAATTGATGTGGGTTGAAGAGGGAGTTCTCATCCAGGTGAGACACCAGTCTTCGGTTGAAGATCTTCTCGAAGAGCTTCCCGCCAAATTTTAGAAGTGAATTTGGCCAGTAGCTCTCCTTCAACGTTGGGTCCTTCCCATGTTTAGGCAAGAAAATCATCTTAGCCGTTTTATAAGCATCTGGAAAGTATCCCGTGTTCAGACAGGCGTTAAATATCCTTCTCCTCCCTTCAATGGCATTGGCTGGTGCCTTTTCAAAGTTTTACATTTTAAGCCACGATTGTCCTGGAGCTTTTTGTCGGAATGAGTGGAGCGCGCCAAGTAGTTCTTCTTCGATAATCTCGGCGTCTCCGTTGCGCTGTCTATCCACCTGGTGGTGATGGTATGTCTTGTGCATTTGGTCATTAAGCTCGTCTATGATGTTGCTTTCAAACTCTAGGTCAAAGGTGTCAAACTCCTGGCCCGCGGTGTTTTTTATTAAAGTGAAAATTTTCAAAGCACTTTTAGAATTAATTTTGCCACTGTAGGTCATAGTAACTATTTTTAATACTAAATAACTACTTTTATTAAATTAATTCTTTGAACTTTACATCTGGCAACTTGGCACTTAAATATTTATCAAGTGAAATTTGGCAAATCCAGTGTGTCAGTCTCTTCCCTTTTTTGTGCCTTTAGTTTAGGGCTGTTTTCTTGGGCCCCTTGGCAGTTTTAAGTGTATCCTATATTTCATATTTTTCTCTCGTAAAAATATTATTTTATACACAATTATAACTCCTTTTTTAAGATGGTAAAGCAAAGAAAAGTTGATAGCGAATACAGACAAATAAATATTTTTTTATCGAGTCTACTGGTAAGCCTACCTGCTTAATTTGTAATATACAATTGGCCGTTGCAAAAGAATGCAACATTAAGAGGCATTATATATCTAATCATTAAGAAAAATACAAAGTTATGTTGGAAAGCTCCGTGAAGAGAAAATCCTCAAATTACGTAGTGAGTTGTCCAATAGGCAATCAGTTTTTAAAAACATAAATAAGAAAAATGATGAGTCACTGCTGGCCAGTTATGTCATTGCAAAGGAAATAGCATTTTTTTTCAAAGCACTTTGTGGAAGGTGAATTTATTAAAAAATGTATGCTAAAGGCTTCAGAAATAATATGTCCTGAAAAGCGTCACTTGTTTTCAGATATCCAGCGTGCAGAGCGCACGCTGGATATTTCTGAAAATTTAAATTTCCAGCTTAAAGATAAAGCCGCTTCTTTTCTTGCCTTTTCAATTGCTATTGGTGAAAGTACCGACATTAAGGATGTTGGTCAGCTCTATATTTTTATTCGAGGAGTTGAAAATGATATGACTATCATTGAAGAATTAGTCAAGTTAGTTCCAATGAAGAGCCAAACAACAGGGGATATATCTTTCAATCTTTGATTAATTCATTAGAAAAGATTAACATAAATTGGAGCAAGATGGAAAGTTTGACTACTGATGGAGCTCCTCAAATGATAGGTTGAGAGTTAGGTGTAGTTTCAAGATTAAAATCTAAATTGCAATCAATGGACGAAAGCCATCATCTTTATGGAGTACATTGCATTATTCATCGTGAAGCGCTGTGCTGCAAAGTACTAAAATTAGATCATGTCATGAGTATTGTTGTTAAAAGCGCTAATTTCATCAGGTCTCGGGCATTAAATCACCCACAATTTAATGATTTCTTGTATACAATTGATATTACTTGTGAGTTGCCTTATTATAGCAATGTCCGTTGGCTAAGTA
Organism: Ceratothoa steindachneri; assembly: GCA_963969495.1. Lineage (NCBI taxonomy): Eukaryota > Metazoa > Arthropoda > Malacostraca > Isopoda > Cymothoidae > Ceratothoa > Ceratothoa steindachneri. The sequence continues at coordinate 80,216,994 of OZ018335.1, forward strand.
GGGGCAGTGTATTAAAGCGCATTTTCATTGCTCGATGAGGTTAAAATTTTTATGGAAATGAAAGATAACAATAACTTGGAAATAAAGAATGGATTCAAGATTTAGCTTTTATGGTCGACATTACTGGTCATTTAAATGACCTAAACTTAAAATTGCAAAGAAGAGCAAAGTTGATAAAGGAATTTTCAGATAACATCGAAGCTTTTCAAATGAAGCTCGAGCTTTGGAGTAATCAAATGTTGAATAAAAATCTGTCATTTCACTACTCTGAAATCTCTCGCCAATGAGAAAGATATCCCCTTTGAAAAATATAGTTCAATAATTTCTGATTTAAGAAGCGACTTTGAAAAAAGATTCACTGATTTAGTTGAAATAAAACAAAAATTATTAATTTTTCTTGATCCTTTCTCTGTTAAATTGGATACAATTCCTGAAGAACTTCAACTTGAAGTAATTGAAATGAAGTGCGATTCTACTCTTAGAAATAAGTTTTTTGAAGCAGATATAAAGACATCTTATCAATTTTGGGGCGATAAATATCCTAAGTTCAAGATTTTTGCTGCCAAAATAATGTCTGTATTTGGCAGTTCATATGTTTGTGAGCAACTTTTCTCTCTTATGAAAATAAATAAATAAAACTATCGTTCAAAACTCACAGACGAGCATCTAAATGCAATATTGAAAATTTCCACGACAGAGCTGTCTTCTAATTATGACAAGGTTGAACAAAAAAGGAGTCAAGTCTCTGGCAGTAAAAGTTAAGGTAAGAATCATTTATTTTTTGTTTGCAATTAGGTTTTTTATTAAATTAAGGAATTGATCATACAATATTACAATACCCAGAAAATATATTCATTAATTCTAATTTAAATTATAATCCGCCCCGCGAATTAAGATTTATGTTGCTATCTGGCCCGCGAAGCAAATTGAGTTTCACACCCCTGCTCTAGGTCATAGTCTTCGATTTGCTCCTCAGTTATATTTAAGATTTTTTTCCCCAATAACTTCGGGATAGCTCTTCAATTCTTCCTTCTTCCGTTTTGATGTTTCCATCTTCTTTTTGTAGCTCGATCTTCTTCTTCTCAGTCGATCATTTGAGACTTCTGATCTTTTTCCCCAAATCTTTGGGAGTTGCTTCGTGATGGAGATTATCGATCGCATCATCCCATCGTCTCCATTGTCGGTCGAAGAACAACTGGTTGAGTTCTCCTTTGATTTCTTTACTTCGTTGCATTGGGTAAACTGATGCATTCCTGATGTTGATCTCATACAATAATTTCCACTCACCGTATAAATCCTTCATGTATTCAGTCTATCTGTAGGTAGAGATGGTCCTATATTCGGATTTAGGGATACAAGCCCTATTTGCGTTGATTAGATGGTTATTGAGGTTGTCGAGTGCCTTTTCAATCTCCTCGAGAGTTGCCTCGTCCAATTTAGGCGGATCGTATGCCTCGAGAAGGCGCGCGTACCGTGGCCAGTCTGCTATTCTGTAGTTCTTTCTGACTACAGCTGGAAATTGTATAGGGTTCCTGTTGATAGTGAGTAGGATCCCTATATGGTCACTACATGGTACCTGGACTGGTTCCATGTGGTAATTGAACGGCGGCTGACGATTCGCCAGACAGATGTCTGGTTTTGTGGCACTTCTTGTTCTGACATAGGTGTGGAAGTCGGGCCTATTCGCTGGTCAATATTTCTGTCCAGCAATAGGCCCAGGCTTCTTCCTATAGCTTTGGAGGTTCTTTAACCGGATTCTTAGCAAACAATAAATCTAGAAGAATCCTACCTCGCGATTTTGGTCGAACTCGACATAGGAAAGTTAGTCATTGCTACCGGATATCAACCTCCAAGGAGAGACGTGTTACCAATTCACACTCTCACAGACCTATTTGGCAGAAGTGCCCCCACTATATAGTGGGGGCACTTCTTAGTGAAGGTTTTCATAGTCTGTGAGAGTGTGAATTGGTAACACGTCTCTCCTTGGAGGTTGATATCCGGTAGCAATGACCAACTTTCCTATGTCGAGTTCGACCAAAATCGCGAGGTAGGATTCTTCTAGATTTATTATTTGCTTGTATTTAATCTCTTTTTTTATTGAAATACCGGCACCGTCGAACCGCTCCTGCAAATAATTCGTGATCAACACATCGTAGTTCCAGATTTTCATTTCTGCACTATGCGTGTCGATCCCGTGTTCCGAAATTAAGATGATATCTGCATCAATTTCTCTGAATACATTTCCGTAGAGTCATTTTCGTCGCCCAGCCGTTGGTATTAATTTCCCATATCTCAGTGTGTTCCGTAGCATGGTGAATTGTTTTTACCCATGCTTCTTATTCTTCTTGGGGGCTGGCTGGGCGGTTTTACTGTGCCCAGGGTTTTGCTTCTTCGGGGGGGGACTCGGGGTTTTAGACCTGCTCTTCGTAGCTCGTGTTCGGGTGCAGGGGCCCTCGTCATTGTCCGAAGAGGAGGATCCCTCCTCATTTTCAGCCTTTTCTTCTTCTTCTTCTTCTTCTTCTTCTTCTTCTTCTTCTTCTTCTTCTTCTTCTTCTTCTTCTTCTTCTTCTTCTTCTTCTTCTTCTTCTTCTTCTTCTTCTTCTTCTTCTTCTTCTTCTTCTTCTTCTTCTTCTTCTTCTTCTTCTTCTTCTTCTTCTTCTTCATCGTCCTCTTCGGATTCCTCAGATGAGGGAACTTCGACCATCTCCTTGAGTCAAGATTTGACATTGTTGTTTCTTATGACTGATTCCTTGAATACCTTGGAGCATTCAGAGTCTGCGGGCATGATTGCTAAAGGGAAGTTGTTGGCCTTTAAGAGTGCATTGAGTAACTGGTCATAATAGCCAGGCCTCACTGCATTAGCAACATTTGTGTGGGTAATGCAGATCAGTATCTTTGCACTCAGATCTCCTGTGATATTCATCTGTGCAGGTACAGTCTTTATTTCCCCATTATTCTTGGCGGCGTTCGCGTAGGCCATTTCCTTAGCTTTCTTCTCTTCTTCCTCCTTCCGTTTGATGATGTTTCGGCGCTTTTGGTCGGTTCAGGGCCATGGTCCTGTGTTCCCCTTGCAGTTAAGGCATCTCTTCTTAGTGCTCTCGCACTTGTCGAACCGATGTCCTTCTGTGGCGCATTCACTGCACCACAGTTTGTTCTTGTCCGACAGGTCGCGGTAGTGTGACCTTCTAATTTGTAGCATGAGAAACACATCTGGATGCTACTGAATTTTTCTTGTTGGATGTTGTCGCCTGGTATTCTCATGTTAAATACCAGTATTCCATTCTGTCTTGATTTCGTGGACATTTCGGTGGTATCGAAGGCGATCTTAAACACGTGGGTGTGTTCGCGAAATTTGATTATATCACGAACTTGTGCCCAGGGATTGCTCTTGGTAATCTCCTCGTTGAGCTCTTCGGGCGTATACTCACCCACCAAACTTTCCACTTTGCGGCAGATAATGCTTCAGTTGGCTGCAACTTGTGGAGGGGTTTTGGCTTCGATATTCCTGACCCTCACCCCCTCTTCCGATAGGAGCTGGTCTACATCCTTTGTCTCGGCACATAAGGAGATGAACCCAGATGAGACTTCAATTAGTTTCACCAGTGCTACCTTTAATTCGAGGCAGAAAGTTTCACAGAGATTCCCTTTTTCGGAGTTCTTCATTCAAGTGATGGTCCTTAGGGAGACCCTCTTAGTGAAGGTTTTCATAGTCTTCCGTGGCCTTTCTACTAAGTTCTTAAACAGTGAGGTGCTTAAGCCCTCATTGAATTATGAATCCTCGGTGAAAAATAGTATCCTCTCTTTTTGAAGGGTGAAGCGAAATTCACCAAAAGACTTCTAGAATAGGCCCCTTTCTATGTAGGCGGTGCTCAAAGTCAGTTACTAAGCAAGTAAAAATGCTTTATCCGTAGGTAGTCAGCAGAACGTATATTCAATGAATACTTGGATTTCAGCCGTGTTTACATCCAAACGGTTTGCGCGTTATTAACTTTTTAAATCTATATTGACACTGATTGGACAATTATTGCAGTGCTTATGTCTAAAAGCTGATTGATCTAAAGATGTACTCAATAGTGGAAAGATATGGATTGTAGTAGAAGATAGTTGTTTAACGTTGGGCGGGTTTTCTCGAGCATTTACATCTTTTGTCTCAGCACATAAGGAGATGAACCCAGATGAGACTTATGTTTGTATTTAGTGTGTGGACTTCTGAGCTTTCAAGCCCTCATAGGCGGTCGAGTTCAGCAGTTCACCTCGTGTTCGTGTTGCTTTTATTTCTTACGTTAATGTATATCATAAATGTTGTCTCACTTTGTTGAGTTATTATGGTACCCTGTGTACGAGTGTCTTATGTGAATAATGGTTCTGTGTTCTCCTCAGCGCAGAGTTTTGCTTGGGAAATATCGATTTCGGCCGACTTTCTCATGCAATCTTTCAGGGATCCTGATATTTCCCCCTGCTGCTCTTAGTTCCAGGATGATGTCGTTAGTTAGTAATGACCAGACCTTTTTGCCTATTTTTTTTAGTTACTTTATTAATGGGCTCAAGACATTGCCTGCGGTGCAGATCCCTTTGCCAAAGATGTGCATTCCTTTTGCATTTGTTAATAAATAGGGATGCAGAGTTCTGTACTTGCTGGAGCCTCCTCATAGAGGTTCTGCTGGCTGCTTGAGTCACTACTGCAGTGTAGATGAGCTTAGCCCGGATGAATATCAGGTATATTTTCCTGATGTTTTCCGAGCTAAGGTTTCTAAATCTGTACAGCTTGGAGATTTCTCTCTTCGCCAGATTCCGCCTCTCCGTGTAGTGTCTCGAGTATCCATGGTCAGAGATTTTAAGGCCTAGGACGGTGCCTTCGGCGGAGTAACCATATCTCCCCCCACGTCAACTTGCGGCTCAGCGGAATAATCCTGAACTTGTCCATGTATGTTCGGATCTTCCATCGTCTCTCATACTGGTTTATATTAGATATCTCTGACTTAGTATGAGTTGCCTGTCCCCTCGCTTTCTTCTCCACACTAGGGACGATTTGCGTGATGCCATCTGCGAATTGCAGATACATCGTGTCCCTGTGTATCGGAGTCGGGAGGTCGATGGTAAAGACCAGGTAGAGCAGAGGGCTCAGACAGCTTCCCTGGAGAACGCTCGCCGTGTCGAACTCTGGCCCTTTCTGCTCTTTGATCATGAGACGCACCCTTTTGTCCATGATGAAGTCACAGAAGACTCTTTCCAGGACTGGGTTTAGGTGGATGCCTAGGATCTTGTATTGGAGTCCTTCCAGCCAAACCTTGTCGAAGGCCTTCTGCACGTCCCTCAGCACGATGTCTACATAGTAACCCTTCGCTCGGCAATACGCAATCGTTTCTGTTAGGAGCGCCAGGGCTGTTTCAGTGCCCTTTTTTGGACGAAATCCATGCTGTTGCGGGTTGTGCGCTCCTAACTCGCTCAGTTGAGCTTGTAGCATATCAGCTATTATCTTCTCAAAGATCTTGCCGTATACCTCGAGGAGAGAGATTGGGCGATAGTTAGCCACCTAATCTGGAGGTTTGTTCCCTTTCGGGATGAAGATGATTTTTTCCATCTTATACCCGTCTGGGAAGTAGCCTGTTTCATGGCGGGGGTATTCACGACGTTCTTCTTCGTGATTCCAGACCAGCCGGGCGCCCTTTGTTTGAAGGACCTTAAGGTGTTTACGGTCTCTTCAAAAGTTATAGGGCGCCCATGATTAGCCATCTCTCTCTCGATACTTGCGAGTAAGGGTGGGTCCTATGTATCATCGTCCCAAGGTCCTTGAACAGCTGGTCTTCAAAGTCCTGGTCGAAGTCTTCGTTCTCTTCAGGTGATATTGCAAAGATCTCTTTCCAGTGTCTTCTAAATCTTTTTCGAGAGATTCCGGATCCTCTCTCGTCTGCGCTCGTGAGGAGATTGGTGATCTTATCTATATCCTCATAGATTTCCTCGAGATTTGCGTCGCTCAGATCAGCTGGCTGGTAGTCGCTGAGCATCTCTCTATATTGCTCCCAGTTAGCTTTCGAATAACTTTTCCTAAGTGAGACAGGCTTTAGCATTGGCGCAAGCGATGTTGATGATGATGGAATGTGATCGCTCGGGACCACGGGCCCTGGTTCGTTGCTGATGTTGAAGGAGCATTCCAAACTTGCTAACACAATGGCCGGTTTTGTCAACGAACGATGGGTTAGGTAGGTTGGGAAATCTGGCCCGATCCTCTAGAGGCTATTTCTTTCGAACAATAGCTCCGTTACTTTCCCTTGCGTCGCCAGTCTCCTGTGCCCGAAGAGGGTGAAGTTGTTGATCGGCAGGTATTGGCGTCTAGGTGGTTAATAGCTGCCGCCACTGTTAGGCCTCCAACTAGGGTTGGGATTTTGACAGCCACGAATGATTAGTCTAAGTCCGGTAGCGTTTTGAATTTAATATTTTTTTCGGATTGCGATAGCCGCGCCATCAAATCGTTCCTGTGTGATTTTTCTGTATTCCTTTTAGTTGTGCATTTTTATCGTGTCCGTATTAATACCATGTTCTGAAATGAGGATGATGGCCAGGTCCACTGTAAGGAATATATTTCCATAAGCAATGGACTTTCCTTTAAATCCGTCCACATTCAGCGTGAGTATTTTTAGTGCATTGTTTGTGTTCTCCATTCTATGTTCTGTTTGAGTGTGTTTCTTAGCGTGGGTTGTTTTGTTAACTGTCGCGTGTTTTTCCGCTCCAGATTTTTTTGTATTCTGCTTCACTGAGGGTGAAGCAGGAGTGATTGCAAAGTGTAATTTTGTTTTCGTGAAGGGTTTGTTCAACTACCCTGCAAACATTAGATTAATGGGCGAACATTGGGACAATACCAGCACTCCGCTTGATATGGTAAAGGACCTATACCCCCAAATTCCACTGCCATATTAGCCCGATTTATTTTAGTTATCCGCATGCAGCGTAGGATGTACTAATCAAATTCCGGCCCTCTAAATGGACCAGTTAAGGGGAGCCCTAATTACGCCTTAATTGGATAAGTTTGCATTGGCCTATTACTAGACCTTTTTATAAGCGTGCACTGGCCCATATATATATATATATATATATATATATATATATATATATATATATATATATATATATATATATATATACACACATGAGAGAGGGAGAGTTTTACACATTTCATGGACCAGAAACATATTTCTATTACAAAATTTCCTTTATTGGAACAACATAAAATATTTATGTAGATACAAGAATACACTTTAATCACAGTCTCCTTCCATAATAACATTAAATATATTAAAGCCTCTCAATTTAGACTAGGATCTTTGGAATGATAATATAACTATCTAAAGCTACCAAATCAACGAGAGACATAACATTAACATGTATTACCCCTTTAACCTCAAAATACGATGAACAATTTTCTGCAGTGACAAAGGGAATGTATACAGGCATACATAGAAGCTGAAAGCCAGGTTAACCTATCTCTTGAAGCTCCCGCGCCAGCCATGACATGCCTAGCTTACTTTGACTCAGGTCAAACTCACAAATCTTCCTTAAGCAGAATGATGATGGTGAACTATATGAACAAAGAAAACTTATCCACAACTTTATTTTGCTGCACATAAAAAAATATTTTTTCTTCTATAATGGCTTAATATAGGTATAATAACACATATCACCACATTTTAAGAAGTTTTATTTAATAATAAAGAAAATAAAAAAATATTCCATTTGGCAACAGTGGGCACATGAGAACATAAAATATCCTCTCATTCTCAGAATGTAGGTCTAGCCTACTTACAATAATATTTCTTAAAACAATTATTAGCCTTATTGAAACACAACGCAATATTACATTTGTCGCACTTTACACGTGAATAACCTTTGCAAAAATGCCTGCATCTCTGCTTTGGTTCTATATGTTGAGGCCAGTGTCCCAGTTCATCAAACTGGACATCTGAAATGGGACCTGCTTGTTGTTTTTTCTTTGTCGGAGGATTCTCACTTTGTACAAATTCATTCGATGGTCGGCCCCTTTTCTTTTCAATTGTTTTGTTACATTTTAGCAAAGCTTTAGCTATTTCAGATCGAAAATCAATTAACTTAGTGTACTTTCTTTTACCTAACTGAATTATATGGCGGCGATACTACTGCCTCTCCAACTTCACCTTCCGTTTTGCTTGTTGCAGGAACCCTCGTCTGCAGAAGTGGTTGGTCAGGAGCAAATCTCTCCCCCACTGGTCACTCCGTCAGGAGACAACGGGAATCAAGACTCCCACATCCCGCTTGACGCCATCTCGCAAGGAACCAGCAAGCGGATCACCTTCGCTCCATCGACCTTCTCTCGTGCCAGTGCCTCGTTTAACGCTAATGGCCCTGCCACTGCCACAGCAAATTTGTGTCCTCGTACCCGCAGCCAAACCAATGGCACTGTCACACGCTCCGGTCGCGTCATCAGGAGGCCTCGTCGGTACTCGGACTTATAATCTCAAAATAGTAGAAAAGGGGAGGGGGGAAACCTTCTTAGGAGGGGGAGTGTTATAGCAATGCCTCTGGGCATTCCTATAATAAAAACCTCCTGGGAAACTTAAATATGTATATACATCCATTATTAAGTAAAATTCATTATGCATTACTTTAACTTTATTAATTTAATCATTTAATTATTTTACTTTAACTGTTAATTTAATCATTTTACTTAACTTTGTCTATTTAATCTTCCAAATTAATTTACTTCAACTTTTGTAAATCAAATCATTATGTTAAACTTAATAATTAATTAATTAATTTTCTTGCCAATTCAATTCACGTATACTGTTCCAAACAACATCGCTTAAATTTCACACACAAACAAACAAACACACGTTCCTAGTTCGACCAAATAAGCACGCGAACCTTCACACTTCACTTGCCGCTTTTGTCGTATAAAGGTCTACAGCCATATCTCTTACAATTATTCATTTACCTCCAAATAAATCATACTGAGTTAATTCTACTCACATTCTTTGCAAGCGATAATACGAGAGTAAATCCTAATTATTTTTACTTCTCCTTGCAGTCCCAATTTACAGTCCATTATAGATACTTTAAAATACTCCAAATTACGACACTATATTACTCACAACTCAATATTATTTACTATATCAAAGATACTCTATTATACTCTATATTACTATATATTATTTACTCTTTCATTCACTCTATATTGTTTCACCATATTATTCACCATATTTACTTAACCTACTTATCTCTGTACATTCGTTGAATTTTATAAATATATTTATATAATTGTCTTTCTTAAAGCCCAAGTCTTTATTCCAAAATTTACTTCGTTGTCACGTTAGGCCTAAAGGTAACGGCAGACATCTTCGATCAAACATAATTTATAGTTATGGTTTTCGAAACGCTATCTAGGCTGATTTATAACCGAAGATAAATCACATTGATAACCATACACTATACTTGCAGGAAAAGATGACTCCAATCTGAATAGTGAGTGAGGAGGAATTGGCGGCAATTTTGTCGTTGACAAATACCATTTTAGCACAAAATTTCACGATAAAATGCAAATCCAAATACTTTAAACATATGGAAGCAAAAAATTCAACTTTAACATTTGTATTACATTTGGCAACGCTGGGAAGGAAAGGGTTAACCTGGAAACTGAAAATAATCTAAAAAAAAAAGAAACCTTGAACTCTAAAAAAGAAAAAAAACAACAAACGAAACTGCAAAACTTCTTTGGTTAACCTCGAAACTGCAAAAAAAAACAACTAAAGTTCGAAACTTCCAACATCCTGTGCTTGTGCACCTGAACGTCACCGGCGCCCACCCCATGTCTGATGAATTTCTTAAATATTTCATCATGGTTTTCGCTACTCCATCCTCGGTAGTTTTGAAGTTGCTGTTGTCTAGGAGGACTTCTGTTGACACAAGATGAACATTTATTAGTATCTACAATCAATATCATATAGGGTATAACACCCCAAAAGTAACATGCTCGTTTGTGTACATATCAAAGGTATACACAAAGGCTTGGAAAGCAGCTGTTTAAATGGAGTAAAAACTATTTTGTCATGCCAATGACTTGTTACATATTGATTAGCTCTTTATCATAAAAGGTTTTGCATTGGCATTGATATGAATAATTTTTTTTTATTATTTTACTAGTTCTCTTTTTTTTCCATGGAAAGGAAATAATAGCTTTATTGATATTTACCTTAGTGAACAACATCATTTATGGATAAACATTTTAATATCGTTCCTCTTTTCTTTTCTTTTTCTATGCTAAAGAATAAATAACAGTTCAAACTGCATTCGAATATTTTGGGTAGCAACATTGGTTATGTTGTAAAATTCAGATAAGGTCTATGTAGAGTGGATAAAAATACGTCAATAACTCACTCATCATAATGGAGCACAATTTTGTGTTCTTAAATGCAGTCTTGCATTCATTGGTCTTGGTCTTGCACCCAAGACGACCCTCCCAGTGGAACTTCCTCTGCATTTCATTTGTCAAACAGGCATCCATGGCGTATTTCCATGATGTCGTGACAGACGAACCACCAAGCCTGACTAGTCGATGGTACTGAAAAATGAAAGAAAAAATCAGAAACTTTCAGAGAAGAAATAGTGGGGTAATGAAAGCTACTTTAAATTATGAAGATGCCTAGATTGCCACTGAGGCAGGATTAGTGAAGATGACTAAGTGGAGACAGAGACAATATCACGATTCCATGAAGCCTAAAGAGTGGAGACTAGCCTGGGAAGAAGCTGAGGAGGGCATGAGGAAAGGTGTCGATAGAAAATGTAGAGAGGATTGAAACAGGATGAACCCTAGGCATAGGCTAAATGGAGGTCATATTAAGGAAGGATTGAGGCAAGGAGACTGAAAATAGGGTAACTTTCAGGTGAGTGTCTATTGTATATATGCCTTGGATAAATCAGTATAAACTATCTAGTACTAATCAATGCATTGCATTTCTGATCAGTTGACTAAACATATACCTACCATTAACTTCTCAAAACTTGCATCTGACTCAAGCTTGTCACTGAGATCCTCGGAGTTCTGATGGTTTTCAATGGGTATATACGAGGGGCGGTCAATAAGTTTCGCAATTCGGATATAAGGAAAAATGTTTTATTATTTTTCAATATAACTACCCTCGACTTTAATGCACTTGCGCCACTTGTCCCTGAGGCTTCGAATTCCCGACAACCAGAAATCTCCCGATTGCTGTTTAATCCACTCCTGGAAGGCGAGCTGGACATCTTCATCATCCCCAAACTGGCGTCCACGCAGTGCAGCCTTGGCTGGCGGAATAAAAAGTAGTCGCTAGGGTCCAGATCGGGACTGTAGGGGGGATGGTTGAGCTCCTCGAATCCGCACTCACGCAGGGCAGCTTGTGGAACTCTGGCCTTGTGGACAGAGGCATTGTCGTGGAGGGGCAGGACACCGCGTGTCAACTTGTCGCGCCGCTTCTGAAGGCGCGAAATCTCAGAAGATGGTGGCCATGATCTTCCCGGGTGAGGGTTGGGTCCAGAACTTGATGGGGGTCGGAGAGCCACTGTGCTTCCAGGCCATGCTTTCGAGCTTGGTCTCGGGATCCCAGTGATGGACACACGTTTCATCACCTGTCACTATGCGTGACTCGAATCCCGCCGGGTCTTGGTTGTACAGGAGGAACAGCTCCTCCAAACTTTGACGACGTTGAAGTTGATCATGGGGCGTGAAGTTTCGTGAGGTTTCTAGGGACCCAAGGGGAAGAGACCTTGGTCATGGTCAAATTGTCGTGGGTGATGTTGAAAACACTTCCATGTGATATTCCAAGTTCTCGCTCGATTTCTTCGACCTTCACTTGTCTATTTTCGAGGATCATCCTCTCGACACGGGCCACATTGTTCTCGTTGGTCACGTCTGACGGGCGTCCTGGACGGGGGTTATCTTCAAGGGACTCACGACCATGACGGAACTCCCTATTCCAGCGAGCAATAGTTGCATAGGAAGGGGCAGTGTCGGTGTACACTGCAACCATGCGTTCAGGGATCTCTTTTGCATTCTTGCCTTCTTTGGTCAAAAGTTTGATCACTGCGCGGTGCTTAACCTTCTCCATTGTTGAAATATTTGTGACTGATGATCTGCGATCAGCTACTGCTTCTTAAATAGACGAGGCAGGAGTGTGTGGCTGCAGGTCCTGACTTGTCATAACTTGTCCTAACACCGCCACAAACAGCCACCCCCCCCCCTTCCTTTGTTTTGCCCTACCGATTCGCAAAACCTATTTACCGCCACCCGTATTAACTAGATAGACAAAGAGCTAATAGCAGACAGACTCCTGCAGTTCCGTTTGATAATTTATTTAAATACAGGGCAATAGTATAAATGCATGAATCGGGCCGACACACAATGTGCATTAATAGTCCAATATCAGAAACAAAGGTATCTGTATGAACTGCCCAGAAATCACTTTGCCATTATTTGGCCGATGCAGGAAATTGATTACGGTTATTAATCAGGCCAATATTTGGCACCCGTTTTCCCGTCATTCCCCTTCAGTTCCACTACTTGCCAACATCGGCCGCAATGCCAATGTTTGCTGGTGTGGCAGGTCTGCAGCTATATATATATATATATATATATATATATATATATATATATATATATATATATATATATATATATATATATATATATATATATATGGCAATACTTCAGTCTAGGGGCGCACGATAGAGGGCACTGTTTCTGGGCTACAATTTGGGCCTTATAACGTCAGACGTCAAAAGGCGAAGCCTCGGATTTCGAAAGTAACTAAAAATGTTGATTTTTTAGCGAAAATAGCTGAAAGTAGGCGACACTATCGTCTGTATTATTTCGATACACGTGCAGAGCCGATAGCACGTTTATCAAAATAACAAAGACGATAGTGCCGCCTAATTTAGGCTATGCCGTCAAAAATTAACATTTTTTAGTTACTTTGGAAATAGATTTCAACTGAAATCTATAGGAATTAAGTTGCTTTTATGTTTCGTTCAGACGCGCAGAAGCGATTTGTTAAAAAAAAGCAATAAACGAGAGAACATTATTCTATAAACAATTACGATTATATACAGTGGCGGCAACAAAAAAAGTGACATGTGACAATTCGGGGAAAATGAAACAGAAAAATGTAACTTACATATTTTATTATGAATATTTCATGAAAGTTAATACTTGGTCATGTTGCCCTTGCACTTGATGACCATTCTGAGTCGATTGGGCATTGATTCAGCGAGGTTTGCGAAGTAGGTTGGGTCGATCGTAACCCAGATCTTCTTCAGTGATTCTATCAGGTCCTTGATGCTGCCGGATGCTGTCTCTTGAACTTTGGATTTCATCAGATTCCAAGCATTCTCAATAGGATTTAGGTCCGGGGAATTACCAGGCCACTCCAAAACACTAATATTATTATCATTGAAGAACCTTTTTACTAACTGGGACCTGTGAGCAGGGGCACCATCATGCATGAAAAATTCACACCGATGAATTTCCCAAAATGGCAGCATGTGCTGCTTCAAAACTTCAAGATAGTTAGTCCCCCTCATGGTTACATTCTTGGGAAGGAAGTACAGACCTCCTCTGCCCTTGTTTCCACTAAAGGCCCCCCACACCATCACACTATCAGGGTGCTTCACAGTTTTCACGGTATATTTTGGGTCATACCGAGACACATTGCTGGGACGACGCACGATCTTTGACTCTCCTCTGACCAGCCTAAAGGTGCTCTCATCACTGAACATCACCTTTTTCCAATGGGCAGCTGTCCAATGTTTATAGGTCTTGCAAAAATTGAGCCTTTTCATCTTCATAGCCTTGGTAAGAAGTGGCTTCTTGGCAGCGCGGCGAGCCGGTAGGCCTAAGTCCTTCTGTAAGCGATGACGGATGAAGAGAAGGTCTGGAGAAGGTCTTGGTGTTTTTTCTTGATTGAAGCGGAGGTTACAGAAGGGTCTGACATCACTTCACGCCTTAGGATATTATCAGTCCTTGGAGATGTCTTCCTAGCTGCACCAGTGCCCTCCTTCCTCTTTGGTATGGTACCTGGTGGCAATAACTCAGCTGCCCGTTTTAGGCGATAAATCGTATTTCTTGAGGTTCCTAAATCTGCTGCTACATCAATAAAAGACTTTCCCTGCTCTAATAGGGTCAAGGCACGGCTTTTCTCTGTCATAGAAAGCTTTTTCCGCCCCATTGTATCCACTTGCACAGAAGTTATAGCACGTCAAATGTAGGCACGAATGCAGGAAATCAGCACGCTGGAGCGTTGTACACCAAAACCTTACTGTACGAGCTCAAACGAGACAGTGAGTTCCAATAAAGCGCAGTTCTGTTGTCTTAGCTCAGGAGAGTCATCCACTCGTGGCATAAGCCCCGCCCCTTTTCATTGGCTTGTTGGCAAGTAAAATCGTGAAAGCGATTTTATGTATCGATTTCTATTGCCAATATTCAATGTCACTTTTTTTGTTGCCGCCACTGTACTGGGGGGCTGCGCCCCCTAGACCCATCTCCTCAATTGATTGAAATCTCAGGGTCATTATAGGGAGATCCCCTTCATGAGGTCAAAAAAGGTGAACATATTGGAACATGAACGAAATATTATGCGGCCAGGACCGGGGAACCGCGCTTCTTTTAAATGAGAGCACGATATAAGAAAAAGTCTATTAAATTGACCGAGGAATTAACACAAGTCGTAATGAAATCGAACAAACCGTATTCACAGGTATCGCGCTCTTTTAACTGCTCGGTTTCAGGGTTGCCAATGTTTGAAATAAAGTTGAATTAAGGGTTGCCAGTGTGTGAAATTAATGGTTTAGCTTCACAAAAATAGTTAAACGAAACATACAAGGTTAATACATTAGTAAATATAAAAAATCAATGCATTACTAAATAATATAATTAAGTAAAAGTGCAGGCATTTACTAAATAATAAAGAAGAAAGGAAAAAACAAAATATCAAAACAAATAGACACCGTGATTGGCCCCCTTTGAAACTAACGTCTTATGTCATAAAGCCTAGATTGTAGCTCAAAATTGTAGCCCAGAAAGACCGCCCCTATCGTGCGCCCCTAAACTGAAGTATTAACAAATATATATATATATATATATATATATATATGTGTGAAGGCTATCGTGGAACCCGGTTCACACAGCCCGAATAAAACACACACAAGAAACTTATAGAAGATTAGGGATCTAAAGGCCTACCAAAAATTCACCATAATTTATCAGGACGGTGCTCAATTACGAGGTATCCGCAAGGGATTAAATGAATACACACATAAAAGTATTAACAGTATTATCTACATTAAAATAAAAATGAAATAAATTGTCTGCTAACAAATTATACGTGGGTACATCAAATAATAAGAAAAGGCACAAATGCTTATCACCATCTAACGACCACAAGTCGTTCTAACCAAAATAGATATTCGCGCATACAAAATTGGGTTCTATGAATAATTTGCTTAAAGCCGAAACGACACGTGCCGTTGAAGATGAAATAGGATACGCTACTCTAGTGATAGGTGTTCCAGGAATAAAACCCCTGTCTTACGTCCCTCACCCGAATTCCTAAAGTTACATGAATAAAACTTAATTAATTTAAAAAGGACGTAAGAAGAAAGAAATACTCCAAAATACCTGATACCAGAGTAGTAAAGCAATAACCCACGTCAGAAACACAGGCGAAAGAGACTCGGCGACCATGAGTGAATTCGGCCCAAGTCCACAGGGGTGAATACGATGACGGTCTTCGGCGAGGAGAAACCCGCAGATGGCGATATCGGGGCGAAAGGCGTCGAGACCACGGGGAACGATGACTCGAAGGCCCAACGACCCGAGAGAAGGAACTCGAGAGGACAGAATTTCCCAAAGAAGAGATGGCGAGGTGACTACGGGAGAGCTTTCACGTGCCCAGTATGAACGACTTCCCAAAGAAGAACACTTACAAACGTAAATGGAAGAGCACAATTCGATGCAGCGACAACGCTGGCAGGAATCAATGGCAAAAAATTCCTCGCTGCCCGAAAGAATCTAGTACGGGTCTCTTAACATGAACAACGTTAAAGGTAAGTGACGGAAAACGATTTAGCAGAGCAATCAATCTAGGCAGAATCATCGCAACAGAATAAATTAAAATTGCTCACGGCCCCATTTATATCCTTCAGTCCGAAGGGAAAAAAGGGAAGTGGGGCACAAGGGGGGGGGGCGGATGAGTCGCTTCCCCTACGCAAATTAGGTTGGTAAGTTACAGAAGGTTAGGCCAAAATGGTAGCCTCGAAGCGGACCAACCCGCGAAAACACCGTAAACTATGATGAGAAAGAGAAGAAATGGGAATACGAGGGCATACCCTTTACAATATCTAAATAACTAAAATTTTATATAATTTTTCTTAAATATTATATCTTTGTAAAAAAGCCATCAAAAACACGACTACCGCTTTCAAATATTCCGCATGCGAGACTAAACTTCACTTGTGCCTTCACTTTCTCCAACTCAAGGTCAGTTGAATTCTTTTTTCATATAATCCTTAGATTTTACAAACAAAACCACTGTCTAATTCCTTATATTTCCTTTTCCAGGCTCTCATACATTTCCCTTTATAACCATCGTGATTTTAATTTTATTTCCATTATTTTAATTACATTTTAGTATTTACAATTACATTTCAATTATTTTAATTACATTTAATTAGTTACAATTACATTTTAATTAATTACCTATCTACCTTACGCCATTTTATTCACGACAAAAATACAGTGTTAAACTAAAGTTCGTTTTGTATAATTAAATTAAAATTCAACCAATATAATTTCAAATATGTTCCATTCTTGTTAATCTATAATAATATATATTTTGTTATAAATCCTTATTATATTTTACCCATTTCTTAACGATTTCGTGTCCCACCATTAAGCCTAACTTCGCCATAAGATTAGCTGCTCGAACAATTTTTTACGATTCAATAACTCTCCTCAAAACTTATAGATATAGGTTTGTGGTGAAGTTTCTATCTAGGTTCATACCACGATGGTCCTGTATCTATACTGGGTACTGATTCTTGTACTGATGCTGAGTAGGTCCATTTAAACCTGTTTTCTCGGATATCACGGTAGATCTCCTCGGTTGAGGATGTTTCTGGGAATGGTTCCCGTTCCAACACGTAGAGCTTGAGGTCGATCTCCTCTCCATCGTATTCGTAAGTGCCTACCGTGGTCCTTGCTGGGCTCTCATGAGCCTTTGATTTGACTTCCTCAGCATCAGATTCTGAGGATGATGAGCCCGTGAGGTTTCCTTCAACTTGTCTGATACTGTTTGCCCCTTTTTTTCTTTTGCTGTTCGCGGTGCCTTCGTACCTCTACCCCTGGGTCCTTCCTGAAGGACTTCTTGCGTCCTGGCGTGGCCTCCAGTACTGTCACAGCGTTTGTTGGTTTCTCATCCGTTGAAAATGGGGTAGCCGGTACCTCTGATGCGTCCTTGGACAGGAACTGTAGTTGCAGGACGTCTCCCGATGGGGGGCGTGCGGGAAACACATCTCCGAAATGCCGTTTTGTTTTTTTTTAAACATAAGATTCAGTCCTTGAGAATGTCCCCAGGTGTGTAAGATTCCTCACGTATGCAAAAAGTATGCACGTGAGAATCTTTGTGGAGTTTTCATTCTCGAGATTGAGATAAGTTTTCTGTTGTAGCTCTGGGATTCTGGCTGGGGCGGCTTCTGTTGCCTGGGGGTAGGAGGTGTTTGTCCTCCTCGTATCTCTCGTTTTCTTCTCGCTCATTTTTCTTTTTATTATTTCTTCCTTTCTCGGGCAGGACATGGCCAAAGCCCCGTGGTTCTTCCAGCCGTTGGGGCATTTCTTGGTCTGTGAGGTACACTTTCTCCACTTTGAACAGGTCATTTCCCGTTCTTTACAATCCTTAGTCGTGTGGTACTCCATTTTGAAGCAGCGGAGACATATTTGAATGGGGGTAAAATTCCTCCCTCTCAATCTGCTCTCCGCTGACTTTCGCGTTGAAAAGTAGCAGCCCCTTTTCTTTGCCTTTTGGGCCATTGTGTCTCGGTGAAAATGACCTTGAATACGTGTTAGTATTCGGTGTTGTCCCGTTTGTTACGGAACTTCAGCACCTCTACAACTTTGGCCCATTGCTGGTTTCGATTTATTTCCTCAGCTATTTCTTCCCTCGTGGGCTGCTCTATCCAGGGATCTAGCTGTCTGCAGATCACGCTAAGATGTGCCTGGATCTGAGGTGTTGTGCTTGGCTGGAGATTTATCTCCTTTAACACACTTTGACCCGTTTCCTTTGTCAGGGATTCTACGTCTGTTTTCCTCTCGCAGATGGTGACGTAACCGGCTGGGGTCTCAAATAGCCTAAGGATAGTCACTTTTAGCTTACCAAAGACTATGCCTCGGTCTTGTTTTTGCTTTCTGCTGATTGGTCAATTTGTTAACGCTAAGGTCTGTTATTCCAAAAATGAACATAGGTATCAAAATTAAATGTATCTCAATCCTGATTGGTTAAATTGTATAGAATTATAAGTAGATAGAATGACTATTTATATAGGTGTATTTTTGTGGAAAAAGAGAGTTAGCAATATTATTATTCAATAAGAAAAGAAGTTGTCATATCCATTCGCCATTTTGAGGCTTGTTCCAGCTGTTTACCAAGGAATAAAGAATCCAGTTATATATTTTCCTTTATCCTAAGGAAGCGTTTGATCACATAATCCAGCCTACCAAATAACGAGAGAGAAATCGTTATCGAGCCCCTATATATGGACCTTATACCTGGTGTCCCAGAAAAAAGTTAACCGTACTTTGAATTATTATAACTCAAAGACTATTGAAGATTTTGGGGTCCTGCAAAAACTGTCTTATTTAACAACTATTTATCTGTCGATTCTGAAAATTTCATTAAATTCTCTTTTATGATATTGATACACTACTTGGTTTAGTGGAGGCTATCAAAAATATGTTTGCGCAAGGAAGTAAAATAATGAAACAAAGCCTAGGAAGGCTAGGCCACCGTGCACTTTCAAGAGAAGCGTAGGGAGCCTATTTAGCCTAGGCTACTGTGCCATCCTTCAAGCAAAGCCTAGGCCATTTTACAGTGGTTTTTCCGCCACACTGTGGTATGGTCTCGTCATTATTGCATACTAAGCAAATGAAAGCGTTTCTGTGTAAAAGTTTACTTCAATAGAACCTTTTTAATCATGCAGTTAACAAAAGATCAACGCGTATTTGTAGTCACAATCTTTATTAAGAGTGGCAGTATTAAACAAGTACAAGATTCATTTGGAAAAATGTTCGCAAATCCCAACATGAAGGAACAGGCTTAAATCTAAATAAAGGTCGTTCGGATCGGATGAGAACTATAAGAAGAACAGAAAATATCGAAAATGTTCAGATGACACTTCTTCAAAATCCACATGTATCAGTCAGAAAGAATGGGTTACAATTGTCAAAGTCATAATTTAACCGCATTATTAAACATGACTTAAAATGGCATCTCTATAAGATGCATGCAAGACATTAGCTTCTTGAAACTGATTTTCCTCGTCGTAGACAATTTGTCGAATGGCTTCTCCATAAACCTGCTCGTTTCTTGGAAAACATTGTGATTGGTGATGAGGCAGCCTTTTTCATGAATGGAAAAGTAAATAGCCATAACATTCGGCAATATACGTCACTGAACCACCACCCCAACATTCAACTTTGAACCACGTATTTGTCAGCAGAAAGTGTCTCTGTGGATCGGAATATGCAGGAATGTCTATCTTGTCGGTCCATTGTTTTACTAGAATAACTTGAATGGTGCTGCCTACCTGAGCATGATCAACGAAATCATCTTCCCGGAACTCCGCCAGATTTACGGCAATCAATTCAATAGACTTTGGTTGATTCAGGACGGCGCACCAGCTCATAGACAGCATGCTGTAAGAATAAAACTAAAAGAAACGTTTGACAACCGCATTGTCGCGCTACACCATGCGTTTGAATGGCCCCCAAGATCCCCTGACTTAACACCGTAAGATTATTTCTTATGGGGATATCTAAAGAATAAAGTGTATTCTACTCCACCACAAAGCATCAACTAGTTAAGAGATAGCATCACACGTGAAGTCAATAGACTTAAGGAAAATCACAAGTTAATCAAAAAAGTTGTACAATCAATGCGATCAAAGGCGTAACTGTGCTTGGAAAGAAGTGGAGGACATGTGTAAGGAAACCGTTCTTAGAAAATTAAAAATGAATTTGTATTACCCATATGAAGAGGTGTTTTTGTTAAAAAATGGATTTAAATATATTTGTTGATTTTAAATTTTGAAGTCTCTTTATTTTACTTCTTTGCGCAAACATAATTTTGATGGCTTTCACTAAACCCATTAGTGTATCAACATCGTAAAAGCAATTTAATAAAATTTCCCAAATCGACAAATGAATAGTTGTTAAATTTGTTTGAATTGCAGGACCCCAAAATCGTTAATAGGTTTTGAGTTATAATACTTCAAAGTACGGTTAACTTTTTTCTAGGACACCTTGTATAGCTTATTACTCTAAACAGTATAATCATTGACCATTTCCCTATATTCAATATATATATATATATATATATATATATATATATATATATATATATATATATATATATATATATATATATATATATTTACATATATATATATATATATATATATATATATATATATATATATATATATATATATATATATATATATTATGGGGGTGTGAGGGAATCCCCACGGGGAAGATCTTTAGCAGAAAGGAACTCCCATGTGCAGCAAAAAGTCCGGCTAGGACTAAAGTGGTAAGCCTCGTCCCCCCTCTCCCCCCCCTCTTCCACAAGCGGTAGCCTCGAATCGTGTCACCCACGATTTACCTTTATGCGGGTTAAAATAGCTCTGTCAGAAGATTCGAGGCCATTCGAGAGTAGAGCTGTTTCCTGCTAACCCCCAACTCCGGGGAGAGCCTCGGATATAAATAGCGCTCAACTCCCCGGAAGACACACAGAGTTGAGAAGTCTCGCCAGAACAAAGAAGACTTCCCCATGGTTACAAGTCAATTGCTAGCAACAAAGCAAAGTGACAGCTGGACTATTTTGTGTATTTGGAATTAGCCCCAGCCAGGAGGTAATTCCACTGAACGATCGCCCCGAGTGATTTTCCCGACTTCTTTCATCAACTCCTGTCGAAGCCCAACTCATTTTGGGTAGCCGAAATACTCTCCCCTGGACCGGAAGTTACCCCCCCCCCTTGCTTTTGGAGAACCGTCATCACTCTAACCTCCCGCTTTGAAGTTCGAGCGGCCTCACCTCAAGAGCAGAAGACATCCGTAAGCCAACTCCCCTCCCCCCTTCAGTAAGCCAATTGAGTTAATCTCCCCTCCCCTCCTTTTATTGATGTAATTTTTGCCCGTTAATTCCCACAAGGTAATTTTACCCTTCGATTCTCTTATTATTTTTTGTGTAAATAAAATTCTATTTTTATACATGTCTCTATAAATAACCTTGAACTTTGCCATTGTCCATAATTTGCCTGACCTCGTTGCACTCTCTCGTTACTCAGCCCGTCTGAACGCGTGGTTTTCCGTCCCTTTTGTTGTTTCGCTTTCAAGTTATTGGTCCTCTCCCATAGATATAATATGGTATTGATATAATGTAATGTCATACCACGACAGGGGGTTCCAATAACTTGGACCGATTTCAGATTTAACAACTTCAGTCTCTGGCAATTTCAACCATAGAAAGATTAACAATCAAACAACGTGTTAAAGTATTTGAAGCCTATTACGAAAATGGATGTTCAAACAGAAACGCATTTCTGGCCCTTTGCGATTTTTTTTGGTCAACATAAGCATCCAACTGAAAGTGCAATTGGGAAAATTGTTAGTAAATTCAAACAAACGGGGTCGGTGGCAGATATGAAAACGCCATTGCGTGCTCGTTTACGCCGTTCAACTGAAAACATTGCTGCAGTGCGCGAGAATGTGGCCGAACATCCAGACACCTATATTCGTAATCGCGCGCAGGAATTGAACTTCTCCACAACAACGTTAAATCGAATTTTGACAAAAGCTTTGTCTCTACACGTAAACAAAATTCAATTCACACAAGAACTGAAGACTGCTGACTATTTGAAGCGCCGTACATTCGTCAATTGGGTGCACGAGCAAAGAAAAGCCGATGATGATTTTTCGCAAAAAAATCATCTTTAGTGATGAAGCCCATTTTCATCTTCGTGGATTCGTTAATAAGCAGAATTGTCGCATTGGGGCTGATGAAAATCCCAGGAAGATTGTTGAAACGCCACTGCATCCACGACAGGTCACTGTTTGGTGTGCCTTTTTTCTTTCCTAGCGGAATCATTGGGCCGTATTTCTTCGAAAATGATGCCGGGAATTCTGTTACGGTGACAGGCGAGTGGTACCATGCCATGATAACCAACTTTTTATGGCCTGAATTGAATTCTATGGATGTCGAAAATTTGTGGTTTCAACAGGACGGCGCCGCATGCCACACAGCCAATGCAACAATGGCTTCATTGAATGAGAAGTTCCCAGGTCGCATCATCTCTAAAAACAGCGAGGTCAATTGGCCACCACGATCCTGTGACTTCACGCCTTTAGATTTTTTCCTTTGTGGTCATCTCAAAAGTAAGGTCTATGCCAACAAGCCAACAACAATTCAACATCTGAAGGATGAGATAATAAGGCATATTGATGAGATCGAGGAGCAACTATGCAGAGACGTCATCAAAAATTTTGACCATCGAGTGGAGGTGTGCCGCCGAAACCTTGGCGGACATTTAGGCGATATTATTTTTTACACATAATTGCCATGACTCAAATAACATGATCCAATAGTGAAATCCACAAATTTTCATCAATAACACTGTTTTATTTACTGCTAACTTTGATCCGTCTAAATGGAACACCCTTTATATATATATATATATATATATATATATATATATATATATATATATATATATATATATATATATATATATATATATATATATATATCTTTAAAATACATATCATATTCACTGGCAATATTATACAAGTAAGTAACCGTATAATTCAATAATTATGCCATATTCCATTATTATTTGTTAGTACTATTGGGGGGCTCTTGAAGGTCGTCTCTAATAATGGGGAAACATTGAAGGTAATCGTGAGGGCAACCCAAGAGCCTTGGAAGGGGGACGCTGGTTTCCAATAATGGTGATAAATTACCGAGTTATCGCGTAATCTTTTGGCAAGGACTCCGGTTGATATAGATGCCCCAGTTGGTTTGCGTTGCCCTTCCTTATTTCCCACGAGTTATTTTTGTTGTTTTCTATGGGGTGCCCTAAGCCGACGGGCGGTCTTATTCGAGCAACGCGGTCAAATAGCCCCGGGGATGGGGATAGACCACATCAGGGTAGAACACCGGTATTTCAGGAGTTATGTAATCGCGAGGAATTGCGATTAATGAGGAGAATGCGCAACGGTTATTTTCCCGATTAATAAGGCCTTGAAGCAGGAAGATTGAGGAAAGTCACGATATTGAATTCACCGAAGCAAAACTAGAATTATTATTGAACTAGATCATATTGCACTTTACAAAAGCTTTTTTAATTAAGTTTTAAGTTCTAATTCATTACATAAATTAAGTTCGAGGTCAAGTGGGGGCAAGGTCTAAAGGAGGCCGGATGAATAGAGCCTTTAATGTACGCGTTATGTACACGACTATATACAAAGATGAATTACGCGTATCCGAGAGATCGGACTAAACAATATATAACACGATATATTGCTATCTAAAACAGTAATCTAATTATCCTCTTTGTGCTGGCTTCACACAGTTATATATTCAATTTGAGCCACGCCCTACAAGTTCCTCGTCCAACTAAGCCACACCTCCCTCTTATGTACCTGCCTTTTGATTCGTCGGTATTAACATAACTCCACTTTTGATTGGCTACTGCCAAACATATTGGTAAAGAATGCACTCCGACTATTGGCTAGAATTCTCTGAGGGGGGTGGCATCTTGCCATGGAGACAGCTTTTTAATCTGGTTTCTATTTGTTTAATAGTGATAGCTATCCGGTTTATTCTGGATTCTGCCTTGAATATAATGTTTGCCTAAGATTGCCTCGACCAACTCTAACAGAGATAACTGTACTCCGTTTATTACCGTGTGACATTCTCGTAAACGGCGCTAACTTTACTTTGTTCTCTCTGTACTTTATGTGTGTAGTGATTCTCGCGTGTGTCCTATTTTGGACGTACATGACGGTCACAACAGTTAAATAAATCTTGTTAAATTTATGTGTCAGTACTTTTAAAACCCCCCGGCTGAATTAGTTTTCCTCTCTCACTTTTTCTCTTTCAACGCATTTTTATCTAGGCAAGTTTGTCATTAAACCAATCACATAAGCAATAGCTGTGCATTTATTAGAAAGGCGAGCAAATATCTAGTTCCCACGCAGCTACACCACGCACATACACACAACTATGTTTCGCAATGCCTCTGGGCATTCCTATAATAAAAACCTCCTGGGAATCTTAAATATATATATATATATATATATATATATATATATATATATATATATATATATATATATATATATATATATATATATATATATATGTATATATATGTATATATATATATGTATATATATATATATATATATATATATATATATATATATATATATATATATATATATATATATATATATATATATATATATATATATATATATAATTCATATTATGCAATACTTTAACTTCGTCAATTTAATCGTTCAATTATTTTACTTAACTTTTGTAAATTAAATCATATTTTACCATATCTTATATTGTATACATAATCCAACTTATCTCATTGTACATTCGTTGATTCTATGAATATATTTATATTTGTTTAATTGTTTTTCTTAAAAACCAGTTCATTATTTCAAAAATTTATTAAACTTTCGTCTTAGGCCTAAAAACTATCAGGCGACAACTTCGATCAAACAAATTTATGGTTATGGTTTTGGAAACGCTATTTAGGCTGATTTATTAACAGAAAATAAATCACATGAATAACCATATACTATATATGCATAAAAGACCAGCTGCGAGACCGAAAGATACCGATGCTTGATAATTAAGGAAGCCGAGCAAATACCAAGTGAGATATATTTTGTCCGGTCGAGTTTTTGTGAAGGTGTCAAAGGAAAAATAAACATTCATCTCTTGATAGGATCTGCTAGTCCTGTCTAAGAATGTGCACATATACTCGAGGAGCGCACAGACCTCCGAACTCCGCCCAACGGTCAGCAGAGAGGTTAACAAGTGAGTTTCATATCATTAGCTCCGTTCCGCCCCTTGAGAAAAGAGGTCACGCCCCCTTAAGCAGGGGAGTTATAAATAAACGAAGGAGGATATTATGTGCAGTCAAGGGAAGATCACTTAAATCATTCAGTCAATTAGACTCAAGTAAAGGTACCTGCCTCGTCAGTTTAGTATTAGTGGCATCACGAGTCCGTCCCTCGCTCCTAACTCCTGCCACCTTGCCTTAGACACCCCAACATGAGTAAAACTTACATACCCCCGCACAGAACTCGATTTATTGCGCTTATGCTTAATACGGTAGACGCTATATCAATAATAAAAATCTATTTATCGTCATTTTTCTTTAACCCCTAGGAAACCGAGGCACCTTCTGCAACCCAGCCTAGAGGCAGAATCTACGTAAACCTTTAGTCAGAGCAACCTCTCACCCGTAGACCGGTAACCTTAAGACGAGTAATAACATCAGGGCCTATTTAAACTGGTCACCCCCCAATACGCCATAGCACCTTGCACAGATGTAACCTTCGGTGTTCAGCCTGAAACCTTCAGAGAAGTAGTGCGGTGGAATGACGTAATCTTCTTGTTTGTGCATAACTCTGGACACTCACTTTGTTGCGACAGCGAGCCACATGTTATGTTGGGAATCGATCTTCTGGTCTTAGCAAAAAATTCTTCTCGTCAGGAGAAAAACTACATAGTGTCTTGCTCCAAAGCATATTTGAACTTGTTGATCAGCTTCTTAGTGCGCTTGTGTCGCTTTTCCTGCATCGCCTTATACATAAATTGTCCCTTCCTCATGTTGTACGAAAATTAACGAATGTCCTCATATGCCACAAACTTGGTGAGCTTTTGATCCACAACTTTCTCCCTTGCAATGACAAGTATCGACTTTCCGAAATCATTGTTGATCTCCTGGATTTCACTGACGAATTCCGAGGTTGTGATGACATCATATCGTTGATCATGGAGCTTTCTCTCTGATATGGCCATGTAGTCAAATCCTGAATCATCTAGTTCCTTTCTACATTTCCACCATATCTTCTGCTGACGTTGAAAAAATCTAAAATCTCCTTGTTTGTCCTTCCGGCATATTTTTCCAGGCGGTCACCTTTAATATCTTTGTATGTTCGTGAGTTTCCGCGCCTCTAACAACCGCTTGCTTCAGATCTATTTGTACATTTTAACATATATATATATAGTTTCATTTCCTAATTCTCTTTGTTCTTGGCATATTATTTCCTTAATTTACACACAGCGATTTTTAGGATTTGATAAATCCGCCGAGCGTCCTTTTGGTGGAATTCCTCGCTGAGCCTATTAAATCCAGCTATTTGGTGTCAGAGGCCTACTCATTTTATAGAATGAATGAGCCCTACAGGACTATATTCGGTCACTCTGGCATTCAGAATGGAATGGCCGCACCTATGAGTTGCATTACATAAACCCCTCGGTCTTACCGTGGGCTAACAGTTATCAACCTCATCAGAGCTCTGAGGGGGCTACACACGCCTCACACATGAGCATTTAATGAGTTGCGATGGGTCCCATATCGCCCCCTATGTCTGTCCCCCATATCAGCACGTAATGTTCTGGTCGACTGCCAGCCCGTCTTTAAATGCTTCCCATCTATCTTACGCGTCCCTTGTAACGATAGACTGCCCTTCCTCTTAGCCGACGGCCCCTCTTTAGATTTCTAATACAATGTTTTTTTTCTCTCTTCTATAGCTTGAAAATAAACCCTTTTTAATTAACTAGAAATGTAAATGTTATTATAGGCGCATCTTTTTTTCCCTTGGTGCGGGTCAATAGGTCTCCCCTAGCTTCGTTTTCGATTTTAGTTAGGCTATGCTGGGGCATATCACTTACTTATTGCATCTGTGTCCCCCTTAATCTTTTATCACTTTCATTTTAATCTTACCACCTTTAGGGCTTCGTACCCTTTTATGTCTTGCCGTTCCATAATATTTTTTGATTTTAGTTGCGTACACCTTGCTCCAAGTAATAATAATATTTGGTATTCTTACTGCAGTATCCACTACGTAAGGTACTCTACCAGGGGTAAAGGGGTCCAACCATCCAAAATCAAGCATTTCGTACTTCGGGGTATTGCAAAGACCCAACCATCCAGCACAGTATGGCCTATTTCCCCCCCCTCCCCATGATATCTCAAGATGCCCACAAGCCCTGTGCATAAGAGAAGCAGTACGGAGAAAGGAAGAGGAAAAATAAATTATATAAAAAAGGGGAGGGAGGGTAGGATAAAGTCCGCTTGTTCATAGGCAAGCGTGCTAACCCCAACCTCACCTTTACTGGGTGGGAGAAGCCAGTCTGCAGCCAGCGAAAGAAAGACCGCGGACGAGTAGACGTTGAAAGTATGTGTCTCGTATCTTAATAAAATAATGATGGTTCGGATCTTGTTTTTAGTCAAGAAAATGAGTTGAATGGAGGTCGGTGTTGTCGGAGCACTATTATCGTTTCATTGCTTAAATGACCAAGTAGTGGTGCGGCGAACGCACCGCATGGATCGCAGTAATGTTTTTTTTTTCATATTTTGTAGAGATGAAAAAAATATAAAAGTGACGTCACTCAAAAGTACGAATTTAATCCTTCTTCGGGATATGTTGGATGACACGTAACCCAGTGTTTTCAACCTTCCAAACTCAAAATCGTATCTTGTCGGCCTTTTCCTCGAATGCTAGTTAGTTAAAAGCGATACTCGACCCCTCTTTAATTGGGAATGTGATCACCCGATGGATAATGAATGATAATTATCGCTGATAAGTCTGGGGGTACTATGGGTCTGTCCTCTGGAGAAAGGTGAAAGGAGAGCGGTAGTACAGTTTTCCACCAACTAGTGAGACGGGAACCCACCCGTCAGACTCGGATGATTTATTTTGTGTCGCCGTCGGTGGAATAAAACCAGGTACCTTTGCGTGGAAGTTCAACGCCTTGTCTACTTGGCTATCCAGTTAAGGACACTTGTCAAGATGTGGAAATTTAAATTTGGAGTTTCTTCGAGAATATTATATAAAGGATTAGTTTAGCAATTTTGCACAAGGTTCTCGTGACAAGAAATCCCGTGAATATATTCAAAATTATGATTCTTAAGACATAATTAGGAAAATAAAGTAAGATATCATTGGGCGCCTTTAGTTTGGATAAGATCGATGAAGCTCCGATCCATTTTATATACCCTCGTTCACCCAAATTTCGGTCTAACCAGACGGGAGCTGGAATCACATCCACGTTTAGTCGCACAGTCGATACCAAATGGTGGTGCGCTTAGGTGGGGAGGAATCCCAGTGATAATGTAAATCAGATACCTAGACAGTTCCAAATAACGGAAACCACAGTCCAAGAGCAAAAAAATCAAATGGAAAATAATACAAATATAGGTTATAGTAATAATTTAATGTTTTTGAGACGCAATTCAAAATACATAAAGCATATGAACTTGGGCTAATGTGCACTAATTCCATTGTTTGGCAGAGATGAGTATTCCAATTTTATTACTAATTTAACTTTTTCCAAATTGTCACAATTTATAATAAACCCTTGTTTGCATTGGTGCTATTTAAGAACACTTCGTTTATGAAATTGCATGCTCGTTCTGCAGAAGTGCTTAAATTGGAAGCATTTAATTAAGAATAAGCACATAATCCCCCCCCCCCCCCACCAATAGCTATTAAGTTTACCACGGGGGGGAATGAGGTTCAGTAACTAGAAAAACTTCAAGCATTAATTGAGAAATACTTTGGACAGCGTGCAAAACAAGAGCTAGAACGATACTCATGGAGAGTTGGAAATACTTAACTTCGACTAATTCAGTGCACTCATTCGAACTTCTATCATAATCGGAGGAAGGAGTTTCGACGTCCGCACCAGAGTCATCTTCAGATGTAATTGATGCGTTAAGGTTTGTAAACAAGTTTCCATTTGAGACTGACTCGTCGGAAGTCGACAATTCAAGTTGACAAAATGCCTCGGAAGTTCGTGCATCTCTTGGCCGATTAGGGTATATTCTAAAGTCTTTTGGTCTCACTATAACACTGCAAGTCTTAGTTGACCCGAGAGAATTCTCAAGATCTTCGGATATTTTGCAGTCACGACACAAACCATTCTTTCTTAGTGCTATATCACAATAATACCCGCTGGTTTCACTATGCCAGCGTTTTTTCGCTTTGGTACTACGTTCAGATTTAGTCGAAGAATCACTAATCAAATACTTTCTGCACAATTCAGTTCCACGAATTATGTCGGATTCCTCGAGAATGCTATTTAATAGGAGACTGACTGTTTTGTGAGGAGGGGTTTGGTTAACGAAATGAAAACAATGTTGGAATTGCAAAACCTTTTCGTCAGGCAGAGTAACGTAACAATTAACGGGGTAATGCTGGCGAGAAACTGCAGACCCTCGCACGGAAGAGGTTAACCTATTAACACTATATGAATCACTGAATTTAATGTGTTTTACGTCAGCTTCTACAAAGATTGGGGCGTTCTTCCCTGAGCCTCCTGCTGTGTATTTTATATTTAGGAGTTTTTCTTGGCCAAGGATCGTCGACGGGTCAGAATTCAGTGCGTAACCTCCGAAATTTATATTTTGAGGATTATCCAAATTCTCATTCAGAGAAGAATTTTCAGTAGCGATCATGGTGTCAATGTATTTTGGTGAGCTGCATTTGGAAGTGGAGCCAGGAAGAATTTGGAAACTGATTAAATTATCATAATGTGATTTAGCATCAGTTTTTTCATTTTCCCCATGGGGTTCTACAAGGTTGAAACCATCATTTTTACCTTTGACTTTATAATTGATCAGTGGACTTCGAAACAATTTAAATGAACTCTTCAAGTGCTTGCCCAACATTTTATCTTTGGAAAGCAATAACTTTTTTCTGACGCTTTTAAATACATTTGAATGACTCATACCAGGATCCTCGGCGTCGCATACGATTAACTGAATTTTATCTTCACCACCAACCACACAATACAGATTTTTCAGTTTGCGAAGGATTTCAGAATTTTTTGAAGTACAATTTTCGAGGGAGGACCTGTCGCAAGGAGGGAGGATACGCGACATTTCGTTTAGGACTGAATTTTTTCCGAAGGATTGGAGCGGAGAATGAGAGAAAGAGTTGTCTGAAGAAACTGATCCCGTGAACTGATCTTTCGCGAGGGATCCCGAAGGTACCCAACCTCAAGAGCCGTAGTTCTGCGATGAAAGAATGGCCTGGACGTCATTGGAGCCCGAATCAGCATCTTGGTTATACAAGTACTGAGTTGCAGTGAGATTTTCGATGGTAATATAAACCTAAAACAAAGAAACCATAAAACCAAATTGTTTTACTTGTACAACTACAATTATTTAGGTGAGTCCAGGAAGATTAACTAAAGCATCTTCTGGCGAGCGTCATAAAGGACAACCAAGCCCGGCTGTTTTGTTCCTGCGAGGGAAATGCACAAAGGGCGTTGATGCGCACCAACACAAATTTCTGGCCGTTTTATTTTAGATTCCCTTTTGGCGGTAGGCGGCAAGGACACAACCGCCGAAATTAAAAACAAGCCTATCTTTAGACTACTTAAAAAAACAACAACCCAAAGCCAAACGAAAACAAAAAAGGAAGCGACAGGAAACAAAGAAAAAGGCATAGGAAGTCTCGTACCTTCAAGAGCCACGACACGCAGCCAGCAATTTAAATAATTAAATATTATGGAGGAGATTCTCCTCCTCCTCCTCCTTAGAGAACTCAATCAGACCCCAATCAGATTTGAAGGAGTTCCTTCCTTCCTAGGAGTCTGGACGGGCGGTAACGACTCCGCCTGTCGCGGTACTGGGAAAGGAACAGTTCACAGAAACAAGGAGATTTTTTTTGGGGGGGGCGCCCATCTGGTGTCTGCCACAGAGTCATAATTATATTTAGCCTATTATTAGGGTAATTAAAAAAAACCCAACACAAACACAAATGGTAAACAAATAAAAAAAAATGCAAAAGGGAGGAGGCACACTTCGGCGTCAGGAGGATGCCGGCTTCCTCCCCGCTACTGGAGCATGCGGCCAACAAAAAAAAAGTTAGATAAAATGGAGGAGGACAGCCTCCTCTAGAAAGTCCATGAGTCCACTGGTCTGTATGCACGAACTCGTCCCAAGGACAAGCGCTAGTGACTCTGCTCGACCTGGTACAGGGGCAGGTTACGTGCTCGAAGATCAACTAGACTGGGGCATTCAACAAGAATGTGCCTAACAGACTGGGCAGCAAGGTTCAACGAGATCGCTCTACCAAACGGCGTTGAGATACGCGAGGGATTCAGATTTTAGGAAAGACAACAAATAATACAAAAACAAAAACCCCCTGAAAAGTTGACAAAACACGTCATTTGCCATTAAAGGTTTTAGGCATCTCGATGGCTGATACTTAGCCAGAGGTTGACGAAACTCACTGACGGTGAAATCGTTCGGGCATCGCATATATGGTGAAACGCAATACACTCGGTGCTGTGGAAACTTTAGGAGCAGAGGTGTGGCGACAATATAATCAAAGATAGTACCTTGGGCAGAGACAGAGACGCCACCGAGCTCTCGAAGGAGCTTCCTAGTGCTAAACCCAAAGGGAGTAGGATATGACTGGCGTCGCTCGGCGACATAGGCACCGTCGAGATCTGCTGCAGATGCAGTGGGAGACGATTACTACTAGCACCCCAATGCATTTATACGGCGCAGAACGAGTAGCATCGCTCCGGCATCGACAGTAGGCTCTATATGGGGGGGGAGGGGGAAAGGCCTGGGAGGCATCGTCGACAAACGGAAGCCGAATGAGTTTCCGCAATACATGCTCGTCTGCGGATGCGTAAAACTCCCATCCATAGTCAAACTTCGACGAACGAAGAAAAGATCGGTAGGAAAGTAAACATTAGCCTTATCAACACCCACGAGTCGAACTTAAAGTTGTGTGCCATTACGCAGCAACCGTTCCCATGGACCTACTCCCCTAAGCTGAGACTGTTTCAGGTCGCTTTCAGTCGTCTTCGAATTGAGCAGAGTCGCGAACGGAAGGAAGAATGTCCATGGCATGAGCCCAGGAGGCCCTAAGGCTTCGAATATGAGCCTCCCAGGCGAGGCGTCGGTCGAAAACAAAACTAAGGAAACCGTGCGAATTCACTACTTCCAGGCAAACCCCGTTTAGGAACCAAGTCCGGCTCGGGTGGGTGTCGTAGATGGCGGCCGAAATGCACCACTTTAAAAGTCTTGGCCAAGGAAAACCGAAACCTGTGCGCTTGGGCATGGCGACAGACGCGGTTTAATGCCTGTTGGAGTCGATCCTACAAGGTTGGCATCTGGGCCGGACCAAAAGAGATGGAAAGGTGATACCGTTGATGCTCAGGGCAAAGAGTGTGACATTGAGGACACCGAGCTCAGGTTCGTCCCCATGGAAGATCCCGCCATCTAGGGCAGGGCCACCTCCGAGACCTTGTCCAGCTCGAGGACCCTTCAGTTCTGTAGTCTTGGGCTGGCGAACCGGCCACCATTGGCGGAGACGGGGCAGGTCCGCCGACCACCTGCAAACTTAATGGGCTTCGCCAACCCATGTGCCTTTAAGTGGGTTGGCCTTATCTCGCCGTTCGAACCGGGAGCGGTCGATTCTGGGCCGCCTACTTGCTTCCTTTGCAGTCCCCTGTGAAAGCAAAGGGAACCGCCGCTGGTAAGAGATGGAGTCGTCCAGGAGGGATTCTAAAAAAGGGAGTGAAGGGAAAGCTACCTCACACGTAGACATAGGAGAGGAGTAAATTTCCTCCCCGCTATACGGTTGTAAGTACCCCTGATAAAACACACAGGAGTTGGATTGGTGATGTGAAAAATCGCTTAAGAGAACGATGAATGAGAAGAGATCGAATGGACTGATGAGTTGATGCTAGTGTGGGTAAATACATCGCATGAAGGAAGGTTGTGAAAGGACCTGCTTATGGCTTTCTGGTCTGAAATGAATCGTGACTGAACGAAAACCTTCAGCACAGCACCACCCCATTACTATGAAAGGAAAAACAGGGTGGGTAGCTTTGCTTAGCATCACATGAAAGTGGGGTAGTTTGTGACAACACCACTAGACTGACGAGAGTCCTGAGGGTGATAGTAAGGCTGTTTGAAGAGTTTTTCCTGATCTTGATACTACTCAACGTTGTCTCCATATTTTCCCTTCCGCAACAGTACATCTCCACAAGGGGCCTTGCCCTTGTTGCGCTTAGTTTAGCTAAGGGAAAATACTGCTTAAGATTAAAGCGAAGTTAAGCCACACTGGGCCGGGCAAGTTACTGAATGAGGCCCCTCCCGATTAGGGTCGCCGTCACAGCGGCGGTTGCCATACGCTTGAGAGACTCATAGTTCAGAGCCCACATTAATCAGTAGAGTATCACTCATAAATAAAAGGCATCTTAAATGAGTGCAGATATGGGGTAAAATCCCTAACTTGCCTTCCGTGCATAATGGATCCATCCTTTCACCTAAAGCTATACACTTTCCACACATTTTCATTTCTCTTCACTGTTTCAAAATAATTCTGGCAGAAATGCCTTCATTGTTTCTCACTTTACTTTTGTAAATTTTTGCCTTTTGCTAATACGTAGATACCTCCTAGACACTCAACCTGGACATAATTAGATGTATACTTTATACAGTGTGCGAATGTGAATTTGTGTGATGGAAATTCCTAACTCACTTGTGGAGATTCCATTGAAAGAGTTTTGAATTCATCAACTAACGTCAGCATATAGACATCGAAGGCGATGGCACAAATCCACTCAGATGCTGTTGAGACAACGTGATAATACCATCCACCATCACTGGGGTACCATTTACGGGGATTTGTTCCTGCAGGGAGAAAGGTTCCTTAAGGAGACAAGCAATTAGCCTGTTAATGGGCAACTTTAGCGCAGCTTTGCTTCTCCCAATGAAGACCTTTTTTTCACACAAATAACCACGCTATCCTTTCCATATTCAATTCTTAACTCAGTTTTTTCAAACACATGTGAAAGAACATAAAAAGACTAAAAGATTTTGAAAGATTTTAAAAGAAAGTCAAGTTATGGAGGTGAAAATAAAAGGTACAGGTAATGGGATGATTAATCAGAACCTGAGATATTCTTACAACTCTCCCTCAAAGTTTATGTTTTGGGATGATGTAACAAAATGATTTACTTTGATTTTTTTATATTAAAAGCATATTATTATTTACTCATCCACTCCAAAGCCATTCATATAGACATAAATCTATACCAAATTAAAAAGCTAACTTGCAGGTGCCTTCAATTAAGAAGGTAAACTTGCAGGACCTTTCACTTAAACCTTTGGCTGCTGGCAGGATAATTTCAATGAGTATGCCGAGTGTGGCAGATTTGATTTTTTTAAATACAACTATTTCCTATTGTTTTTATCCTCTTATTTTTTTTAATGCAGTGTTTAGAAAAATATGTTTAAAATCATGAAAATGATTTTGTATTGTGTAGAATGGCATTTTGAAAGTTGAATTTATTCCTTCACATCACTGACAAATGTAAGACTATTCTATCATAATATTATTATAAAATTTTAATGGCTCTTGCTATTTTTTTCCAAATAAATTTTGTAATGACAAATGTCCTATGAAATAAAAGGATAAGTTTGCAGGACCTTTCAATTAAGAAGGAAAGCTTGCAGGCCCTTTCAATTCAAAAGGATTTTTTTTTTTAATTTTAGGAGCCCATCTGGCAACTGCCCACTTGGGCATAAATCGCCGGATTCACGACAGCCTAGAACTAGGCTAATTTAAAATAAGAATATGAAAATATAATGATAAAAATGGGAAAAACGTAACAATTAGGAAGCAATCTCCGGCGTCGGTGGAAGGTCCCCCTCACCCCGGCGCAGGAGCGTGCAACCTACAAAGAAAACAACAACAAAAAAATAAAACCTACTTAAATAAAGGGAAAAAGCCCGGCCTCCCCCCCCCCCGAAAAGTTAACAAGTCAATGTGCAGGAACTCGTCCCGAGTACAAGGGACAGGCGGTAGCGACCACGCCCATCCCGGTACCGGGACAGGTATCGTGCGTGAAGATCACCCAGTCTGGAACATTCGACAAGAATGTACCGAACAGTCTGGTAGACAACGCAGTCATCACAATAGGGCGCTGGCGAGGGCTCCATCAGATAGCGATGCGTCACACGAGTGTGCCCGATTCGGAGACGGCAGAAAGCGACCTGAAGCCGTCGCTGAATTGGGGGATAGGTCCATGGGAACAGTCGCGGCGCAATGGCACGCAACTTTAAGTTCCCTTCGACCGTCTCCCATCTTCTTTGCCAAGCAGTCCGAAGAGCTAGCTGCCCGTAGTCCTGCCATGTAGTCGGTGAGAGGAAGAGCGAAACGCTGGTCCGGTCGCAGCGGACTCTTTGGCGCGCTCATACCCCGCAATTCCTACATATCCAGGAACCAAGCAGAAGATAATCTCGACATCCGCCCGGCTCGCCAAAACCGTGGCGTCACGGATATCGCGAACCAGGGGATAAGGATTTTTTTTTTTTAAGAGCTCATCTGGCGACTGCCTACTTGGGCATTAGTCGCCGTATTAAAACTGGCCTAGTTCTAGACTACTTTAAAATAAAATTAAAGAGAAAAAAAACCGCCCCCAAAAGGGGAAAAGGAAGCAAGCTGGTGCGTCGGGGAGAGGTACCCCCGGCGCAGGAGCGTGCAACTAAAGAAAAAAAACACAAAAAAACAAAAAACAAATGCAAAAAACAAAACAGAAAAAAACAAACCTTGCTTAAATAAAAGGGAGAAGGCCGGCCTCCCCCAAGAAGTCAACAAGTCCACAAATCAATGTGCACGAATCTGTTCCGAGTACAAGGGACAGGCGGTAGCGACCCCGCCCATCCCGGTACCGGGACAGGTATCGTGCGCGAAGATCATCCAGACTGGGACATTCGACAAGAATGTGCCGAACAGTCTGGGGGACGACGCAGTCGTTGCAATAGGGCGCAGGCGAGCGCTCCATCAAATAGCGATGCGTCACACGAGTGTGTCCGATTCGGAGACGACAGAAAGCAACCTGAAGCCCCCGCGGCATTGGGGGATAGGTCCATGGGAACAGTCGCGGCGCAATGGGACGCAACTTTAAGTTCCCTTCAACCGTCTCCGATCTTCTTTGCCAAGCAGTCCGAAGAGCTGCCCGTATTCCTGCCATGTAGTCGGCGTGAGGAAGAGCGAAACGCTAGTCCGGTCGCAGAATCCTCGCGGACTCTTTGGCGCGTTCATTCCCCGCAATTCCTACATGTCCAGGAACCCAGCAGAAGATAATCTCGACATCCGCCCGGCTCGCCAAAACCGTGGCGTCACGGATATCGCGAACCAGGGGATGCGGAGATTCCAATGCCCCGAAAGCACTCAGGGCGCTTTGTGAGTCGCTATAGATCACAATCCGGTCTCCAAACCGGGCACGTCGCGTAATCTCCCGTACCGAGTGGTGTATTGCCACCAGTTCGGCCGTGAAGACAGACGCAGCGCCTGGTAGAGCCCCGCTGACTTCAAACAGAGGGGATACGGCGTGGAAGCCGACCCCCTCTTGGGACTTGGAGCCATCCGTATACACTGGCACGGTTCCAGCGTGACACGATGTGTGCTCCAAAAAGGTCGAACGCAATACTCCCGGCACAGTACAAGCTTTGGGAGCAGAGGCGTGGCGACAAATAGCCAAATGTGCTACCCTCCAGGCTGGCGTCCTGGGCAGAACCAGGGGCGCCACCGGCCCGAGAGCTATATCTACCTCTCAAAGGAGTTTTCTGGCCCTAAACCCAAAGGGCTTAGGGTATGACAGGCGTCTCTCGGCGGCATAGGCACCATCGAGATCAGCTGCGGATGCAGTGAGAGCTGTTGGCGACTGAGGGAGGCGCCGGGCTCGCGCGTACAGGCGAGTGATGCACTGCACGCGGCGCAGAGCGAGTGGCATCTCCCCAGCATCGACCAACAGGCTCTCAATGAGTGAAGTGCGGAAGGCACCGGTCGCAAGGCGAAGGCCAGTGTGGTGGATCGAATCCACCTTCCGCAATAAACGATCGGCTGCGGATGCATAAAACTCGCATCCGTAGTCGAGCTTCGAGCGAACAAAGGATCGATAAAAAAGTAGGGCAGTAGCCCTATCAGCACCCCAAGCGCTGAACGTCACGGAACGAGCATATCTATGGCGCGGGTACAAGAGACCCTAAGGCTGCGAATATCAGCCTCCCAGGTGAGGCGTCGGTCAAATACAAGACCAAGGAAATGGTGCGATTCAACCACATCCAGGCGCACCCCATTAAGAAACAAATCTGGGTCGGGGTGGAGCCGTGGATAGCGGCAGAAGTGCACCACCTTAGTCTTGGCAAAGGAAAACCGAAACCTGTGCGCTTCGGCATAGCGAGAGAGGAGGTTCAATGCCTGTTGGAGTCGACGCTCCATAGTTGGCATCTGGGCCGCGCCAAAAGAGATCGAAAGGTCGTCCACGTAGAGCGCAGCGAGAACATCTTCCGGCAGCACCGAGGTGATGCCGTTGATGCTCAGGGCAAAGAGAGTGACACTGAGGACACTTCCTTGCGGGACACCCTCTTCCTGATCCTTTGGGCCGGAGAGGGCTTCCCCCACCCGTACGCGGAATCGACGATCTCGCAAAAATTCAGATATAAACATTGGGAGGCGTCCCCTCGCTCCCATCGTGTGGAGAGTCTCCATGATACTGTATCGCCATGCGGTATCATAGGCCTTATCCAGATCGAAAAACACCGTGGCGTAGTGCTGTCTAAGAAGGAAGGCCTCGCAGACGGCATTTACCAGTCGGAGCAGAGCATCCGGCGAGGAGTGGAACTTGCAGAAGCCGCACTGTGCAGAAGACAGATGGCCTCCACTGTCCAGGAAAAAGGCTAATCTAACATTTACCAATTTCTCCATCAACTTGCACACGCAAGAGGTTAGAGAGATTGGGCGGAAACCTGCCGGAGTAGAGTGATCTCTCCCTGGTTTGCGAAAGGCGAACACAGTAGCGATTCGCCAGGAATCTGGGAGAAGACCCTCCACCCAGATCCTGTTGAACAAATCTAACAGGAAGGCAATGCCTCGCTCACCCAGGTGTCGAAGCATGGCGTACGGGACATCGTCCGGACCATGGGCGGTGTCCGCGCACGAAGCGAGAGCGGAACGCAACTCACTCACAGTAAACCTGTCGTTGAAGGGTTCTCCGCCTCTGGAGGTAAAGTCCAGCCGGCGGCCTTCTGCGAGATCACGAGGTGAATTGAATGCTGGCGGAGCAGCATCCCGGCTAGAGAATGCGGAGAAAGCGGTCGCGAAGGATCGCGCCACAGACCCGGGGTCCGAGTTTGCGGTCCAATTCTCCTGGAGAACGGGAGGGGAGGTCCTGCGAGAACTTGCCCCGAATCCTTTTGACTCGCTTCCACACCTCTGCTAGAGGGGTCTTCCCGTTAAGTGAAGACACGTATGCCTGCCAAGAAGAGCAGCGGGCGTGCTTCGAAATATACCGGAACCTAGCCCTAGCCCAACGAAATTCAGCCACAGTGAAATCGTTCGGGCAGCGCTTATAGCGCATGTAGGCATAACGCTTCTGTTTGAGGGCCGTCTCACACTCGGCCGACCACCATGGGAGTAGTCGGCGTGCAAAACGGCCAGACGTTCTAGGAATAGTAGTGAGGCCCGCGGCGATGAGGTTGCCGGAGAAGAACTCAACGGCCTCATCTATCGACCTAAACTCCTCGACTGAGATAGAGAATTCAGTCATTTCCTGAAATGCAGGCCACCGCGCCAAGCACCACCGAGGTGGGCTCTCAGGCGGCAGTTGCCCTGAAAATGATATTTGAATGGGAAAGTGATCACTACCATGGAGGTCATCGACCACCCCCCAATCAAAATCAGGCTGTGCATCCGAAGAGCACAAAGATAGGTCAGGGCAAGAAAATGAAGCGGTTCTCGAGCAGTGATGCGTAAATTCATCCACGTTTAGGACACCCATCTCAAACTTTTGTCCCCTGGGATTTATAAAGTAATTTCCCCAGAGAGGATACCTGCGGTTCAGAGCTCCAAGTAAGAGAAAGGGCCTCAGCAACTGTGCCACGACGCGGCGGAAGTCCCCCGTGTCGAAGTCAGCTGACGGTGGAATGTATGCAGAAATGATAGTATTATATTTTTTCGGTGGAGCTGCCCTCGGGCAGCTCCACCGAAAAAATGGAGGTCCCAATCCCCCCTGTACTGGCGCAGTGGACCTCCATATCTCTCTAACCGGAGAGGAGACTCATTCCTCTCCTTCGCCTACGGGTGTACGGGACTCCCACTCACTCCCTTCTCTGGAGGTACTTTCGGGCCCCTCCTTCTTTCCAGCGGCAGTCCCCTCTGTTGTTTCCAAGGGGACTGCCAAGAAAGCCAGCAGGCAGCCCTTAACCAGCCAATCAACATCGAAGCGGCTCGGTAGGGCAAACCCCCTTAGTGGGGAGAGGGAAGCTAGGCCCCTTCGGTCGCTTCCCTCAAAAGACCTGCTGGCAAGAATATTGAACCTAGCCGGGGTCAAGGCCTGTGCCTCCCCAAACAAGACTGGTGACGCTGCCAAGGGGAACTGAAATGTCCCCTTGGCACCATGATGGCACCATGTTGGCCAAGGGCAACATGATCCATCAGAGGAGAGGATTAGCTAGTGCAATTGGTAGAGGGCCGAAGGTGAACCGTTTCTCGGACGGGAGCCTTCTGGCGAATGCGGCGAATCCCGCCGAGGCGGCCAAGATAAGTGCTCTTCAGACACTTCATGGCACCCCGGTGAGTGTGACGCCGCACTCTACCAAGGGAGTAGTTTATGTGAGGGAACTCGTTGACTACTCCATTGAGGACATCACCTTAGAGCTGGCCGACCATGGGGCAGTCAAGGTCGAACGTGTGATGAGAAAACAGGGAGGGGCCTCGAGACCCACCCCTACACTCTTCGTCACGTTCGACTGTGACAAGCTTCCTGAGTCGGTGCATGCTGGTTGGTACCGCTACCGCGTGAAGGCATTCGTGCCATTGCCGCGGCGGTGCTATTACTGTCACCGCTTCGGCCATCGGAATCGATCTTGTAGACGTGCAAAGTCGGGGTCACCCGAAGTCTGTGTAAATTGCTCCAAGGCCGCACACGACAAGTCTAAATTATGTGTGGCCAAGTGTGTCAATTGCGGAGAGCCGCAATTGACACATATGCCTCAATAGTTAGAAAGGCACCCTCTGCTCCTGGCCCATCCAGGCCAACGAGCACGGTTGTTTCCGCGCCCATTCGGAGCCTTTCTGTGGGCTCTACTCAACCCGGGCGCTTCCCTGGTAAAGCTGGCGGCAAAAAGGGTTCATACCCATCCCCGGCTAAAACCACGGCTCCCCCCTCTTCACCCAGCGTGACCGTTTCCCGTAAGGCGAAACGGCCACGCGCAACCACCGAGTCGTTAGACTCACAGGAGGCAACACCCCTGAAGATGGTCGCTAGGCCATCTTCCGGGATTCCTAAAGCTGGTCCCCGAAAGGAGGACGGCAACAAAGAAGCTTCGGCTCCTTCGCCCACGCCTAGAGGTGGTGCGAGTGGCTCGGAGACGGTGGTTCCTCGAAAAGAGGGCCCCCGCCTCCGAAGCCGCAAAGCCCGCCTAAGGTTTTGAGGCGGAGGGAGGAAAAGACTCGCATGGCGAGCCCAACCTCCCCCAATAAGTCCTCGAAGGCGACAGCGCCTTCAGCGCTTTGTCCGGCCAACAGCGCCCGGGGTTATGCCTCCGGGAAGCGTACGGCCATTCCCATGAGGGTCTTCTGTTCGAGGAGGGCCCCCACGTCTCCTCCGAGCTAAGCCTGGAGGGCATATTCATTCAATGAAATTGCCGTGGACTCCGGGCAAACTGGAAGGGTCTTCGGTGGCTCGTCTCGTCCCGTTCCCCGTTACCTATCTTTTTGCAGGAGACCATGCTAGGCACGTGCCCCCTGCCTGCTCTCCCGGGGTATAAGGGTCTTGCGACCTCACCACAAGGGATGGCCGGGCTGGGGGATGCGCGGTTTACACCCGGCATGATGTCTCCGTTCTTCCTTTCTCTTTAGATACCTCCTTTCAGGCAGTGGCTGTGCAGCTTCACCTGGATAGGAGGGGGTTGGTTTTTTTTTTTATATTCATCATTAGACATGGTCACCCTATTTGTATCACGGGACGCAATCGCGCATCACCTCTCGCAGTAGCCCGCACTGCAAGAGGTGCTTACAGGCCCGGCAGAGCCAGGCGCCGCCATTTGGGACCACCCCTCCCGCCTGGTGGCCTGGCAGTCCATCGGCATGGCGGCTCCACCTTGGACACGGCGTAAAAAAGATAGATTGTGAAGAGGAGAGGAAAAGGGATGTAAGGAAGGTATGGGTGGGGATGAAGCAGGTTGTTAAAAACCAACCACCCCAGACCGGAGCTCAGGGGTTAGGGAACATTGTCCCCTCCCCCCTCAGCCCTGATCCGGGACGGCTGGCTGAGAAGAAGGTCAGCATCTACCCTGTGAAACTAGAGGCTGACCAGATAAAGTTGTGGGAGAGGTTGTATGAAAAGCGAGGAAACAAGTGTTTTGAAGGAAGAAGAGGCTAAGCTGGGGTCGGACGGGGTGCTGAGTCCCGTCAGCACGGCGGCCAGGATGGCAAATCATGGTAGATGATATAAATAGAAATGGTATGAATGGTAATAATGAAATGGTGCTTGAGGTTAGTAAAAGGTTTTTAAAATTTGTAAGAGTCAAAAGTTCATAATTTATCTACGAGTCCGTTTTTTTTCTATGTAGCGGATGATTCCACCTCCGGGATGAATATTTTCTGGTGTGAGTGCTAGTTGGAGGATGGGATGGTACCTCCACCGTCGATGGGTAGGTACTGGCGTCTTAATTCGCCGAATGTTGCGCATTCGGCTATAAGGTGGCTGATCGTCAAGGAGACAATGCAGTCTTCACAATAAGGGGGGTAGCCCCCTTACATCAAGAAGCTACGGAGTCGACGTGTAAGGCCTTGAGGCCAACATTTTGATAGGGTCGGACAGATACATCGGCCTTTTCATTTCAGGCGACGCCAACGTGCGCGGGTACCCAGCAAAAGGAAATTCTCCACCCATGGTGGGCCGCTCTGTGGACTAATTCCCTAATTTCCAGGACGAATGGGTTGAGGCTGGTCATTTTCTGCAATGCTTGAAGGCTAGTCTGGGAGTCTGTGAAGATTGTATGTTAATTTTTGTATGCATTTTCTGATGCTAATTTTACCGCGTGTCTAAGTGCATACATCTCAGCAGTGACGAAGGGGTCCTTGGCATCTTCGTCGGATAGGACAGGTCTCCGGATATCGCCGTAGATCCGACGCCATCTTCAAATTTAGACTCATCGGTATAAATATTGGTTCCTCCATGTGTTGCTGTGTGAGGCAGGAAGTGCGCCTTCTTTTCCTTGGGCATCGCAGATGCTTGTCCTACTACGCAGCTTTGGCAGACCTTGACGGTTGTCTCCCAGAACGGAGTGTCTGGCTAAGTAAGTGAGTGGATGTTTAGATTTACTCAAAAACTCCTTCATTTGTTGTCTCGCTCTGAACCCGAATGGACGTGGGATGGATGGGCGCTCAGCAAATAAGAGGTCCAGGTGGTCATTAAGAGCGGCTTCCGAAGTCGGTGATGTTGGTAGTCTTTGGATACGGGCATATTGTCTTAACGTGATCTCTGTTATACGGAGATCTAAGGGCATTTCTCCCCTATAACATAGGAGGCTTGGGATAGAAGAGGATCTGAACGCCCCTGTGTCTATTCGTAAGCTGTTGTTTGCTACGGTATTTATCTTTTCGAGACGTCTTTCGGAGGCAGAAGAGTAGATTTAGCAACCGTAGTCAAGCTTATGCCTGGACACCGTTTGTAGCACATTTAAAGCTTTTGTGCTTGGATATGGGACTCCCAAGTTAGTTTTTTATCAAATGTAAGTCCTGGAAATTTCATATTTTCTATCACTTCGATTCTTTTTGGGTATAAATAATAGGTCGGGATCTCTGACGGAGCCACGGCGTCTGCAGAAGTGGGCAGCCTTTGCCTTTTCGGCGAAAATCTATATCCATTGGCAGAAGCCTACCTCGTCGCACTGTTAATGGGAAGCTGGAGGCGGCGTTCCATCGTTGCCATTTCTGATCCCTCCAATGAGATGGAGAAGTCATCTACATGTAGTGCAGCTGCTATTCCGTGGAGAAGGTCTGTTGTTATGCCATTTATTCCTATAGCAACAAAATGGTACGCTGAGTGTGCTGCCCTTAGGAATACTTTCTTCTTGTGGGAATAGGTTGGATACTGCGTTACCTTGTTGGAATTTGAAAGAACGGTCTTTCAAGCTATTCTTTAATAATTCAGGCAAGTGGCCACGTAACTCATGCTGTGCAAGCTCCTTAAAATGCCGTAGCGCCACGATGTATCATTGGCTCTTTCTAAGTCTAAGAAAATAGCAACTAGGTGGCGTTTCCTCGTGAATGCGGTGCATATTGCGGTTTCTAGGCAGATTAGAGCATCTGTAGTAGAGTTTAGCTCTCTGAATCCGCATTGTATTGGGGATAGGAGTGATTCCTTCTCCAGCAGCCACATTAGAAGTGTGTTGACCATCTTTTCTATGACCTTGCACATGCAGGATTTTAGGGCAATTGGTTGGTAGATGGATCTTTGCTGGGTTTGCGAAAGGCTAGGACCGTAGCTGTTCACAATGCATCAGGAAACGAGTTCTCCCTCCAGATCCGGTTGTATATGGCC
The DNA here is from genome assembly GCA_963969495.1 of Ceratothoa steindachneri. Lineage (NCBI taxonomy): Eukaryota > Metazoa > Arthropoda > Malacostraca > Isopoda > Cymothoidae > Ceratothoa > Ceratothoa steindachneri. Next base: position 80,261,162 of record OZ018335.1, read on the forward strand.
AGGAGGGAGCATCTTCCCTTTTCACCCAGGTGACGCAGCATCGCATACTGGATATCATCGGGCCCCGCAGCAGTATTACTGCAGCTTGCTAGAGCCGTTTCGAGTTCTTTTCTAGAAAATGGTTTGTTGTAGGTCACGTTTTCATTGATGGAGAAATCTAGCAATACCGATTCCATCCTTGCTCTGTGTTTGGGAAATCTGGACATTGCGTGTCCTGCTGAGTAATCCTTTTATTTTCTTTGATGTATGGTGGATAGGAGTTTTGGAGTTGATTGCTGATAGGTAAGCTTCCCATGAGTTATGGCGGTTTACCTTGATGATGTATCTCCAAAAGACGTCTTCACAACCACCTTCAGGGGTGTTGCCTCCTGTGAGTCTAACGACTCAGTGGAGGCGCGCAGCCGTTTCGCCTTATGGGAGAAGGGGAAGGGAAGGCGATGCTGGGTGTGAACCCTTTGTACTGTCAGCTCTACCAGGGAAGAATTTGGGATGAGTAGAACCCGCAGAGAGGTGCTTTTTTAAAAAATTGAGGCATAAGACGTCCCAGGCAACGCCAGGCGCACCAGGACCAAGGCATTAGTCTCGTGAAATGAGAGACGATCCTTGGCCTGAACAGCCATGATTTCTTTTTCCAGGAAATACACACCACATTGTTTTGAGGAAACGGGGTGAGGTTCTCTGCAATTGACACACTTGGTCATACACGATAGGGACTTATCGTATACGGCCTTAGAGCAACTTAGTTCGGGTAAACCCGACTTTGCACGTCTACAGGAGCGATTCGTATGGCCGAAGCGGTGGCAGTAGTAGCACTTCCGCAGGTGTGGCACGAATGCCTTCACCCGGTAATGATACTAACCGGCACGCACCGACTCAGGGAGCCTGTCACGGTCGAATGTGACTACCATGTTTTCTAGTCACACTTCAACCTTGACTGTCCCATGCCTGGCTAGCTAGCTCTAAGGTGATGTCTTCTATGGAAGAGTCCTCGACTTCCCTCGCATAAACCACTCCTTTCACGAAGTTCATGGAAGAGTGCAGTGTCCCACTCACCGGCGAGCTATTAAGTATATTAATGGCACCTCAGAGGGGTGTGATGCTTTTGCTATAAGGCTCCCGACCGAGAAATGGGTCACTTTCGGCTCTCTACTCATCAAACTAGCAAATGCTCTCTTCTGATGGATCATGCTGCCCTTAGCCAACATGGTCCCATCAGTAGAGTTAATAACCAGAAAGTGTTTAAAGCTAGCAGGATCGAAAACGCCAGATAATATTTCAATGTGGGGCTCAGATGTAATGGAGGCTCCACTCAGTGTACTTGTGACTTTGGTCTTAGTCTGGGTCCCGCCTACCCGAAGGCACTTAAGAACTGACGTGCCAATCTTGGCCTGGTCACTTGCCGAAACGGCAGCGGATCGGTCCTCTAAGGAGCCCCTACAGAGGAAGATCAACCTTCTCTCCAAAGCCGGAAGGAGCCCCTAGGCCGGACGGACTGGCCTCAGAGAGTGAGAAGGTCTTAGCTGTCAAAGCGGCACCAGCTGAGCTCGGGGTCGATCTCATGCCCCAGCCCCAGACATCAATTATCCCAATTGAAGAATTTGTCATTTCCCTGTTTGTCTTTGAGAAAGAGAGAGGTAGACAGGCACGCCGACCCCCTGCAAACTGTCAATATAGGGCTGCATGACTCTATGGGGCATGGACTGGCAGGTCCCGCTATCTCTTGCTCCCCCTAAGAGAGTGGGCCTTATCGAGGGTGAGGTCAATTTTCGACCACTAGCCTGCTCTCTTGCCAGTCTCCTGTGAGGGTAAAGGTGGGAGTGCAGCTGGTAGGAAGATGGAGTTGCTCGAGGGCACCTCCAAAGAAGAAGGTGAGGGTAATTCCACCACACTCATAAGCCTAGGAGAGAAGTAAATCTCCTATCTGGTAGAAGAGGGTTAAAAGGCCCCTGAGAAAGCACATGGGGGCCACCTCCTTTTAAGAGGTGGAGCAGCCCAAAGGCATCTCCAAAGATGGCAAAGGTGCCGCATGATAATGGTGAGAGGGAAGCCTCTCCACCAGTCGAAGGGGTGCCTAAATTTTCCATGTCCTCCGGACACCTAGAGGAGGGCAAAGCCCCCATCTAGGAACTCATCAAAGTAGATAACACGGCCCCCAATCACTGGGAAGGTTAAGCGAAAATTCTCCATAGGAGCAGAAATTCCAGAATGTGATCATTTACACATAATCGGTCCCAGTCCAGCGTCGATGGGTTTCCCAACCCTGCCGCCATTCAGCCAAATTTTCCAGGAGTTTTAACCATAAAAGATGGTGCCACTTTATATGTGTACTGGAGGAAAGTGAGCAGAGTATCTAATACTTGCCCTAGCTAATGGCCTTTCGGCTCTTGCAGCAGGTAGGGACCTCAGAGGGCAAGTTTGGAAAGGGGTAGGAGGATATGTAGTAAAGGGAAGTAGAGATAGGCAGGTCCACTAATGAGTAGGGTGGGTGATCACCTATTATTTTTAAATCCTGGGAGGTAGAAGAGGCTGACAAAAGGGTAGAGAAAATGATGGAGTAAAAAGGGTGAATGGAAGGACAATGCAGGGTAAAATAGAGTTGGTGCAGAAGGCATTAGGAGATAGCAGTTAGTGGAAGAAGAAGAGACAGGCTAAGCTGGGGCACTGAGTCCCATCAGCACGTCGGCCAGAAAAACACATCGCCGTGCACCTTACAGGGCTCTTTTGAATTAAGAAGGTCCTTTCAAATAAAAAGCTAAGCTTACAGATCCTTTGAATTAATAAGTTAAGGTTGCAGTTCCTTTCAATTTAGAAGGGAAATTTGCAGGTCCTTTCCTTTTCAACTTGCTGAAGAGACACTCAAGTTAGTACACCCTTCTTGCAGTAACACCAACATTGCCATATACCTTTTTCATTGACCGGTTTAGATTTACAAATGAGCATGTATTCAATATTTTCTTCAAAGGTCTTTAAAACAACTGATCTTCACAGTCTCTAACAGATCTAAACTGTTCTGTCTCTTTGACAAACAGCTCATCAGCTCTTTTACATACACTCAATACTCTATAACTTTTCTATTCATACTTTAAATTAATTGCTTATATTTTTTATGCTAGCAACTCCTTCACACTTTTTGCTGCTTTGCCTTCTAAATTTTACACACAAAGATAAAGCTCATTGAAAGGCCATTTTAAATTGAGTGACCAATAAGTCAACCTATGTAACCCAAGGACATTTAATGCATTCAATCATTATATGAATGTTGAATCCCAGCCCAGGATACCCCACCTGCCACTTCCTGCAAGGATGCTGTCACCTTCTAGAAGCACAGCTGACACACCAATGACAGAATATTTACCCCTACTCCAGGGTGGCAAACAAATGTTTGAATAAATTAATGCAAAAACATTACCATTATACTGGGTTCGTGCTATAATGGCAGAGATCGATCCAACTACAAAGGAGATTGAAGCAACTGCTGCAAGCATTGCTCGAAGATGGGCTATTCCAATGTTATTCACCAATGGATGAGTCTTGTAGGAACAAAGAGCCTGAAATTGCCAATTTCAAATTAACTCAAGAAAAAAACCCTTAATGTCTCTCTGTTTTCAGGGATAAAGTTTCTAGGTATTAAATGAAAACCTATCTTAAAAGCAGTAGCAGAATCATAAATGCAATGGCATACATTAAGACTATATGCTGAAAAAGAGAACAATTACTAGTAAAAGTAGTGATAAATCTCAGAAAAATACCATAGTATCATTGGATGCAATTCATTAGGAAGCTACTTTCCAAAGTGCATCAACCGCCATCTTCAAACATACAAAATTTTGGAATTGTGAGAGGCCTTGAATATCAAGATATATAAAACATAATTAGCCCACCTCATATTAGACCTAACTGCGATTGTATAGAGCCCAATGGTTATGGCAATACTGAAACAAAATGAAAAAAACTAAACATAATTTAAAAAATAATGAAAGTTAAAGGTAAAGGATGACTGCAGATCAGTAAGGGAGGTATAATAAATGCAAAATGAAATAAATTAGCAATCAAAGCATTTGATAGACATATGAACAAAGTCATTCAAGGGTAATATTCAAGAGAAATGTTTCTAACCCATCACCTTCACTAAAATCATACATTGCTGTGGTCACATTTAGTCTTGTTAGGTATAGCGGACACCAGAGTTGAGGCTTGCCTATTCTCCTTTCTCTTACTACAGGAATAGATTAAAACTAGTTATAAAATTTACATCACTGAGTGAGATGCATATGTATCAATCCACAGTCAACCATTCAGCCTAAATTTTTTTTTTCTATTTTACGGGTAATTTGAACTGGAAGAAATGATAATAAAACTTTAATACTCAAATTATAAGTAAAATATGCCCAAGAATATTTTTTTACCTGTAACCACAAATAGATTACACCTCCTCCAAAGGCCATTAGAGCTCCACAGAGATGAACAGACCATACACTTGTCTCCTGAAAATTGCCAGCAAGAGATATTCCAAAGGCTGACACAATCCCAACAATAAAAGAAGCTTTGTTCAGACGTACAATTGAAGATGAGGATGAATGGTTTCTGTAAAACTCTGCAATTTGTCGGTATCTTATGTAGAGGGTAAAAACAACTGAAAGTAAAATAATTTTCAATTTTTTAAGTCCTTTTTATTAAAAAAAACAAAAAAAAACAAAAAAACTAACTTCTTTTGATGAAGTTGTAGAGTAAATTTTATATATAAAAATTGAATGGGTATGTCATTGGTTACCAAATATTTAAATCATCAAAACTTTTTTATTTTGTGTTTGTAGAAAATTTCTAAGCTAAAATAAGCCTATAAACAAGAGTTGCTTTCTATTGTAGTTCAAATACTTTGAAAAAATTTGGGGGCAAGTTATACCATTTTAGTCGTGTGTAAGTCTAGTCCAGGGTGACTCTACATCTCACTATATCGGATGGGTCGGTCCCCAATTTGCTTCTCTTTTTTTTTGTAATATTGTAACTAATTGGTCGATTCTAATGAAATTTGAAACCCTATGTTGGTTTACACTCTCTTTCGAATGGTATAACTTCCATGGTCCTCCCAAAGTTAGCCCATTAATTATTTTGTTTTGGCAATAACATCATAACTTTGGCCGATTCTAACAAAATTTGAAACCCTTATGTTGTTTTACATTCTCTTTTGAATGATATAACTTCTAGGGTCCTCCTAAGGTTAGTCTTTGAATTATTGAAAGTTTTGGAGGTTGTAAGGTCATAAATCAGAATAATTGAGAGCATGCGACTTTTTGGTCAGCAGACCTTGTTATAATTGAAGCCTTCTGCAATGGATTCCTGGAGTGTAGATTATTATGTTTTGTGTAATGAATAGTTCTTTTAGTCTACATCTGTTACAGCAGTCCAGCATAAATTTTGACTGCAGTACAATGTGTTGAGAGTGCCCTGCTACAACACAATATCATAGGAGGGATTTAATTCTGATATACTGATAGAGTTAAGAACAGTAGTATTTCAGGTTCTACACAATCTGCAACAAAGGCAAGAATATTGATAGTGTTCTTGAATCAATGAATCATAGCCCAAGGCATTCTAGGGGTAAAATATCATTTTGTAAATTTTTCTGCCAATGTTTTTTGCATATTGCATTTTCTTGAGTAACATTTATACAAAATAGCAAAAACTTAAGAAATAAGTGTGTGTAACAAAAAGATACATCGAGTTGTGCCAAAGCTTTCTTAAATTGGAAGAAGCAGTGCCATAGTTTGTAAGTAAACTATTAATGAGTGATTAATCACATTTTTATCTCAATGGATGACAAATGACAAAACTATCATTATTGGGCAAGTGAAGAGACATGAGAAAGTCAATAACTTTACATTCCACCAAAGTAGCAGTTTGGTGCCGAATGAACACCACGTACATACTATTTTTAGGCCATAATTTTTATCATCTTAGCAAGAAAAACTATGAATTATGATTATTTTGCATATAGAAATTTTCTCTGCACCCATTAAATAAAACAAATATTTAAATATTTTAACAATGCATGAAACATGTTATTAGGCTAAAAAATGATCAATGTTAAATTCAAAACATCCATTCTTTAGTGAGTTCTCTGAAGGAGAGCTTCAACAAAATTCATTTCTTAAGGATGAATAATATTCAAAGAAAACAAATTAGGTAGTATTAGCAAGGAAAAACAGAGATCAACAAAATATGTTGATAGATAATAATAGTTGTTAATGAGCAATCATCCTAGGTATGCTGAAAAAGGAAACCCTAGAGTAAAAGTAATACGATTAAATACCAATGAATAAAACTCAAATATTTACAGTAGGTGCAATAAATATCCGATACATGGTCAAAAGTTTATTTACCATAGTAACACTTATGTATTTCGTATGTTGAATATAAATTGGTATCATATTGCAAAAATAGTAAAACATTACTATGATTACAGCAAAAGTATCTAACAAACGTTTCAAAAAGTATCCGATACATCTATGAAAATCAGTTAGTATTTGGTGAATGACATTGCTGCAACCTACAGGAAAACTCAAAGTCCATTGCTGCAACCGCTAGTAAACCATGAATGACCCTGCTGCAACCTACAGTAAACTCTGAATTTCCTTGTGCAACATCCAGTAAATCCTAAATACCCCTGCTGCAACCAACAGTAAACCCTTAATTTACCTGCTGCAACCTCTAGTGAACCTTAACTACTCCTGCTGCAACCTCCAGTAAAGCCAGAATGACCATGTTGAAACGTTGATTAAACATTGAATGCCACTGCTGAAACCTCCAGTAAACCCCTATTGCAACATCAATTAAACACTGATTGCCCCTACATCAACATGAATTAAAAACTGATTGCCCTTGCTGCAACCAAAATTCTTTCTTAAAATTTTGGGAGCCCATCTGGCAACTGCCTACTTCGGCATAAGTGGCTGTACATAACACAGCCTACTAATAGGCTATATTAAAAAAATAAATAAAAAACAATGATTAAAAAGGACAGAGACTAAAAAAAAAATGAAAAAACAAAAAGGAAATAAAGAAGTGCGCTCCGGCATCGGGGGTAGTCCCGCCTCCCCCCGGCGCAGGAACATGCGGCCTACAAAAAAATACAATAGAAAACCATATCATATAAAGGGGAGGAGGCCAGCCACCGCCAAAAAAGTTGTAAAGACCACAAGTCTATGTGCACATACTAATCCTAAGGACAAGTGCTAGCGATCCCACTCGTCCCGGTACCAGGACAGGTAATGTGCACGAAGATCGCCCAGACTGGGACATTCAACAAGAATGTGCTAAACAGTCTGGGTGATAACGAAGTAGGAGCAATAAGGCGCATGCCAGCGCTCCATCAAATGGCGGTGCGTCAAGAGAGTGTGTCCAATTTAGAGACAACGAAAGTAACCAGAAGCCATCACGGCATTGGATGGTAGGTCCATGGGAACAGCCACGATGAAATAGCACGCAACTTTAAGTTCCTCTCAGCCGTCTCCCATCTTCTTTGCCAAGCAGCACAGAGAGCTGCCTGTATGCCTGCCATGTAATCAGTGTGAGGAAGAGCGAAACGATGGTCTGGTTGCCCAGTCCTCACAGACTATTTGGCGCTCTCATTCCCTGCAATTCCTACATGTCCAGGAACCCAGCAAAAGATAATTTTGACATCCACCCGGTTCACCAAAACCGTGGGGTCACAGATATCATGAACCAAGGGATGCTGAGATTCAAATGCCCAGAGAGTACTCTGGTCTCTGAAACGGGCAGGTCACTTTATCTCCCATACCGAGCGGTGTATTGCAACCAGCTCGGCCGTTAAGACAGACACAGCCCCTGGCAGAGTCTTGCTGATTTCAAAACAAGGGAAATATAGCATGGAAACCGCCCCACTCTTGGACTTGGAGCCATCCATATACAATGCCAAGGTTCCAATGTGACATGAAGTGTGCTCCAAAAAGGCCGGACACAATACTCCCCACGCTGTACAAGCTTTGGAAGCAGGTTGGCATCCTGGGCAGAACCAGATTTTTAAAAAAAAATTTTATGGAGCCCATCTGGCAACTACCCACTTGGGCATAAGTCGCCGAAAAACACGACAGCCTAGAACTAGGCTACTTTAAAGTAAAAATATGAAAACTTAACAATGATATAAATTGGAAAAACTTAACAATCGAAGCAATCTCCGGCAGCGGGGGAAGGTCCCCCTCACCCAGGTGCAGGAGAGTGCAACCTACAAACAAAACAATAACAAAAAAAGGAACCTTAAATAAAGGGGAGAAGCCCGGCCTCCCCAAAAAGTCAACAAGTCCACAAGTCAATGTGCACGAATCTGTCCCGAGCACAAGGGACAGGCGGTAGCGACCCCGCCCATCCCAGGACTGGGACAGGTATCGTGTGCGAAGATCACCCAGACTGGGACATTCAACAAGAATGTGCTGAACAGTCTGGGGGACGACGCAGTCATTGCAATAGGGCGCAGGCGAGCGCTCCATCAAATAGCTATGCGTCACACGAGTGTGTCCGATTCGGAGACGACAGAAAGCAACCTGAAGCCGCCGCGGCATTGGGGGATGGGTCCATGGGAACAGTCACGGCGCAATGGCACGCAACTTTAAGTTCCCTTCGACCGTCTCCCATCTTCTTTGCCAAGCAGTCCGAAGAGCTGCCCGTATTCCTGCAATGTAGTCGGTGTGAGGAAGAGCGAAACGCTGGTCCGGTCGCAGAATCCTCGCGGACTCTTTGGCGCCCTCATTCCCCGCAAATCCTACATGTCCAGGAACCCAGCAGAAGATAATCTCGACATCCGCCCGGCTCGCCAAAACCGTGGCGTCACGGATATCGCGAACCAGGGGATGCGGAGATTCCAATGCCCCGAAAGCACTCAGGGCGCTTTGTGAGTCGCTATAGATCACAATCCGGTCTCCAAACCGGGCACGTCGCGTAATCTCCCGTACCGAGTGGTGTATTGCCACCAGCTCGGCCGTGAAGACAGACGCAGCGCCTGGTAGAGCCCCGCTGACTTCAAACAGAGGGGATACGGCGTGGAAGCCGACCCCCTCTTGGGACTTGGAGCCATCCGTATACACTGGCACGGTTCCAGCGTGACACGATGTGTGCTCCAAAAAGGTCGAACGCAATACTCCCGGCGTGGTACAAGCGTTGGGAGCAGAGGCGTGGCGACAAATAGCCAAATGTGCTACCCTCCAGGCTGGCGTCCTGGGCAGAACCAGGGGCGCCACCGGCCCGAGAGCTATATCTACCTCTCAAAGGAGTTTTCTGGCCCTAAACCCAAAGGGCTTAGGGTATGACAGGCGTCTCTCGGCGGCATAGGCACCATCGAGATCAGCTGCAGAAGCAGTAAGAGCGGTTGGTGACTGAAGGAGGCGCCGGGCTCGCGCGTACAGGCGGGTGATGCACTGCACGCGGCACAGAGCGAGTGGCATCTCCCCAGCATCGACCAACAGGCTCTCAATGGGGGAAGTGCGGAAGGCACCGGTCGCAAGGCGAAGGCCGGTGCGGTGGATCGAATCTACCTTCCGCAATAAACGATCGGCTGTGGATGCATAAAACTCGCATCCGTAGTCGAGCTTCGAGCGAACAAAGGATCGATAAAAAAGTAAGGCAGTAGCCCTATCAGCGCCCCAAGCGCTGAACGTCACGAACGGAGAATGTCCATGGCGCGGGTACAAGAGACCTTAAGGCTGCGAATATGAGCCTCCCAGGTGAGGCGTCGGTCAAATAACAAACCAAGGAAACGGTGCGATTCAACCACTTCCAGGCGTACCCTATTAAGAAACAAGTCTGGGTCAGGGTGGAGCTATGGATAGCGGCAGAAGTGCACCACCAAAGTCTTGGCTAAGGAAAACCGAAACCTGTGCGCTTCGGCATAGTGAGAGACGCGGTTCAATGTCTGTTGAGGTCGACGTTCCAGAGTTGGCATCTGGGCCGCGCCAAAAGAGATTGAAAGGTTGTCCACGTAGAGCGTAGCGAGAACATCTTCCGGCAGCACCGAGGTGATGCCGTTGATGCTCAGGGCAAAGAGTGTGACACTGAGGACACTTCCCTGCGGGACACCCTGTTCCTGCTCCTTTAAGCCGGAGAGGGCTCCCCCTACCCGTACGCGGAATCGATGATCTCGCAAAAATTCAGATATAAACATTGGGAGGCGTCTTCTCGCCCCCATCGTATGGAGAGTCTCCATGATACCGTATCGCCATGTGGTATCATAGGCCTTCTCCAGATCGAAAAACACAGTGGCGTAGTGCTGTCTACAAAGGAAGGCCTCGCAGACGGCATTTTCCAGTCGGAGCAGAGCATCCGACGTGGAGTGGAACTTGCAGAAGCCACACTGTGCAGAAGACAGATGGCCTACGCTGTCTAGGGAAAAGGCTAATCTAACATTTACCAATTTCTCCATCAACTTGCACACGCAAGAGGTTTAGAGAGATTGGGCGGAAACCGGTCGGAGTAGAGTGATCTCTCCCCGGTTTGCGAAAGGCGAGCACAGTAGCGATTCGCCAGGAGTCTGGGAGAAGACACTCCACCCAGATCCTGTTGAACAAATCTAACAGAAAGGCCATGCCTCGCTCACCCAGGTGTCGAAGCATGGCGTACGGGACATCGTCCGGACCATGGGCGGTGTCCGCGCACGATGCAAGGGCGGAGCGCAACTCACTCACAGTAAACTTGTCGTTGAAGGGTTCTCCGCCTCTGGAGGTAAAGTCCAGCCGGCGGCCTTCCGCGACATCAGGACGCGTATTGAATGCTGGCGGAGTAGCATCCCGGCTAGGGAATGCGGAAAAAGCGGTCGCTAAGGATTCCGCCACGGACGCAGGGTCCGAGATTGCGGTCCCATTCTCCTGAAGAACGGGACGGGGGTCCAGCGAGAACTTGCCCCGAATTCTTTTGACTCGCTTCCACACCTCAGCTAAAGGGGTCGTCCCGTTAAGTGAATAACACGTATGCCCGCCAAGAAGAGCAACGGGCGTGCTTCGAAATATACCGGAACCTAGCCCTACGCCCGACGAAATTCAGCGACAGTGAAATCGTTCGGGCGGCGCTTATAGCGCATGTAGGCATAACGCTTCTGTTTGAGGGCCGTCTTACACTCGGCCGACCACCATGGGAGTGGTCGGCGTGCAAAACGGCCAGACGTCCTAGGAATAGTAGTCAGCCCCTAGGCGATGAGGTTGCCGGAGAAGAACTCAACGGCATCATCTACCGACCTAAACTCCTCGACTGAGATAGAGAATTCAGTCATTTCCTGAAATGCAGGCCACCGCGCCTGCGCCAAGCACCACCGAGGTGGTCTCTCAGGCGGCAGTTGCCCTGAAAATGATATTTGAATGGGAAAGTGATCACTACCATGGAGGTCATCGACCACCCCACAATCAAAATCAGGCTGTGCATCCGAAGAGCACAAAGATAGGTCAAGGCAAGAAAATGAAGTGGTTCTGGGACAGTGATGCGTAAACTCATCCACGTTTAGGACACCCATCTCAAGCTCTTAGATCAGATCGGCAAGAACTTGTCCCCTGGGATTTATGGAGTAATCTCCCCGGAGAGGATGCCTGCCGTTCAGATCTCCAAACAAGAGATAGGGCCTCGGCAACCATGCCACGACGCGGCGGAAGTTTCCCGCGTCGAAGTCAGCTGACGGTGGAATGTACCTAGAAATGATAGTATACCTCCTATCCAGGTGCAGCTGCACAGCCACTGCCTGAAAGGAGGTATCTAAAGAGAAAGGAAGAACGGAGACATCATGCCGGGTGTAAACCGCGCATCACCCAGCCCGGCCATCCCGCGGTGGTGGGGTCGCAAGACCCTTGTACCCCGGGAGGGCGGGCAGGGGGCACGCGCCTAGCATGGTCTCCTGCAAAAAGATAGCTAACGGGGAGCGGGACGAGACGAGCCTCCGCAGCTCCTCCCAGTTGGCCCGGAGTCCACGGAAATTCCATTGAAGGAATATGCTCTCCAGGCCTAGCTCGGAGGAGACGCGGAGGCCCTCCTCGAACTGAAGACCCTCACGGGAATTGCCGTACGCTTCCCGGGGGCAAAACCCCGGGCGCTGTTGGCCGGAAAAAGCGCTGGAGGCGCTGTCGCCTTCGAGGACTTATTGGGGGAGGTTGGGCTCGCATTGCGAGTCTTTTCCTCCCTCCGCCTCGAAACCTTAGGCGGGCGCTGCGGCTTCGGAGGCGGGGGGCCCTCTTTTCGAGAAACCACCGTCTCCGAGCCACTCGCTCCACCTCGGGGAGTTAGCCGGGGCTGGGTAGGAACCCTTTTTGCCGCTAGCTTTACCAGGGGAGCGCCCGGGTTAGGTAGAGCGCGGAAACAACCGTGCTCGTTGGCCTGGATGGGTCAGGAGCAGAGGGTGCCTTTCTAACTACCTAGGCATATGACGTCCCAGGCAGAGCCGAGCGCGCCAGGACCAAGTCCTTAGCCTCGCGGAATGAGATTCTATCCTGGGCCTGAACGGCCAGGATTTCTTTCTCCAGGAGATATGCACCACATTGCTTCGAAGAAGCAGGGTGCGGCTCTCCGCAATTGACACACTTGGCCACACACGATTTAGACTTATCGTGTGTGACCTTGGAGCAATTTACACAGACTTCGGGTGACCCCGACTTTGCACGTCTACATGAGCGATTCGTATGGCCGAAGCGGTGACAGTAATAGCACCGCCGCGGCAGTGCACGAATGCCTTCACGTGGTAGCGGTACCAACCGGCACGCACCGACTCAGGGAGCTTGTCACAGTCGAACGTAACCAAGAGTGTAGGGGTGGGTCTCGAAGCCCCTCCCTGTTTTCTCATCACACGTTCGACCTTGACCGCCCCATGGTCGGCCAGCTCTAGGGTGATGTCCTCAATGGAGTAGTCAACGAGTTCCCTCGCATAAACTACTCCTTTCACAAAGTTCATGGTAGAGTGCGGCGTCACACTCACCGGGGTGCCATGAAGTGTCCGAAGAGCACTTATCTTGGCCGCCTCGGCGGGATTCGCCGCATTCGCCAGAAGGCTCCCGTCCGAGAAACGGGTCACCTTCGGCTCTCTACCAATTGCACTAGCTAATCCTCTCCTCTGATGGATCATATTGCCCTTGGACAACATGGTGCCATCAGTGGAGCGAATAACGAGGAAGCGTTTGAAGCCAGCGGGCTCGAAAACGCCAGGTAACCTCTGAATCAGGGGCTCCGCACACGAGGGGGTAGAGGGGCCGGATGTGCCGATCTTGGCTTGGTCGCCTACCAAAGTGGCAGCAGACCCATCCGTCCCCGCAGCCCCCGCGGATGGAGAGGAGCCCCGAGTCTTCTTCGTCTTTTTAGTCTTTTTCTTTTTTGGAGAGGAGGGCTGGGAATGAACCCGCTTCTCACCTCCGCCGGCAGAAGCCCCTAGGCCAGATGGACCGGCCTCAGCCAGGTCCCTCTCCGAAATGGAGAAGGTCCTGGTAGTCGTAGGGGCACCTTTCGGAGGAGATCCCTCCCCTCCTTGTACTGCGTCGGAGCCCTCAGCCGTTTGAGGAGGACCCTGCATAGGGGCGGATTCGGGTTCAGGGCTTGCCGCCGAGGCCGAATTCCCCCCCATGGAAGGCCCTACCGTCTGAGGCTGGGTCTCCTCAAGGACCATGTCTATCACAGGAGGGGCCTCCAGTTGGCCATCCCCTCCCAGGACATCGCAGGTTCCCTTGGCAGTGTCGCCAGTCTTGTGTGGGGAGGCACAGGCCTTGACCCCAGCAAGGCTTAAAATTCTTGCCAGCAGGTCTTTTGAGGGAAGCGACCGAAGGGGCCTGGCTTCCCTCTCCCCCCTAAGGGGGTTTGCCCTACCGAGCCGCTTGTACGAGGGGCGGTCGGCAATGGGCTGCCTGCTGGCTTTCTTGGCAGTCCCCTTAGAAAGCAAAGGAGGGACTGCCGCTGGAGATAGGGAGGTGCCCGAAAGCACCTCCAGAGAAGGGGGTGAGGGGGAGTCCCCTACACCCGTAGGCGTAGGAGAGGAGTAAGCCTCCTCTCCGGTTAAAGAAGTATGGAGGGTCCCCTGTGCAAGCACAAGGAGCGGGACCTCCATTTTCTCGGTGGAGCTGCCCGAGGGCGGCTCCGTTGATTTTCTTGAGGAAGTTGGGGGTTGGGGTTTTTTTTTTTTTTGTCATACATGGGCATGGTGACCCTCTTTTTAATACGGGACGCAATAGCTCATCACCTCTCGCAGTTGCCCGCACTGGGAGAGGTGCTTACAAGCCCGGCAGAGCCAGGCGCCGCCATTCGGGACCACCCCTCCCGCCTGGTGGCCTGGCAGTCCATCGGCATGGCGGCTCCACCTTGGACACGGCGTAAAATTGATAGAATGTGAAGAGGAGAGGAAAGGGGATGTGAGGAAGGTATGGGTGGGGATGAAGCAGGTTGTTAAAAAAAACCCATCCCGAACCGGAGCTCAGGGGTTAGGGAACAATGTCCCCTCTCCCCCCAGCCCCGATCAGGGGTGGTTGGCTTGAGAAGAAGGTCAGCATCTACCCTGTTGAATTAGAGGCTGACCAGAGAAAGTTGTGGGAGAGGTTGTATGAAAAGCGATGAGGTAGGGGAGAAATCGGGCTATCTGAAGGAAGGGAGGCTAAGCTGGGGCCGGACGGAGCGCTGGATCCCATCAGCACGGCGGCCAGGATGGCAAATCGCCGCACCCCTTATGGGGCGGGGGGCAGAACCAGAGGCGCCACCGGTCAGAGAGTTATTCCTAGCCAGCCCTAACCCAAACGGGTTTAGTAGTATGATTGGCGTCTCTTGGTGGCAAACGTCCTGTCGAGATTAGCAGCGGAGGCAGTGAGAGCTGTTGGCGACTGAGTGAGGCGTGTACAGGCGAATAATGCACTGTGCAAGGCACAGAGCCAGTGGGATCTCCCTAGCATCAACAAGTAGAATCTCAATGAGGAACGTGAGGAAGCCACCGGTCGCCAAACAAAGGCCAGTGGGGTGGATTGAGTGGACCTTCGGCAATATGATACCGTATCGCCATGCAATATCATAGGCCTTCTCCAGATCGAAAGAAACTGTGGTGTAGGACTGTTTACAAAATAATAAGGCCTCACAGATGGCATTTTCCAGTCAGAGCAGAGAATCTGCCATGGAGTGGAACTTGCAGAAGCCGCACTGTGTAGAAGACAGATGGCTTTGCTATCCAGAAAGAAGGCTAATCTAACATTTACCAATTACTCCATCAACTTGCCCATGCAGGAGGTTTAAGAAATTGTGAGAAAACTCACTGGGGTAGTGATCTCTCCCCGGTTTGCGAAAAGCGAGCACAGTAGTGATTCACCAGGAATCTGGGAGGATACCCTCTACCCAGATCCTGGTAAACAATTCTAACAGAAAGGCCATGTCTCACTCACCCAGGTGTTGAAGCATGGCATACAGGACATCGTCTGGACCAGGGGCGGTGTCTGCACATGAAGCGAGAGCTGAACGCAACTCACTCAAAGTAAACCTGTCGTTGAAGGGTTCTCCGCTGGCGGAGCAGCATCCCGGCTAGAGAATGCAGAGAAAGAGGTTGCAAAGGATTTGACTACGGACACAGGGTCCCCAAAGCATTTTGACTCGCTTCCACACCTCTGCTAGAGGGGTCATCCCTTTAAGTGAAGACACCTATGCCTGCCAGGAAGAGCGCAAGGAGTGTTTCGCGATATACCGGAACCTAACAAAATTCCCAGACAGTGAAATTGTTGGGGCGGTGCTTATAGCGCATGTAGGCATAACACATCTGTTTGAGGTCCGTCTCACACTTGACTGACCACCAGAGGAGCAGTCAGCATGCAAAACGGCCAGACGTTCTAGGAATAGTAGTTAGGCCAACGACGATGAGGTTCTCAACGGGCTCATCTACTGACCTAAACTCCTCGACTGAGACAGAGAAATCAGTAGTTTGGCAAAAATGGAAAAAAACACAGCAAATGTATGGTGATTTCATCAAGAACATGCATAAAAATTTGGTAAAAAAAATATAAGAGGGGGGAATTTCTGGATGAATTTCAGCATGAATAGTAGAAATTTGCTAAAAACTTCTAGGGCATGTTTCAAACATTCCGTCAGCATACCATTGTTTAGAGGAAGTTGTATTCGTAAAGCAGAAGGTGCTGCAAAAATTATAAATTGTTCCGCATCTTCTTTTCTGCTATCATGAATTAACCAGTTTTCACCTTGAATAGTTGTGCTAAATCTACTTTGTAGTTGCACTTCATTCATTGTTGTAGAGGTTCAGGAAGTATTTTGTTTCTTAATTTGCAAATATTTCTGGTTATACTTGCATTTAAAGGAAGAACACTTTGGAAATACTCAGGTACTTTGCTTATTACTTCAGAAATAATTGCAGCAGGAGGTTCAGACATTGTTTTAGCCTTTTGTTGACTAGTGTTCATTGCTTTGAAAACATGAATTTTTGCACTACTACACACAGGCATATGGTCTTAACATTTAATTACTTTTTTTGGCTTAACCCATTAGTTGCCTGAGCGCTTCAGGTCTTAGATTCAGTGCTACATAATCGCTCAAGGGCCTTTTGTGACATTTCACTTTTAGACTCGTAAAAGCCCTGATTATTATGATAATTCATATTTTTTTTGTCAAACTCTTGTGTTAGTGAGTAGTCATCTAATTGAAATACATAAAATAAATGGCTTAGGTCAGTCCCTCTTTGTTTGTAAACAGAGATTTATGAATGAGAGTAACTTGATTCTGTTTAAGGCCGCATCATAAAGCAGCCGCAAAAAAAGGGCTGATTTATGTTTTACACATGTCTAAACAGTGTGGACTCGTTGTATTCGGATTAAGAAGAGAGTGAATGTATGATTGATATGAGAGTGAGAGCAGCTCAAGTGAGAGTGAAGTGAATGTGGGAAAAGGTATTTTGATAAGGGCAGTGCCAAAGGTTGATAAGTTTAGGTTGCATGGTGGGAAGAGTATGGATGAATTCTTCGGGGAATTTGAGTGTAATTGTAAGATCAAGTACCCGGAGAATAAGGAATATTGGGTGAATGTATTAGGCAAGTGCTTGGAAGGAAAGGTGCTAGAGTTTTTCCGCATGATCACAAGTGTGGGTGAGCCAAGGTATGAGTGGTGAAGAAGCGATTGATTGGGCAAGTGAAACGAATGAAAGAGAGTGTGAAGTATAACAGGATGAATTAATTTGAGAAGGCTTGAATGGGGAAGAGTGAAAGTGTGAATATGTATGCGCATAGGCTTGAGACTGGCGAGAAAGAGGTATGGTGATGATGATGTGAATGAATGTAAACAATTGATGAGAAAATTCCTGGACACAATCCCACGAAAGGCAAGTGAATGGTTGAATGAGAAGAGAAAGGAGAGGATGAGACTGACAAGTGAACAGTTGGTGTGGGAGGATGTGTTGGAACTGTTGGAAGACAGGTGATTTGATGAGGAAAGTGACTTAGATGAGGATGGATGGTACAGTGTGAATATTGGGAATAAGAAGCCCACGAGCTTTCCTCTATCCCAGCAGTTTGTCAGCTATCGGGATGCCCTGAGGGCTGCGCGAGATGGTGTGATGTTGAGCTTCCTGGGCAAATAGAGGATGGGAAAATGGAAGGGAACAGATGGCTGGTATACGACTGAATGGGGGTATGAGAGAGCAACAGAGATATGTTTCGGCGAATGAATGGTCAAATGGTATGAAAAAGATTGTGGAATGTCATAGGTGTGGAAGGAAGGGGGATATGTTGGCGGATGTCTGGTGCGTGTTTTGGGTGTGGTTAAAAGGGGCATATGATAAAGCATTGCCAGGAAAGTATGAAAGAGTGCTTTGAATGTAAGGAAAGAGGCCATTTGAAGAAAGATTGTCCGAAGTTGAATGGTGGAGCAAATGCTGGGGGAAGTGGAAGATATGCATGTAGTAACTGTGAAAAGGCCAATCACTATGCAAGAATCTGTCATGACTAGAGGAATGTATGTAGCTATTGTGTGGTGGAAGGGCATTCAAGTGAAAGGTGTTAGATTAGACTGAGAGCACAAGGTGTGAATGGAAAGTCTGAGTCGGGAAACTAAATTGTAAGAGGGTACCTGGTGAAGTATCCTCTGGGTGCATGAGTGTGAGTAATGTGTTGGTAAGTCTGTCTAGAGTGAAAGTGCTGTCTGGTAGGAGGTATGTCTGAATGTAAAGATTGAATTGAACGGAATTGAGTGTTTGGGTGCAAGACGAGTTTGGTATATAAGGACATGTATGATGAGCTGAGTGATAAAGCCCTCCTGTCAGAGTGTAAAGGTAGTTTGGTAGGGATTGGTGGTATGAAAGTACCTGTGATGGGAATGATAAGGTCAGCTGTTCCAATGCATGGTATGTTGATGAATGAGTGTGAATTCTCTGTGGTTGATAAGCTGAATAGTGAGTATGGTGTGATTTGGGGGTATGATTTTATGAAAGTGAACTGCATGGGAAAGGGCAGGTGAGAGGGATCCAAGTTGGTGATGTGCTGGGTCACCTCTCCACTGTCAGTGAGGCAGGTGTGGATGATTGTACTGATGTCAGGGTGAATGTTGTGAATGAAAAAACTTGTGAGTGGATGAATGAAGAGAAAAGGCTGGTGAAATTGGATGAATGTTTGAGTGTGAAACGGAGGATCTGTATCAAATGCTATGTGAGCGAAAGGGGATCCTCAGTAAGGGTGATCTGGATTTCAGGGTAGCAAACCTCCCGGAATTTAAGATTGTCCTGAAGGAGGGCAACCCAATCTATTAGCAGCCATGACATTTCCCGCGTCCGGTTGCTGATGAGATTAAGGAGCAGTGTGTGGAATTAGAACAATTGGGGGTGATTGAAGAAAGTGAGAGTACATGGAATAGTACGATTGTGCCTGTAAGTTAGCCGGATGGAAGAATGCGTCTTTGTGTGGATTATTGAAAGGTGAATGAAAGGACTGTGTAAGAGAGGTTTCCGATGTGTGTGGTATCTGAGTGTGTGTATAGTATGCATGGGATGAAGTGGTTTACAAAGCTGGATCTGGTACAGGGGTATTACCAGATGCCCATTGCTGAGGGGAGCTGGCTGTTGACTGCCTTTTCCTTTACAAAAAGGCATTATCAGTTCTGAAACCTCAGCTTTGGGTTAGCTAATGCTCCCAGTGTCTTCCAGCGGGCAATGGATGTTGTGTTGAGTAAGTTTGCGAGTAAGAATGTGATTGTGTTTATAGATGATATTTTGATTATGAAATTGGTGAATGATGTGTTGAGAACATTGGAGAGGGTTGGTGTGAAGGTGAAAGTAGCGAAGTGTGAATGGTTTGCGAAAGAAGTGGAATTCCTTGGGCACGTGGTGAGTGAGAATGGGTTACGAAAGTCATCAAAGTATGTTGAGAATGAGTGAATGTTTCCGAAACTGGTGACAGTGAAGCAACTGAAGTCATTTCTGGGTTTGAATGCGTTTCAGCGAAAGTTTATACGTGATTGTTCTAGTGTGAGTAAGCCTCTGACTGAGTGGATGGGCAAGAAAGGTAGTACGATTTTCAGGTGGAATGATAAGATGAATGAGGCATATGAGAAACTGAAAGTGGCAGCGGCTCAAGATGTTGAATTGGCATAAAGTACTATAGTGTGAATGCTAAGATTCTTGAATTGTATACAGATGTGAGTGGGTACTGTATGGGAGGTTTTCTGGTGTAAGAGCAGCGTTTGAATGGAGAGAATGTCAGGCGAATAATTTGGTATGTATCCAAGGCTATGAAGGCAGTAGAGTGAAAGTATTCGACTGTGGAGCGAAAGTTAACTGTGATAAGGTATTGTTTAAAAGTGTTGCATCCATTTTTGTATGGTGTGAGATTTGTGATTATAACAGATTACCAACCTCTTGTGTATTTGCAGCGTATGAAATGGGCTGATAGTAGGATTGCGAGGACTTTGGAAGATTTGAGTGACTTTGACTATGTGATTGAGTACATGCCTGGTGAACGGAATGGAGTGGCTGATTTGATGTTAAGGTATCTGGGTACGAATGATGAAAATGAGTGTGGAGTGAGTAATCCTGAGTATTTGCTGAAAAGGATTATGAATGGAAAGGAAAGTAAGGGTGGTGGTGATTCCTTGTTTGAGAGTGTATGGAATGGTTTGCAAGATTTGAAGAATGATGGAGTAGATATGAGAGTGCACAAGAGTGTGGATGACTTAAGGAAGGAGGTAATGAGTGAAGTATGTAGGAAGCTTGAAAGTATTGGTATGGTGAAGGTGCAGAACTTTATGAAAGAAATCAGAGTGATGTGTATGCCAGGGGTCCTGCCATTTCAGGAAGTGTTGATTGTAGCGAGTCATTTTGTATGGAGTGATTGTTTATGTGCACTTTGGCGGTGAGAGGCTGATTATGTACAAGGATGAGAAAGTGAAGGGATTGAATGCTAATGTGGTGCATCTGCTGGGTTTGAGCAGTGTGCATTACAATCGGGTGATTGAAAAGTGTTCATATATGAGGGAGAAGAATGATTGTCTGGATGAAGATAAGTGTGTACAGAGTGGCAGAGACAGTAGAGCTTGAGGTACAAGAAGTTGTGCATCCTGTTGGGACAGAAGAGCTGTTTGTAGCCCCGAGGGTACGAACAGATACCTATATATATATTGTATCAAGCTCGGAGGCACCAGCTTTCTTTAATAACCTAATAAAGATGTGACCGGATTGTGAAGAAAATTGAGCTCTGAGGCTCCAGGCCCCTAAGACGCGCGCACCCAATTTTGTCAAAAGAGTGACAGCTTGCAAGATTTTTCCCCGGGGGAGGGTGGCAAATCATAAAGCGTGGTACCACATTTTTTGTATTTGTTGTCTCTTCTTTTGTATTTTTGACTGGTAGGATTCTAAGATAGGATTGTTCTTTAGTATTTGTATATATATTTTTGGCCTGCTACAATGTGAGAGTTGATGACGGTGTGGATGTCAGTGCTGATGTGGTGTGGTTGTTCCTTCTGTCTATTACAAACATGGAGGACCTGATATGATGGAAGTGAGAGTGAATGTTGGTGAAAGGTTCTTCTGTGGTTTGATTGATACTAGAGCCAAGTGTCATTAGTGAATGAGAAGATTCCGAATAAGTATGATGAGTTTAGATGTGAACGGAAGCCTGTGAAATTACAGATAAGTGGATTGAGGAATGGAATAATAGTGGCATGGGAACAGGTTAGTCTGAGAGTGAGCTTGGGCAGCAGTGTGAATGTGGAGCAAGACTTTGTGATTCTGAAAGATAACAAATGCTGTGTTGTTTCTTGCTTGGTGTGGACTTTATGAGATTGAATGATTTGTCTTTGGATGCTGATAAGGATTGTCTTATGAAAGGTGAATGTGAGGTGATGAGGTTGAATGAGTGTGCGAAGAATGTTGTCAAATTTTGCGGTATGATCGAATTGGTCATGGATGATGAGAATGAGATTTTAAGTGATGATGATATTCTAGAAATGCAAGAGATGTGTCATTTTGTCAGTGAGTTGAAGAGGTGGGTGATGATGCGTATTGATTTGAATGGATGGCTTGAGTGTTTGAGTGATTTTAAAAGGTATGCTAAGGAATTTTTGTTTGTATGGATGTTGTATATTTTGTGAGGCATATGAAGGGTGGTGATGATATATACGAGGGGCGGTAAATAAGTTTTGTGAATCGGTAGGGCAAAACAGAGGAAGGGGGATAGCTGTTTGTGGGAGTGTTAGGCCAAGTTATGACAAGTCAGGACCTGCAGCCGCACGCTCCTGCCTCAACTATTTAAGAAGCAGTAGCTGATCGCAGATCGTCAGTCACAAATTTTTCAAAAATATAGAAGGTTGAGCACCCCGCAGTGATCAAATTTTTTACCAAGAAAGGCGAGAATGCAAAAGAGATCCATGAACGCATGGTTGCAGTGTACACCGAAAACCGCCCCTTCCTATGCAACCATTGCAGACTGGAATAGCGAGTTCCGCCATGGTTGCCCCGTAAGGGGCGTGGCGATTTGCCATCCTAGCCGCCGTGCTGATGGGATCCAGCGCTCCATCCAGCCCCAGCTTAGCCCATCTTCCTTCCTTCAGATAGCCTGTATTTCTCCCCTACTTCGTCGCTTTTCAAACAACCTAACCCACAGCTTTCTCTGGCCAGCCTCTAATTTCACAGGGTAGATGCTGACCTTCTTCTCATCCAACCGTCCCAGATCGGGGTTGAGGGGGGAGGGGACAATGTTCCCTAACCCCTGAGCTCCGGTCTGGGGTTGTTGGTTTTTAACAACCTGCTTCATCCCCACCCATACCTTCCTCACATCCCTTTTCCTCTCCTCTTCACAATCTATCTTTTTTATGCCGTGTCCAAGGTGGAGCCGCCATGCCGATGGACTCCCCGCCACCAGGCGGGAGGGGTGGACCCAGGCTGTGCCAGGCCTGTAAGCACCTCTTGCAGTGCGGGCTAATGCGAGAGGTGATGCGCGATTGCGTCCCATGATACCAATAGGGTGACCATTCCCTCAAAAGACCTGCTGGCAAGAATATTGAACCTTGTCAGGGTCAAGGCCTGTGCCTCCCCAAACAAGACTAGTGACGATACTGCCAACGGGACCTGCGATGTCTTGGGGGAAGGGGGGGGTGGCCAACTGGAGGTCCCTCATTAGGTAAACAAGGTCCTTGTGGCAACCCAGCCTCAGATGGTAGGGCCTTCCATGGGGAGGAATCCAGGCTCGGTGCCAAGAACCGAATCCACCCCTATGCAAGGTCCTCCTCAAACGGCTAGGGTTTACGATGCAGTAAAAGAAGGGCAGGGATCTCCTCCGACTGGTGACCCTACGACTACCAGGACCTTCTCCATTTCGGAGGACATGGCTGAGGCCAGTCCATCTGGTCTGGGGGCTCCTTCCGGCAGAGGTGAGAAGCGGGTTCATTCCTCGCCCTCCTCTCCCAAAAAGAAAAAGAAAAAGACTAAAAAGACAAAGAAGACTCGGGGCTCCTCTCCATCCGCGGGGGCTACGGGGACCGATGTGTCTGCTGCCACTTTGGCAAGCGACCAAGCCAAGATCGGCACAGCCGGCCCCTCTACCCCCCTCCCCCCAGTTGCGGAGCCCCTGACTAAGACCAAAAGTGCACAGGGCGGAGCCTCGATGACATCGGGGCCCCTGATTGAGAGGTTACCTGGCGTTTTCGAGCCCGCTGGCTTCAAACGCTTCCTCGTTATTCGATCCACTGATGGCACCATGTTGGCCAAGGGCAACATGATCAATCAGAGGAGAGGATTAGCTAGTGCAATTGGTAGAGGGCCGAAGCTGAACCGTTTCTCGGACGGAAAACCTTCTGGCGAATGCGGCGAATCCCATCGAGGCGGCCAAGATAAGTGCTCTTCAGACACTTCATGGCACCCCGGTGAGTGTGACGCCGCAGTCTACCATGATCTTTGTGAAAGGAGTAGTTTATGCGAGGGAACTTGTTGACTACTCCATTGAGGACATCCCCTTAGAGCTGGCCGACCATGGGGCAGTCAAGGTCGAATGTGTGATGAGAAAACGGGAAGGGGCATCGAGACCCACCCCTCCACTCTTCATCACGTTCGACTGTGACAGGCTCCCTGAGTCGGTGCGTGCCGGTTGGTTCCGCTACCGCGTGAAGGCATTTGTGCCACTGCCGCAGCGGTGCTATTACTGTCACCGCTTGGGCATACGAATTGGTTTTGTAGACGTGCAAAGTCGGGGTCACCCGAAGTTTGTGTAAATTGCTCCAAGGCCGCACACGATAAGTCCAAATCGTGTGTGGCCAAGTATGTCAATTGCGAAGATCCGCACCCTGCTTCTTTGAAGTAATGTGATGCATATCTCCTTGCAAAGGAAACCTGGCCATTCAGGCCCAGGATCGACTCTCATTCCGCGAGGCTAAGGACTTGGTCCTGGAGCGCCCGGCTCTGCCTGGAATGTCATATGCCTCAATAGTTAGAAAGGCGCCCTCTGCTCCTGGCCCATCCAGGCCAACGAGCACGGTTGTTTCCGCGACCATTCGGAGCCCTTCTGCGGGCTCTACTCAACCAGGGCGCTCCCCTGGTAAAGCTGGCGGCAAAAAGGGTTCCTACCTAGCCCCGGCTAAAACCAGGACTACCCCCAACCTTTCCCCAGCGTTACCGTTTCCCGTAAGGCGAAACGGCCACGCGCCTCCACCGAGTCGTTAGACTCACAGGGTCTTCTCTTCGAGGAGGGCCCCCACGTCTCCTCCGAGCTAGGCCTGGAGGGCATATTCCTTCAATGGAATTGCTGTGGACTCCGGGCCAACTGGGAGGAGCTGCGGAGGCTCGTCTCGTCCAGTTTCCCGTTAGCTATCTTTTTGCAGGAGACAATGCTAAGCATGTGCCCCCTGCCCGCCCTCCCGGGGTATAAGGGTCTTCCGACCCCACCACCACGGGATGGAAAGGCTGGGGAATGCGCGGTTTACACCCAGCATGATGTCTCCGTTCTTCCTTTCTCTTTAGATACTTCCTTTCAGGCAGTGGCTGTGCAGCTGCACCTGGATAGGAGGTATAGTATCATTTCTGCGTACATTTCACCGTCAGCTGACTTCGACGGAGGGAAGTTCGGCCGCGTCGTGGCACGGTTGTCGAGGCCCTTTCTCTTGCTTGGAGATCTGAACGGCAGGCATCCTCTGTGGGAAGATTACTCTATAAATCCCAGGGGACAAGTCCTTGCCGATCTGATCGAAGAGCTTGAGATGGGTGTCCTAAACGTGGATGAGTTTACGCATCACTGTCCCAGAACCGCTTCATTTTCTTGCCTTGACCTATCTTTGTGCTCTTCAGTTGCACAGCCTGATTTTGATTGGGGGGTGGTGGATGACCTCAATGGTAGTGATGACTTTCCCATTCAAATATCATTTTCAAGGCAACTGCCGCCTGAGAGCCCACCTCGGTGGCCTGCATTTCAGGAAATGACTGAATTCTCTATCTCAGTCGAGGAGTTTAGGTCGGTAGATGTGGCCGTTTGAGTTCTTCTCCGTCAAACCTCATCGCCGATGGCCTGACTACTATTCCTAGAATGTGTGGCCATTTTGCACGCCGACTACTCCCATGGTGGTCGGCCGAGTGTGAGATGGCCCTCAAACAGAAGCGTTATGCCTACATGCGCTATGAGCGCCGCCCGAACGATTTCACTGTCGCTGAAATCGGTTCCGGTATATTTCGAAGCACGGAGGCCGCTCTTCTTGGCGGGCATAAGCGTCTTCACTTAACGGGAAGACCCCTTTAGCAGAGGTGTGGAAGCGAGTCAAAGGGATTCAGGGCAAGTTTTTGCAGGACTCCCCTCCCGTTCTCTCTTAATGGGGTGCACCTGGATGTGGTGGAATCGCACCGTTTCCTTGGTCTTGGATTCGCCGGACACCTCACATGGGAGGCTCATATTCGCAGCCTTAGGGGCTCTTGTATCCACGCCATGGATATTCTCCGTTCCATGACATTCAGCGCTTGGGGTGCTGATAGGGCTACTGCCCTATTTTTTTATCGATCCTTTGTTCGTTCGAAGCTCGACTACGGATGAGAGTTTTATGCATCCGCAGCCCAGAGTTTATTGCAGAAGGTGGATTCAATCCACCACACCGGCCTTCGCCTTGCGACCGGTGCCTTCCGCACTTTCCCCATTGAGAGCTTGTTGGTCGATGCTGGGGAGATGCCACTCGCCTGTACGCGCGAGCCCGGCGCCTCCCTCAGTCGCCAACAGCTCTCGACGGTGCCTATGCCGCCGAGAGACGCCTGTCATACCCTAAGCCCTTTATGTTTAGGGCCAGGAAATTCCTTCGAGAGCTAGATATAGCTCTCGGACCAGTGGCGCCCCTGGTTTTGCCCAGGACGCCATCCTGGAGGGTACCACATATGGCTATTTGTCGCCACACCTCTGCTCCCAAAGCTTGTATGG
The DNA here is from genome assembly GCA_963969495.1 of Ceratothoa steindachneri. NCBI lineage: Eukaryota > Metazoa > Arthropoda > Malacostraca > Isopoda > Cymothoidae > Ceratothoa > Ceratothoa steindachneri. The sequence continues at coordinate 80,287,027 of OZ018335.1, forward strand.
CGCCCGGAGTATTGCGTTCGACCTTTTTGGAGCACACCTCGTGTCACGCTGGAAACGTGTCAGTGTATACGGATGGCTCCAAGTCCCAAGAGGGAGGCGGCTTCCACGCCGTGTCCCCTCTGTTTGAAGTTAGCAGGGTTCTGCCAGGCGCTGCGTGTGTCTTGATGGCCGAACTGGTGGCAATACACCACTCTGTACGGGAGATTATGCGACGTGCCAGGTTCGGAGACCGGATTGTGATCTATAGCGACTCACAAAGCGCCCTGAGCACTCTCGGGGCATTGGAATCTCCACATGCCCTGGTTCGCGATATCCGTGACGCCACGGTTTTGGCGAGCCGGGCGGATGTCGAGATTATCTTCTGCTTGGTTCCTGGACATGTAGGAATTGCGGGGAATGAGGGCGCCAAAGAGTCTGCGAGGACTCTGTGACCGGACCAGCGTTTCGCTCTTCCTCACACTGACTACATGGCAGGAATACGGGCAGCTCTTCGGACTGCTTGGCAAAGAAGATGGGAGACGGTCGAAGGGAACTTAAAGTCGCGTGCCATTGCGCCGCGACTGTTCCCATGGACCTATCCCCCAATGCCGCTTTCTGTCATCTCCGAATCGGACACACTTGTGTGATGCATCGCTATTTGATGGAGCGCTCGCCTGCGCCCTATTGTGATGACTGCATCGTCCCACAGACTGTTTGGCACATTCTGGTCGAATGTCCTAGTCTGGGTGATCTTCGCACACATTACCTGTCCCGGAACCGGGATGGGTGGGGTCGCTACCGCCTGTCCCTTGTGCTTGGGACGAGTTTGTGCACATGGACTTGTTGGACTTGGGGGGAGGCTGGGCTTCTTCCCTTTATTTAAGTAGGTTCTTTTTTTTTTTGTAGGTTGCACACTACTGCACCGGGGTGAGGGGGGACCTCCCCCCCGATGCCAGAGATTGCTTCCTAATTGTTAAGTTTTTCCAATATTTATCATTGTTGTGTTTTCATATTTATATTTTAAAGTAGCCTAGTTCTAGGCTGTCGTATTTCCGGCGACTTATGCCCAAGTGTGCAGGCAGTTGCCAGATGGGCTCCAAATAAAAAAAAAAATCTGCCATGGTTGTGAGTCCCTTGAAGATGAACCCCATCCAGGACGCCTGTCAGACGTGACCAAAGAGGACAATGTGGGCCGTGTGGAGAGGAGGATCCTTAAAAATCAACGGGTGAAGGTTGAAGAAGTCGAGCGAGAACTTGGAATATCACATGGAAGTGTTATCAATATCATCCACGACAATTTGGCCATGACCAAGGTCTCTGCCCATTGGGTCCCTAGAAACCTCATGCCCCATGATTGACTTCAACGTCATCAAAGTCCACAAAGCCAGAGTTGCACAAGCTGCCCTGCAGAGTGCTGATTCGAGGAGCTCAACCATCCCCCCTACAGTCCAGATCTGACCCCTAGCGACTACTTTTTATTCCACCAACTCAAGGCTGCACTGCATGGATGCCAGTTTGGGGACGATGAAGATGTCCAGCTTGCCGTCCAGGAGTGGATTGAACAGCAGACGGGAGATTTCTGGTTGTCAGGAATTCGAAGCCTCAGGGACAAGTGGCGCAAGTGCATTGAAGTTGAGGGTAGTTATATGGAAAAATAATAAAACACTTTTCCTCATATCTTGTTTCCTTATATCCGAATTGCAAAACTTATTGACCGCCCCTCGCATGTACCTGTGATGTCCTTGGTTGGTATGATTGGTCTGGTGAAAGCTGTGCATGATAATTATGGGCATATGGGTAAGTTAAGTTGTGAGAGTGTATGAAGGAGTGTGCGTTCCACCCATTTCTGAGGACTGTTGTGAATGATGTTGCGACTACGTGTGAAAGGTCTCAGAAGCAAAAGGTGTAAGGTGTGCAAGTGAAGCCTCCGATGTTGAAAGTTGATGCAAAAGAACCATTTGAATTGGTAGTGATTGATTGTGTGTCTTTATGACATACAAGTACTGGGAATGTTGGTATGGTTGTTATGGTTGATCATAAAAGTAAGTTTGCATATGTGCCAGCTATGAGAGATGAAAAATGTGACTGTTGCGTGTGTGGTTGAGCAGTTTTTTTTTCCTATGTGTGTATGGAAGCCTAGGAGATGTCTGAGTGATAATGGGCCTGAGTTTGCGAGTGAAGTGTTTGAGCAAATGTTGAGAGAGAATGGTGTGGGGCATGTAAAGGTGACTCCATATGTCCCATCTTCGAATGCATTGGCTGAATGTACCATAAGAACTTTGTGTGAGATGTTGAGAATGATGAGTGAGACTTTGAATGACTGGGATGTATGGTTGGGTAGAGTGTTATGGGCGTATAATTTGAAAGTGCATAGTGCAAATGGGATGTCTCTGTGTCAGTTTGTTAGGAATTTTTACAGGCCAGTGAAAGATAGGTTTCGTTCAAGTGAAAATGAGCAGAGTGTATGGCGTGAGGCGCATGAAAGGTTTCGTTCTTTGAAGTTGATGCAAAAGTATTGAAGGTAAAAGAAGTAAAAGGTAGGTTGAATGTGTCGAAGATGAGTGAAAAGTTTGAAGGTCTGTATAGAGTTGTGAGAGTCTGGGAGAATGGTGTAACATATGTTTTGGAGAGCTTGAATGAAGGTGCGGCTGAGAGAGTGCGGGCTCATCAGAGTCAGTTAAGGAGGTGGAGAGAACCTCCTGACTACCTGGTGAGCCATCCGCTGTATGAACTGTGCAGAAAAAGAGATAAGGTGCAAGATGATGAGATGGAGTGTGATAGTATGGATCTGTCTGGGAAAGCGCTTGTCTTGGTCTCAAGGAGTAGAAAGAGTGCAAAGAAGAGTGAAAGGAAGAATGCAAGTAAGTCTGAGCAGAGTCTTTCTGATATGGGGGAGCTTGAGAGAGAGATTGAGTGTTTGCATAAGCAGCTGAGTGATTTGGCTGATGTAAGTAGACAAGGGAATGAGCTGCCTGTGGCGGATTTTTCTGGTTTTAGGAACAGTATGAATGATAGTGTGTTTAGGCAGAATGAACCTAGTGTGGCTGATTTTTCGGGTTTTATGAATGGTTAAAGGTAGAGGTGAGTTTGATGTGGAGAATGAGGAGGTGACTGACTCTTCTGGCTTATGGTGGGAACCAGTTGAAGGGGTTTGTGGTATAGCCACTGAGAGTAGAAGGGATGTAAGTGATTTGTCTGTCTCGCAAGAGTGTACCTTGAGTTGGATGAGAGCTGTGAGTGAGGAGCTGGTGAATGGGGGTATGAAGAGTGAAGGTTCTGAATGGGAGAGTATGAAAGAGTTCTGTCGAGAGATGGGAGAGCTAGTAATGATGGCTAAGAGTATGGTGGACGATATGATCGACAGTGACGAGGAGACTGATGAAAGACCCTGGCAGATTGGTATGCATAGCCAGGGACCAGTAGACAAGTGTGAATGGGTGCAGAAGGGCGCGATTGAGTATAAAAAGTACCGTGAATAACGATTGAGTATATTGTGAGTGACTGTGGTTGAATGGCCTAAGGAAGGAGGGGTGTAGTGAAGCGAATGTGAGTGTTTGTAGGGCCATTCTCCCACCCCGTTTCTAGCAGACCTCTCCCTCGCTTTGTAAGAAAGTGTGTGTGAATGGGGAGATGGTTTTTTTATATATAATTGATTTCATGATTTGTTGAAAATGTATTTTTTTCTCTTTCCAGGAGCCATATTCTGTAAAGATTGTGCGTCGTTTTGATATAGCATTATATTTAAAACAAAGAGCCACTCGTGTTTAAATTAATATTAAATATGTATATATATATATATATATATATATATATATATATATATATATATATATATATATATATATATATATATAGTTGCCAAAGGAAATTAATTAAGGCAAAATACACAATGGTCTTCAACAAAATTTGTATTCTCAAGAAAGACTGCTACCCAACTACACTAATATATATATATATATATATATATATATATATATATATATATATATATATATATATATATATATATATATACCCAAGATTATAATTATATTTAGCCATATTTGTGTAAATAAAGGACTGTATATACAATCTGTTTCATTTCTTCCTTGATTTCTCACATCTGACTTAGTGTAGGAAGCGAGTTGGATAGATTCGTGGCCTGCTACACTGCTTCAACCTTTAGTAAACCCTGAATGCCCGGCTGCAACCTCCAGTAAACCAGGTGGAGCAGCATAGCTGTTTAAGGTAGCAAAGTAGATGATGAAACAGAAGCAGGATATAACTGGAGCAAAGTTCATAAAGGATGAGCAAGGCAACATACAGGTGGAAGAACATCAAATATTGGAGATGGAGAAGGTATGTTCATTTATTATTGAAACAAATGAGTTTAATGTGGAACAGGGCAATATGGTGAAGGGTCCAATAGAGGACGGATCAAAGGAAGAGGTTGCAGGTGCCTTCATAGCAATGAAGAAGAACACAGGAATAACAAGTTATATGATGCACTTTATGAACTGACAAGAGTTTTTCGAGAGATAGTTAAGGAGGAGAGAAGACCTGAAGATTGGAAGAGTAGTTTGACTGTTCCAATATATTATGAAAGGGGAATGCTCTCAGGTGTGAAAAATAAAGAGGAATCAGGCTTCTTGAACATGGCATGAAAATATTTGAGAGGGTGTTGGAGGAAGATTGAAAAATTTAATAAAGGTTGATGGCAGACATTTGGTTTTGCTGCAGGAAGGTCTACTAATGATGCATTATTTATTATGAGGCAGATCCAAGAAAAATTTATGCAAAGGAAAAGGAAACTGTACCACATTTTCGTGGATTTGGAGAAGTCTTTTGATAGAGTACCGAGAAAGGTGATAGTGTGGGAACTCAGGAGACAGGGAGTGCCAGAAAGGCTCATCATGTGTGTTATGAAAAATCAGTCTCAGGTGAGGACGATGGTAGGCACATCAGGGAAATTTCACATCACAGTTGGTGTTATTAAGGGCTCAACTTTGAGCTACCTGCTGTTCATCACTGTTCTGGAGGAGGTGACCAAGGAATGCAGAGGATGGGGACAGTGGGAGCTGCAGTATGCTAATGACCTTGTGCTCACTGCAAGCTCAAAGGAGAAAGTGAGTGACATGTTCAAGAGGTGGAAGAGAGACAAGGAAAGAAGAGGACTAAAGATCAACATCAGTAAGACTAAAGGAATGGTGACAGAAGGAGAGCCAGGAAGAAGAGTGGAGTATGGGAGGTGGCCATATGGAGTGTGTGGCAGATGAGTGGGAAGAAATTCTATTCTCTGCAGTCAGTGGCGGAAGTGGTGTCATAAGAGGTACTCTGGACTTCAGAGACTCATGGGAGTGAGAAATTTTGTATGCACTGGGTTATGCACAAGGCCAAATGAGAGCAGGGTTGTAAATGAATGGAATGGTGCTGAGGAAATGCTGGAGGTGGTGGACCAGTTCTGCTACCTTGGAGATATACTAGACAGTGAAGCTGTAAAGGAAAGAGCTGTTTGCACAAGAATAGCCATTGCTTGGAATAAGTCGAGAGAGGTGTTAGGATTACTGGTGAATTAAGGCATTCCTTTGAAGAAGAGAAGCTTGGTATATGTAGCATGTCTATGAGCAGCTCTATTGTATGGTGCTGAAAATTGGCCCTTAACAGAAAGACTGATGAGTGTGTTGAGAGGATGTGATCAATGTATGCTGAGATATGGCTGGTGTGAAGTAGCAGGATCACATCGGGAGCTCTGAGGTGGCGGACAGATGTAGAGCTGGAGTCTGAGCTGCGACTGAGGAGACTCAGATGGTTTGGTTACATGGAGAAATAAGAGGAGCATGGCTACCTGAGGAAGGCTATGCATATGCAAGTGGAAGGCAGAAGGCCGGCAGGAAGACCTAGGAAAACTTGCGAGGGACTGTGTTGTGGAAGATATGGGGGGGGATTAGGACTTATAGAGGAAGATGCTCAGGACCGAAGTCGGTGGAGAAGTCATCCAATCCTGCAGAAGCGGGAGCAAGAGGATGAAAAACGAAGATGATGATGATAAACCTCCAGTAAAGCCTGAATGACTCTGCTGCAACCTTCAGTAAGCCCTGAATGCCCCTGCTGCGACCTTCAGTAAACCTTGATTGCCCCCTGCTGCAACCTCCAGTAAACCTTGAATGCCACTGCTGTAACCTCCCCTAAACCATGAATGCTACTGCGGCAACCTCCAGTAAACCCTGAATCACCCTGCTGCAACCTCCAGTAAGTTGAGATCTCATCTTATCCTGTAACTCCTTTAAACAAGTCATAAGTAATTTTAATATAACCTAACTAGTAGATGTCTAGAAAAGACCACATGCTGTAGTGTTATTTCTGAGTGCTGCTGGGTTGATTGAGGAGAACCCAGGTGGTGACAAAGTAAAAGTGGACAAAGGACCATACGATAAAGAAAGGTAGTAGGAAAGCCTACTGAATAACTATGCCAACAAGAACATGACTTAATACTCTTAATTCAGTGAAAATCTAAATAATTGAAAGGCCATTAAATGATTAAAATTATTAATTGATAATTATCATTTTAGATCCTACTTACTGAGGAATGCACCCAAATTTAAGGCTTGTCCAAATATGCAGCTTTCAGGGGAATGAGTTCCTGTATCACTAATATATGGAAACTCAGGTTCTGTGTGACCAAGCAAAACTGCCATAGAATATCTGCAAATAAGTTTTGAGGTAAGAAAGCGATAGTAAAAATAAAAAAAATAATTAAAAACCTTCTTAGTAGATAAACAATTGCATTCATGTTACGAGTATATCCAATATTTAAAATTGCAAAACTAATGGTAGCATTTCTGCCAGAAAGTTTTTGAAAAGAGGTTTATATAAAATAGGCAAAGTTAAGTGTAATGAATATTATTAGGTATTTCATTTAAATAATAATAATAATAGGTATTTATAATGCGCCCTTCAGGGCTGTTAGCCCTCCCAGAAGAACACATAGCCATTCAAGCTTTCTAGTGAATTTTAACACTACGATATTCCTAAAAGTAGGTCATGAATAATTAGTTATTATGATCTGAATTAATGCACTTAAGTATAGAACTCATTCAGAACCACCCTATGCAGTGAATCATGTTCTTTAGTTTTTCATTTTTTATTGAATAAAAAAGGGAACAAAATATAACCATTCACTCGACTTTGACTCAACAACTTCTTATCTAACTAATTCCCTCAGTCTCAACTCTAGTTCCCCTCCTATTCAAATTCCAGCTACCAATCACTCCTACTTCCAGCCACTTCCTCATTTAGGCTCCCATCCAAATCAGCATTCAAATTACTCCTTCTCTCAGAGCACTGAATCTATTAGTCAAGCTAACAGGTTTTGTGCCCTTTTGTCTCATATACCTAACTACTCCTGACCTATCCATTCTACCCACATTCACCTTCATTTCTGTTAGACATGGATTGCTTACAGGGGAAAATATGATTCATATATTTAAGCTTTTCACAGATGAGGACACTTAGAAATTTTTACTTATCTGATGAGAGTACAAGGAAGGGCCAATGATAGCAGTGTTGATGAAGCAGTGTAGGTTATTCACAAAAAAATGTTTAGTCATAGGATGGTAAAGTTTTGGAAAGTTTTTCTTGTGAGGTAGTTAATAGTGACACATTTGATGGGTGTAAAGCCAAGTTGAAATACTATAAGTGTTGATATGATCAACTAGGACTGTTTAGGCAACCAAACTGAGTCTCTCTATCAGATATAAAAGTTATGAAGATAGATTAAGGGAATTAGATCTGTTCTCATTGGAAACCCATAGACTGCGTGGTCAGGTCATCGAAGTTTTAAAAATATTTTGAAGGTTCAACAATGTTGACTACAGGGATATTTTCAGCCTTAATGAGAGCATAACAAAAAATCACGGCTTTAAACTTTAGCTGAAGTGTTACAACCGCAATCTGTGTGGGAAATTTTTCATGCACAGTATCTGCGGTAGCTGGAACGCACTTCTGGTGGAGGTTGTCAACAGCAATTCTGTTGGCCAGTTCAAGTCAAGACTAGACAAAGTCTTGAAAAGTGGCCATTTGGCCATTTAAGGAGGACGTAAGGCAATTGAGCGGGGATGTGCCCGCTTGACAGCTAGTCCAAAGATACCCTCATTGAATGGACTGTAAGGTCTTCTAGGGTACTTATTTTCCTTGTAGCTCTCTCTCTCTCTCTCTCTCAACTATGTTGGGCTATTGCATGCTGTGGGAATTCCATAGCACCCCCCTCTGTGCTAGCAGTCCATGCAACAGCTAGAAAAGGGAAGTTCAATTGAAACTTAACTGCATGTAGAATACATCCAAGTTGGATTGCATCTGGGTGAAGTGGTCATCTCATATCCACTTGGGAATGACTGACCACTCTTCACTTATTTGTCCTGCCCCAAAATTCAAGAAACACAGCCATGCCTGCTGGGCTGATGTATGAGCGTTATTCAGTGGAACGTATAAATTTTAGCTAAAGAACTTTCTTGGATCCTTATTGTTGTTCAGAGCTAAGTTAATTTCTGATATCCTTTCACTTTTCTTAACAATCATATTCAGCTCATTCCTAGTCATGTTATAATGATTTATATTCACAACTGTACCTTTCATTTACAATCTCTGGTATGCCCTTTTCTTTTCAGAAGTTTTTCTAGCTAACTCCTGATTCCACCATAATGGCTTCCTCCATTTCTACCTAATGACCTTCAATGGAATACATAGTTAAACATAATATAACATAACAATTTCACGGATGACAAAAGCCTACCTATCAAAGGTCATCGGCATCTGTCAAAACCCACCCAAAAAATGCATCCATAGGATTATGTCAGATCATGCATCTACAATATACAATTTGAACAATCCATAGGATTGTGTCAGATCATGCAGCTACAATATACAATTTGAACAATCCATAGGATTGTGTCAGATTATGCAACTACAATATACAATAAGAACCATACACAGGAATGTGTCAAAAACAAAAAGCATGATCGTCAAGACTGGTGAAAATCCAAATCAATCGTAATATACAATAATAAAAAACTATATCCACAGGAATGAGTCCAGAATACCTCCCCAAAGTTAACCCTCCCTCCATATATCATCATCTAATCTATGTTTGAAAACATTCAAGTTTGGACTGTCTACCATATCAAGATGGCAAACTATTCCAGTAATCTACCACTCAATTGGAGAAAAAATATTTTCTAACATCCAACCTGCACCTCTGTTTTTTTACTTTTTAAGTGGTGACCCCTAGTCTTACTACCTTCCAACTCAAATAACTTGCTAAAATCCAACTTATCAATCCCAGAACAGATTTTAAATCATATCTCCCCTCACACATCTTCTCTCAAATGAGAATATATTTAGTGCCCTCAGTCTATCTTCATATTCAAGGTGCTTCAGGGAAAGTATTATTTTTGTTGCCCTCCTTTGTACTGACTAGCAAGTTGATGTCATGTCTAAAATGTAGTGACCATGCTTGTATACAATACTCTAAATGTGGCCTAACATGCGAGTTGTAGAGTTTAAGGATAAACTCTTTACTCTTGTAGCTAACATTCCTCTTAAGAACATAAGAACATAAGAACATAAGAAAAGAAGGAGACTGCAAAAGACCATTCATGGCCTACACTAGGCAGCTCCTGAGTATGAGGATCAATTGTAGAGATGCACTAAAATAGTCTTAATGCTCGATAAAGAGGGGTACGGAGATTGGATACTGAAAGTCTTCCGAACTGCGAGTAAAAGAACGCTTGTATCTGTATTGTTCATATTTAGTTCATTCGGGATAATACCGATGGAAATGTTTCCTGAAGCCGCTAGTTGAGGGATAAAGTGTTCGCAGTTGTAAAGCTTTTCGTTAAGTACTGATGTCATCAGTTGGATCATTGGATTATTGATAACCTCCACCTAGTTCCGATACCTGGATCCAGTGCCAAATTCATCCGGTTCGATTTTTTTTTGGACATACTTTTAGGCTTGGTTTGGCCTCGCGTAACCCGCGCAACGACTGATGGATCCGTTGGCAGTTATAGTCATTGTTGCTGCGAGTGACAACAAAAGTGTTTACTCTGCAATTTGACCTTTCCATAAAATAGCAATAAAAAGCCCATGACCAAATTTATTCTTGCGCAATTCTATGCAAAATGACCGCAACAACCAAAATGGGTGCGTGGGATAGGTAGTGCAAGGTACAACTAACCACAAACTAAAAATATTCATGTTTTGCCACGGTTGTCCGTCAGCACGTAGAAGTGCAATACATCGGTTAGGAAATGAAAGCAAAACTAACAGCGAAAAGACGCGACTCCAATGGGAATGAAGGCACACAAGAAAATGACAATCCCCGAGACAGGGTTAAAAAAAAAAGTTCCTCCCCAAAGGATAAACACGGGTAGGCAGAAATGTGCCCTTCAGTCTTGTATATTTCCCCAAATTCGACCTCTTCAAAAATAATCCTAAAATAGCCAGGGTTGGGAAAAAAACCCAGTAGAAAAAAAAACTGGTTTTATTGCCGTTTGAGGTTGGTTTGTTTTTTTAAGTGAAATTTGAACACCCCAGGCTTTTTTTTTGAAATTACACATTTTTTTTCAAGAAATGAAGGGTAATTATTATTTTATTCAAAATGCATATTGCTTATAATTTCAACAAATATCAAACTAAGGTTATTTCTGACATTGATTCTTAATTCATATCCTTATACAGGCTATGGCTATCACGGGTATCCACAATTCTCGATCAGTGATATCTTCTTACTATATAATTATTTATATTATAAAAATAGAGAGCTATTCTTTTTCTACGTTATCCTAATGCTTGTACACTTGTTTTTTTTTGTTTTTTAACGCAATTTAAAAAACCCATGATTAAAAAAGGGGTGGGGGGGTCAAAATTTGTGTGGGGGGGAGGGTTGCCAACCCTGAAAATGGTGGCACTTAAGATCTTAAATATTCAGTGCCGAGGAGTAGACGGGAAAGTTGAGATAGTGTTTGGTATTTTGAAAATTTAACTGGTAAAAATCATTGATACCCATTAAATCACAAGGTCACCTCAGTGCAACCTCCTCACGTTCTTGCCCTAAGGGAGACGAGGGTTAAATATTCCCAGTTCAGTTATTGCATTCTAGATTTGACCCGACAAGCCGGAAATTCACCGCCCCCTAGACTGACCTTAAAATAGCACCATTTTTCAAAATGATCAAATAAACCAAAATACCTACCAGATTGAACAGCCCCGAGACTTTACACATCGTCCCAGTGAAGATTACTTTTAGTCAATTATCGATAGAGATGTAGAGAGATGTACAGAGATCAGGTTTACATCAACCCCTCTATCGTAAATTTCTCAAAGGACCCATATATATCTACGGCTAAAACACCAAATATGAAACCAACATTCCTCACTGTATGTTGATAACACAAACTTAAATTATAATTTGGGTGGGGTGGGAGCAGGGGGACTACGGGGGGCATTCGTATCCCACTGACCTGAAGGGGGAGACGAGGTGTCACAAAAAGGATAAGTGAAACAACAGGAGAGCGGAGAGGAAGTGGCTGCGGACGAGGAAGGGGAGGAATGTGTGATAAGACCCTCCCCCAACACGTCATGGGGGGCGGAGGGAAAGGGAACTGCTGTTGGGGGCGGGAAGCGGGTGAAGGCGGGTAGTTGATCGGAAGGAGGAGGAGGAGGAGGAGGGGGGTGGGACGGAGGCGGCACATCAGTCTTGTTGAAGATTGCGGCGGCGCGAAGCTGGAGTGCGAAAGTCCGCTCTTCGGAGGGAGATACCCCGGCGGGGGCACTGGCCCCGGTACCCAACTGAATGCGGCTCCCGCAAGACCCGCAAGCAGCACACGAGGACGTCACGGCCAACGGCGAAGGGGCCAGGGACGGAGGCGGCACCGAAAATACAACGGGGTCGAAGGGCAGCGAAGACGAGAGCGAAGTGCCAAAAGCAGAGGACGTTCCGAACGAAGCGTACATCGTCATGGCTTCTGCCATAGTGGCGCGACCCAAAGAGAGATGAAACGAATCTTCTCGAAACGGCAACAGCGACGCTAAGAAGCACGGGGAATCTAATCGACTCAAGACTAGGCAACCAACTGGAGCACCGGCTTGGCATTGGCATCAGCGAAGCCCCTCCTTGGCAGGCTCGATCAACAACTTGGCACCTTCCGCCACGGGCATCGGAGGTGGGTGTGTGGGTGGAAATAAGTAATACGCCACAACTCACCCGGAGCACCGCCTTCATTTGAGGCTGGGACACTGGTCAAAGATTATCACCTTAGAATCCCACATCAACAAAGTAGGCAAAACGATTGCTCCCTGGAATCGGAGAACAACATACGACTGCATAATAGAGAAATTGTTAACGTAACACAATTAAAGCCAATCCACTCTTACTTCCAAAAATCAAATAGCCGCTAAGATACACGCTAGAGTTTTGCTATAGGTTCAGGCAAAGGAAAGCCATTAAACAGCAGTGCAAAAATTATGCATTTTTTCTAGAAATGAGCATTTTGAACTTTGATAATTGTCGAAAATTATGTACATACTAAATTGCATCTTTATTTAGCTAAATCTAAATATCCACATTTCTTTTAGGTTTTGATTAAAAATTAAGTTCTGGTGACAACACTGATACGGCAGGGTACACTTCGAGTGTCTCAATTTTTAACCCTTATTTAGTAGTTAAACGATGTAGCGAGGATGTGTACTAATTTTCTTTGATAGCAAAAATTATTTGAATGTTTAAGTAATTTCATTATTTAAACAATTTTCCCGATTTTGATATCAGGCACTTAGAATGGCAATGAATGAAGATTTAAAGGCAGAAAAGTTACAAAAAATATTTTATTGCAAAAATGTATGAAAAAGAATGTTTAGATTTGAACTTGAAAAGGGTAGAAATGGTGGCAGAAAATAAGACACCTGATTTGGGCGAAAGTAAAGTAAATACGGTTCACCACAAGAGTAGACACTAATCAAGCCAAATATTGCAAATATAGGAAGAAACCAAATTGATGCAGGCCTGTATGAATGGGCAAAGAAACGCACTTATTTGACTTCAGATGACGGGAAAAGCTAAGTAGGAAGTGTTCTTACACATTTCAGTTAATTAAAATAAATTTAATATTAAACACCTTAAAAAAAAAAAAAATAATAAAAAAAAAAAAAATATCTGCAATGTCATGTTTCGTGTTGCCAAGCTTATTTATGTAACCCTTCTAATTATTAATGGTTTCCTGTTTCAATTTGCTTCAGGTGGTGTTTCCTGCCAACTCCTCCATCAAGTACTTTATGATCGCACCAGGACTTCCCCGAAGAGCTGGAGTTTAAGGCAAATTCTGTAGAAAACTACAATTTCTACAGAAAATCATGGTGTGGTGGTAATGGTGTATGGCAAGATCTGGAAAACACGACTACACCATGCTATGCAACCAAGAAAGTAAAGATATGGAGAAGGTAAAATGGTGTCCAGTTGCTAACTTTTGAACTGGAAATTAACCTGATATGAATCTCATGAAAAGCCTGTGGGATAAACTAAAAGCCAAAATAAATAAAATAAATACTAAAATAATATAAATGTAATATTATAACGTGACTAAAACACTTTTGTTTCATTCAGTACAAATAGAGGAATTGTAAATCTTACATTGGTGGAATAACAAGATGTGTTCATAAGTTTTAAGCAAATTGGACTAAACTAAATACTAAAGCATTATTTATATCTTGATTTAGGAAAATGTATACTTTCTTCTGCAAAAGACTAAGGAAAAAATCTATTTTTACATCACTGCATAAGAATTGCCAAAGCTGTATCAAAGTCCCCCCCCCCCAACAATAACCAAAGCTTGTAGTTCAGGAAAAATAAACTTTTTTCTGTCCCTCCACCATTAGAAATAAGATCAAATAAGATCATGTCCCGAAAGCTACTCTAATTTCTAACAATGAAATTTTAAGAGGAAACAGGACTTGGAAAGGGTGATAAAATACTACATCGAACATTAATGTGTATTTAAATTGATGGCACTTCAAGATAATGGATCATCTTTGAGTGGCAATCTATCAATTACAGTAGAGGCAGGTAGAAGGCAACAAGGAAGATGAGCATGTGGCAACAGGAAGATCATTCCACCTTATAGGGAAAATATGATTGACGCTGAAAGTCATTTCTTTTAAGGAGCCCATCTGGCGACTGCCTACTAGGGCAAAAGTCGCCGTACTAGTACTAGGCTATATTAAAAAATAATTAAATTCACCAAGAATGTGCGGAACAGGGGGGCGTGCCTCGAGTGTGTCCAATTCCGAGTGTCTATGAAGCATACAGAAGTGGGCGAGAGTCGGATAGTGTGGTAAAGAACCAGTCAAGGCTGTACTGTATGAATGGACAGTCTGGTGACCTCGTTCCGGGCAACGCCCAAATACAAAACACAAAATCAGGAATTCTTAACACTTTTCAACATCTACACTTCAGATATACCAACTCCCTCACCCTATTTGCTCTATTTTTTGCTTCAATATACTGCTTTGAAAACTTCAGTGACCTATCTACTACTACGCCTAAGTCTTTCTCATCCTCAACTGAATTCAGCCAATGCGCATCCATTTCATAGCTAAATTCGCAATTATCCTTTCCCATGTTAAGCACTTTGCATTTTTTAAGGCTAAAAGTTATCTGTCACTTCTGAGGCGAAGTTAATAACTTATTTAAGTCACTCTGGACTTTAAAGTTACCTTCAACTTCTTTGACTACAGCTGCCAATTTAGTGTCATCAGCAGAAATTGACACTTTGCTATTTACATCCTCCCCAAGATCATTTATATAAACTATGAATAATAAAGGTCCTAGAACGGATCCTGAGGTACGCCACTAATAATGTCCCTCCACTGTGACCTCACCCCATTCAGCACAACTCCATGTTTCCTGTCTTTCAGCCATTCAGTTATCCAAAACTTTCCCATATATTGCATGCATTTTTAATTTGTGAACTGAACTAGTCTCCTATGTGGAACCTTATCAAAAGCTTTGCTAAAATCTAAGTAAATTACATCAACATTCTCTCCCTTATTGAACGGTTTAGTAACATAATCCAAAAAATCCAGTAAATTTGTTAAACACGATCTACCTCCTATAAACCCATGCTGAGCATCATTTATTAACCTACCACTCTCTAGATGGCCATAAATCCCCTTCTTAACTATCTTCTCAAGAATTTTACAAACGATAGAAGTTAAGTTACTGGCCTAAAGTTATTCGGGTCCATTTTACTACCCTTTTTAAAAATTGTTACTACATTTGCTAATTTCCAAACATTAAGTATTTCCATTGGTGGGCACTCTGCCAGTACCATTGACGGAAGGTCCGTCAGTCCGACACTGACGGACTCCCGTTTTCCTGGCGGACTGATGACTGATGGAAACTTTGAAACACTGACAGAAGTGATTTTCAGCTGTCACTAAACCGAAAAGCAAAGACGACCTTCAGCAAATAATGTTTCCATCAGTCATCAGCGAAACGGGCATCCATCAGTGACAGACTGACGGACCTTCCATCATCGGTACTGACAGACTGCCCACCACTGGGTATTTCTCCAAACTCTAGTGATCTAGTATATATCTTCTCAAGAGCTACTGCAATACTATCTACACCTTCTTTGATTAACCTAGAATGAATATTGTCTGGGCCAGATGACTTACTAGTATTTAACTCCAATATAAGCCCTTGAATTATTTCTATTTTCATATTAATGGTATTCAGCACTACTTCCCTTGACCTAGAATTATCATTAATTAATCTATCTCAATTCTCTTGTGTAAATACTGAAGAAAAATTATCATTAAGAAGCTCTACTATTTCCTCATCAGATTCTTTCAAAACCCCTTCATATCTAATAGGCCATATTTTATCAGTTAGATTTGTTATTAATTCTATAATATCTAAAGAATTTTCTTGGATCTTTATTATTATTATGAGCTAAATTAATTTCTGCCACCCTTTTGCTCTTCTTAATAATCTTATTTAGCTCATTTCTGGTCAACGTATAATGATTTAAATTCTGTAATCTCTGGTATGCCCTTTTCTTCTCAGAAATTTTCCTAGCTATCTCATGATTCCACCACAACGGTTTCCCACATTTCTTCCTAATAGCTTCCATTGGAATATACTGCTCCTGGACTATGTTTAGTATAGTCTTAAACGTGTCCCACATCTCATAACTATTCTTCCCCCTGAATTCTATATCCCACCTAATCTGATTTAGCAAGTTTTGTAATTTATCGTAATCTACCTTATAAAAATTTGGAGTTTTTGTGGTATGTTGATGTTCTACCTTTCACTATTCCCAAGTTAAAATGAACCATCTGATGATCACTATTTCCTAATGCTTCCCTGACTGTCATTCCTGAAGCAAGTAATCGTCATTTGAAAGAACCAGATCTAAGATATTGGCACCCCTTGTTGGCTTATTAACAAATTGGGTCAAAAAATTATGCTCAAAGCATTCTATAAACTTACAACTTGCTCTATCCATTTCTATCATATTTTCAAAGTCCACAGAATTTAAATTAAAGTCACCAAGAATAACTGTAACTACTTCACATCCTTTCCTTATTTCCATGATCATTATTTTTTTATTTTTTTTTAAGAGCTCATCTGGCGACTGCCTACTTGGGCATTAGTCGCCGTATTAAAACTGGCCTAGTTCTAGGCTACTTTAAAATAAAATTAAAGAGAAAAAAAAACACCCCAAAAAGGATGAAAGGAAGCAAGCTGGTGCGTCGGGGAGAGGTCCCCCCGGCGCAGGAGCGTGCAACTAAAGGAAAAAAAAAAAAAGCAAAAAACAAAACAAAACAAAAAAAACAAACCTTGCTTAAATAATAGGGAGAAGGCCGAATCTGTCCTGAGTACAAGGGACAGGCGGTAGCGACCCCGCCCATCCCGGTACCAGGACAGGTATCGTGCGTGAAGATCACCCAGACTGGAACATTCAACAAGAATGTGCCAAACAGTCTGGGGGACGATGCAGTCGTTGCAATAGGGCGCAGGCGAGCGCTCCATCAAATAGCGATGCGTCACACAAGTGTGTCCGATTCGGAGACGACAGAAAGCAACCTGAAGCAATGCGGCATTGGGGATAGGTCCATGGGAACTGTCGCGGCGCAATGGCATGCAACTTTAAGTTCCCTTCGACCGTCTCCCATCTTCTTTGCCAAGCAGTCCGAAGAGCTGCCCGTATTCCTGCCATGTAGTCGGTGTGAGAAAGAGCGAAACGCTGGTCCGGTCGCCCAGTCCTCATGAACTCTTTGGCACCCTCATACCCCACAATTCCTACATGTCCAGGAACCCAGCAGAAGATAATCTCGACATCTGCCCGGCTCGCAAAACCGTGGCGTCACGGATATCGCGAACCAGGGGATGCGGAGATTCCAATGCCCCGAGAGCACTCAGGGCACTTTGTGAGTCGCTATAGATCACAATCCAGTCTACAAACCTAGCACGTTGCGTAATATCCCGTACAGAGTGGTGTATTGCCACCAGCTCGGCCGTGAAGACAGATGCAGCGCCTGGTAGAGCCCCGCTGACTTCAAACAGGGGGGATACGGCGTGGAAGCCGACCCCCTCTTGGGACTTGGAGCCATCCGTATACACTGGCACGGTTCCAGCGTGACACAATGTGTGCTCCAAAAAAATCGAACGCAATACTCCCGGCGCAGTACAAGCTTTGGGAGCAGAGGCGTGGCGACAAATAGCCAAATGTGGTACCCTCCAGGGTGGCGTCCTGGGCAGAACCAGGGGCGCCACCGGCCCGAGAGCTATATCTACCTCTCGAAGGAGTTTCCTGGCCCTAAACCCATAGGGCTTAGGGTATGACTAGCGTCTCTCGGCGGCATAGGCACCATCGAGATCAGCTGCGGATGCAGTGAGAGCTGTTGGCGACTGAGGGAGACACCGAGCCCGCACGTACAGGCGAGTGATGCACTGCACGCGGCGCAGAGCGAGTGGCATCTCCCCAGCATCGACTAACAGGCTCTCAATGGGGGAAGTGCGGAAGGCACCGGTCGCAAGGCGAAGGCCGGTGTGGTGGATCGAATCCACCTTCCGCAATAAACGTTCGGCTGCGGATGCATAAAACTCGCATCCGTAGTCGAGCTTTGAACGAACAAAGGATCGATAAAAAAGTAGGGCAGTAGCCCTATCAAGCGTTCAGCGCCCCAAGCGCTGAACGTTACGGAACGGAGAATGTCCATGGCGCGGGTACAAGGGACCCTAAGGCTGCGAATATGAGCCTCCCAGGTGAGGTGTCGGTCGAATACAAGACCAAGGAAACGGTGCGACTCAACCACATCCAGGCGCACCCCATTAAGAAACAAAGCTGGGTCGGAGTGAAGCCGTGGATGGCGCCAGAAGTGCACCACCTTAGTCTTGGCCAAAGAAAACCGAAATCTGTGCGCTTCGGCATAGCGAGAGACGCGGTACAATGCCTGTTGGAGTCAACGCTCCAGAGTTGGCATCTGGGCCACACCAAAAAAGATCGAAAGGTCGTCCACATAGAGCGTAGCGAGAACATCTTCCGGCAGCACCGAGGTGATGCCGTTGATGCTCAGGGCAAAGAATGTGACACTGAGGACACTTCCCTGCGGGATACCCTCTTCCTGCTCCTTTGGGCTGGAGAGGGCTCCCCCCACGATCTCAAAAGAATTCAGATATAAACATTGGGAAGCGTCCCCTCGCCCCCATCGTGTGGAGAGTCTCCATGATACCGTATCGCCATGCGGTATCATAGGCCTTCTCCAGATCGAAAAAGACCGTGGCGTAGTTCGTTCTACGAAGGAAAGCCTCGCAGACGGCCTTTTCCAGTCGGAGCAAAGCATCCGACGTGGAGTGGAACTTGCGGAAGCCGCACTGTGCGGAAGACAGATGGCCTCCGCTGTCCAGGAAAAAGGCTAATCTAACATTTACCAATTTCTCCATCAACTTGCACATGAAAGAGGTTAGAGAAATTAGGCGGAAACCGGTCGGAGTAGAGTGATCTCTCCCCGGCTTGCGAAAGGCGAGCACAGTAGCGATTCGCCAGGAGTCTGGGAGAAGACCTTCCACCCAGATCCTGTTGAACAAATCTAACGGAAAGGTCATGTCTCGCTCACCCAGGTGTCGAAGCATGGCGTACGGGACATCGTCCGGACCATGGGCGGTGTCCGCGCACGAAGCGAGAGCGGAACGCAACTCACTCACAGTAAACTTGTCGTTGAAGGGTTCTCCGCCTCTGGAGGTAAAGTCCAGCCGGCGGCCTTCCGCGACATCACGACGTGCATTGAATGCTGGCGGAGCAGCATCCCGGCTAGAGAATGCGGAAAAAGCGGTCGCTAAGGATTCCGCCACGGACGCGGGGTCCGAGATTGCGGTCCCATTCTCCTGGAGAACGGGAGGGGGGTCCTGCAAGAACTTGCCCCGAATCCTTTTGATTTGCTTCCACACCTCAGCTAAAGGGGTCGTCCCGTTAAGTGAAGACACGTATGCCCGCCAAGAAGAGCGGCGGACGTGCTTCGAAATATACCGGAACCTAGCCCTAGCCCGACGAAATTCAGCGACAGTGAAATCGTTCGGGCGGCGCTTATAGCGCATGTAGGCATAACGCTTATGTTTGAGGGCCGTATCACACTCGGCCGACCACCATGGGAGTGGTCGGCGTGCAAAACGGCCAGACGTCCTAGGAATAGTAGTCAGGCCCCAAGCGATGAGGTTGTCGGAGAACTCAACGGCCTCATCTACCGACCTAAACTCCTCGACTGAGATAGAGAATATAGTCATTTCCTGAAATGCAGGCCATCGCGCCTGCGCCAAGCACCACCGAGGTGGTCTCTCAGGCGGCAGTTGCCCTGAAAATGATATTTGAATGGGAAAGTGATCACTACCATGGAGGTCATCGACCACCCCCCCAATCAAAATCAGGCTGTGCATCCGAAGAGCACAAAGATAGGTCAAGGCAAGAAAATGAAGCGGTTCTGTGACAGTGATGCGTAAACTCATCCACGTTTAGGACACCCATCTCAAGCTCTTCGATCAGATCGGCAAGGACTTGTCCCCTGGGATTTATGGAGTAATCTCCCCAGAGAGGATGCCTGCCGTTCAGATCTCCAAGCAAGAGATAGGGCCTCGGCAACCATGCCACGACGCGGCGGAAGTTTCCCGCGTCGAAGTCAGCTGAGGGTGGAATGTACGCAGAAATGATAGTATACCTCCCATCCAGGTGCAGCTGCACAGCCACTGCTTGGAAGGGGGTATCTAAAGAGAAAGGAAGAACAGAGACATCATGCTGGGTGTAAACCGCGCATCCCCCAGTGGTGGGGTCGCAAGACCCTTATACCCCGGGAGGGCAGGCATTGGCACGCGCCTAGCATGGTCTCCTGCAAAAAGATAGCTAACGGGGAGCGGGACGAGACGAGCCTCCGCAGCTCCTTCCAGTTGGCCCGGAGTCCACAGCAATTCCATTGAAGAAATATGCCCTCCAGGCCTAACTCGGAGGAGACGAGGAGGCCCTCCTCGAACTGAAGACCCTCACGGGAATGGCCGTACTCTTCCCGGGGGCAGAACCCCGGGCGCTGTTGGCCAGACAAAGCGCTGAAGGCGCTGTCGCCTTCGAGGACTTATTGGGGGAGGTTGGGCTCGCCATGCGAGTCTTTTCCTCCCTCCGCCTAGAAACCTTAGGCGGGCGTTGCGGCTTCGGAGGCGGGGGGGGGGCCCTCTTTTCGAAAAACCACCGTTTCCGAGCCACTCGCCACACCTCGGGGCGTGGGCGAATGAGCCGAAGCTCCTTTGTTGCTGTCCTTCTTTCGGGGAACAGCTTTAGGAACCCCGGAAGATGGCCTAGCGACCATCTTCAGGGGTGTTGCCTCCTGTGAGTCTAACGACTCGGTGGAGGCGCGTGGCCGTTTCGCCTTACGGGAAACGGTCAGGCTGGGGGAAGAAGGGGGAGCCGTGGTTTTAGCCGGGGCTGGGTATGATCCCTTTTTGCCGCCAGCTTTACCAGGGGAGCGCCCGCGTTGGGTAGAGCCTGCGGAAACAACCATGCTCGTTGGCCTGGATGGGCCAGGAGCAGAGGGTGCCTTTCTGACTATTGAGGCATATGACATCCTAGTCAGAGCCGGCGCACCAGGACCAAGTCCTTAGCCTCGCGGAATGAGAGTCGATCCTGGGCCTGAATGGCCAGGATTTCTTTCTCAAGGAGATATGCACCACATTGCTTCGAAGAAGCAGGGTGCAGGTCTCCGCAATTGACACACTTGGCCACACACGATTTGGACTTATCGTGTGCGACCTTGGAGCAATTTACACAGACTTCGGGTGACCCCGATTTTGCACGTCTACATGAGCGATTCGTATGGCCGAAGCAGTGACAGTAATAGCACCGCCGGGGCAATGGCACGAATGCCTTCACGCGGTAGCGGTACCAACCGGCACACACCGACTCAGGGAGCTTGTCACAGTCGAAGGTGACGAAGAGTATAGGGGTGGGTCTCGAGGGCGTCCCTGTTTTCTCATCACACGTTCGACCTTGACCGCCGCATGGTCGGCCAGCTCTAGGGTGATGTCCTCAATCGAGTAGTCAACGAGTTCCCTCACATAAACTACTCCTTTCACAAAGTTCATGGTAGAGTGCGGCATCACACTCATCGGGGTGCCATGAAGTGTCCGAAGAGCACTTATCTTGGCCGCCTCGGAGGGATTTGCCGCATTCGCCAGAAGGCTCCCATCCGAGAAAAGGGTCACCTTCGGCTCTCTACCAATTGCACTAGCTAATCCTCTCCTCTGATGGATCATGTTGCCCTTGGACAACATGGTGCCATCAGTGGAGCGAATAACGAGGAAGCGTTTGAAGCCAGCAGGCTTGAAAATGCCAGGTAACCTCTCAATCAGGGGCCCCGATGTCATCGAGGCTCCGCCCTGTGCACTCTTGGTGTTAGTCTTAGTCAGAGGCTCCGCACATGGGGGGGTAGAGGGGCCGGATGTGCCGATCTTGGCTTGGTCGCCTACCAAAGAGGCAGAAGACCCATCCGTACACGCAGCCCCCGCAGATGGAGAGGAGCCCCTGAGTCTTCTTTGTCTTTTTAGTCATTTTAGTCTTTTTCTTTTTTGGAGAGGAGGGCGGGGAATGAACCCGCTTCTAACCTCCACCGGCAGAAGCCCCCATGCCAGATGGGCCGGCCTCAGCCAGGTCCCTCTCCGAAATGAAGAAGGTCCTGGTAGTCGTGGGGGCACCTGTCGGAGTGTGGTGGGGCGAATGTGAGTGTGTGTAAAAGGGACATTCTCCCACCCCTTTTCTCAGTACCCTCTCCCTCCCTCTGTAAGAATGTGTGTGAATGGGAATGGGTTTGTTTTATTTTTGTTTAATTCATGTATAAAATGATTACCATGTTTTTCTTTCTTTCCAGGCGTTATTCTGGAAAGATAATAGCTAATTTTAAGATATCACTCTAATAAGATATTACTTTGTATTAAGAAAATTTAACGAAGCGTTATTCTGGAAAGAGGTAAGCTAGTCAATGTATTTTCGGGTAATGCCCACTTATTAGTTTCGCCATCCATGTATAAATAAATGGGTCACTGAAGGAGGATATATCTCTTCTTCAGAGAGAGTGGAAGTGTGGACTGGAAGCAAGAGGGGTTCTGTAGAAGAGTGCTCCACCCAGCCCTGAGAGGAGGGCTTTCGTGTCTCTATCCACCTGAACCGCCATACCTGCCTTCGTTGACAATCCTGCCTCCTTCTAGTTAACCAACTACCACCCACCTCCAGCAAGACATAGCGCGTGTCCCCTTTTCGTTCGGTTGTGGTTGTGTTTTTTGTTTTGTCTAGAATTTATGTAAATTGTTGTATCCGCCCGTTATAAGATTCTCGTTTGGTATCATTATTTTTATTTGGGAATTTAGCCTCATTTTGAAGTGTGCACACTTCCCTAGTAAAATATAAAATCTTTGTAAATATAAACTGTAGCTATCATCGTATTTTTTTTGTAAGTAAAGGGACTGTATATACAATCCGTTTTATTCTCCCTCGATTTCTCACGTCCGGACAGTGTAGGAAGCGGGTTGGATCGATTATCGATTGGGATTAGAGATCTATTTTCGGCCCTCTACATTTGGCGCCCGAATAGGGACGTGAGACTTCGAAACTGGGAGCGTGACTGAATTGGATTGCAGTCCATACCCAATTAGTGTGACAAGTAGTTTGATTGATTTTTCCCTCCTCCTATCTTTTTACTAACTTGGGAACAATGGCTGTAGCGGAAACATTGAATGAAGAAGTAGTGCGATTGAGACTGGAGTTGAGAAAGAAAGAAGAGGAGTGTGAAATGTTACGGGGAATGATGGAGGGAATGGAGAATAAAATAAAAGGGATGAATGAAAAGACTGATAGGATGAAGAAGGAAATGGGAGACCGACAGGATCAGACGGACCGACGGATGCAGGACCTGTATGACATGATGAAGGGGTCAGGACCGGCCCTAGGACCCTCGACCTTGACACCTGCTCCGACTGAAGGGGATAAGACTAATGGGATCAATGGGAGTGTGTGCGAGTCTAGAGAGGATAGGGTGATTATGAGTGATAGGAAGGACGGAGAATGGAAGAGAGTTGAATGCAAGAGAATAAGGAAGAGTGGTGCAAAGGGGAAGGATAGGAAGGTAAGAGGCAAGAGTGTGGACTCATTGTACTCGGATGAAGGAGAGAGTGATGGTATGATTGATATGAGTGAGAGTGAAGGCAGCTCAAGTGAGAGTGAAGTGAATGTGGGAAAGGGTATTTTGATAAGGGAAGTGCCAAAGATAGATAGATTTAGGTTACATGGTGGGAAAAGTGTGGAAGAATTCTTCGGGGAATTTGAGCGATATTGTAAGCTCAAGTACCCGGAGAATAAGGGATACTGGATGAATGTTTTGGGGGAATGTTTGGAGGGAAAAGTATTGGAGTTTTTCCGCGTGATTACAAGTGTGGGGGAACCAAGGTACGATGTGGTGAAGAAGCGGATGATTGGACAGGTGAAACGAATGAGAGTGTGAAGTATAAAAGGGTAAATGAATTTGAGAAGGCTCGAATGGGGAAGAGTGAAAGTGTGAATATGTATGCACATAGGCTTGAGAGTATGGCAAGAACGAGGTATGGTGATGATGATGTAAATGAATGTAAACCACTCATGAGGAAGTTTTTGGACACGATCCCACGAAAGGTGAGTGAATGGCTGGGTGGAAAGAGAAAGGAGAGAGTGAGACTGACAGGTGAACGGTTGATGTGGGAGGATGTGTTGGAACTGTTAGAAGATGGACGATTTGATGATGAAAGCGATCTAGAAGAGGATGGATGGTACAGTGTGAAGTTTGGGGGTAAGAAGCCCAGGAGCTTTCATCCACCCCAGCAGTTTGTCAGCTACAGGGATGCCCTGAAGGCTGCACCAGCTGGAGTGATGTCAAACTTCCTGGGCCGGCAGAATGGATGGGCAAATGGAGGGTGGTCGAATGGAAGGGGGCAGATGAATTTCAAGCGTAGGAACGGATATATGAGAGAGAAACCGAGGTATGTCCCAGCAAATGAGAGACCGAATGGTGTGAGAAAGATTGTGGAATGTCGTCGGTGTGGAAGGAAAGGTCATATGTTGGCAGAATGTAGGTGGACATCTGGTGCGTGTTTTGGGTGTGGTAAGAAAGGGCATATGATAAAGGATTGCCAGGAAAGTGTGAAAGAGTGCTTCGAGTGTAAAGAAATAGGCCATTTGAAGAAAGATTGTCCGAGGTTGAATGGTGGAGCAACTGCTGGGGAAAGTATGAAATATGCATGTGGTAATTGTGGAAAGGCTGGTCATTATGCAAGGATGTGTCGTGACCAGAGGAATGTATGTAGCTATTGTGCGATGGAAGGACATTCAAGTGAAAAGTGTTGGATTAGACTGAGAGCGCAAGGTGTGAATGGAAAGTCTGAAGCGGGAAACTGAATGGTAAGAGGGTACCTGCTGAAGTATCCTCTGGGTGCATGAGTGTGAGTAATGTGTTGGTAAGTCTGTCTAGTGTGAAAGTGCTGTCTGGTAGGAAGTATGAGTGTCTGAGTGTGAAGGTGGAGTTGAATGGAATTGAGTGTTTGGCTTTAATAGATTCTGGATGCAAGGCGAGCTTGGTGTATAAATATGTGTATGACAAGTTTAGCGAGAAAGCCCTCCTGTCTGAGTGCAAGGGTAGTTTAGTAGGTATTGGTAATAGGAGAGTGCCTGTGATTGGAATGATAAGGTCACCTGTTCGAATGCATGGTATGATGATGAATGAATGTGAATTTTCTGTGATTGATAAGGTGAGTAGTGAGTATGGTGTGATTTTGGGCTATGATTTTATGAAAATGAATCGTATGGTTGTGCATCCTGCGAGTGATCAGATTGAGAGAAAGATTGGTAAAAATGGGGTGTATAAGTTGTATGTAGGGAAAGATGGTAGCGTTTTGAGGAGTGTGTTTACTGGTATTGAGGTGACTGCTATGGAGAGTGTAAGGCTTGTGAAGGGTGAAAGGGTGTCTGTTAGAGTGAGTTGGAGTAAGGATGTTAGTTTGAATGTGAGTGAGAACACTGTGATATTGGATGGAAAGGATGCGTGTTATAAGGTAAGGCGTGTTGCTTGTGTGTTTGATGGCTTGATGAGAATGAATGATCCTTTTGTATGTGTGCAGGCAGACCCCAGTGTGAAAGGGCAGGTGAGGGGAATCCAAGTCGGAGATGTACTGGGCCACCTCTCCACTGTCAATGAGGTAGGTATGGATGATAGTACGGATATCAGGGTGAATGTTGCAAATGAAAAGACATGTGAATGGATGTATAATGAGGTGAAGGACATGGTGAAATTGGATGGATGTTTGACTGAGTATGAAAGGGAGGATGTGTATCGAATGATATTTGAGCGAAAGGGAGCCCTCAGTAACGGTGATCTGGATTTCGGGGTTGCAAAGCTCCCGGAATTCAAGATTGTCCTGCAGGAGGACTCCCCAATCTATCAGCGGCCGAGGCATTTCCCACGTCCGGTTGCTGAAGAGATTGAGGAGCAGTGTTTGGAATTGGAGCAATTGGGGGTGATTGAGGAGAGTGAGAGTGCATGGAATAGTCCAATTGTACCTGTACATAAGCCGGATGGAAGATTGCGTCTGTGTGTGGATTATCGAAAGGTGAATGAAAGGACTGTGAAAGAAAGGTTTCCGATGTGTGTGGTATCTGAGTGTGTGTATAGTATGCATGGGATGGAGTGGTTTACGAAGCTGGATCTGGTACGGGGGTATTACCAGATGCCCATTGCTGAGGAGAGCCGGCCAGTAACTGCCTTCTCTTCCTCAAAGAGGCATTACCAGTTCCGGAACCTCAGCTTTGGGTTGGCTAATGCTCCCGGAGCCTTCCAGCGGGCAATGAATGTTGTGTTGAGTAAGTTTGCGAGTAAGAATGTGATTGCGTTTATAGATGATATTTTGTTATGACTGAGACTTTTGAGGAGCATATGAGATTGGTGAATGATGTGTTGAGAACGTTGGAGAGTGTTGGTGTGAAGGTGAAAGTGGCGAAGTGTGAATGGTTTGCGAAAGAAGTGGAATTCCTTGGGCATATGGTGAGTGAGAATGGATTGCGTAAATCATCGAAGTATGTTGAGAAGGTGCGAATGTTTCCTAAACCGGTGACTGTGAAGCAACTGAAGTCATTTTTGGGTTTCATTGAGTTCCAGCGAAAGTTTATACGTGATTGTTCTGGTGTGAGTAAGCCTCTGACTGAGTGGATGGGCAAGAAAGGTAGTACGGTTGTCAAGTGGAATGATAAGATGAATGAGGCGTATGAGAGACTGAAGGAGGCAGCGGCTGAAGATGTTGAATTAGCTTACCCAGATTATAGTGTAAATGCTAAAATGCTTGAATTGTATACAGATGCGAGTGGGTATTGTATGGGAGGTTTTCTGATGCAAGAGCAGCGTTTGAATGGAGAGAATGTCAGGCGAATAATTGGGTATGTATCCAAGGCTATGAATGTTGCAGAACGAAAGTATTCGACTGTGGAACGAGAGCTGGCTGCGATAAGATATTGTTTGAAAGTGTTGCGTCCATTTTTGTATGGTGTGAGGTTTGTGATAAAAACCGATCATCAACCTCTTGTGTATCTGCAGCGTATGAAGTGGGCTGATAGTAGGATTGCAAGGACTTTGGAAGATTTGAGTGACTTTGACTATGTGATTGAGTATGTGCCTGGTGAACGGAATGGAGTGGCTGATTTGATGTCAAGGTATCCTGGTACGAATGATGAAAATGTGTGTGGAGTGAGTGATCCTGAGTATTTGCCGAAAGGAATTATGAATGGAAAAGAGAGTAAGGGTGGTGGTGATTCCTTGTTTGAGAGTGTATGGAATGGTTTGCAAGATTTGAAGAGTGATGGAGTAGATGTGAGTGCCCGATAGTGTAGATGATTTAAGGAAGGAGGTAATGAATGAAGTGTGTAGTAAGCCTGAAAGCATTGGTATGGCAAAGGTGCGGAACTTCATGAAAGAATTGAGAGCGATGTGTATGCAAGGGGTCCCGCCATTTCAGGAAGTGTTGATTGTAGTGAGTCGTTTGTATGGAGTGATTGTTTATGTGCACTTTGGTGGTGAGATGCCGATTGTGTACAAGGATGAGAAGATGAAGGGTTTGAATCCTAATGTGGTACATCTGCAATGTTTGAGCAGTGTGCATTACAATTGGGTGATTGAAAACTGTTCATATATAAGAGAGAAGAATGATTGTCTGGATGAAGATGAGTGTGTGTTGAGTGATGATATGGGAGTTAATGACAGTGTGGATATCAGTGCTGATGTTGGTGTGCTTGTTCCTTCTGTGTATTGCGAACATGGTGGACCTGATATGATGGAAGCGAGAGTGAAAGTTAGTGAAAGGTTGTTCTGTGGTTTGATTGATACTGGAGCGCAAGTGTCTTTAGTGAATGAGAATATTCTGAGTAAGTATGAAGGTTTAGATGTTGCGAGCATAAACCTGTGAAGTTACGGATAAGTGGATTAGGGAATGGCATGATAGTGGCATGGGAACAGGTTAGTCTGAAAGTGAGTTTGGGTAATGGTGTGAATGTGAAGCATGACTTTGTGATTCTGAAAGGTGAGCAAATGCCTTGTTGTTTCTTGCTTGGTGTAGACTTTATGAGATTAAATGATTTGTCTTTGGATGCTGATAAGGATTGTCTTATGAAAGGTGAATGTGAGGTGATGAAGTTGAATGAGTGTGCAAAGAATGTTGTCAAGTTTTGCGGTATGATTGAGTTGGTCATGGATGATGAGAATGAGATTTTAAGTGATGATGATATTCTAGAGATGCAAGAGATGTGTCCTTTTGTTAGTGAGTTGAAGAGGTGTGTAATGATGCGTGTTGATTTGAATGAATGGCCAGAGTGTTTAAGTGATTTTAAAAGGTATGCTAAGGATTTTGTTGTTTGTATGGATGTTGTATATTTTGTGAGGCATGTGAAGGGTGGTGATGATATGTATGTACCTGTGATGTCCTTAGTTGGTATGATTGGTCTGGTGAAGGTTGTGCATGATAATTATGGGCATATGGGTAAGTTTAAGCTGTGGGAGTGTATGAAGGAGCATGTGTTCCACCCGTTTCTGAGAACTGTTGTGAATGATGTTGCAACTACGTGTGAAAGGTGTCAGAAGCGAAAGGTGCAAGGTGTGCAAGTGAAACCACCGATGTTGAAAGTTGATGCGAAAGAACCGTTTGAATTGGTAGTGATTGATTGTGTGTCTTTGCCGCGTACGAGTGCTGGGAATGTTGGTATGGTTGTGATGGTTGACCATAAAAGTAAGTTTGTGTATGCAGCGCCTGTGAGAGATAAAGGGAGTGTGACTGTTGCGCATGTGGTTGAGCAGTTGTTTTTTCCTATGTGTGTATGGAAGCCTAGAAGATGTCTGAGTGATAATGGGCCTGAATTTGTAGGGGAAGTGTTTGAGCAAATGTTGAGAGAGAATGGTGTGGAGCATGTGAGAACAACTCCGTATGTACCGTCTTAAAATGGATTGGCTGAACGTACTATAAGAACCTTGTGTGAGATGTTGAGAATGATGAGTACGACAGTGAATGACTGGGATGTGTGTCTGGGGAGAGTGTTGTGGGCGTATAATTCAACTGTGCATAGTGCAACTGGAATGTCCCCATGTCAGTTTGTGATGAATTTTGAAAGGCGAGTGAAAGATAGGTTTCGTTTGAGTGAAAGTGAGCAGAGTGTATGGCGTGAGGCGCATGAAAGGTTCCATTCATTTGAATTAGGTACAAAAGTATTGAAGGTGAAAGAAGTGAAGGGTAGGTTGAATGTATCAAAGATGAGTGAGAAGTTTGATGGACCTTATAGAGTTGTGAGGGTTTGGGAAAATGGAGTGACATATGTTTTGGAGAGTTTGAATGACGGCATGACTGAGAGAGTGCGGGCTCATCAGAGTCAGATAAGGAGATGGAGAGAACCTCCTGACTACCTGGTGAGCCATCCGGTGTATGGACTGTGTAGAGAAAGAGGTAAAGTGCATGATGATGAGATTGAATGTGATAGAATGGATCTGTCTGGGAAAGAGCTAGTCTTAGTCTCGAGGAGTAGAAAGCGTACAAAGAAGGGTGAAAGGAAGAATGCAAGTACGAATGAAAGTAAGTCTGAGCAGAGTGTTTCTGGTATGGGGGATCTTGAAAGGGAGATTGAGTTTTTGCGTAAACAGGTGAGTGATTTGGCTGGTATAAGTAGACGAGTGAGTGAGCTGCCTGTGCCTGATTTTTCTGGTTTTGGGAACAGTATGAATGATAGTGTGTTTGGGCAGAATGAACCTAGTGTGGCTGATTTTTCGGGTTTTATGAATGGTAATAGTGGGGGTGAGTTTGATGTAGTGAATGATGAAGTGGCTGATTTTTCAGGTTTCTGGTGGGAACCAGTCAAAGGGGTTTCTGGTATGCCTGTTGAGAATACAGGGGATGTGAATGACCTGTCTGTTTCGCAAGAATGTACCTTGAGTTGGATGAGAGCTGTGAGTGAGGAGCTGATGAATGGGGGTATGAAGAGTGAGGGTTCTGAACGGAAGAGTATGAAAGAATTCTGTCGTGAGATGGGAGAACTGGTAATGAGGGCTAAGAGTATGGTTGATGAGATGATAAATAGTGACGATGAGACTGACAGGACGACTGACGAACAACCCCGACTAATTGCTACGCGTAGCCAGGGACCAGTAGACGAGTGTGAATGGGTGCAGAAGGGTGCGATTGAGCACAAGTGGTACCGTGAAGAGTGATTGAAAGGGTTTAGTGAGTGGCTGGTCGAATGGCTTAAGGAAGGAGGGGTGTGGTGGGACAAATGTGAGTGTGTGTAAAAGGGACATTCTCCCACCCCTTTTCTCAGTACCCTCTCCCTCCCTCTGTAAGAATGTGTGTGAATGGGAATGGGTTTGTTTTATTTTTGTTTAATTCATGTATAAAATGATTACCATGTTTTTCTTTCTTTCCAGGCGTTATTCTGGAAAGATAATAGCTAATTTTAAGATATCACTCTAATAAGATATTACTTTGTATTAAGAAAATTTAACGAAGCGTTATTCTGGAAAGAGGTAAGCTAGTCAATGTATTTTCGGGTAATGCCCACTTATTAGTTTCGCCATCCATGTATAAATAAATGGGTCACTGAAGGAGGATATATCTCTTCTTCAGAGAGAGTGGAAGTGTGGACTGGAAGCAAGAGGGGTTCTGTAGAAGAGTGCTCCACCCAGCCCTGAGAGGAGGGCTTTCGTGTCTCTATCCACCTGAACCGCCATACCTGCCTTCGTTGACAATCCTGCCTCCTTCTAGTTAACCAACTACCACCCACCTCCAGCAAGACATAGCGCGTGTCCCCTTTTCGTTCGGTTGTGGTTGTGTTTTTTGTTTTGTCTAGAATTTACGTAAATTGTTGTATCCGCCCGTTATAAGATTCTCGTTTGGTATCATTATTTTTATTTGGGAATTTAGCCTCATTTTGAAGTGTGCACACTTCCCTAGTAAAATATAAAATTTTTGTAAATATAAACTGTAGCTATCATTGTATTTTTTTTGTAAGTAAAGGGACTGTATATACAATCCGTTTTATTCTCCCTCGATTTCTCACGTCCGGACAGTGTAGGAAGCGGGTTGGATCGATTATCGATTGGGATTAGAGATCTATTTTCGGCCCGCTACAGGAGGAGATCCCTCCCCTCCTTGTACTGCCTCAAAGCCCTCAGCCGTTTGAGGGGGACCTTGCATAGGGGTGGATTCAGGTTCGGTGCTTGGCAGCGAGCCCTACTGTCTGAGGCTGGGTCTCCTCAAGGACCATGTCTATCACAGGAGAGGCCTCCAGTTGGCCATCCCCTCCCAGGACATCGCAGGTCCCCTTGGCAGCGTCAAGAGTCTTTTTTGAGGACACAAGCCTTAACCCCGGCAAGGTTCAATATCCTTGACAACAGGTCTTTTGAGGGAAGCAACCGAAGGAACCTGGCTTCCCTCTCCCCCCTAAGGGGATTTGCCCTACCGAGCCGCTTCGATGGGGAGCGGCTGGCTAAGGGCTGCCTGCTGGCTTTCTTGGATGTCCCCATGGAAAGAAAAGAGGGGACTTTCCCTGGAAAAAGGGAGGTGCCCGAAAGCACCAACAGAGAAGGGGGTGAGGGGGAGTCCCCTACACCCGTAGGCGTAGGAGAGGAGTAAGCCTCCTCTCCGGTTAAAGAGGTATGGAGGGTCCCCTGCGCAAGCACAGGGGGGTGGGACCTCCATCTTTTCTGTGGAGCTGCACGAGGGCGGCTCCATTGTTTTAGGGGAAATTAAGGGGAGATGGGTTTTTTTTGCATCATTGGGCATGGTGACCCTCTTTGTTTTACGAGACGCAATCGCTCACCGCCTCTTGCAGTAGCCCGCACTGCAAGAGGTGCTTACAGGCCCAGCAGAGCCAGGCGCCGCCATTTGGGACCACCCCTCCCGCCTGGTGGCCTGGCAGTTCTTCTGCATGGCAGCTCCACCTTGAACGTGGCGTAAAAAAGATAGATTTTGAAGACAAGAGGAAAAGGGATGTGAGGAAGGTATGGGTGTGGATGAAGCAGGTTGTTAAAAGCCAACCACCCCAGACCGGAGCTCAGGGGTTAGGGAACATTGTCCCCTCCCCCCTCAGCCCCGATCCGGGACGATTGGCTGAGAAGAAGGTTAGCTTCTACCCTGTGAAATTAGAGGCTGACCAGAGAAAGTTGTGGGAGAGGTTGTATGAAAAGCGACGAGGTAGGATAGGAATACAGGCTATCTGAAGGAAGGAAGAGAGGCTAAGCTGGGGCCGGACGGGGCGCTGGATCCAGTCAGCACGGCGGCCAGGATGGCAAATTGCCGCGCCCCTTACGGGGCTGATAACATCCCTCCACTCTGACTTTACACCATTTAGCACTACCCTTTGCTTCCTGTCTTTCAGCCACTCAGCTATCCAAGTTCATTTTTAATTTATGAACTAGTCTCCTATGTGGTACCTTATCAAATGCTTTACTAAAATCAAAGTAAATTATATCTACATTCTCTCCCTTATCTACTTGATCTGTTACGAACTCCAGAAAGTCTAGTAAATTAGTCAAACATGATCACCTGATCTAAGCCCATGCTGAGCATCGCTGATTAACCCCTCCCTCTCTAGATGTTGGCAAATCCCTTTTTTAACTATTTTCTCAAGAATTTTACTGACTAGAGGAGTTAGGCTAACCGGTCTAAAGTTATTTGGATCCTCTTTACTACCCTTCTTGAAAATGGGGACTACATTCGCTCTCTTCCAATCATTGGGTATTTCTCCATATTCCAGTGACCTAGTATACAACTTCTCAGAGCTATTGAGATACTTTCTACCGATTCTTTAAGTATCCTAGAATGAATATTATCAGGGCCGGAGGCCTTGGTAGTATCTAACTCACCTATTAGTACTTTTATCATCCTCCAATCCACACTAATGGTAGTAAACACCTCTTTCCCTGACCCATGAGTACTATACATAAGACTATTTAGTTTCTCCTTTGTAAATACTGATGCAAGATGACCATTACTACCTCAACTATTTCCTCATCAGTTTCTCTTACAACCCCTTCATATTTGATAGGCCCTATTTTAACTCTGCCAGACTTATTATTAATTTTATAGTAACTAAAGAACTTTCTAGGATCTTTGTTGCTATCCTGAGCTAATTTAATTTCTGACACCCTTTTGTTCTTCTTTATAATCTTATTTAACTCATTCCTAGCCATTCTATAATCACTTAAATTTTGAATATTATTTTGTACCTGTAATTTTTTGTATGCCCTTTTCTTCTCTGAAATTTTTCTAGCTATCTCCTGATTCCACCATAATGGTTTCCTACTTTTGTTCCTAATGGCCTTCATTGGGATACATTGTTCTTGGACTACATTTATTATATGCTTGAAAGTATCCCACATACCACAAGCATTTTTACCTCTGAATTCTACATCCCAGTCTACCAAATTTAGCAAGCTTCGGAGTTTTACATAATCTCCCTTATGAAAATCTGGAACTCTTACAGCATTCTCTACCCTTCCCTGCTAAAAATGGGGTAACTATATCCAAATGGCGATTGAGAAGACACAAGCCTTTGCAGTTCCTCCCACTTTACTAGGAGTCCACAGCAATGAATGAAGGAATATGATCTCTTCAAAGAGAAGACCATCCCAGTAATGCCCATACACTTACTAGAAACATAACTTCAGGCGCTGTCGCCTTCAAGGACTTATTAGGGGAGGTTGGGCTCACTATGAATCTTTCACTCCTCTTTTCTGGGCGGCAGCTTTAAGAGACTCAGAGGACAGCTTCACAACTACCTTTAAGTGGTTGTCTAATATGAGTCTAATAACTCGGTGGAGATACACAGTCATTTCGCCTTATAAGAAACAGTCATGCTGGGTGAGAGCTGAGGCTTAGTGTGAACCCTTTGTGTCATCAGTCAGTTCTATCAGGGGAGTACCTAGGGGGGAGGGGGAGGCAGAACCCGCAGAAGCGTTCCAAGTGGACATGGACTTCCTGTAAGCATACAACTTCACATGCAGTGCTGGGAGTGCCTTAACCTTGTAGAATGAGAGGTATTCCACAATTTTCTTCTCCAGGAGCTATGCACACACTATACTTAATACTTGCTTCAGTTGGATGGCTGAAGCAAAGTACACCAAGCAGTCAGAACCTGTGTGGACAGAAGAGTAAGTTTGGAAGGGGCTAGAAGGGGAGGAATAAAGGAAAGTAGAGATAGGCAGCGGGTCCACTAATGAGTAGGGTGGGTGATCACCATTATTATCATACCCTGATGCTAGGGGATCCCAGGATGGTGTGTAGTCCACTCAGACACCATATCTAGCAAACTAAATTCTATCCAAGTGAGAACAGTTCGTCTTGGTAGAAAGTGCAGGCAGCAATAACTTTTCCAGGTTCTATCAGAGAATTCATGTCAATCCAGTGACATAAGGGCTTTCCTAATTTGTGCTCAGGCCAGGAGGCTGTGAAACTCCTCTAGGTACCAAGTTAACAGGCTACACAGGGTACTCCGCTGCAAGGACAGTGTGTAGCAAAAGAATAAAGAATATCACAAAAAGATAAATCATGTTTTACGTCATAAATAAGCAACTAGATGAAATTCTACAACACTTTAGCAGGAGTAATTTAGTTAAAATATAAAGAAATAAAAAACTAACAGCACATATCTGGGTATAGCATTAAAACTACCCATTATTTAGTTAATCCCCCTAAAAACAGCTCAATGATGACATTTTGTACAATAGGCCATTAATAATTTGAATTATTAGTGCTTTCTAATGTTTCAAGTTAATGAGTAAAATTTAAAAATATTAAGCTAAACTAACCAGCTCAAAGGAATCTAAAAATATAAAAAAACTTACGTAATTAGAAATGTTCCAGGAAACAGTACAAAAACAGAGAGAGGAAAGAAATACAACTTAGAGGCTTCCATAATCAGGCTTGTTTCTTTATTACTTAGTGACACTTAAATATCAATAATCTGGAAATAGATATGACTAAAGATAAAAATGCATTGTATAATATTACTTTGCAAATGCATTGTCATTAAATGAGACAATGCACAAACCTACCAAATTATATTTCAATTCTATACTTTAGTAGACAGATATTGGAACTAGTGCATATTAGAACCAATATATATATATATATATATATATATATATATATATATATATATATATATATATATATATATATATATATATATATATCACCTGGTGTGTCAGGCCAAGCAAATCTATAAATCTATATTTATGATGTAATAAAATAAAACACCTAACTTTTACCAATTTTTTTTTATTACATTTCACTTTGCAATATATTTGTCACTTGAATTCATTCATGTTTATTGGTTGTAGCTAACTAAGCTCCTTATCAAGCTCTCGGAAGGAGCTCTTCTCACAGTCACAAGAGGATATATCATTAGCCAGCTTTCCAAACACAAACAAAATTTGCATATCAATCAGATATTTTAATTGTAATCCCCTGCTTTAAAAGAGAATGGAAAATTTACTTTATTAATTCTAGTTTGGCTTTATAAATCAAGAACTATTTGCAATGGAGCAATTATAATTATGCGGTTAAAAAACCAATATTGTAGCTAACTAAGTTCTTCATCAAGCCCTTAGAAGCTCTTCTCACAGTCATGAGAGGATATTGCATAAGCCAGTCTTTCTAAGGAAAATAAAAATTTGCGTATCAATCAGCTATTTTAATTGTTATCCCTGCTTTCAAAGAGAATGAAAAACTTAATTTTTCCATTCTAGCTCAGCATTATAAATTAAGTATTATTTACAATGGTGCAATTATAATTATGCTGTTAATTTGCGGTAAATTTTCCATTCTCTTTGAAGGCAGGGATAATATTTAAGATAGCTGATTGATAAGCAATAGTGCATAATTATAATTATGCCTTTGCAAATAATTCTCAATTTATAAGGCTGAGCAAGAATGGCGAAAAAAAATTTTCATTCTCTTTGAAAGCAGAAATAACAATTGAATTAGCTGATTGATACGCAAATTTTTTTTACGTTAGATATTGTTTTCTATGAAAGCAATGATGATAGTGATATGCACTATTACCCAAATATTGATCATAATGATAACCTTCCTAATTTAAGATATAGAATTCTACTTCCAGAAAATCTAAATTTCATAAAAGTCTAAACTTAGATTTGCTTGGAGAAAATAACTAAATGAACAAATTTATATTTATACCAGTCAAATAACAAACAACACAAAGGGCATAAGCTGCCAAAAAAACAATTTAGCCTAAGATTAGGCTATTTGCTTAAAAACAAAAAAAATGACAACAGAAACAACCAAAATTGAAAAACAGGTAGATCCAGTTTATCAAATTGTAAGCTTCAAAACTATACAGTATTTATGAGTTTGTTGCCTTCACGTTTTTATATTCTTTCTACCTTTATTACGCCTCTATGTTCTAATCCTTCCAAAATTGATAAACAAAAACAGCAAAAGGAGAAAAATAAAGAACATGCTCCAGCATGAGAGGGAGGTCCATCCCCCCCCTGGCGCTGGAATAGTATTCTAAATCCTTAATACTTCGTTTTACACATTTCTCTCTCTTACTCCCATCTCTAATTGCTCCTTTTTCACTATTTTCTAAGTCAACTCTAAGATCAACAAATTTTTTTTGTTTCCAAATTGAGCTACTTTGAAATTCAATCAAGTGCATTTCAAATCATCCATGTCTATCCAATGAAA
Source organism: Ceratothoa steindachneri (assembly GCA_963969495.1). Lineage (NCBI taxonomy): Eukaryota > Metazoa > Arthropoda > Malacostraca > Isopoda > Cymothoidae > Ceratothoa > Ceratothoa steindachneri. The sequence continues at coordinate 80,323,826 of OZ018335.1, forward strand.
ACATTTGCAAGTTTAGTTCATCCAGTTTGATACTGTCTGGACACTTAATGAATTTTGCCATCTCTTCCAGTTCTCTAAACCTAGCAAATCTTGCAAAGAACTGCCCAACACTTGCCTCAATAATTTTTACAAACAGCTTTTTAAGACATTGGCGGTCTGTTATGTCATATTTTGCGAGATCATTGATGTACCTCTTTGTGTTTGGAAAGTATCTGAATTTCTCATCATTCTACATTCTTCTTAAAAACCTCTTTAAAAAAAAACCAGTAACCTGTGCTTTCGCGTGCCAAGGGTTGCCTGCCCCTGAGATAGACAGATCAATGTGAGATGTTGTACCAGTTTGAAAATGAAGGTGAGTTGGCTGGCATTCACTTAGTATATCGAAGGGATTATTCTCTAGGAATGACGCTACTATCTTTCCCTTATGGGTGGTAATTGAATCTCCCCAGAGAGTATGTCTGGCATTGTAGTCTCCAAGTATTAGGAATGGTTCTGGGAGCTGATTTGCCAGTGTTTCTAGTTGTCTCTGGTCTATTTGACTATCTGGGGGAATATATATGTTGCATACACTGTAAAGTTGATCCAGTTTGATCTGAATTGCCATGACTTGCAAATTTGTGTCCAGAGTTATTCTGTCCTAGGGTGTCCCATCTCTTATCAAAATTGCAATACCCCAGGCATGTCTGTCTCTTGGGCCATGTTTGTTTAAAAGACTATATCCAGCAGGAGGTCTTAATTCATGTAAGCCTTCCATGGTTTCCTGGATACACGCACAACTGCAATTTGTGGCCTTGAGTAGTAACCTTAACTGATGGTAGTTAGCACAGTATCCACGTATATTCCATTGAATAATAGACATCTTAGAGAAAAAGGAAGTCTATTTTACTTCCACCGGCTCTTCTTCTCTTTCTTCTTTGGTCTTTGTTCTTTAGGTTGTTGAGTTTTGTTGGGATCTATCTTAGTTATATCTTTATCTTTTCTCATTTTATCATATTTCAGTTCTGTTTTTTTCATGTAATGTGGTAGCAGGTTCTAGGGATCAAAGGAAGAGTCCTGTGTCCTGAAACCTGTACTCTTAATTTCTGTATGGTGTTTAGATTTCACTGTCTCATGGTTATTATTTGACTCTTGTTTTGAGTCTTTTGTTTTCATTGCTTTTTTTCTATTTATGGGGTTTCTTCATTTTCTCTTGTCATTTGGGGTTTTTCTGGTTGTATTTCTGATGTTGGTTGGGCCAAGTCAGCCTGTGACGTGTCTGCAGGTGGCGGCGGCTTAAGGTCATCCTCAGGACAGTCCATGTCTCCACCATCTACAGAGTGCCCATGGCCATCAGAGTAATCCATCCAATTTTGCTTTAAGTTTTCCTCTGCATATTTTCCTTTCTTTTTTTTCTTCAGGAAATTTGCAAGGATTGCAAAATTCTCCTTTTTGTTTGCTCTGGAGTTTTGCATTTGGTTGATAGGTGAGAGTCTTTTGTTTTCAAAAATTCACTTTCCACACCTCGAGGAGGGATAGGGGCTTTCCACACCTCGAGGAGGGATAGGGGCTTTCCACACCTCGAGGAGGATTAGGGGCCCGAGAACACCCACCTGTAGATGACTCAAATGCTGTTATGCAGTTATCAGTAGTCATCCCAGAAGTCACAGTCGCCGATGCTCGGTTATCGCCATCTCCATTATGTGATGCAGGGCTAACCCTACATCCACTTGCATCCTCTTCTGCAGATGATGGTGTTATCTCTTCATCATCTGTATCCGAAGTGGTATAGGTACAGTTGTGCCAACATCAGCCCTCTCTCTACGAAGAGTCAGCATTTCTTTTCCATTTGCACTCCCCTTAGCAGATGGGGTGCTGCCCATCCTCCAGGTGTCTTCCGTGGAGGTATAGCCACCATTGACATGAGAGCCTGAGCTTAAGAGTTGCTGCTATGTTGAGAGTTGGCTACTTTTGGTCTTTCACAGTTCTTCAATGCTGCTGCTAATGTAATTCCTTCTCTCACAAAAATAGATAATGCTTTTTGTCTTTCTTCCTTGAATTTTATTCTCTCTGTTTTTATTGCTAGTATTTCCCTTTCTAGTAGGTACTTATCACAGGTTCTATCCTTTGCAGTATGGGGGCCGCTACCATTGACACATGTTGGCCCTCTCTGGCATTCTTCAGAGCCATGTTCTGGTAGTCCACATACCACACAGATAATATATCTGTTCCTGCAGTAGGTACCAACATGGCCAAATTTCTGGCATTTATAACATCATCTAGGTAGAGGTATGAATGGTTTCACTTTTGTCAGCATTCCTGGTCTTAATTGTACTTCATCAGGTAGATCCAGTTTATCAAATTGTAAGCTTCAAAACTACAGTATTTATGAGTTTGTTGCCTTCACGTTTTTTTATTCTTTCTACCTTTATTACGCCTCTATGTTCTAATCCTTCCAAAATTTCTTGCTCTGTATAATCTAAAAGTTCTCTTTGTTTTATTATTCCTTGACTTGTATCAAACTTGTGATTGTTCTCAACTATAACATCTATACCACATATGGTTTTAAGTTCTTTCATTTTCTCACTTTGTTCTTTGCTGCATACTTGAACAGTCACCATCTTATCTCTATTGGAGTATGTCTTAGTTGATTCTCCACCTAAGAACTTTTCAACATCTCCTATCAAATTTTAAAAAGTTTATCATACTGATGTCTGTCTCATCTGTCTTTAATTTTACTATAAAAAATTGTGCCAAATATTGTGTTCCTCCAATTTGGTGTAGTATTATCATGTACATTTCTTTTCTTAACTTTCTCAGGCTACTTCCCAGTAGCATTGAAACCAGAGATGGCCTGGTGACCACCACTCCTTGGGAGGCTTGCTCGATTTGGCTCAATGCCCCAACCTCCCGATGCACCCCTTAGAACATCAGCGCTGCCAGCAGTAGTCCCTTCTTGCTCATGGGAGGAGGGGACTACCAAACATTTTGCTTTAGAGGACTTTTCATTGTTTTTGTTTTTTGATTTGGTTCACAGCTTCTTATTTATTCAAAACTACCCTCAGCCAACCATTCCACCACAGATGTCATTTTCTTAGCAGAAAAGCAACATCAACAGCCAAGACGGCCAGCTGATGACATTCCCCTATCCACCACCCAGGATATGCGCCCAGTAGGAGTATTCTCTTCCCTGGGTGGGGAGAGAATCAAAGGACTTCTTGCAATCTAGTTATATGATATCTACATTCTCCTGTTTGTCTAAGGCATTTCAAGGTCTGCTAGATATTATAACAGTTGAGTGAGGCAAGACCTTTTCTGTGTGAATCTGTGTTGGTGGTAACTGAGTATAGTGTGTGTTTCAAGATGTTCCACTATGTCTTTCCTAATGAGTCTTTCCAAAATTTTACATGGTACATATGTAAGACTCACCGGTTTATAATTCAGAGGATCAGTTTTTTTTGCCATTCTTGAAGATTGGGGTAACATTGGCATGATACCAATCATCAGGTACTATGCCGGTCCTGAGGGATTCTGTAAAAATCCTCCACAAAGGAGGTGCCAGGCTTGCACTACATTCTTTAAGTACACTAGGGTGGACACCATCAGGACCCAGTGCTGAGTTGGACCTCAAATTTTCAAATGCTACCTTCACATCCTCTGGTGAGAATTCACAGTTTTGTAGTCCTACGCCTACAAATGTCTGAGTGGGTTCTGGTATATGGTCATCCTCCCTTTGAAAAAACCTTTTGGAATTCTTGGTTTAGTAATTCTGCAGCCTCTAGGCTTGTGGTAGTGAGGGAAGTGTATGCAGTTTTCAGCTGGGTTACCTCTTCTTTTATTGTAGTTGTTGCAACAATATGAATAAAAGGTACTTGGATTAACTTTCACTTCATGTGCCAGCTTCTGTTCAAAAGTAAACTTTGCCTGTCTTACTGCTGTGGTAGCTATGTTTCTTTTCAAACAATAGTGCTGATACCTGTGTACAGTATTCCTTTTGAGGTATCTCTCCCATGCTTTTCCCTTAGCATCAATTTTTCTCCTCACCTCCACTGTCAACCACTTAGGCTTACACTTACCCGTTGGACATAATAGTACTTTTGGTATATATCTTTCTGTGGCTTTGTTATATTTTCATAGTAGGTTTTTCCACATCTCCTCCACTGGTTTATTTTCAAGCAATTCATCCCAATTTACCATATTGAGGTACTAATTTATCTTCCAATAGTCACCTTTGTAGTAATTGAATTTAATGGATCTGTTCATGGCAGGAATACTACTTTCCAAACTGAAGTTAAAAACCAAAACAGCATGATCACTAGTATGACTTGACCAATCTACTTCCCTAAAGTTAAAGTCTCTGCACAGTAATATTTGGTCTACATTAGTGTTACTCATTGACTTAATTGCCTCTCTAACCCCCTCATTATATTCAGTTTGTGACCCAGGTGGCCTATATATACACCCAAGGAGTACTTTCTTATTGTTAATGTACACTGTAATTGTCACTGATTTAACATTGCCCCAAGCTTCATTTTTTGGTTATTGTATAAGTTAAACTTTTATGAACCATTAATAATACACCCCACCATCTGTACCTCTATCCCTTATGTAAATATTAAACATAAACATAAAACATAAACATAATTTCACGGATGACAAAATCCACAAGGGCCTATCAAAGGTCATCCACATCTGTCAAAACCCACCACCATAGGACTATATCAGATCATGCAACTACTTTATAAACAATCCATAGGATTGTGTCAGATCATGCATCTACAATATATAATTTAAACAATCCATAGAATTGTGTCAGATCATGCACCCACAATATAGAATTTAAACCAGCCACACAAGCAGATCAAAAACAAAAAGCACCATCACCTGGGAAAGACAAAATCAAAGTCTCCCACAATATAATATAACAGATAACAAAAGCCACAAGGGCCCATCATAGGTCATTTGAATCAAACGGCCTCTTTTTTAAGGCACCCAAACTCCCAAGAAAACTACATCCAGAGGATTACGTCCAGAAACAAGGGTATCACCAATCAAGGCTTGTCAAGAACTAAATCATGCAGCTATAGATATATACAAACAATATTAATATATACAAAACTTAGGAACCATCACAACCTTCCCTCCCCATAAACTGATCCAACCTATTCTTAAATACATTTAGACTTGGACTACCTACTACCCTCGGCAGCAATTTGTTCCAGAAATCTACCACTGTATTGGTGAAAAAATATTTTCTTAAATCCAACCTACACCCTTGCTTTTAAAATTTCAAGTGGTGACCTCTAGTCCGATTTCCATCATCTAACTCAAAAAACTTGCTAACTCCAATTTATCTATCCCAGAAAAAATTTTAAACGGCTCAATCATATCCCCTCTCACACACCTCCTTTCGAACGAGAACATATTTAATACCCTCAGTCTATCTATATATTCAAGGTGCCTCAGGAAAGGAATAATCTTTGTTGCCCTCCATTGCACTGACTCAAGAAGGTTAATATCATGTCTAAAATGTGGGGACCATGCCTGTAAGCAGTACTTTAGATGTGGCCTAACATAAGAGTTATAGAGTTTAAGAATAACCTCCTTACTTTTGTAACTGACATTTCTCTTAATGAAATGCAGCACTCTATTTGCCCTATTTCTTGTTTCAATACACTGCTTAGAAAACCTTAATGACTTATCTATTACTACTCCTAGATCTTTCTCATCCTCTACTGAGCTCAGCCAATGCCCATCGATTTCATAGTTAAATTCTCTTATCTTTTCCCATGTTAATAACTTTGCACTTATCAAGGTTGAAAGTCATTTGCCACTTATGTGCCCAGGATAACAATTTATTTAAATCCCCCTGCACTTTAAAATTATCATCAATATCTTTAACTACAGCTGCTAATTTGGTATCATCCACAAAAATTGACACTTTATTATTAACTGCCTCCCCAAGATCATTTATATAGATGACAAATAATAATGGACTAAGAACTGATCCCTGAGGAACCCCACTGATAACATCCCTCCGCTCTGACTTTACACCATTTAGCACTACCCTTTGCTTCCTGTCTTTCAGCCACTCAGCCATCCAATTTGAAACACCCCACATATCCCAATCATTTCTAATTTATGAACTAGTCTCCTATGTGGTACCTTATCAAATGCTTTACTAAAATCTAAGTAAATTATATCTACATTCTCTCCCTTATCTACTTGATCTGTTGCAAACTCCAGAAAGTCTAGTAAATTAGTCAAACATGATCTACCTGATCTAAACCCATGCTGAGCATCGCTGATTAACCCCTCCCTCTCTAGATGTTGGCAAATGCCTTTTTACAGACTACAGGAGTTAGGCTAACCAGTCTAAAGTTATTTGGATCCTCTTTACTGCCCTTCTTGAAAATGGGGACTACATTCGCTCTCTTCCAATCATCGGATATTTCTCCATATTCCAGTGACCTAGTATACAACTTCTCCAGAGCTATTGAGGTACTTTCTACCGATTCTTTAAGTATCCTAGAATGAATATTATCAGGGCCAGAGACCTTGGTAGCATCTAACTCACCTATTAGTCCTTTTATCTTCCTACAATCCACACTAATGGTAGTAAACACCTCTTTCCCTGACCCATGAGTACTATACATAAGACTATTTAGTTTCTCCTTTGTAAATACTGATGCCAAATGACCATTTAGTACCTCAACTATTTCCTCATCAGTTTCTCTCACAACCCCTTCATATTTGATAGGTCCTATTTTAACTCTGCAAGACTTGTTATTAATTTTATAGTAACTAAAGAACTTTCTAGGATCTTTGTTGCTATCCTGAGCTAATTTAATTTCTGACACCCTTTTGTTCTTCTTTATAATCTAGCTAAGTATATTTAAATATATAAAAAAGGTAATAAAAATAGTAAAAAATATATTGACAAATAAAAATGACTATAAATAAGGATAATAAAAGATAAACATGCAGATTGGCAGCTCGGCCAAAGTATATTTTTGTTTGTCTATATTTCGTTCATCCCTGCCTGAATATTCATGCGTGTTGGAGTCCTATTTGAAATATACCCAGCGCAATTTTTTTAAAAAATGCCCGAAACTAACCAAATGAAAAACATTATACTAGGGGGCTGTGCCCCCAGACCCCCCCAATGATTGAAACTCAGGATCACCATAGGGTGGTCTCCCCATTGTGTTTACCCCTATATGAGCGGTCCCCTTAAATTTACTCAAAAAATGTGAAACATATTGGAACACAGATGAAATAGTTTACATCCCATCGTTTGAGCCACCAATCTACATATTTACCTAATAAAAAGATACAAGCCGCTGTTCTCTTCCTTAACAGGAAGAGCTTGGTTACACAGGCACACCTGCAGGGTGTGGCCTACAGCATTATTTGTGCAATCTTAACCACCTTTTTTAATCCCCTTTATAGACTCTTTATTTTAACACCCTGAACACCCTTTTCTTCATCATCTTCTTCTTAATCTTATAAATGAATTATTAGAAATAACTTTGATAAAAAAAATTAAATATACTTAAGTGACAACCGAACTAAAAGAAAAAATCTTATTCAAACCTTCAAAATATCTCGTTCTTAAAATATAGGGTTATGGATTAAGTAAAAAAATAAAAATTCACTTCATTCATTTCTGACATCAGACACAGCCCCCCACCCCCCATTATAATTCACAAAACAATTACATTATAATTCGCAAAATGATTTGGTTAAAAAAACATGGTAAATATGTAGATGAGCGGCCCGGCCAATAAGATGTATTATTTCGTCTGTGTTCCAAAATGTTTCACGTTTTTGGAGTACATTTATAGGGGACGGCTTGTAGGGAGGGGGGAAACACGATGCATGGACCGCACTACAATGATCCCGAGTTTCATTAAATTGGAGGGGGTCTGGGGCGCACAGCCCCCCAGTATATAATCCTACTTTTTATAATGTTCTGACATTTACAGAGGTGAATGCTTTAACTACATCATGTCAGTGCCTTTAATCGTTTTGTGAATTATAATAGGGGTTGGGGGTGGGGTATGATGTCAGAAATGATTGATTCGGGTGATCGATAATATTTACACAAAATAATTTTTTCTGGTCGGGCCGCTCATCTACATATTTACCAAAAACATTATTCTATAAACAATTATGATTATATAAAGGGGGTCTGTGCCCCCAGAAACCCCCCCAATTGATTGAAACTCAGGATCATTGTAGGGGGTTCTCTGCAGTGTTTAAACCCTCCATGAGCAGTCCTCATGAATTTAAACTTACCAGCTCCGCCAGAGCTGGTTAAGCAGCATCCAACGGTCTTCTTGTTAATGGAGCAGGCAGCCTTCTCAGACTTATTCGTAGCTCCGGACATTCTTCAAATAATTTGCCAATTTTTGATTTGAATGAATTTATTGAACTTGCATAGACCGTTTGGTCATCTAAATTATTCCATTCATCAATAACTTTTTGACTAAAGGAGAACTTTCTGATATTCAATCTTGATCTATCCTTAAAGATTTTCAGGCCATGACCTCTAGTTCTTCTATCATCAATTATTGTAAAAAAATCTTCCTTTCTTAATCCTTCATAACCATCCATTATCTTAAAAATCTCTATCAAATCACTTCTATGTTGTCTCATTTCCAATGTCATAAGATTACAACTTCTTAATCTATTTTCATATGATTCATTTCTTAAATCAGTTATCATTTTAGTAGTTCTTCTTTGCACCTTTTCTATATTATCTATGTCTTTTTGATTAGTAGGCCTCCACGCCTGTGAACAATATTCCAAAATAGGTCTGACTAAGGTTTTGTAAAGATTTATAATATTCAATTTTGACTTGTTGTCAATTGTTCTTTTTATTGTCCCCAGAACATAATTTGCTTTATAAACAATTTTGGCTATGTGCTCATTTGGTTTTAAAATATTATGTACTATTACACCTAAATCCTTTTCTGTAACAGCATTTTCAATATTTTCTTGTGCTAGGGTACATACAGCATTTACATTATTAAATCCTACATTTATAGTTTCACACTTTCTAGCATTGAAAATCATCTGCCAATCCTCTGACCATTTATGAAGTTTTTTAAAGTCTTCCTGAGCACTCTAATTTCCTTATCATTTGAGCTAGTCCCGAAGATCTTTATATCATCAGCAAATTTTAGGATATTTGATTTAATATTTTCGTCAATATCATTAATAAATACTAGGAATAATATCGGCCCCAATACTGAACCTTGCGGCACACCACTACTTATATTACTCCAAGTTGATTTTTGCCCTTGTATTACAACTCTTTGCCTTCTGGAAGTTAGCCATTCACCTATCCATCTCACTATTCCTTCTCCAAAACCATGACTCCTCAATTTGAGTAATAATCTCTGATGAGGAACCTTATCAAATGCTTTCGCAAAATCCAGGTATATGATATCTACTGGGTACCCTTCATCAACATATTTAGTTACCTTTTCAAAAAATGTAAGTAGATTTGTCAGACAAGACTTTTTAGGTAAAAAACCATGTTGACTATCTTTAATTATATTCCTTTCATCGCTAGGAGGAAGATACAAAGAACAGACTGAATAATGGCGACTGGAAAACAGGCGGACAGCAACCGCCTGCAGGTCTGTATTAAGAGATAGTTGGTTGTGGGGAACCCTGTTGTTAACTAAAACAGCAGAAACATGAATTGGTTCTCCGGGGTTCTTATAATATCCCACAAAACCGGAAATGTTAGGTACTCTATGAGTACCTAAACAAGTTTCGGTACTCTATGAGTACCAAAAGAAGTTTCAAGTAAAGCAATACAATCGGGATTGTAATCTTTAAGCAGGAGCTTGAGCTCGTCCCATTTGGGGAAGAGACCTTGGAGGTTCCAATGAATAATTGGAGACATTGTTAGCATTTAAGTATAATGCTAGATTTCTTCCTACCATTAGGGGTAGGAGATTTGGGGTTTGAACTACCAGCAGAAGTAGTTCGTGTCATACTAACCTTAGGTTTGGAGTATGGCAAAGGAGGCGTTGGAAGTTTGAGTTTTCGTTTCTCTTTAAGAGGCGGTGTATCAGATTTTGATATGTGGCTGTACGAGAGAACTGTCTTCACTGGAGAAGGGGAGATGGAAACAACTACAGGAGTCAGTTCAGGTGTTGATGGAACAGATGGCGTTGATGCAGTTGGTGGTATTAGTTGGGATGGTAGATGAGATGATGGTAGCAAGGGTATCAGCGAAGGTTGTAGGTCCGATGCTGGCAGAGAAGGATGTGGACTCAGATTTTGGGGTTCCTCCTGAGATGAGGGGAGAGCCTCCCCCACAGCTGGCTCCTGGGAAGGAGCAAGGGTTGATTCCTTCTCTTTTTGGGGTTGAAGGAGTTCCAAAGCAGTATCAACAAGGGGGGTTGGGGTGATAGTTGGCTTTGGAGCTGAAGGAGATCTTGGTCCTTTAGGAGCGGGGTGGATATCCAGAGGTAGGATGGATACTACTTGAGGACCAACATGATTAACATCTACATGCTCTGGGGCGGTAGCAAGGTGTTTAGCCACCCTTGGGTAACCAGGAGAGGAAGGAAGGTTCCTCTTCTTGTTGACAACCTCAGAAACATTGTTAGATGCCGACAAAGAGTGTTCATCACAAGATGCACGTTTAGGACGGGCGGGGGACTCTTTACCTGGTCAGGCAGAACTAAATCATGCAGCTATAGATATATACAAACAATATTAATATATACAAAACTTAGGAACCATCACAACCTTCCCTTCCCATAAACTCATCCAACCTACTCTTAAATACATTTAGATTTGGACTACCTACTACCCTCTGCGGCAATTTGTTCCAGAAGTCTACCACTCTATTGGTGAAAAAATATTTTCTTAAATCCAACCTACACCCTTGCTTTTTAATTTTCAAGTGGTGACCTCTAGTCCGATTTCCATCATCTAACTCAAAAAACTTGCTAACATCCAATTTATCTATCCCAGAAAAAAATTTAAACAGCTCAATCATATCTCCTCTCACACACCTCCTTTCGAACGAGAACATATTTAATACCCTCAGTCTATCTATATATTCAAGGTGCCTCAGGAAAGGAATAATCTTTGTTGCCCTCCATTGCACTGACTCGAGAAGGTTAATATCGTGTCTAAAATGTGGGGACTATGCCTGTATACAGTACTCTAGATGTGGCCTAACATAAGAGTTATAGAGTTTAAGAATAACCTCCTTACTTTTGTAACTGACATTTCTCTTAATAAAACCCAGCACTCTATTTGCCCTATTTCTTGCTTCAATACACTGCTTAGAAAACCTTAATGACTTATCTATTACTACTCCTAGATCTTTTTCATCCTCTACTGAGCTCAGCCAATGCCCATCGATTTCATAGTTAAATTCTCTATTATCTTTTCCCATGTTAATAACTTTGCACTTATCTAGGTTGAAAGTCATTTGCCACTTATGTGCCCAGGATAACAATTTATTTAAATCCCCCTGCACTTTAAAATTATCATCAATATCTTTAACTACAGCTGCTAATTTGGTATCATCCGCAAAAATTGACACTTTATTATTAACTGCCTCCCCAAGATCGTTTATATAGATGACAAATAATAATGGACCGAGAACTGATCCCTGAGGAACCCCACTGATAACATCCGTCCACTCTGACTTTACACCATTTAGCACTACCCTTTGCTTCCTGTCTTTCAGCCACTCAGCTATCCAATTTGAAACACCCCCACATATCCCAATCATTTCTAATTTATGAACTAGTCTCCTATGTGGTACCTTATCAAATGCTTTACTAAAATCTAAGTAAATTATATCTACATTCTCTCCCTTATCTACTTGATCTGTTACAAACTCCAGAAAGTCTAGTAAGTTAGTCAAACATGATCTACCTGATCTAAACCCATGCTGAGCATCGCTGATTAACCCCTCCCTCTCTAGATGTTGGCAAATCCCTTTTTTAACTATTTTCTCAAGAATTTTACAGACTAGAGGAGTTAGGCTAACCGGTCTAAAGTTATTTGGATCCTCTTTACTACCCTTCTTGAAAATGGGGACTACATTCGCTCTCTTCCAATCATCGGGTATTTCTCCATATTCCAGTGACCTAGTATATAACTTCTCCAGAGCAATTGAGATACTTTCTACCGATTCTTTAAGTATCCTAGAATGAATATTATCAGGGCCAGAGGCCTTGGTAGTATCTAACTCACCTATTCGTCCTTTTATCATCCTCCGATCCACACTAATGTTAGTAAACACCTCTTTCCCTGACCCATGAGTACTATACATAAGACTATTTAGTTTCTCCTTTGTAAATACTGATGCAAAATGACCATTTAGTACCTCAACTATTTCCTCATCAGTTTCTCTCACAACCCCTTCATATTTGATAGGTCCTAGTTTAACTCTGCCAGACTTGTTATTAATTTTATAGTAACTAAAGAACTTTCTAGGATCTTTGTTACTATCCTGAGCTAATTTAATTTCTGACACCCTTTTGTTCTTCTTTATAATCTTATTTAACTCATTCCTAGCCATTCTATAATCACTTAAATTTTGAATATTATTTTGTACCTGTAATTTTTTGTATGCCCTTTTCTTCTCTGAAATTTTTCTAGCTATCTCCTGATTCCACCATAATGGTTTCCTACTTTTGTTCCTAATGGCCTTCATTGGAATACATTGTTCTTGGACTACATTTATTATATGCTTGAAAGTATCCCACATCCCATAAGCATTTTTACCTCTGAATTCTACATCCCAGTCTACCAAATTTAGCAAGCTTCAAAGTTTTACATAATCTCCCTTATGAAAATTTGGAACTTTTTCAGCATTCTCGGTTACTTTACCCTTCTCAATTCCCAAGTTAAAATGAACTATCTGATGGTCACTATTTCCCAATGCTTCCCCAATAGTCAATTCTTGAACTAAATGATCACTGTTAGAAAGTATTAAATCTAATATATTGTCCCCCCTCGTTGGCTCATTAACAAATTGATTCAAAAAATTATCCTCAGAGCATTCTATGAACCTGCCACTTGTTCTATCCCTACCTATCATATTTTCCCAGTCCACAGAGTTTAAGTTGAAGGCCCCAATAATAACTGCATCTGTTTCACATCCCTTACTTATTTCCCTTATCATTAGTTCATCCATATCATCAGTCTGCCCAGGTGGCCTGTAAAAAGCTCCCAAATGCACCATTCTATTTTTACTGAACCTAATATCTATCCAAAGTGACTCAACTCCATCCTGCTTTATTGAAGTATTTAAACTTGAAACAATGTTGTTTTTTATATAGATAATTATTCCTCCACCAATCCTACCTGTCCTTTGACTAATGTACATATTATAGCCCTGTAAATCAAATTCACCCAGAGAGGTGGCTTCTATCACATGTCTAGTGAGCCTATTCCATTCATCTACCACACGATTTGTAAACCAATTCTTCCCAATCTCCTTCCTAAACCTATACTTATCAAGCTTAAACCCATTGCTCTGTGTCCAGTCATGTTCACTAAATATAAGAACTTTACTCAGATCCCCTTTATTATATCCTTTTACCCATTTGAAGACTTCAATCAATTCCCCTCTGACTCTTCTCCTTTCCAATGTATGTAGATTTAGTTTTCTGAGCCTTTCACCATAAGGTAAGTTCCTTAGCCCACCAATCATCTTTGTCATCCTTCTCTGCACAGACTCAAGCAAATCAATATCCTTTCTATAATATTGCGACCAAAATTGTACTGCATAGTCTAGATGAGGCCTAACTAGCGCCAGATACAGTTTTAGAATGACTTCACCACTCTTATTGCTTACACTCCTCCTAATGAATCCCAATATCCTATTAGCTTTATTCTTAGTATTTAGGCATTGCTTTCTAGGACGAAGGTCTGAACTTACCAAAATACCCAAGTCCCTCTCACAATCGGTCCTCCCTAAAATTCTCCCATTTAATTTATAACTATTCAATGGATTATTTCTACCTATACTAAGTACACTACATTTGTCTATGTTAAACTTCATTTGCCATTTCTCGGCCCAATTGGACAGAATGCCTCAACTACATCAATATTTCCAACTTGTAAAATATCCCAAAGTTTATTCAATATATCTCTGTCATCATTCGCATTCTGCAAATTCTTTTTATTAATTTCCCTGATATCCATCTCACTAATTTGTTTCATATTCTTTATTATCAAGCAATTCTCTTTTTGGTAAATATGTAGACGATCGGCCCAGCCGATAAGATGTACAATTTCGTCTGTGTTCCAAAATTTCACATTTTTGGAGTACATTTATAGGGGACGGCTGTGGGGGGGTTAAACACGATGCGTGGACCACACTACGATGATCCTGAGTTTCATTAAATTTTTATAATGTTCTGACGTTTACAGAGGCGAATGCTTTAACTACATCATGTCAGCGCCTTTAATTATTTTGCGAATTATAATAGGGGTTGGGGGTGGGGTATGACATCAGAAAGGACACGGGTGAACGATAATATTTACACAAAATAATTTTTCCGGCTGGGCCGCTCCTCTACATGTTTACCCTCTTTTTCTTGTCTTCTTCTATTTTCAAAAAACTCTTCTCTAGCTATTTTCTTTATATTTCCTCTGAATTCTTCATTTTTTACCTGAATCACATCTTCAACCTTATTAGCAATTTCATCTACCTTTTTTTCTATTTCATCATTTTTTGTTTTAAGTTCAGTTACCAACTTTAGCACATCTACAGCCTTCGAGTCACAGTTTGAGCAAAACCAGTGAGTTTTGCCTTTCACAAATGTTTTCAAAGCATTGTACACATCATCCTCAATTTTCTCACAAAGTCCACAATATTCACAAAGTAAAGCGGGTTCTGACTGTTTCACATTAATTTTACATTTTCCACATAAATCTGAATTTTTTGTTCTTTTATTCACCATTTTGCAATATCAAGCCTATTGTATAAGTTTGTCAAATTAGCCACTCTTATAAGAACATAAGAAAAGAAGGAGACTGCAAAAGACCATTCATGGCCTACACTTGGCAGCTCCTGTTCCATTCAACACACAAAAGATTTCTTACCAGAGAAAAGTCATCAACATTGTCACCCTTTACAGGAGTTCGTCAGATCTAATCTACAATATACATAAAATGCATCCAGAGGATTATGTCCATTCATGCAACTGCAAAATATAATCTTCCCACTCCTTAGAAAAATATATACATATGTACATAAAAAAAAGTCAGTCCCATCAAGTTTCACCAAAAAGGCGAAACATATTGGAACACAAGACAAAATAGTTTACGTCCCATCGTTCATGCCGCCGATTGTAATGTTTACAATCATTTTATTTTCCAAAACACCAATCCTTGTGATTACATCATCCACTTGTTGGTAATTCTGAAGATTCTACCCTGTGAATTTTCTCACTCGCATTTCCATAATATTTCGTCCACCTCTCATGTTTCACCCATCTGTGTGATTAACTGTTGTTTTGGGGCGAGTGTAGCAAGCTGGGGGTATGGGCCCCATATAGCAACCCAAAGTACAGCTCACAGGGTATGGATCTTCAGGTTTACCAGTCGGTACACTCGCCCTAAAACAACAGTTAATCACACAGATGGGCAAAACATGTTGGGGGGGTTGACGAAATATTATGGATGGAAATAAGAACATAAGAAAAGAAGGAGACTGCAAAAGAGCATTCATGGCCTACACTTGGAAAAACCTTAATATCATCTGCAGGCATACCTTCACACTTAGCGTAGGCCCACCTATCAAAATAATCGCATTGCACCATATTAGGAGTACTCTTACCACAGCATCTATAACAACTTTTGGTATATGTGGCACTAGCATTGTCTGAAGGGGGATGGGTGAGTTGAAAAGAATCGACTCCATCTGTTCCTAAGCCTCTTGTAGCGATCACACGTGTTCTAAGCGAGCTATCTATTCAGCGACATTTTTTTCATTTTTTATTTTTCAGTGTAATATATTTAAGTTCGGGAAGTTAGTTAACTTTGATGGGGTATGACGTCAGAAATGACACGGGTGAACGATATTTACACAAAATAATTTTTTCCGGCCGGGCCGCTCGTCTACATGTTTACCACTTTGACTATTAGACATCATACTAAAGGAAAATTTAATTATATTTTAAGAACATAAGAAAAGAAGGAGACTGCAAAAGACCATTCATGGCCTACACTTGGCAGCTCCTGTTCCAGTCAATACACAAAAGATTTCTTACCAGAGAAAAGTCATCAACATTGTCACCCTTTACAGGAGTTCGTCAGATCTAATCTACAATATACATAAAATGCATCCAGAGGATTATGTCCATTCATGCAACCGCAAAATATAATCTCTCCACTCCTTAGAAAAATATATACATATGTACATAAAAAAAAGTCAGTCCCATCTAGCAGCTTCATCCATATATTTATCTAATCTATTCTTAAAACTACCCAGAGAGGAGGCTTCTATCACATGTCTAGTGAGCCTATTCCATTCATCTACCACACAATTTGTAAACCAATTCCTCCCAATCTCCTTCCTATACTTATCAAGCTTAAACCCATTGAAACGTGTCCTGTCATGTTCACTAAGTATAAGAACCTTACCCAGATCCCCTTTATTATATCCTTTTACCCATTTGAAGACTTCAATCAATTCCCCTCTGACTCTTCTCCTTTCCAATGTATGTAGATTTAGTTTTCTGAGCCTTTCACCATAAGGTAAGTTCCTTAGCCCACCAATCATCTTTGTCATCCTTCTCTGCACAGACTCAAGTAAATCAATATCCTTCCTATAATATGGTGACCAAAATTGTACTGCATAGTCTAGATGAGGCCTAACTAGCGCCAGATACAGTTTTAGAATGACTACAGAACTCTTATTGCTTACACTCCTCCTAATAAATCCCAATATCCTATTGGCTTTATTCTTAGCATTTAGGCATTGCTTTCTGGGACGAAGGTCTGAACTTACCAAAATACCCCAGTCTCTCTCACAATCGGTCCTCCCTAAAATTCTCCCATTTAATTTATAACTATTCAATGGATTATTTCTACCTATACTAAGTACACTACATTTGTCTATGTTAAACTTCATTTGCCATTTCTCTGCCCAATTGGACAGAATGGTCAATTCCTCCTGCATTACAACAGCATCAGAATCAGCCCTAATGGCCCTACCTAGCTTAGTATCATCAGCAAATTTACTCAGGTCACTACTTATACCTATGTCAAGATCATTAATATAAATTAAGAATAGCAAGGTACCCAAAACAGATCCTTGAGGAACTCCACTGCTAACACACCCCCACTCAGATTTAACTCCATCTATACTAACTCTTTGCTGTCTGTCACCAAGCCATGACTGAATCCACCTAAATATACTGCCATCGATCCCGTGTGCTTTAACTTTGCTCAGAAGTCGTAAGTGTGGCACTCGTCAAAAGCCTTACTAAAGTCCAAGTATAAAATATCATAGTTTTCATCATTATCTGCTGCTTCATACACCTTACTATAAAAAGACAGCAAATTAGTGAGACAGGATTTACCCTTACTAAAGCCATGCTGTGATTCTTTTATCAACTTATGCTTATCCAAGTGATCTCTAATATTCCTTGCTATAATAGATTCCATCATTTTCCCTACCACTGATGTCAAACTTACTGGTCTGTAATTAGACATATTTGTTTTATCCCCTTTCTTAAATATAGGTATCACATTGGCTTTCTTCCATGCCACTGGCACAATGCCACTCTCCAATGATTTTCTAAAGATGCATGCTAGGGGCTCACTTAACACATCCTTACATTCTTTCGAAATTCTAAGAAAGACCTCATCAGGACCGGGTGCTTTACTACTTTTGATTTTATCAATTTCCTTTGTTATCAAGATATCCTTTAATTTCTCTTCATCATTACCCCGAAAGATCATTGAAACCTCGGGTATATTTAGAGTATCCTCCTGTGTAAATACTGAGAGAAAAAAGTTATTTAGCAATCCAGCCATTGAGTCCCTATCACTCACTAATTCTCCATTGGAATCTATAAGTGGGCCTATTTTATCTCTAACCTTAGTTTTGTATAATTGATAAAAACTTTTAGGATCTTCCTTCTCAGTATGGCTGTTGCTTTGGATGATGTGAGTATTCCTTTTGATGTAAGCAGTGTGTATGTAGTTTGTGGTGTTGAAAGAAGAGCAAATGTATCTGAATATCCGGTTTGTTATGTGACATGTGCAAATGTGGCTCTGATAGAGGTGGTGAGTCAGTTGTGTGATGAGTGCAAGAGATTAAGTGAGAAGGGATGCGAGTGTACGCATGAAGAATGTGGCTGGGACCAGGAGGGTAGAAGACAGGCCTAGACTAGGGACTGGAGAGAAAGAAGTGACTGATGTGAGTGAATATGGATAGAATAGATAGGTTAGGTCTATGAGTAAGAGGGACTTGGAACCTGTTAGGTTGACTGGCAGATTCAATACCCTGAGAGAGGAAGAGATTGAAAGTGATTTGTCTGATGTGGTTGTGGCAGAAAGTGAAATAAGTGGTAGTTTGAATGAGAACAGGAGGGAGGGTAATGCTAGACCTAGGGGGACTAGGAGGATTACTGAGGTGCTTGTGATGGGTGACTCAGATTAGATATTTAGACACAAAGTATAGTGTAAGCTGTTTAAAAAAATTTCTGGGATAGATAAATTGGATGTTAGTAAGTTTTTTGAGTTAGATGATGGAAATTGGACTAGAGGTCACCACTTGAAAATTTAAAAGCAAGGGTGTAGGTTGGATTTAAGAAAATATTTTTTCACCAATAGAGTGGTGGACTTCTGGAACAAATTGCAGCAGAGGGTAGTAGGTAGTCCAAATTTAAATGTATTTGCATCCATAGGATTTGTCAGATCATGCATCTACAATATACAATTTAATAATCCATAGGAATGTCCAACCATGCATCTACAATATAGGTTGGATGAGTTTATGGGGAAGGAAGGTTGTGATGGTTCCTAAGTTTTGTATATATTAATATTGTTTGTGTATATCTATAGCTGCATGATTTAGTTCTTGACAAGCCTTGATTGGTGATACCCTTGTTTCTGGACGCAATCCTCTGGATGTAGTTTTCTTGGGAGTTTGGGTGCCTTAAAAAAGAGGCCGTTTGACTCGGATGACCCATGATGGGCCCTTGTGGCTTTTGTCATCTGTTATATTATATTGTGGAGGACTTTGATTTTGTCTTTCCCTGGCGATGGTGCTTTTTGTTTTTGATCCGCTCATGTGGCTGGTTTAAATTGTATATTGTAGATGCATGATCTGACAATCCTATGGATTGTTTATAAAGTAGTTGCATGATCTGATATCGTCGTATGTGGGTGGGTTTTGATGGATGTGGATGACCTTTGATAGGCCCTTGTGGCTTTTGTCATCTGTGAAATTATGTTATGAGTGAAAGACGTTGTTTCAGGTGTGCTTCCGAGATTGGATGTTGGGATGGAATGGTTGTCTCATGTAATTAGACTGAATGAGTATGTGAAATGCCTGTGTGAGGAGTCAGGATTAGGGTTTGTAGATATAGGATATTGGGATTCATTAGGAGGAGTGTAAGCAATAAGAGTGCTGAAGTCATTCTAAAACTGTATCTGGCGCTAGTTAGGCCTCATCTAGACTATGCAGTACAATTTTGGTCACCATATTATAGGAAGGATATTGATTTGCTTGAGTCTGTGCAGAGAAGGATGACAAAGATGATTGGTGGGCTAAGGAACTTACCTTATGGTGAAAGGCTCAGAAAACTAAATCTACATACATTGGAAAGGAGAAGAGTCAGAGGGGAATTGATTGAAGTCTTCAAATGGGTAAAAGGATATAATAAAGGGGATCTGGGTAAGGTTCTTATACTTAGTGAACATGACAGGACACGTAGCAATGGGTTTAAGCTTGATAAGTATAGGTTTAGGAAGGAGATTGGGAGGAATTGGTTTACAAATCGTGTGGTAGATGAATGGAATAGGCTCACTAGACATGTGATAGAAGCCTCCTCTCTGGGTAGTTTTAAGAATAGATTAGATAAATATATGAATGAAGCTGCTAGATGGGACTGACTTTTTTATGTACATATGTATATATTTTTCTAAGGAGTGGGGAGATTATTTTGCGGTTGCATGAATGGACATAATCCTCTGGATGCATTTTATGTATATTGTAGATTAGATCTGACGAACTCCTGTAAAGGGTGACAATCTTGATGACTTTTCTCTGGTAAGAATCTTTTGTGTGTTGACTGGAACAGGAGCTGCCAAGTGTAGGCCATGAACGGTCTTTTGCAGTCTCCTTCTTTTCTTATGTTCTTATGTTTGGAAGGGTTTTATGGGAATAAGGCATTTGGATGGACTCCATCTAAGCTTGGTGTTTGTAGATGTTTGGAGTGGGTTTGTATGCGATGGATGGACTCCATCTGAGCCGAGATGGGGTTGAGGTTTTGTGGCAGGAATTAGATAGTGTTATTAGGTCTTTAGAGGCGGGAAACTAGGTTTTGATAGTGGTCAGGGAATTTAATGGCTCAAAGTGAGGCAGGGAAAGGAAGCAAACACAGATTTGTAGAAGGTAGGCAGGCTAATGGAAGTGCTTTAGGGTTAAATTACTTGAGTAGTGATAGTGGTCAGGGAAGGAGAGAAAGGAGATGCAGAGGAGAAAGGCCCTCAGGTGCTTCAGGGATAGGTGGGCTGAGTTGTCTTTACACAAATGCTCGTAGTCTTAGAAATGAGAGGGATGAATTATTTAGTTATATCATTCATGAAGATATAGATATAATATGTATAGTTGAATCATGGGTTAATGAAAATATATTTAATGATAATGTCAGTGAATTTGAACTAGAAGGTTATACTATGTACAGTCAAAGGAGAGATAGGACTGGTGGTGGGTTGATTATTTATATCAGAAATAGCATTTCTTCAAATCTAAATAACTCTATAAAGCAAGGAGAAGGTGAATCATTATGGATAGATATTAAGGTTGATAAAAATAGGAAAATACACTTGGGAGCTTTTTATAGACCACCAGGGTAGTCTGATTGTATCGATAAGTTAATGATTAGGGAAATAAGTAAAGGATGCAAAGAAGATAGTTATTCTTGGTGACTTTAATTTAACTTCTGTAGACTGGGAAAATATGATAGGAAGAGATAGAGCAAGTTGTAAGTTTATGGAGTGTTTTGAGGATAACTTTTTGACCCAATTTGTTAATAAGCCAACACGAGGTGCCAATATATTAGATCTAATTCTTTCAAATGATGATCACTTAGTTCAAGGATTGAGTGTAGGGGAATTATTGGGAAACAGTGATCATCAGATGGTTCGGTTTAATTTGCAAATAGTTAAGGGTAGAACAACGACAAACTTGACAAAAATTCCAAATTTTTATAGGGGAGATTACAATAAATTACGCAGCATGCTAAATCAGATTAGGTGGGATATAGAATTCCATAGTTCAGTGTATTTCAATGAAGTCTATTAGGAAGAAATGTAGGAAACCATTATGGTGGAATCAAGAAATAGCTAATAAAGTTTCAGAGAAAAAAAGGGCATACTAGAGATTACAAAGTGAGAGTAGTTTAGATAATTTAAACCATTATAGGTCAACCAGAAATGAACTAAATAAGATTATTAAGAAGATCAAAAGGACAGCAGAAATTAATTTAGCTAAAAATAATAATAAAGATCCTAAAAAATTCTTTAGCTATTATAGAATCAATAATAAATCTAACAGTGATAAAATAGGGCCTATTAAATATGAAGGAGTTTTGAAAGAATCTGATGAGGAAATAGTAGAGGTCCTTAATGATCATTTTGCTTCAGTATTCACAGAAGAGAAACTAGTTAGATTAATTGATGATAATTCTAGGTCAAGGGAAGTAGTGATAAATTCTATTAATATAGACAGAGAAGAAATTAAAGGGCTTATAATGCAGTTAAATACTAGTAAGGCATCTGGCCCTGAAAACATTCATTCTAGGATACTCAAAGAAGGTGTAGAAAGTATTGCAGTAGCTCTTGAGAAGATATTTATTAGATCACTAGAGTCTGGAGAAATACCAAATGATTGGAAATTGGCAAATGTAGTGCCAATTTTTAAAAAGGAAAGCAAAGAGGACCCAAATAACTTTAGACCAGTAAGCTTAACTTCTATAGTCTGTAAAATTCTTGAGAAGATGGTTAAGAAGGGAATTTTTGATCATCTATAGAGTAGCAGGTTAATTAATGATGCTCAGCATGGTTTTAGAAAAGATAGATCGTGTTTAACTAATTTATTGGATTTTATGGATTATGTAACTAAAGAATTAGATAGAGGTTAGAAAGTTGATGTGATCTACTTAGATTTCAGCAAAGCTTTTGATAAGGTTCCACATAGAAGACTAGTTCATAAATTAAAGCTGCATGGGATATGTGGGAACGTTTTAAATTGGATAACTGAATGGCTGAAAAATAGGAAACAGAGAGTTGTACTGAATGGAGTGAGGTCAGAGTGGAGGAATGTTATTAGTGGCGTACCTCAGGGATCAGTTTTAGGCCCTTTATTATTTATAATCTATGTAAATGATCTTGGGCAAGGTGTGAATAGCAAAGTATCAATTTTTGCTGATGACACTAAATTGGCAGCTGTAGTCAAAGAGGTTGAGGGTAGCTTTAAAGTGCAGGGTGACTTAAATAAGTTGTTAGCTTGGGCTCAGAAGTGGCAGATGACTTTTAACCTTAATAAATGCAAAGTTATTAACATGGGGAGAGATAATAGGGAATTTAGCTATGAGATGGATGGGTATTGGCTTAATTCAGTTGAAGATGAGAAGGACTTAGGAGTAGTAGTAGATAGGTCACTGAAGTTTTCAAAGCAGTGTATTGAGGCAAAAAATAGAGCAAATAGGGTGCTAGGTTACATTAAAAGGAATGTTAGCTACAAAAGTAAGGAGGTTATCCTTAAACTATATAACTTATGTCAGGCCACATTTAGAGGACTGTATACAAGCATGGTCACCACATTTTAGACATGATATAAACTTGTTAGAGTCAGTACAAAGGAGGGCAACAAAAATAATACCATCCCTGAAGCACCTTGAATATGAAGATAGACTGAGGGTATTAAATATGTTCTCATTTGAAAGAAGGTGTGTGAGGGGAGATATGATTGAGCTTTTTAAAATCTTTTCTGGGATGGATAAATTGGATTTCAGCAAGTTATTTGAGTTAGAAGGTAGTAATAGGACTAGAGGTCACCACTTAAAGATTAAAAAAACAGGTGCAGACTGGATGTTAGAAAATATTTTTTCACTAACAGAGTGGTAGATTATTGGAATAGTTTGCCACCTGAGACTGTAGACAGCCCAAACTTGAATGTTTTCAAGCCCAGATTGGATGATTATATGGGGATGTAGGGTTAACTTCTTACTTTTTGGTATGGGGGTATGTTTCTTGACTCATTACTGAGGATGCAGTTTCTTTTTATTGTACATTTTGGGGGACTTTGATTTTGTTTTTGACAGACTCCTATGGAGGCTTTAAATTATATATTGTAGATGCATGGTTAGACATAATCCTATGGATTGTTTTATTGTAGATTCATGATCTGACAAAATCCTATGGATGCATTATGTGGGTGGGATTTGATCTATACCAGGATGCCATTCAACATAGTGGTTTAATTCCCAAGGGCCAAGAACCAGCTGCACCTTGTCCTTGTTGTGTTAGATTATCGCATTAGAGGCAATCTACCTTTTTCACCTCTGCTACATGGCTTCAACCATCCCTTGTCAATCCAACTTTCATCTTCCTGATCAAACCTGTCCTTTGCCTATGGTAATTCTGTTCAGGGAGTCCATTTGCTAGTTCATCAATCTGTAACTATCAATAGGTTTACCTACCCACTGACAAACCCTGATGATCTTGTCAATAATAAGATTTTTGGTTATAAGTTCTTTAGCATGATTAACTTGTGTAGTGCATATACTGCATTCCCTTACACCTAGAGAATAAATTCTACACTGCCTTTGAGATCAGCAGAAGACTTTTCCATTTCAGGCAGCTAAGCTTAGGACTCTCAAATTGGGTGACTTGTTTCCAAAGAATCATGGATGACTTTATTCGCTTCAACTGGCTCAAAGCCACCTTTGCTTACTTAGACAATGTCACAATTTGCGGGCCTACCTTAGAAAAGCACTACTCAAATCTAGCCTGTTTCCTTGAAGCTGTATGTATGTACAAATTAGATTGAACAATTAAAAATATAAGTTCTCCACCAACACTGTCAACCTTCTGGGGTGCCGTTTCCCCTTGAAGTCAGCGAGACTTTGCCAGGCACTGCGTCTGTCTTCACGGCTGAGCTGGTGGTAATACACCACTCGGTATGGGAGATTATGCGATGTACCCGGTTCAGATACTGGATTGTGATCTATAGCTGTGGGGGAGTGGTGTGTGTGTGTGTCTGTAGGGCCATTCTCCCACCCCCCTTTACATATATCTTTCCCTACCCCTGTGTGAGTGTGTGGGTAGACAATTTTGATTAATACAAATAATAACTGATTGTATTTTCATTCCAGAGATATATTTTGTTGAAATAGTTTATAAATATAAGAGTAAATATTTAGGAATATTAAAAGTTATAAACGGGAATTTGTCATGCGCACTTGGATGTTCACTTAGAGGTAAGAAATTAACAGAATTTCCTCGGGTCGAGTGCCCAATTATTGGTTGCCCTTCCCTCTATAGTAAATAGATTGTAAATGGGGGATATCATCTCTTCTACAGAGTGGAAGCTTTTACGCACTGCGAGAGGAGTTCTTGAGGCCAGTGCTCCACCCAGCCCTGAGACTGAGGGCTTTCTTACCTTGCTTGCCACCTGCACTGCCCACCTGCATTGGCTTTAGAACCTGCCCCTCTTTTTTATTGGCCTACTACCACCACCCCAGTACACAAGTGATAGTCCCATGCCCCTTTTTGTTTGGTTGGGGGTTTATTTCCGTTTTGTTGCGTGGACTTTGTTTGGGTTTGTACCGATTGTCCTCTGCGCCCATCATATTTTATTTTGTTTTCGGTTGGGATAATTGCAATTTGTATAAGTTATTTATTTTGAATAACACACCTGTATTTATTTTTCTTGTAAATATAAATTGTAATTATATTTGTAATTATTATTGTATTTTTTCTTGTAAAGTAAAGGACTATATCAAATCATATCAATTCTTCCTTGGGGTTCTCAAGGTTCCTAAATTCTAGGATAAGGTTGGAATGCAGGGTTAGTGTTGCTTTCGGCCCGCTACATAGCAACTCACAAAGCGCTCTAAGTGCTTTCGGGGCATTAGAATCTCTGCATCTCCTGGTTCGCAATATCTGTCATGCTGCCCTTTTGGCAAGCCTAGCGGATGTCGAGATTATCTTCTGCTGGGTTCCTGGACATGTAGGAATTGCG
The DNA here is from genome assembly GCA_963969495.1 of Ceratothoa steindachneri. Lineage (NCBI taxonomy): Eukaryota > Metazoa > Arthropoda > Malacostraca > Isopoda > Cymothoidae > Ceratothoa > Ceratothoa steindachneri. Next base: position 80,349,288 of record OZ018335.1, read on the forward strand.
GGGAATGAGCGCGCCATAGAGTCCATGAGGACTTGGTGACTGGACCAGTGTTTCACACTGACTACATGGCAGGAATATGGGCAGCTCTCTGGGCTGCTTGGGAAAGAAGATGGGAGACAGTCAAAAGGAACTTAAAGTAGCGTGCCATTGCACCGCAACTGTTCCCATGGACCTACCCCCCAATGCCGCAAAGGCTTCAGGTTGCTTTCTGTCATCTACAAATTGGATACACTTGCGGGACTCACCGCCATTTGATGGAGTGCTCACCAGCGCCCTACTGTGAAGACTGCATTGTCCCACAGACTGTTCGGCACATTCTTGTTGAATGTCCCACTCTGGGCGCTCTCCGCGCATGTTACCGGGATGGGCAGGGTCACTACCGCCTGTCCCTTCTACTCGGGACGAGTTCATGCACATTGACTGGTGGACTTATAGACTTTTGGGGGAAGGCTGGCCTTCTCCTATTTATTTAACTAGGGGTTTTTCTTGTTGTTTTCTCTGTAGGTCGCACATCCCTGTCCTCAAGCCTGCTTCCTGTTGTTGCCTTTTTTTTTCTTTTTTTTTAGTATTCTAAAGTAGCCTAGTACTAGGCTGTCCTGGTGAGTACGGCAACTTATGCCCAAGTAGGCAGTCTCCAGATGGGCTCCTAAAGAAAAAAAATTGGGGGTATCAGATCCGCTACAAAGAGCTCCAACCAGAGACCTACTCGCTTGACCCCTCTATGTGATATGCCAGTCCCATCTGATACAAAGTCTTTGTAATGGCTTCTTAGTCTCTTTGCATACTACACCCAATGTGTCCCACAGTTCTCCCAAAGAATACAACCTTTATTTGATGCCTCATTTCACATATCAGATGAGGCTAAAACCACCATTGTGAATGTAAACACTGTCATTATCTCAGTAGTCTGTGAGAAGGTACTGCACAGCAGAGAAAGAAGCCTATGCAATCATTGAATCAGTTAAATGATGGCGTTACTTCTTTCTCAGATGCAAGTTTACCCTAATCACAGATCAGCTTATGTATAGGCCTGGATCCCATAACTTAGCCACTGATGCTTTTTCACATAGATTTTGCTTCTCTGTCATTCTGGCTGTTGCACGCAATCTTGCTAAGTTAGATTGGTCTCTCTGCGATCCAGGTGTTGTACACCCTTGCATTTTATGAAGACAAGAAATTATTCCTACTCTCTACAAGAAGTTAGGAGCATTGTATCAGCATGCAATGTGTTGCAGACTTAACCATCAGTACCATCGTCCAGAAAGGCAAGAGCTAGTTCAAGGTCTTGACCCACTCGATCAGTTGGCCATTGATTTCAAGGAACCCCTTCACAAGTATCTTCTGATCATTATTAATGATTATTTCTATTTCCCTTTTGCTTAATCCTATACAGATACGTCATCATCTACAGTGATCTCGTGCATGGCTAATTTGTTCTCCATATTTGGCATGCCAGCATACATCCACCGCAATTTAAGGACACCTTTATGTCCTCAGAATTAAGATTCTTCACGAAAAGGGAGTAGCTATGAGTTTCACTACTACTTACAACCCAGTTGTAAGTAGTATACATCATTTTAAAAGCAGCAACTTTCATTGAACTTTAGCAAACTCTCCATTTCACCCTGACAATTGGTATTACCTGAAGCTTTGCATTCTATTTAATCTCTTCTTCGCATTTTGACCAATGCCACTCCTCATGAGAGACGGTTTTTTTACCCATGGACAACTCTATCTGAGCATATACTTGGCTTACTTCTCATAGTAGGGTTTTTCTCTGCAGGCATATTAGCAGCAAAGACTAACCTTTGGTGCGATGCAGGGGGTTAAGATCATCAGGGCTAACTCTGGATATGCACACATTCATTTTCCCATTGTGAGCTTACCCCAGCTTGATAGAGCACAGAACAAAGGATGATAGACCAGAGAGTGACAATATGGAGATCCTCCCATCAAGATGAAACCAGACGCATAATGTATACTGTTGTGTATGAGGTATGCTGGAATGTATTTTATGCCTATTATAACCATTTACCATCTTTAAATACATTATTTATACAAATATAATACAGTCTATGACCTGTTTTGTGTGATACATGGATTTATATCTGGGATATCTGATGGTCCAGTTAAGTGGTGGTGCACATTTTGCCGTGGTTGTTTATATTACAAGCAAGGTCAACATTATGTATGACATGTCATGTATTCTGCTACCCAATAGCTTCAAAATGAGACCAAAATCTTTGTAATTGACCAGTATTTGGCGATGTTTTATCAACTGAAACATTACAAAACTTTAACCTTCATTTACATGTTTTAGAGGGGGTGGCACTTTCGGAGTTTCTCCATGGTTGGCCTCATATATGTAAATGTTTTTCATTTAATTTCTTTTGACATTAATCTTTGGGGTAAAAAATGTGCATCAGCCAATACAGCACATATTCGTTGCACATAGTAGCAAACTTTACTCTACTAAACTGTACATATTACTGTATCACATTTTTTAGGTACTACCTAGTAAAAAAAAATTAGGCCTCAGTCTAGGTAGGGAATGAAAGTCTTGGCACAGCTTAGCACTCCCTAAGTCAGACATGACTCCTCCCCAAGCATTCTGACTCATAAAGGGCTTACTGTTATTTACCAAATATATAAATCAAGAGTTAACTGATGTACAAAAATCAATCTTGTTTAGAGAATGGTTACATACACTATCCTTGAAATTAATTTTTATTGCTATTAAGAATGGATAGGTTTATTGGCCGGGGAGGGTTCATGGTTATGGTTTTACCACTAATTTGCTCTCAATTAAAGTGCCTTTTATTTCTCATTGATGACCTACTAATTAATGTGGGATCGGAAATGCATATAGACTAATAAGCATGTAAGTTAATAATATGCAAGTACAATATATGTGGACCAAATATTTCATCTCAAAATACATATATTTCATTGCTGAAAGATTTTTTAGACCTCTAGCTACATGAAATTTTGTAGTTTTTGTCTCAAATTTAAAGTGGCTTGGGAGCTTTGGTCATTCTGATGAGCCATGCATGCCTCTTGAAGCCTGGTAGTTGGATGATCAGGCATTTGGTGAGGGTTTGCTGTACTTTCTTTATAAAAATATCCAGATTGTTTATACATCTTCTTTTTTTTCCACAAAAAAATATTCTATTTCATTTCTCCATGCATTTAGAATTTATGTCTATTAACTCTGTAATACATTACTATACTAAGAAATTTTATTAAAATTCATACATTAATGGTGCAAGATATTCGTAATCTATAAAAAATAACTTTGGATAGAGATATTTACAATGCATCACATCTATTTCAGGGTTGATCTTTAATTATATTTAACTAATAATTTGATATCAAAATTAATATTATGGTTTAAAACATGAGTTTTCACTTGTATAGAATTTTTCCCAAATCTAAAACAAAGTTACTAGTAGAATCTCATTTGAGTAAATGTATAGTAAGTAATTATTTGTATGATTGGAAGAACTTTTGCACCCAGCTAGTTCAAAAGAATGTGTCAGAATATGTTTTTTTTAATGCTAATTGCTCACCTTTGACTAAAAATGAAATTCACTCAAGTTTTATAGTTTTAAAAGATTTTATAAATTCAGAGGAAGAAGAAAATCTGGTTAAAGAAATTGAACCACATGTGAAACGGTTAAAATATGAGTTTGATCATTGGGATGATGTAAGTAATTTAATCTTTATTCAACCATTTCTTTAAAATTGTAAACTGAATTAAGGCCAAATAAATTTGCTTTGTGCATATTTTAGTAATGCCTGCATTTGCTATTGATGTCTTTAAACTCCTTATTTTTCATGGGTACCTATGCTATATTTAACTTTAGAATAAGTAAGCAAAAGGATGTAGGGAGTGGATAGAGACCAAAATTATATGAAATTTATAAGAAATATATATTACTGGAAGTTTAGCATGATTGTTCAGGCTATACAAATCTACCCACTGAAACAACTGCAAAAACTCATGCTTCACTATCTTCTAACCATTTTCTAGTCATAAATTGCCCTTAAAAGGCCCATATACTCACCAACTCTATGCACTTACACTAAATATAGTAGAGCTTACTGGAAACTCTTAAACAATTATAAAAAAAAACTCCCGAAATTCTATCACCCAAATCAGCTGAATAACTCTGGTTTACTTCTCTTTCACCAACGTGTTCGCAACAGCAGGTAATTAATTCATATTGGTTTGAATGCAAATTTCTAAGCTGCTGGAAGTTTGAATGTGGTTTTCTAAGCTTCTTGAGATTTCTAAACTTAGGTAGGTTTGAATGCATTTTCTAAGTTTCCAGAGGTTTGAACACAGCTTTCTAAGCTGCTGGAGGTTTGAACGTGGCTTTCTAAGCTCAAGAGGTTTGAACATGGCTTTTTAAGCTGCTGGAGATTTGAACATGGCTTTCTAAGCACAAGAGGTTTGAACACAGCTTTCTAAGCAGTCAACCTGTATCTCCATGATACAAAGTCTCTTGGTTTGCATCCACAACCATTCAGACCCTTCTTTCATTTCCTACCTGCTTGTTTCCTCACTAAACCTTCCCCTTTACTCCTACTTCATGTATGAGTTTTCAAATTTATGCATTTGAGCACCTACAGTACACTCCACACATCTGTCCCTGTAGCCTCCCAGTGCTTTCTTAGCATTTAGGGTTGAAAAGATTTGTTGTGGCAATATTTTTCACCTGTGATCATTTTTCCCTAAATTTTATGTGTATACTGTTCCTATTCAACCCACTAGGGGTACCTGCCTTTGTTAGTCATTGGGGAAAAGTTCAGGAGAGTTGCGTGCTCCTCCAGTCATAAGTGCTCCGACTCGTCCATCAGTCTATGTTTATCTAATGTCTGCATATTTCCCACCCAACTTCTCCACTTATAAACATCTTTCTCTACTTTCTGGTGGAGATGCCCTTATTAGTTTTAACTCTATTTTTAATTGAACTTTCTTGCATATAATCAGGAATCAAATGTCTCACTCTAAATATCATAGTTGCCCTGAGAGTAGATATTATCTATGTCAAAAGATTGATTTATATTAAAAATATTTTCAAGATATTACTTTTTTTATTCTTTTGGACCTCACTGTTTCCACCTTGGCAATCCTTTATTTCATATCACTAGTCTTAGAATGGGAATTAAATGAATAGTTTACCCTACTACATATGGGTACATTATAAGAATGAACGTTCTGTTTTTAGCTGCTAAACCTAATAATAATTATTGGTAGTATATAATACTGATGTATGTAAAAAAAATAATAAATAAGATATTATGTTTGTTGACTCACTAATACAAAAAATTGTCATCCTTTTTTACTTTGTTGACAATAAAAAACCTACCACAGTTACCTATGTGAATAGTTTTAGGAAAACAAACAGCTCTATGTACGTAGGGGAGGCACCAGGAATCATCCTATGGTGTACTATCTAATTCTCCTGATGAGGTAAAGAGCATCCATCTTCTTGACACATCAGCTCCTATACCAGTCAAGGGAGGCCTTTCCCTAAGATTCAAAGGCTTCAAACTCTTAAAGGGTGCCATATAAAACTTCTATTATTATTTTTATTATTCAGATTAAGTACATAAGATTCCAATCTAAATTTCTTCTCAGACATTTGACAATTCATCAAAACCAGAAGCAACCTTTTAAAAGAACCACAAATCCAAGACAACACCAATAATATAAACATGCAAAATCCAATACTGATCCAGCAGCAGCGGTAGTAACAACTTCGCCTAGTCTTCTTGGATGTACTAAACCCCAACATTGTGCTTAACTTTTTAGATGATGGGTGTGGTTGCACGCTTGGTCGCTATAGGAAGGCAGCCCTCCCTCTGATGCTAGAGTCTGCTTTTTCCTTCTTTTTCTTGTCTTAGTTGTTGTGGCACAGAAAACCATCTATTTGAACATACAAGCCCAACTTCACTAAATATGCAAACACCCTTATACAATACTATACAAAAATTAGCAATAGAATTATAGACTGACCGGGGCCCCAGCCCCAGCAAAATTATGATCCCAATCAGTCTATAAATAGAATGTTCACCTGAACTCATAAACAAGATCATAGATAATGACTTAGTCTCCCTAACACTAGATGAATACATCTCACCACAATTTGGCTGCCTCCATTTTATTTGACTGTTGTTGGGCGAATGTCTTCCTCTTGCCTTTTTTGTTGTTTATTGTTTAGTTTTGCTTTGCTCTTATTTGTTGTTTTTTTAATCCAGATATTGTTTTGTTTGTGTGGCTTTTTTTTTAATGTAGCCTAATAATGGGGTAATGTCGATTACCATGATCTATGTATGCCCTTGTTGGCATTTAAAATATGGGTGCCTTAAAAACACAATTCATTGCAGAAATGGTATTAGAGGCTCTATAGCAGGCTAAATACTCCCCTACTTTTGACCCATTGACCCAAACAACTAAATATTACCACATTCGCACAAATCTTCAATTATTTTATTTCAACCTATGTTTACACATCAGTCCCACCTACATAATAATGATCATAAAACAGAACAAATCCCCTACAAACCCTACATCATACTGCCCAATCTCTCTACCCTGCCCCTCCCTTTAAAATCATGATTTCTCCAGTACTCAAAACCAAAACAACACGCACCTCCCAATTGACATTTTCCAACAGGGGTTACACATGCTACGCTTAATGAGCACTGTACTCTCCATCATCCTCCTAACTCATACAAGAGATTTCAATAAACCCATATCATGACAGAGGACCCTTATAACAACTAGATATGTAATGCAGTAGTCACACACTTTGGAAGTATCCATCTTCCATCATAGAATATGGATACGTCTGAAAATAGTGCCATCCTTTAAGAACAATCCTATATAGTCTCCTTTTCTCAACAATAGACAAAAGTTAAGCTTTCAACAAAATATCATTTAAGAAATGCTTATCAAAAAAATATTTAACACCACACTGAAAGCCAATTACAAAAAATGCTGTGCCAACTTCCTTACATGTTGATATGAACAAGTACTACCATCTACAGATTCCCACAGGGATGTATATTCTTCCCTACCCTTTTCAACTTTCCACCAAACCTAACATTTTATTCTGAAGTTGTACAATTGACACCAACAATACCCTCGCAACATTCAAAATACTAACAAGCAGACTAAGATTTAAATGAATGCATTCCCAGACTTAAAATTTGGTTGCAACAGAAGATAATGATATCTCCTCCAATATCTTTCTGTCATTCTTTATACAGCCTAGCACTTTTTTCAAAAATCTCCACTGTATCACCTTCGGCAAAACATCAAGCGAAGATAAAAATTTACTCACTTTGAGAAGTCACAGGCATATCTCTCAGGCAATCACATGTATCATCCATACCTACAAGTACTACATCTTTTGCCAGCTTGTCATTAGCAGTATAGTGTATGCACTTTCTTGCAGCCACATGCCTTAACACTACAAAAGATACAAAACTAAGCTCTATGCCTCACCACTAGGTGGTTCTATTATATCCCACTTAAACCCTACCATCCAAAATTAAAATAGTGTGACTCTGTAGCTATATATCTTCCATACATTTTCACTTTCTCTACAGATTTCTCTCCTTACAAATTTTATTTTAAGTAACTATAAAACAATACACATTCACACCCTTTCCAATACTCACATAACTTAAATGAAAACTGTACATACATGGACTACTGCATCCCTGAAAAAAAACTATTGAAGAGACTAACTGAAGCAGGACCTTAACTAGAGGTGATTTAAGTAAGTGAAGTTTAAGCAATTTGGAGAGAAAGAAAATTGAGCATCTTATAATTATTATTCTTTTAAACTGAAATTAATCCAGCAAAACTTAAATCAATATTTGAAAGTTATTTAGAATATTGTTATTATAAAAAAAAAATTAGCTACCAAATCTGTAAAGTAGTATTATACACATTATTGATCTGACTTTTTAGAAAAGTATTTATTGTTATGCAGGCAATACATGGGTACAGAGAGATAGAAAAATCAAAATGGAGCAGCAAGTGCTCAGTTATTCTGAAGAAACTAAAAGATACTGCTTTTCATTCTGAAGTAGAACTGATACCTCAAGTTCATGTTTTGGATTTATCTCCTGAAGGCTGTATCAAACCTCATATTGACAGTGTTCGAGTAAGTAAATATGATTGTATGAGCTCTTTGGAAATAAAGGTGAAAATTGTTTGTTTTTCTACCTCCAAGTATTGTACATGGCATTCAAAATGTATGATGGGTTTATTGCAGTTTTGTGGGTCTACTATCTCTGGACTATGCCTTCTCAGTGATGCTGTGATGAGATTAATCAAAGAAGGTGAAAAGGACCAAGTGATCGATATTCTCCTCCCTCGGCGTGGATTATACCTCATGAAGTAAGATTTGCATCCGTCAAGAAGATTATTTAGAAACAATTAAATATAAGATAATTCTTAATGAAACAAAGCACCTTAATTGAAAGAACCTTTCTTTGCATTAGACATTAACAAATTTACAAAAAGAAAAACAGTAAACTAATTTCCAATAGTCATAGTGTTATATTATACAAATTTAATCAGATCCATACTTTAAATTAGGGGTTTGTACACTGGCTAGCAACTTTGAAATGTGAAATCTAAGCTGAAATGGTGCCTAGTATTTGATTCCTAAAAATCAAATGCTGAAATTTAGTCAATTATGGAACTACTTAGCCAACCCAGCAGATTTTAAGTGCCCATTCCCATTGCCATGGCACCTGAGAATGGGTTAATCCTTCATCATTTTGATGAAGGACCAAGCTGAGGCAGGTCCACCCCAAAAAGAACAGGTCACCAAAAGATAGCAGAACCTCTAGGACTTTGGGACTACTGATTGAGAGAGGCCATGTTTCTTCAAGCCTGCTTAATTCAAACGGTTCCTAGTCATTTGTGTGACTGATTTAACAAGGCTGTGTGAAGGACACATGTTCCATTGATGCAAGGGTCTAAGCTACGTTCTTCAGAAATGAAGGGTCTCCTGCAGACAGGACCCAAAGTGCCATCTGTCCATGCCTAAACACAATGGCATTCCTAACCCCATAAGGGGAGTGACGATTTGCCTTCCTGGCTGCCATGCTGACAGGACTCAGCACCCCGTCCGACCCCAGCTTAGCCTCTTCTCCTTCTTTCGGACAGGCTGAATTTCTCCCTTACTTCGTCGCTTTTCATACAACCTCTCACACAACTTTCTCTGGTTGGCCTCTATTTTCACAGGGTAGATGCAGACCTTCTTCTCAGCCAATTATCCCGGATCAGGGCTGAGTGGGTAGGGGGCAATGTTCGCTAACCCCCGAGCTCCAGTTTGGAATGATGGGTTTTTAGCAACCTGCTTCACCCCCACCCATACCTTCTTCACATCCCTTTTCCTTCTCTCTTCACTATCTATTTTCTTATGCTGTGTCTAAGGTGGAGCCGCCATCCTGAAGGGCTGCTAAGTCACCAGGCGGGAGGGGTGGCCTTGAATGGTGGCACCTGGCTCTGCCAGCCCCCTTGCAGAGTGGGTTACTGCAAGGGGTGATGAGAGTGGGTTACTGCAAGGGGTGATGAGCATCTGCATCCCATAGAAAAATTAAGGTCACCATGCCCAATAATGTAAAACCCCAAAACAAAACTCTTCCCCTTTCCATCTCACAATCAACGAAGCTGCATTCGAGCAGCTCCACAGAAAAAATTGAAGGGTTCTCCCTGTGCTGTCGCAGGGGACCCTCCAAATCTCTCTAACCAGAGAGGAGGCTTACTCCTCTCCTTTGCCTATGGGTGTAGGGGACTCCCCCTCACCTCGTTGTCTGGAGGTGCCTTCGGGCACCTCCCTCTTTCCAGCAGCAGTCCCTCCTTTGCTTTCTAAGGGGACTGCCAAGAAAGCCAGCAGGCAGCCCATTGCCGACTACCCCTCATGTAAGCGGCTCGGTAGGGCAAACCCCCTTTAGGGGGGAGAGGGAAGCCATGCCCCTTCGGTCGCTTCCCTCAAAAGACCTGCTGGCACGAATATTAAACCTTGCCGGGGTCAAGGCCTGTGCCTCCCCACAAAAGACTCATGACGCTGCCAAGGGGACCTGCGATGTCCTGGGAGGGCATGGCCAACTGGAGGTCCCTCCTGTGATAGACATGGTCCTTGAGGAAAACCAGCCTCAGACGGTAGGGCCTTCCATGGGGAGGAATCCGGGCTCGGTGCCAAGCACCGAACCCGAATCCGCCCCTATGAAAGGTCCTCCTCAAATGGCTGGGGATTCTCAGGCAGTACAAGGAGGGGAGGGATCTCCTCTGAATGATGCCCCTGCAACCACCAGGACCTCCATTTCAGAGAAGGACCTGGCTGAGGCCGGTACATCTGGCCTAAGGGCTTCTACCGGCGGGGGTGAGAAGCGGGTTCATTCGCCGCCCTCCTTTCCAAAAAAGAAAAAGACCAAGACCAGGAAGACAAAGAAGACTCGGGGCTCCTCTCCATCCGTGGGGGCTGCGGGGACGGATGGGTCTGCTGCCACTCTGGCAAGCGACCAAGCCGAGATCGGCACATTCGGCCCCTCTGCCCCTGACTAAGACCAAAATAGCACAGGGTGGAGCCTCGATGACATCGGGGCCCCTGATTGAGAGGTTACCTGGCGTTTTCAAGCCTGCTGGCTTCAAACGCTTCCTCTTTATTCGCTCCACTAATGGCACCATGTTATCCAAGGGCAACATGATCCATCAGAGGAGAGGATTAGCTAGTGCAATTGGTAGAGAGCCGAAGGTGACCCGTTTATCGGATGGGGGCCTTCTGGCGAATGCAGCGAATCCCGCTGAGGCGGCCAAGATAAGTGCTCTTCGGACACTTCATGGCACCCCGGTGAGTGTGACGCTGCACTCTACCATGAAATTTGTGAAAGAAGTAGTTTATGCGAGGTAACTCGTTGACTACTCCATTGAGGACATCACCCTAGAGTTGGCCGACCATGGGGCGGTCAAGGTCGAACGTGTGATGAGAAAACAGGGAGGGGCCTCGAGACCCACCCCTACACTCTTGGTCACGTTCGACTGTGACAAGCTCCCTGAGTCGGTGCGTCCTGGTTGGTACCGCTACCGTGTGAAGGCATTCGTGCCACTGCCGCGGCGGTTCTATTACTGTCACCGCTTCGGCCATACAAATCGCTCATGTAGACGTGCAAAGTTGGTGTCACCCAAAGTTTGTGTAAATTGTTCCAAGGTCGCACACAATAAGTCCAAATCGTGTGTGGCCAAGTGTGTCAATTGCGGAGAGCCGCACCCTGCTTCTTTGAAGCAATGTGGTGCATATCTCCTTGAGAAAGAAATCCTGGCCATTCAGGCCCAGGATCGACTCTCATTCCACGAGGCTAAGGACTTGGTCCTGGCGCGCCCGGCTCTGCCTGGGAGGTCATATGCCTCAATAGTTAGAAAGGCACCCTCTGCTCCTGGCTCATCCAGGCCAACGAGCACGGTTGTTTCCGCGCCCATTCGGAGCCCTTCTGCGGGCTCTACCCAACGCGGGCGCTCCCCTGGTAAAGCTGGTGGCAAAAAGGGTTCATACCCAGCCCCGGCTAAAACCAGGGCTCCCCCCTCTTACCCCAGCGTGACCGTTTCCCGTAAGGCGAAACGGCCACGCGCCTCCACCAAGTCGTTAGACTCACAGGCGGCAACACCCCTGAAGATGGTCGCTAGGCCATCTTCCGGGGTTCCTAAAGCTGTTCCCTGAAAGGAGGACAGCAACAAAGGAGCTTCGGCTCATTCGCCCACGCCCCGAGGTGGAGCGAGTGGCTCGGAGACGGTAGTTCCTCGAAAAGAGGGCCCCCCCGCCTCCGAAGCCGCAACGCCCGCCTAAGGTTTTGAGGCGGAGGGAGGAAAAGACTCGCATGGCGAGCCCAACCTTCCCCAAGAAGTCCTCAAAGGCGACAGCGCTTTGTCCGGCCAACAGCGCCCGGGGTTTTGCCCCCAGGAAGCGTACGGCTATTCCCGTGAGGGTCTTCAGTTCGAGGAGGGCCCCCGCGTCTCCTCCGAGCTAGGCCTGGAGGGCATATTCCTTCAATGGAATTGCCGTGGAATCCGGGCCAACTGGGAGAAGCTGCGGAGGCTCGTCTCGTCCCGTTCCCCGTTAGCTATCGTTTTGAAGGATATCATGCTAGGCGCGTGCCCCCTGCCCGCCCTTCCGGGGTATAAGGGTCTTGCGACCCTACCACCGCTGGATGGCCGGGCTGGGGGATGCGTGGTTTACACCCGGCATGATGTCTCCGTTCTTCCTTTCTCTTTAGATACCTCCTTTCAGGCAGTGACTGTGCAGCTGCACCTGGATAGGAGGTATACTATCATTTCTGCGTACATTCCACCGTCAGCTGACTTCGACGTGGGGGACTTCCGCCGCATCGTGGCACGGTTGCCGAGGCCCTATCTCTTGCTTGGAGATCGGAACGGCAGGCATCCTCTCTGGGAAGATTACTCCATAAATCCCAGGTGAGAAGTCCTTGCCGATCTGATCGAAGAGCTTGAGATGGGTGTCCTAAACGTGGATGAGTTTACGCATCACTGTCCGAGAACTGCTTCTTTTTCTTGCCTTGACCTATCTTTGTGCTCTTCGGATGCACGGCCTGATTTTGATTGGGGGGTGGTCAATGACCTCCATGGTAGTGATCACTTTCCCATTCAAATATCATTTTCAGGGCAACTGCCGCCTGAGAGCCCACCTCGGTGGTGCTTGGCGCAGGCGCAGTGGCCTGCATTTCAGGAAATGACTGAATTCTCTATCTCAGTCGAGGAGTTTAGGTCGGTAGATGAGGCCGTTGAGTTCTTCTCCGGCAACTTCATCGCCGTGGGCCTGACTACTATTCCTAGGACGTCTGGCCGTCTTGCACGCCGACCACTCCCATGGTGGTCGGCCGAGTGTGAGACGGCCTTCAAACAGAAGCGTTATGCCTACATGCGCTATAAGCGCCGCCCGAACGATTTCACTGTCGCTGAATTTCGTCGGGCTAGGGCTAGGTTCCGGTATATTTCGAAGCACGCCAGCCGCTCTTCTTGGCGGGCATACGTGTCTTCACTTAACGGGAAGACCCCTTTAGCTGAGGTGTGGAAGCGAGTCAAAAGGATTCGGGGCAAGTTCTCGCAGGACCCCCCTCCCGTTCTCCAGGAGAATGGGACCGCAATCTCGGACCCCGCGTCCGTGGCGGAATCCTTAGCGACCGCTTTTTCCGCATTCTCTAGCCGTGATGCTGCTCTGCCAGCATTCAATGCACGTCGTGATGTCGCGGAATGCCTCCGGCTGGACTTTACCTCTAGAGGTGGAGAACCCTTCAACGACAATTTTATGTGAGTGAGTTGCATTCCACTCTCGCTTCGTGCGCGGACACCGCCCATGGTCCGAACGATGTCCCGTATTCCATGCTTCGACACCTGCGTTCGAGTATATCGTGCCAGTGTATACGGATGGCTCCAAGTCCCAAGAGGGGGTCGGCTTCCACGCCGTATCCCCTCTGTTTGAAGTCAGTGGGGCTCTATCAGGCGCTGCGTCTGTCTTCACGGCCGAGCTGGTGGCAATACACCACTCGGTACGGGAGATTACGCGACGTGCCCGGTTCGGAGACCGGATTGTGATCTATAGCGACTCACAAAGCGCCCTTAGTGCTCTCAGGGCATTGGAATCTCCGCATCCCCTGGTTCGCGATATCCGTGACGCCACGGTTTTGACGAGCCGAGTGGATGTCGAGATTATTTTCTGCTGGGTTCCTGGATATGTAGGAATTGCGGGGAATGAGCGCGCCAAAGAGTCCGCGAGGAACCTGCGACCGGACCAGCGTTTCGCTCTTCCTCACACCGACTACATGGCAGGAATACGGGCAGCTCTTCGGACTGCTTGGCAAAGAAGATGGGAGACGGACGTAGGGAACTTAAAGTTGCGTGCCATTGCGCCGCGACTGTTTCCATGGACCTATCCCCCAATGCCGCGGCGGCTTCAGGTTGCTTTCTGTCGTCTCCGAATCGGACACACTCGTGTGACGCATCGCTATTTGATGGAGCGCTCGCCTGCGCCCTATTGCAACGACTGCGTAGTCCCCCAGACTGTTCGGCACATTCTTGTCGAATGTCCCAGTCTGGGTGATCTTCGCGCAGGATACCTGTCCCGGTACCGGGATGGGCGGGGTCACTACCGCCTGTCCCTTGTACTCGGGACGAGTGCGTGCATTTTGACTGGTGGACTTGTTGACTTTTGGGGGGAGGCTGGCCTTCTCCCTTTCATTTAACCCGGTTTAATTGTTGTTTTGTTATTGTTATTTCTTTTTATTGTTGTTTCCTGTTCAATTTTTTAAAGTAACCTAGAACTAGGCTGTTTGTTTACAGCGACTTATGCCTAAGTCAGCAGTCGCCAGATAGCCCCTTAAATAAAATATTTTTTTTTTGGGGGGGGGGGAGGGTGACGACCTGCTTTGAACTTGCACACCCTTTCTTTCTCCTTTTACTGTCCCAATGCCGATGGGCTGCCAAGTCACTAGGCGGGAGGAGTGGCCTCAAATGGCGGCAGCTGGTTATACGGTCCCATATCCACCCCTCACAGAGCGGGCTACGGTGTGGAGTGATGAGCGTGTGTGGGTCACCATGCCCGATGATGAGAAAATTTTTAAAAAACAATCCACTTCCCCAGGATGGTCGTCGGAGCGCTCCCCCGTCCCCCCCACTTCCCCTATGTTTTCACAGGGGACCCTCCAAACGTCTCCGACCTGAGAGGTTTACTCCTCCCCTATGCATATGGGTGTAAGGACTTCCCTCTTAATCCCCTTCTCTGGAGTCGCGACTCACTTTTTCCAGCGGCAGTCCCACCTCTGCTTTCCAAGGGGACTGCCAAGAGCCAAGAAGGCAGGCAGGTGGCCCATAATTGAATGCTCCCGGTGGAGGCGGCTCGATAGGGCCAACCCATTAGGGCAGCAAAGGATGGCTTGGCCCGTACCTCTCAATGTCCTTCAGGCGTGTGTGACTAGTTTGCAGGGGGTCAGTATAATTGTCCCCTCTCTTACTCGACGGATGCCTGATTGCTGGCATTAGAAGGTAAAAATAGAACCTCGAATGGGATCTGTGACGCCTTGGGGCGGGGGCGACATGTAGGTCCCTCCTGAAATTGACTTGGTCCTTGAAGTGACCCAGTCCCAGATGGTAGACGTTCCTTGCGCTCGGGCTCACCTGTAAACCCGAGTCTTCCCCTTTGCAAGGTCCTCCTCAGACGGCTCGGACCTCCGAGGCCTTACAAGGAGAGGAGGAATCTCATCCCCGGCTGGTGCCCCTATGACAGCCAAGACCTTCTCCATTCAGAACAGGATCTTGCTGAGGCCGGTCCATCTGGGCTATGGGGTTCCTGCCGACGGAAGGGAGAAGCAGGTTCATTCCCCGCCCTCCTCTCCTAAAAAGAAAAGAAATAGAAAGACAAAAAAGACTCTTTGGCTCCTCTCCCTCCGCAGGAGCTGCGGCGAGGGACGGGGCTGCTGCTGTTTCGGTATGCCACCAAGCCAAGATCGGAACGTCCGGCTTCCAGGTGGGGAATCCCAGACTAACCAAAAGTGCGCAGGGCAAGGACTCGATTACGTCCGGATCCCTCATCTAGAGGTTACCTGGCGTTTTCGAGCCCGTTGGCTTTAAACGCTCCCTCCTTATTCGCTCCACTGATGGCAGCATGTTGGCTAAGGGCAACATGATCCATCAGAGGAGAGCTTTAGCTAGCGCGTGATTGGTAGAGAGCCGAAGGTAACCCATTCTCGGACACTTGACGGCACGCAGGTGTGTAAGACGCTGCACTCTACCATGGACTTTGTGAAAGGAGTGGCTTTTGCGAGGGAACTCGTGGACTACTCCATAGATGACATCATCTTAGAGCTGGCCGACCATGGAGCGATCAAGGTCAAGCGTATGATGAGAAAACAAGGAGGGGCCTCGAGACTCACCCCTACACTCTTCGTCACGTTCGACTGTGACAAGCTCCCTGGGTAGGTGCGTATTTGTTGGTATCGCTACTGCGTGAAGGCGGAGGTGCTTCTACTGCCACTGCTTTGGCCATACAAATCGCTCATGTAGCCGTGCAAAGTCGGGGTTGCCCGAAGTCTTTGTAAGTTGCTCAAAGTCCGCACACGATAAGTCCAAATCGTGTGTGGCCAAGTGTGTCAGTTACGGAGAGCCGCACCCCGCTTCTTCGAAGCAATGTTGTGCGTATCTCCTTGAGAAAGAAACCTGGCCTTTCAGGCCCAGGATCGTCTCTCATTTCGTGCCGCCTGGGACGTCCTATGCCTTAATGTTATGAAAGACCCTATGCTCCAGGCCTACGAGCTCGGTTGTTTCCGCGCCCATTCAGAACCCTTCTGTGGGTTCTATCTACCCCGGGCGCTTCCCTGGTAAAGCTGGTGTCGCAAAGGGTTCACACCCAGCCCCGGCTAAAACTCGCAGGAGGCAACACCCCTGAAGTTTGTCTTGATTCCATCTTTCGGGGTTCCTAAAGCTGCCTCCTCGAAAGGAGGACAGCACTAAAGAAGCTTCCGCCCGACGCACACACCCAGTGGGCGGACTACAGGCCAACTGGGAGGAGCCCCGGAGGCTCGTCTCCTCCCGTTCTCGGTTAGCTATCTTTTTGCAGGAAACCATGCCAGGCGCATGCCCCCAGGGTATAAAGGTTTTGCGACCCCACCACCACGGGATGGGCGCCGGTCAGGAGGATGCGAGATTTACACCCAGCCCGATGTTTCCGTTCTTCTCTTTGCTCTAGATACCTCCTTTCTTGCAGTACCTGTGCAGTTCACGTGGATAGAAGGTATAATTTTAATTCCGCGTACATTCCACCGGGGAGGCGGGGACGTTCGACGCGTCGTGGCACGGTTGCCGTGGCTCTTGAATTGCTTGGGGAATTGAACGGGAGACACCCCCTCTGGGGAGACTACTCGATTAATCCCACAGGCCAAGTCCTTGCCTGATCGATGAGCTTGAGATAGGTGTCCTGAATGTGGATAAGTTTCGCATCACTGCCCGAGAATCGCTTCATTTTCCTGCCTCGATCTATCTTTGTGCTCCCCCACAGCCTGATTTTGGGTGGGGGTATTCGATGACCTCCATGATAGTGATCACTTTCCCATTCAAATATCATTTTCTGGGCCGCTATCGCCTGACAGCCCGCCCCCGTGGTGCTTGGCGTGGCCGCGGTGCTCCACATTTCAGGAAATGGCTTGTTTATCTGTCTGTCGAGTTTACGTCTGTAGATGATGCCGTTTAGTTCTTCTCCCGCAACTTTATCGCTGTGGGCCTAACTATTGCTAGAACGTCTGGCCGTTTTGCACGGCGACCGCTCCCGTGGTGGTCAGCCTTAGTGTGAGGCGCCCCTCAAACAGAAGCGTTATGCCTACATGCGCTCTAAGCGCCGCCCGAACGATTTCACTGTCGGTGAATTCCGTTGAGCTAGGGCTATGTTCCGGTATGTTTCGAAGCACGCCCGCCGCTCTTGCTGGCGGGTATACGTCTTTACTTAACGGGAAGACCCCTCTAGCAGAGGTGTGGATGCAAGTCAAAAGAATTCGGGGCAAGTTCTCCAGGAGAATGGGGCCGCAATCTCGGACCGCGCGTCCGTGGCAGAATCCTTCGTGCCCGCTTTCTCCGCATTCTCTAGCCGGGATGCTGCTCCGCCATCATTCAATGCGCGTTGTGATGTGGCGGCAGGCCGCCGACTGGACTTTACCTCCAGAGGCGGGGAACCCTTCAACGACAGGTTTACTTTCAACAAGTTGCGTTCCACTCTCGCTTCGGCGCGGACACCGCGCCTGGTCCAGATAATACCCCGTACGTCATGCTTCGACACCTGGGTGAGCGAGGCATGGCTTTTCTGTTAAATCTGTTCAACAGGATCTGGGTAGAGGGTATCCTCCCAGACTCCTGACGAATCGCTACTGTGTTCGCTTTTTGCAAACCGGGGAGAGATCACTCTATCCCGGCCGGTTTCCGCACAATCTCTCTAACCTCCTGCGTGTGCAAGTTGATGGAGAAATTAGTAAATCTTAGATTAGGCCTTCCTTAGTATACAGCACTATAATACCGCATGGCGATACGGTATCATGGAGAGTCTCCACATGATGGGGGCGAGGGGACGCCTCGCAATATTTCTATCTGGGAGACGGCCGAAAGGAACTTAGTTGCTTGCCATTGCGCCGCTAATATTCTGTTGGACCTACGCCTCCCTATCAACTAGAAAAAGCTTGAGATAAAAGGTGGGCCTTCAAGCTGTGTCTTAATGAACTAAGGGGAGGATCATTCCCCCTTTCCCAACGCTTTATTATCATTAAATGATGTCCTACATTGTAATGTGAAATATCAACACAGGTCTTATTCTTTCCCTATGAAGAACATTTAATCTCTTCAAAATGCACCCCTCCCTCCCCACTGATGAGTAGGGTAGTGAAATCCTTCAAGAGGCTTCCTTCTTTCTTCCATGCTCTTATATAATAATAATAATAATGTCAATTGAGTTTCAAGTCGGGGCCAGTAGTCAATCTCAGAATAACTTATTTGTTCACTTTTCCAAAATCCACTGCAATACCAACTGCCTCATGGTCTTATTGTGGCGGCAGGTTCTAAATCCAGCACTCCAATCCCTGCCGCTCCAACTGAACTGCCCGGGTGTTTACAGGGAGGATAATGAGGGGCTAGTCTAATATTTACTTTCTTTAAAAAAGACGGTAAATAACGAAATAAAATGGCAACCCCAAACCTTCCCAATACAAAAATGTGTACAATACCCCAAAATATCTACATACAGCCTCATACGAAAAATAAAGATATATATAGAATTCACTAAATAAAAATTAAATATATATCAGGCCTTCCACCAAGAAATCCAAATGGTACACGATGAAGCACCGGGTGCACCCCCAAACGCAGGATACAATGCGCAGAAATTGGGGAGGGGGGGGGGGAGGCAGACCCACTTTCTTCTAGGAATTTCTTAATGTAGAACGTCTTAAGGAACTGGGATGTGAGAGTTCCAGCCACTTGTTGGGCCCCCTGGAAGACGCTCTCAACGACCCACGCTTAGGGACGGTCCTTTCACACTCACAGGAATGTGGGCGAGGATCAAGGCTGTCTGCCGCTGCCTCTCAAGCCAAATGTCGATAGACCGCTGGTACCAAGGAGCTGGAAAAGAGAAAGCATCCTCAGTCACAGATCCACTGCCACACTTAAACATACAGACACACACACACACACACACACACACCCATTCACACTGACTCTTACCTGGATGACTTTCTAGCTACTTCTTTCGCACAACTTCCTCACTTTACTAGTAAGATCACTGAACGTGATACAAAAACAATCAAAGTCTCTCAAATATATTTCAAGAAACTGAAAAATTCGCCTGTAGGAAGAGACAAAGATGAATAGGAGAAACGATTTAAATCTATCGAGTCCCCCACCCGGATCGACCTCTCTCTTCATCTTCGTCCCAAGAACCCTAGAAGAGAAGAAAGTTGATTAGACACTTAGTGGGGGGGGGGGGAGACTACTACTTATTACTACACTATAATGTATGATTGAAATGCCTATGAACACTACTTTGTTATTGTATACATGGCACTAAAAGTTACAATTCCACTGGTTTTCCCCCTTCTAATGATAGTTGCTACACAATTTTTTTTCAGTCGTTATGAATCTTACCGGGTCTAATAATAAAGTTTTCTTTCATTTTGGCAGGGATGCATCAAGATATAAATATACTCATGAAATACTTTCAAGGGAGATGTCATATTTCGGAGAAAAATATATCGATCGATCACGACGTATTTCTATAATATGTCGGAATTATTCTTCTTAAACAAAGGCCCTCTTACTCGTCATCCTGTTTAAACATTGGAAAATTTGTTCTGGTGACCCATCTCTTGAGACGATAATCTTAACATTTTCTAAATTGATTTTCTGGCAGAATAAAAATACTATTGGAACATGCAAAATTGTTTTGATAAATAAGGTACCAGTAGTTTAGAATTTGGAGTACCGCCACTATTTGAATTGGGAGGGGAGGTATAAGACTTGATTTTTTTTTTTCCGTAGCCAATGAGAAGGGTGAATGGGGTACATTTAGTTTAGATCTAACACAAAACTACCCACCTCACCCACCCATTTTTACCATATTAAGCACAAGGCCAACCAACATTTTTTTCCAACCTAAAATAGGCCCTTCATAGTGTTGGGATGCAGTTTGCCCTAGAATCTTATTCAGTCAGGGTTCATCCCTGCGCAGAAAGTCCCTACATGCACACATCTCTTCGGTCAGCACTTGTTCTCTCAAACATTCACATAATCAACCTACTTTTTACCTCTTGATACTCACTCTAGTATATTATCTCTAAGTTTATTTCCATCCATTCTTATATATATATATTTATAGGCACAAGTTCACTCACCACAATGTCCACAACAATGCATGGCTAAGTTGAAGCGTGGATAGGTTTAGGAACCAGAAAAGAAGACATGGAAGAGTATTTAAGGATTTTTGGAAAGTGAAAGACCTTTTGTTTGAAGCGTGACATCGGGGTTATGAGGCATGAAGGCCGCCCTCCCTTGAGTTCCTGGTCGCTAACACAATAAGCATGCTATTTAGAATCCTGCCGACTATTGTGTGGTCTGGAGAATGGCGGGAGCATTAACCTAAGTATTACCTCTAGAAGAGGAAGGGAACCGACATCACGGAGAAAGGCAAGGGATTCAAGTTTTGATTTTAGTCTCGGACTGTTTATAAGACGGATAGCTTTGGATTCAACTTTATCAAGTAAGTGTACAGAGTTAGAACCGCGCCAAATGTGAGAGCAGTATTACAGACAGGGACGCAACAATGTATAATCTAAGCAACTGTTAGGTAGAAATGAATTTTCGACATCTGAACCGGACGCCCAGTTTCTAGCTTTCGCTCACCATCATTCCTTTCAATCTGCCCATTTGCACTGCTCTCACTCCAGATCTTTCCTTCTACCATACCATACTTTCGCTCCCATACAACAACGTTGGCTCAGGATACACACATGCAGCTTCCTGGTACATTCCACATACAAGCTCTTAGCATTCGCTAAAGTTCTTATCGTGCCAGAGTACTTCCTACCATTTAAAGCCCGGTGGTCGCAATCTGTTTCACCTTTACTATTATCATTTACACTACGTCCTGGATATTTAAAAGTTGCTTCTTTTCTGTTGCACGGGACGCTATGGAATTCCGACAGCATACAACAGCCCCCCTTCATCACAACCTCACAGAAACCGCCGCCCCACTTAATTATGGTAACGTTGTCAGGCCTACAGGCGATACATCACAAGCTGTAGCATCAAAGCTTTCTCCCTAAATATCTTAAGTCAGTGTTGTCCAACCTTTTTTCACAACGGGCCAAATTAGAAATTTAAGTATATTCATCAGGCCACAGAGGTACTTAAATATAAATTTTAGAAAGTTCAAAGATATATATATATATTTACAAATAAAATACTGTATATTAAAAGTAAAAAATTAAATTAGACTCGTACAAAATAAAATCAATGTGATTTTGGAAATTGCTTTCCTTTTATGATATTCTCAATATCTGGTTTTCAAAGTAAATTAAAATATACCTAAAAAATACCCCGTAAAAATAAAATCTGAGTAAGCAGTGGGCCGCATGAAAATATTAAATGGGCCGCAGGTTGGACGTCCCTGTGGACCTATGCGGTCGCAGGGGGGAACAGATATCTGGTCTGTTCCTAGGGTGCTATAAAGAACAAAAAAAAAAAACTAGAAAATATTTTCACCTCAACCGCCAACATCAACATATAATATGCTGATGACCTGGTGTCGGTGGCTGAGAGCCATAGTTACTTTGTTGTTAAGGCACTTAACAAAACTTAAGACAACTCTTCTTTTCCGTGGTATCACCACGACGCAGATATTCGACACACGTGTGGCACCAAGTTTCATACCAAAATAAGCATGGTAAGCACGCTTAATGAAACTTGTGACTGGATTCCTGCTATGAACAACGGTGTATTCGCCGCAGATGTAGCAGAATTTATCGGGCTTATTTTTGAAAGATTTAGCCAAATCCATTTTATTCAACCTGCAAAAGAAAAATACCAGTTAGTCAAAGTTGCCGTATGTAAACCCTTCAGAATTCATTTATTTAAAAAAATAAGAAAGTTTTGTGTTATTCAATTACACGGTTGTTTTCATGGCATTACAATGCAATTGATTTCTCCACAAAACTGCAAAATTTCTGTAGAGAACACCCCGCCAAAGGCTTATGACCATCTATTTCGTTCTGACAGATTCTTTAAAGGACTTAGTTCGCATTTCTAGTTTGCAGCATGTTGTTATTTGTGGCTACGAGAGTATACCAGGTGTAGTCACTGGGAGATGAGTCCTTTCCTTTCCAGCATAGTACCTCCACATGTAGAGAGGGCTCTGTATAAGACAGTGAACTAAAAATGATTTACTTTCTGGGTTAAAACAACACTACTGGATCTCGCTGCAGTCACAACTTTCCCGCATGCATCGATCCATTCTCAAATGAAGTGTATCCTTATCCGGATTAGTACCTGTTCCTAGTCCTCCGCTCAGATTCCCACTTTCCCCTTTCGTAATTAGTGAAGATTTCGATAACGCGTTACTGCGAACCACGTAGTATATGGCCCCGTAATGATGGTAACATTTCTGTTTCTGTATCCTCCCGCGCCCAAAATGATAGTTAAAACTCGTGAGTAACTCGCCCTATTTCCTCGTACTCAACCTTTAATTCGATGAATGGTGTGTTTGCTACGGTCTAATGAGCTTAAAGATTACGACGTCAAAAGTCTGCTGCAATCGAAGTTTGCAGATCCCCGTGTTTTTGATGTTCAAAGGAATTTCCAAATCATCAATGATGTCCGAACTTTTGACTGGCAGCAGTTGTCTACTTACGAGAAGGCGGGATACCTCCACATCCCTGTAAGTGATACGCAAATAATCCCAGGCGATGCTTATACTGTCACATTTTTGGCCGTTGTGAGCCAGAATTGTCACCATATACGTGTTTGCCTTTATTGCACACCCCCTTATTTTAGTAAAGCTTGCGACCAACTGAAAATGTGCACGACTGTGGAGAAGCTCACAGTTCTTCGCCATCTTCTGCCGTCTTACTCATTGAAATAGAATTACTGTCTGTCTTTCGATACGCATAAAGTTCCCATTTGAGAAGATTGTTATGGTTTGACAGACATTTGTATCAAGCGGTGTACACGTTTCGGTTGGCATCCGGAGGTCCACTTGCTTGCGCTCCGTTCGCTTGCGACAGCCCACCCATCCCAATGTTTCCCGGACTATTGATCCTTCTGCGGCTTTGTTGCCTAACCTTCTGCTCCCTATCCGTGCACCATCTCCCTCTCCAATATAAACTAACGCCTGTAGCGTGCCTAGAAGTGCAAGTGGGGGATTTAAAATCCAGCCGTCTATCTACCATTGGTGGCATCTGAGGAGCATATTTGGAATTGTCTTCAGACGTGTCCATATCAGAAGCCTTCACTGATACCACTCTAATGCATCATGCTCAGTTAAACGCAAAGGTTCGCCTGTCTCCTCTCTTGCTACGAAAATTCTCGTCAGTATTTCGGATTTTTTATCCCCCAATGTCCCACCTCCCGGGAAGGAGCTGGGGTCTTCCATGTTTGATATACAAACATCTATGGAAGTCAACCCCTACTCCTATTCCCTTGTCTCCTGAACCTTGCGGCTCTTCTCACTCTACTTATGCGTTGTCTCCGGAGCGAGGGTTGGGTGAAGGTGGCAATGTCGGAATGTCACCCTCCCTTTTCCCACCTCGCTGTGAGAATGATACCGATCGTTCCGACTCTTTCCCCAACTTTAGTACGTTACCCATTCAAAGTCTTTCTTGGATCTCACTTTCCACAGAAGTTATGACTCTGGAGACATCGACAAGCTCAGCGTTCAGCCTAGTATTCCTCATTATTCCAGGACTTTCCCCTTCTTCTCTTGAGGTTGGTAAAAATACCTTTCTAGACAAGGGCATTCGCCCTCCTAAGCTTGGCCGGTGTGCATGCACAGTATGTTTTTGAAAGATCATCATGCCTCATCTTCTAGTGGTTCCTTTAATTCTAGTCATTTCATGTCGATCCATGCTATGGTGAGCATCCTTCATTGGAATTGTCAAGGGATCCAGAAAGAAAATCAATGAAACTGTTCAATTACATCGTCTTTAACGCTAACCCTTCAGGTGAGCAACATAACTGGGCGGCCCTAAAAATCAGAAGTTTAAAATATACACAAGCCAACAACCTGGATGAGGCATTCTTGGTCGTTAAAATTGAAACAAAATGATGCCAATAATATTTGTCACAGCCTACCAAACTTCTAAGAAAACCTATCTCCTCCTGCACAACCTATTAACAATCTTTGACACGGATCGCATTATAATATTTATAGGGCCCTCAATTCCAGTGGCAAAGCAAACGGCTTCCACACAACGAACCAAAGAAGACGAGATTCCGTACTCTTCCTCACCCTCAGTTGTCGAAAGAAATGCAGAAAAAAAAAATCGACAACTAAGCGGAATATACGATCAATTAAAGCTCCTTGGACCACCTAGAGTGGCATATCCTCAGCATCGACAAGCAGGCTCTAAATGGAGGACGTGCGAAAGACACTGGTCGCCAGGTGGAGACCGGTGTGGTGGATTGAGATCACTTATCACAATACACAGTTGGTTGCGGATTCATAAAACTCTAATCTGGCGTCAAGCTTGGAACGAACAAAGGATCGATAGAAAAGCAAGACAGTAGCTCTATCCGCACCCCAGGTGCTGAACGTCATGGAACGAAGAATGTCTATGGCGTGGGTACAAGACTACCTAATGTTGCAAAAATGAGGCTCCAAGGTGAAGTGTCAGACGAAAACAAGACCAAGGAAACAGTGCGAATCCACCACGTCCAGGCGAACCCCGTTTAGGAACAAGTCCGGGTCGCGGTGGAGCCGTGGTTGGCGGCAGAAGTGCAACACCTTACTTTTTCCAAGGAAAACCGAAATCTGAGTTTCGACATAGTGAGAGATGCAGGTCAATGACTGTTGCACTCGACGTTCTAGAGGTAGCATCTGGGCCGCACCAAAAGAGATGGAAAGGTCGCCCACGTAGGTGGTAGCGAGAAATTCTTCTGGTAGCACCATTACGCGGAGTGGACAATCTCGTAAGAACTCCGAAATAAAGATTGAGAGGCGTCCTTTCGCCCCCATCCTATGGAGTCTCCATAATGCCCCATATCGCCCTGCGGTATCAAAATTCTCCATATTGAAAAACACTGGTGTAGTGCTGTTTACGAAGAAGGTTTCGCAGAGGGAAATTTTCAGTCGGGGCAGATCATATGACGTGAAGTGGAACTTTGCGGAAGACAGATGGCCTCCGCTGTTAATCTAAAATGTACCGATTTCTCCATCAACTTGCACATCCGGGAGTTTAGACAGATTGGGCAGAAACCGCCAGGGTACTGATTTTTCGTCTCTTTGCGAATAGTGAGCATAGGAACCAGGAGTCTGGGGGTATATTCTCTCTCCAGATCCTATTGAGCCAATCAAAAGTAAAGGCCATGCCTCGCTCACCCTCGGGTTGAAGCATGGCATTCTGAACATCGTTCGGACCAGGGGTGGTGTCCGCGCACGAAGCGACAGCGGAACGCAACACGCTCAATATAAACATGACGTTAAAGAGGACTCCGACTCTAGAAGTAAAGTCCAGTTGTCGACCTTAGGCGATATCAGGACGTGCATTTATGGTATTTGGCTATTAATGGGATTTATTTTTGGTTGATTAATCACATTACCATAAATTTTGAGTTTAGATGGAATAGTCGTTTGCTAATGTTTAGGCCTACGACTAAAGTGAAATAAATTTTGAACTTCTGAACTAGGTTTTTAAGAAAAACAAATATAAATATATTCACAGAATTAACGAATGAACAATGAAATAAATTTGATTATGAATACAATGTAAGATGCGATAAAGTAACTGATTTAAAGTAACAAGATGTAAATTAAGATGTGAAGTGAAATGAAATAAAAATGACTGTGATGGACTGAATTGGGGTCTGCAATACGAAAGTAACCAGAATTAGGACCTACTCTCGAATGGCAGTTTGCAGAAAATAAATGACTAAATGTAGAAGGAATGATTACCGACCTTTATGCTGAGAATGGCGAGAGACGAATGGGGAATACTCGTGTTCAATTTGGTTGAAGCTGAAAGCGTGTGTTTATTTGTGTGTGCGTGAAATTTTAAGAGATGATGTTTGAAACAGTAGTACATTAAATGAATTCAGTTTTTCGTCACAGGATATTTGAATTATTAAAGGTTACATAAATTAAATGAATTGCAAAAAGTTATGGATCAATTAATTGAATGATTGTATTGACAAAAAGTTAATTAAAATGAATGAATTAATTATTAAGTTGTACATAATTTGCATGAATGATTTAATTGACAAAAGTTAGGTAAAAAGAATTGAATGATATGAATTTTATACATAATAAATAATGATATATATATTTAAGTTTTCCAGGAGGATTTTATTATAGGAATGCCCAGAGGGCATTGCTATACATTGAATGCTGGTGGAGCAACATACTGGTTTGGGAATGCGGAGAAAGCAATCGTGAAAGACTCCGCCACGGACGCGGCGGGGTCCGAGATTACGGTTCCATTCTCTTTGAGAACGGGAGGGGTGTCCTGCAAGAACTTACCCCGAATTCTTTTAACTCACTTTGCTAGAGGAGTCTTCCTGTAAAGTGAAGACACGTATTCCTGCCAGGAATATCTGCAAGCAAACGTCAAAAGATGCCAGAACCTAGCTCTAGCTAAATGAAATTCACCGACAGTGAAATCGTTCGGGCGATGCTTATAGTGCATGTAGCCATAACGCTTTTGTTTGAGGGCCGTCTCACACTCGTTTGACCACCACGGAAGCGGCTGGCGTGCAAAACAATCAGAGGTTCTAGCAATAGTAGTCAATTTCAAAGGTGATGAGGTTACAGGAGAACTCAGCCGGCTCATCCACAAACCTAAACTCGTTGATTGGTACATTGAAATCATGCATATCATGAAATGCAGGCCCCCGCGCCAAGCACCACCGCGTTGGTCTCAGGCGGCAACGGTCGAGAAAATAATATTTGAATTGAAAAGTGATCACTACCATAGAGGTCATCGACTACCTCCCACCCTAAATCAGGCTGTGCATCTGGAGAGTAGAGTGGGTAGATCAAGACCAGTAAATGAAGCGATTCTCGGGCAGTGATTCATGAATTCATCCACATTTAGGATACCTATCTTAAGCTCGTCAATCAGGTCGGCAAGGACCAGACCTCTGGGATTGAGCGAGTAGTCTCCCTAGAGGGAATGTTTACCGTTTAAATGCCAGAGCAGTCGAAAAGCCCTCGGTATCCGTGACAAGGTGCTGTGGAAGTCCGTTGCCGGTGAAATGTAAGCCGAAATAACAGTAAAGAGAAGAACGAAGACATCATGCCGGGTGTAAATGGCGCATCCTCCTACCCGGCCCACTATCCCTGGGTTGCGAAAACCTTATACCCCGGGAGGGAGGGCAGAGGGCACGCGCCCAGCAATGTCTCCTGCAAAAAGATTGCTAACTTGAAACGGGAGAAGACGAGCCTCCGTAGCTAATCCCAGTTGGCCCGTAGTCCGTGGCAATTCCATTGAAGGAATACGCTCCCCAGGCCTAGCTCGGAGAGGATGTGAGGGCCCTCTTCGAAGAAAAGACCCTCACGGAAATCAATGTATACTTCCCGGAAGCAGAACTCCGTGCGTTTTGGGCCGACAAGGCGCAGACGGTGTTGTCGCCTTCAAGGACTTATCGGTGCTGCCCTACTTTCGGGTGCAGCTTTAGGAACACCGGAAAACGTCATCACAACTACTTTTTTTGGTGTTGCACTTGTGCAGCCATCCACGGCTCCACCCTGACCCAGACTTGTGTATCAATGAAGTGGTTGAATCGCACCAGTTCCTTGATCTTGTATTTGACCGACGCCTCACCTGAGAGGCTGATATTCGCTGCCTTAGGGCCTCTTTTACCCGTACCATCGATATTCTTCGTTCCATGACTGTTAAGCGCTTGGGGCGCTGATAGGACTATTGCCTTACTTTGTTATCGATTCTTTGTTCGTTCGAAGCTCGCCTAAGGATGTGAGTTTTATGCATCTGTAGCTCAGCAAGTATTGGAGAAGGTGACCCCGATCCACCACATCGGCCTTCACCTGGCGACCGGTTCCTTCAGGAATCTCCCATTGAGAGCTAGTGTCGATACTGGAGAGATGCCACTCGCTCTACGCCGTGCAGAGTGCATTATTCGCCTGTATGCGCGAGCCCGGCCCCTCTTCAGTCGCCAACAGCTTGCACTGCATTCGCAGCTGGTTTCGACGGTGCCTATGCCCCAGAGAGACGCCCGTAATACCCTAAGTTATGTATTACTCTCGAGCCAGTGGTGCCCCTGGTTCTGCCCAGGACGCCACCCTGGAAGGTACAACCTTTGGCTATTTGTCGCCACGCCTCTGCTCCCAAAGCTTCTACTGCGTGTCAACGCTGTAACCGTGCCAGTGTATACGGATGGCTCTAAGTCCCATGCTGTATCTCCTCTGTTTGAAGTCAGCGGGGCTCTGCCAGGCGCTGCGTCTGTCTTCACGGCCAAGCTGGTGGCAATACACCACTCGGTACGGGAGATTACGCGACGTGCCCTGTTCGGAGACCGGATTATGATTTATAGCGACTCGCAAAGGGCCCTGAGTGTTCATGGGGCATTGAAATCTCCGCATCCCCTGGTTCGCGATATCCGTGACGCTAAGGTTTTGGCGAGCCGGGCGGATGTCGAGATTATCTTCTGCTGGGTTCCTGGACATTTCGGAATTGCGGGGAATGAGCGCGCCGATGATGGCACCAAAGAGTCCACGAGGACTGGGCGCGCGGACCAGTGGTTTGCTCTTCCTCACACCGACTACATGGCACGAATACGGGCAGCTCTTCGGACTGCTGGCAAAGACGATGGGAGACGGTCCAGGGGAACTTAAAGTTGCGTGCCATTGCGCCGCGACTGTTCCCATGGACCTACCCCCAATGCCGCGACAGCCTCAGGTTGCTTTCTGTTGTCTCCGAATTGGGCACACTCGCGGGACGCACGGTCATTTGATGGAGCGCTTCCCGCACCCTACTCTGAAGACTGTGTTGTCCCCCAGACTATTCAGCAACTTCTTGTTGAATGCACAAGTCAAGATGATCTTCGTGCACGTTACCTGTCCCTTGTACTCGGGACTAGTCCGTGCACATTGACTGGTGAACTTATCGACTTTTGGGAGGAGGCCGGCCTTCCCTTAATTTATCTTTTTTTTATTGTTTTTCTAAATCGCACGTTCCTGCGCAGGGGAGAGGTGGACTTCCCCTCGACCCTGGAGCTTGCTTCCTGCCTCTTACCTTCTTCCTTCTATTTTATTTTATTGTTGTTGTTTTTTATTTCATGTTGCTATTTTAAAGTAGCCTAGTACTAGGCAGTCGTGAGTAAAGCGACTTGTGCCCAAGTAGGCAGTCGCCAGATGGGCTCTTAAAATATAAAATGGCGGCTTTTCCATGATATTCGGCTTTATTTAGCTCACGGCAAATAGTTTTGGTGGAAACTGGGCTAGTGAGATGTTGATTAAACTCTGCAGTCACTGTAGGGGCAGTTGTCAGGGGGTTTTCATCACAAAGTGTTTCAACACTCCTCGGTTTCTTTCAGGGACCTTCGAAGTCCTGTCGGAATTACTCTTCCTGCTGGAGTTTTTCCCCTCCTTCTTGAATTCTACCATGGTCTTTGATATGGTAGCTCTTGAAAACTCAAGAAGTTTAGCTGTTCTGTTGACGGAAGCTCCTGTAATTCGAGCTCCAACAATTTGCACTTTTTCGAACTCAGTGAGGTCACTCATCTTAGTCTCTATACAACAATCTAAAAAAAGAAATACAAATTTTCATTAAAGTTGATAAATAAAACTATGTATCTAAAATATAACAAAACACTCACAATGAAATTTGTATCGATATTCGTAATATAATGGCTCATTGAAATAATGGTTTTAAATTTCTACTGTTCCAATTATTTTGTCCATCCCCTATATATATATATATATATATATATATATATATATATATATATATATATATATATATATATATATATATATATATATATATATATATATATAAGTCCCAAGGTATCTTAGGAAAACGTCAAGATACATAAACAGAACTACCCGTTGAGGCCCATCATTTCTCAAGTCCCGACAACACCGTACATTCTTTCAAAGTACAGCATAAAGTTTACAGAGGAGTTTATTTATATACTTCACTCCACAAGACCGGCAGGACTAATAACATCCCTTGATGTGAAAAGCCTTTTTACGAATGTGCCTATCTCCCAGAGCATCGATATCATTATGCAAAATGTATATCACCATCCTACTATTCCTCCGCTAAATTTGACCCCAAAATTTAAAAAAACATGCTGAGGTCATGTACATCAGAAGCCCAATTCAGGACACTGGACGGATATCTATACACACAAATCGATGGAATGGCTATGGGGTCGCCCTTGGGTCCCACCTTTGATAATTTCTACATGGATTAACTCAAAAAGGATATATTAGACAGCGTCGAACATAAGCGATACACATACTGCAGATACGTATGCAACATCTACATCACCGTCCAAAACGAAGAATAACTAAGAAACATCAAACAACAACTGGAGGAGAAATCCATCTTAAAATTTACTTACGATTTAAGCAATAAACTCCCTTCTCTGGATGTCGAAGTACAAAATATTAATGGAAAATATATCACAAAAGTGTATTGAAAAGGTACAGACATGAGAAGATGCCTCAACGCAGATGGTGAATGTCCCGAAAGATGTAAAAAGAATGTAATCAACTCATACATTCGCCGAGCACACGAATGCTGTTTCACGTGGGAACCATTCAAATATGCGATCTCCCTCGTCAAATAAACCCTCTTCAAAAGCAGTTTTCCAAACAGCATGATAGAACACCAATTTTGAACATTCTTACGAAAGCAATTCCAACTCACATATCAAACTGACAACAACCAAGAAGTAAAAAATAACATCAAGCTCTTCTATAAAAAAAAACAACAAAATTTACGTCCTACAAAGTAGATGTAAAAACCATCAAGGAGATCGTTAATCGTAACAAAGTCAAAAGTTCAAAGAACAAAATTCAACTCAGTATATTACAAAGCAACAAAAGTCAATAATCTCCTTATGAAAAATAGCGTCTGCCACGACTCCTCGAAACTCAAGTCTACCAACATAGTCTACGAGTTCAAGTGCTCACATGAAGACTGCAAGCTTCATAATAACTAAGTATGTTGGCATGACAACCACCACCATTTTGAGGCGTTTAACAATGCATCTTCAAGGCGGAGAACCTAAAAATCATATATATGGAGAGAATTCATAAACTCCTTAACATTATAAAAAAGAGAGAAATCCATCTAGCCTAAACATCTTAGAAGCTATCGTAATCATTGAAGAAAAGAAAGCCAACTCTCAAGCTACAAGTTGGAATCTAACATTAAAATTGTTCTAAAAATTCCATTTTCCTGATTGGCCTGGAACCTTTGACCTTACGTTCAAGCTTGGACTAATAAATGCCCCTTCAAAACTATCTCATTAACGTGGATAGAAAGCGCCACGGAGACGCCGAGATTAGTGAAGAGGAGCTATTCAGCGCGCTCCGCTCATTCCGTCAAAAGGCCCCAGGACAGTCAAGGCTGAAAAAGTTAAACTTTGAAAAGGCACCAGCTGACATCAAATAAAAAGTTGGACGAATTTTCAACGTTTGTCTTAATACATAATATTTTCCAGACGTTTACAAAACGGCTAAGATGATTTTCTTGCCGAAGCACGGAGTAGATCCAACGATGAGAGAGAGCTATCGGTCAATTTAACTCTTGGAATTTGGCGGCAAGCTCTTCGGAAAGATCCTCAAGCAAAGACTGGTGTCTCACCAGGAGGAAAACTCCCTTTACAACCCGTACCAGTTTGGGTTTAGAAAAAGCAAAGTACGGAGATGGTGATAAATGTCATCACGGAAAAACCTTGCCCAAGCCAAACAGGAGAGGAGTTACGTGGACATTGTTTGTCAGGATGTATCTGTCGTAGAATGGACTCTCGACGATATACCATATATAACTATTCGTTGAGGGAACTTCTTTAATTATCTTTAGAGTGCGTTAATGTCTGGCGGGCCTATATTATGTATCTTCGATATGCTTAAGAATTGGAACTGAGCTCAAGGATAATAATATTGCTATCATTAATAAAATAGAGTTTTAATAATAATAACTATCAACAATACACAAAACGGAAAATATTGACATAAACAGAGAATGGAAAGGGTCGTGGGGGCTCAAGCTAATCCGAGGATTAAAGGATTTAAAAAGGTAAAACAAATATAGAGTTAAAGAGATGGGATGGTTCGCTAAGCCATTTAAAGCACAGGATAGAATTGACAAAAGGGTTAAATACTCAAAGGTAACGTTCGGCTTACGTAATTTTACACTAGTTGTGCAGTGGAAGGATGCGTGGAGGAATTTTCGGTCCGCTGGCGAGTTCCAGCCGAAGGGGGGAAATAAGATGATCCTGACGTGGCGTCTTGGGAATGAGAACAGTTTCTCGACGAACGGCTTGAAGAACAATGGCTGTTCTACGTTGTTCTCTTCTGAACAACAGGGGGGGTGAGAACCGTCTCTTGTCTACGGGCTCAAGAACAATGGGTGTTCTAATGTTGTTCTCCTCTGAACAACGGGGGGGGGGAGAACCGTTTCTTGTCAACGGGGCTCGAACGAACAATGGCTCTTCTAACGTTGTTCTCTTTCTGAACAACGAGGGGGAAGCCTTTTGGACTCGGCGTCGCAAAGGCTCGAACTTTGGCACTCAAGGGATTTTTTCCTCCTTCTGGACAAGTGATGGTGAATCTCGAGGTCGAGGTCCCTTGGCGCACGAAGTGAGAGAGGGTCGTGGTTATGTTTCGCGACGAAAATCTGGATCTCCAATCTGATCTTAGTGGTAAAGTTTCCATCTAAATAGTCGATACACTTCCTTGGCGTGGGGGACAATGGAGTCGGAGCTTCGAGGGAATGCACAGCCGAGCCTGGAAACAATGCCTTATCTGCCCATAAGCCTAACTCAATCTGGCGAGGTCGGCGTATGGGGGCGAACGGGGGGACGATAACCTCCTTGTTTAAACATTGACATCCGGTGGCTGCGATAAGGCGCCAAGCTTCGAAGCGAAGATGCACGTGGGAGCATCGTGGTTTTAAATAATATGTGATATGAGTTGAAACTAACGCTGCCTCAACCCGTTCTATCACAGTATCAAAAGCGTTTGATAAGGTGTGGCAAAGATAAATGCAGTCCAATATCTTACGGTTGGGCCTAAGTGAAAACTTTGAAAGAACTCTTTGCGAATCCGCCATGGAGAGAGTGGCATATGGTAGTTTAGTCTGCATGGACGGACCGAAGTTTCCGCTCAATGCGGTCTTCCAGCAGGTGGGTATATGCCCCCCACTCTACTCGATTTACACCGCAGATGTTCTGGCCCCTGCGAACCCCACTTGCCTCAACATTTCTTACGTCGATGATTTCAGCCAGATAATACAGTGTCTTTGGAGGGACGCGCCTATGCAAGCTCGCATGACAGCAGCAGAGATTGAAAGATTAAACATCTAGGAGGAGAAATGGAATATAAGAACCAAGCTGGAGAAATTCAAAGTAGTCTCCAGTGAGAGGAGACTCCTTTCTGATGTCAGGGTTGGGGATAGGCGCTATCCCTACACTACAGAGTGCAATGTACTCAGAATGAAGATTACATCATCCGGGTATAGGATGCACGTTGATGATCGAATTTATAAAGCCCTGACCGCAGTTAGAACTCTATACATGTTCAGAAAGCTCTGTGAGAGCAACAAGAAAAAGATCTACAATGCAATTGTAAGATCTACGCTGCTCTGCCCCACTTCCGCCTTCTCGTGTGCCTCGTAGACACAAATGTGTGCACTTCAAGTCGTGCAGAATAAATGCGTGTACCTTATTGCGGGTACATGCAGGCGAGAAAGAAGACGCCAAGAAGAGCTGCACAGGAAGGCGGAGTTAAGTCCTATTAACATTGTCATTTAAGAACGGACAATGAATATGCAGGAACTAGTTTATCGAGAATTGAATGGTGAAATCATTCAAATGATTAACCAGAACAGAAGAGCAAGAAATCACGCCAGATTTCCAAGCTCTGCTAGCCTAGTGGCTGGTGGAGATGAAGTGCCGTTCTACGCATGAAAAGAATGTTAACTTGCCAAAGATTACGACAAAAAAAAAATTAAGCGGAGAATACTCCGAATCATGAAAAATCACCAATTTTGACTACAAATTCACCGATTTAGACTAACTTAAACCGAACGTGACATCAAAAAAGAAGAAACAAAAAACTTAAAAGACACACACTACGAAAAAATAAAAACTATAAAAACTAAGCAGAAAATATAAAGTAATTTAATACAATAACAACAGCAAAGCAAGAAGATTAAGATTATTAAGACAAATGGCTTAAACACTACTTTTTCTTTTCTCCATCTTCCTTTCTGTCTATCACCCACATAACCTTTTTGTTCCCTACTTACACATACCCACTTACATGCATTCATAATTCGGAACTTATTCTATTCTCACTATACTTTCATCGGTAAAGGAGGAAAAGGACAACTGAATCTACTCTGAAGAGGATCGTGCAATATCGAAAGCTTAGTAATTAAAGTTTGTTTTTTACCAAACACAGTAATTTAAAAAGAAAGATTAACTTAGGAGAAATAAATTACCATCTAAAAGACAGAGAAAAGAAAATAATAAGGAAAATAGAAAATCGCTAAGGAAAATTAATTAAGGCTAAATATACAATGGTCTTCAACAAAATATGCATTCAAGAAAAACTGCTACCGATTTACTTAGTTATGAGTAAATCCCTCTCTGTCCACAAAGTTTTTAAATTCCCAACAAACTTTTCAGCAGCAATCTTATCTACATTGGCAGCCTCCCCATGCCTAGCAACACTGTAAATGCCAGTTCGCTCTTAAATCGATCAAACCACCCCATACTCGCTTTAAATTTATAATTTGGGCACTGGTTACAGGACTGTCTCGCTTAAGGTCATCATACAATCACTTTGCTTGTTCACAAATTATTGTTTCAGAAATGCTGTGACCATCAAGTTGTTTTCCGTTAATCCAAACTAACAAAAGTTTACCTACTTGTTCAATTATAGGTAACCTGTATCACAGCAAGAACGGTCACTCCTTTGCTACATTAGTCCCTTCTATTGCGTCTTTATTTTTCAGTGTAAACGATATGGTTGATTCCGCCATACCATACTGAGTTGCCAGGTCGGGACACGTGTTCCACTTTCAGAGTTCGCAATCAGTTCTTTTATTAATTCAATTGTCGTTCTCATTGCTTTCCTTTTAAGCTTGGTTGAATCACTGATCTTTATTTGACTCATGGCTGTACTATTTTTAATAAAAATAACAAAATAGAAATAAAATACTGTAGCACAAAGTTACACGAAGTGTACTTAGCATTCGGAAGCTAGCATGAGACTGACCTGAAATGTACACCGGCGATGCTGTACCAATCGTGCGCCAGCGTACGAATGACGAGTTGAATTTTACATAAACAAGTTGGACGAATGGCGTGTTGTACGAATACAGAGGCGTACGAATTATTAATGAAACTTTATGCTTATGGCATACCTTATAAAGTTTTAAATTGTTTAGCTGACTGGTTGTTAGATAGAGAAGAGTTTTTATGGTTGGATGTAACAAGTGGGATGCCAAAGAAGTCCATTCTGTGTTCTGTTTTATTTTTGGTTTATATTAATAACATGATATTGGTTTAGTTACTAAAATTTTCAACTTCGCTGAAAACGGTGAGCTTTTAGGACGTGCGCACATGGACTGATTGAGGAAGACTGATTTCGTATGCAAAAGGATTTAGATATTCTAGCTGAGTGGAAGCACACCTTGTAAATGAAGTTCAATGTTATTAAGTACAAGGTTATGCATATTGGATATATTTGATCAAGAAATATTAATTATAATTATACAATGTTAATTTTACAAGTCAACAAATCAGTGGTGCTGTTTGTAGAAAAACATATATATATATATATATATATATATATATATATATATATATATATATATATATATATATATATATATATAATAATAATAATAATAATAATAAAACTCTCATAAAATGCTTTCTAACAATATTGGAACTGCCTGTGTCCGAACTTTTCTAAGCGTCACTTAGTTACTCGTGCCCACACTACCATCCACAAATGTTCGTTCATTCAAAGTGTCCACAATTCAGGTCTGTAAATTCATATCACGTGTGAGTACTGATATTTACTTTTTGTTACAGAACCCTAATTTATCATACCATTTGTGATCCTTTAAATATTCCTAAATTCATATATATTAACAATTCTCTTTAATCCTTCATATCTATCTCAGGCCGTCCCGTTAGGCCTAACATCCCCCCAATTTAACATTCATTCAAACAAACATCTATAGGTAGCGGGTATTATACATATATGCTATCTAGGCCAATTATATAATAACTAGTGCAAATATAAATGGTGCCCAGACTTCTCCCAATCAACCAATAAATATTAATTTTTCCAACGATTGTCAGAGATTTTCATACTCTTCTCGGCCATTTACGTCCCTCCGGTGGTACAGCCATCTCGCCCACGC
The DNA here is from genome assembly GCA_963969495.1 of Ceratothoa steindachneri. Lineage (NCBI taxonomy): Eukaryota > Metazoa > Arthropoda > Malacostraca > Isopoda > Cymothoidae > Ceratothoa > Ceratothoa steindachneri. The sequence goes on from OZ018335.1 coordinate 80,386,200, forward strand.
GTTCTTTTTTACATCACGTTTTATCAAATTTATGCTGCTTCCATTATTTGCAATTCAAATTATTTTCAATTAATTAATATCCCTATAATACAACGAGTGAACAATTTCCTTTTACGTTTCCTTCGTGTGACTCAATTTCTGCGCGCCCAGTAATCTGAATTTTAGGCGCATTTCTTTCACGCACATCAATTCTGTAATTCATACATTCTACTATATACGATATTTCTCACAAAAAAAAACATTACACGTATGAACATAGGATCACAATGGTAAATCAACCAACATCGGCTAAAGCAACAACGGTGATTAACGAAGCAATTGCTCCAATAAGGCAGTCCTTTGCTGCAACCATCGAAAGAACTCCTTGGACCCAACATGCCTCTCTCATACTCCCTAACTACGACTAATTAAATCCCCTCACTTAGTCAGACGTATGCGACCTCATTCTACGCCCCCCAGGCGATAACGCAGGAGGAGAAAATAGCCTTCATCATACAAAAAGTTCCCATAAGTATTTTAATCACTAAGGGACATTTTGTTCAACAGGGAAAAGATTGGAGCATATAATAAATTCAGAGAGGCTTTCCGAGAGGAATTTGGGAAGTCGCAAGTTGAGGATCTCATGGAGCTCTTGAATACTTGGTTAATTTGAGATAAGTGTCATACCAGTTTTATAAAGTTAAAGTTTGCTGGTTTCAGTCTTCCTATCAAGCTACATATGCTGCTGCTTATCAGGCAGACGTCAGCCAGGGCAAGCCACAACTCCCTACCGTGATGCCCATTAACGGTGGTAACCTCCCTAATAAATACTTTCAGCTTAATAAGAATCCGGACGGAGATTCAAACTACCGACCCTAACGGCAGATTTAGCAGTCACGTTATCAAGGACAAGAGTGACCTCACCTGGTTAAAACTACAACAAGTGGCACAGGGCGAGCGATGGCATGGCTATGGTGAGCTGAGAGATAGGACCGTTTAGGTTCCCATAAAAGAAACCAACGAGAGATCTTCAGCACAAAAGGTGAGACGCAGCAATTTTCACAATCTTCTTTCGCCTATTCTCACCATAACCTTTTACATCAAAACGGACTCGATTTATTTCGGCTCATGATCTCTTGGTTGATTCTCGTCACGGCAAGGTTGTCCGACGCAAAACTTTACTCGCTATTCCATCAAGTTTATAGAAGCCAGGCCTTATATAAACTTGATGGTTATTTTTTTTAATTATATTCACAATGTAGTGACGAAACTTTTAATTTGAGACCCAATATTTATATTAATCTTAATATACAATTTAATTTTATTTTGTGTGAATCTATGTAGACTTATGTTTTTGTCTGTATTTATTTCAGTTTGAGTCAAGTCTTTAGAACATTTGTACTTATTTTACCTTGGTTTTTAGATCCTGATCTCTGGGGTTAATATCTCGTTAAGATTCTCTCCCTCTTTAATTGCCTAGGCGGTATTTTAACCCTCTTGTCAACCTTTAGTCTTTTAAATTTACCTGTTTTAATGATCTTATTTTGTATTTATCTTCGCTCCTCCTAAGGTTTCCATTTCATATTATTTCATTTTGTTGATTGTTTTTTTTGCTTTTTTGTATGCGTTCCCTATCCTCTGTATCATCATTATAATTATTACAATTTTCAATACTTCTGTTATTCCTTGATAAAGAACTCGAAATAAAGTTCGAAAGTACATGGAATCCTCGTATTATTTTCCCTGTGGGCTTTGTTGCATATATATATATATATATATATATATATATATATATATATATATATATATATATATATATATATATATATATATGTGTGTGTGTGTGTGTGTGTGTATATCGATGCCCTCTGGGCTTTCGTATAATAAAATCCTCCTGAGAAACTTAAATATATATATTATATATAAAATTCAAATCATTCATTTATTTTATCTAACCTTAAATAATTAAATCATTCCGTGACAAGAAACTGATTTCATTTAACGCACAGATACCAACAACATCTCTTAGAATTTCACGCACATACAAACACACGCATTTCGCCACTTGTGAAATAACGCGAAATGACTCTCTCACTTGTATTCTCGTCACCATCATATTAAACCCCAATTCACTAATTATAGTCGCAACAGCAAAACGATTACATTCGCTACCATAAGTGGGCGCGATAACGAGAAAATGTATCACGATAACCGATAATTCGATAACGATAACCTTATCGGCGATAACCGATAATCGATAACTGGTGATAAATTTATCCCCCGTTAAGGTGATAACCGATAAATCGATAAATACAAAATTATAATACAATATTGATCATTGACTATATATAGCGTCATTTTATAATACAATCGTAAGAATATTTGAATAGTCTTTCTTAGTTTCTTACCTGGTGAGGCTCTCCTTCATCTACTTATAGGTTTTAAGGATCCTCCTCCAGGCTCGGAGCTACTTATTTATGTCTCCAAGGCACGCGTGGCTTGCCCCTGTGCTAAACTAAGACCAAAACGGAAATTATCGATTATCGCTAGTTTGGAACCAAAAGTATCGGCGATACCGATGAATCGCTAACGCGGAAAAAAATCGGATAACCGATAACCTGATATCGTTATCGCGATAACACTGACCTATGTTCACTACATCAAAATCATTAACACATTCAACATCCATTTACAAAATTTGTACGACACACTTCATCTCGTCACGCGAAGATATTTTCAACTCAAATTCAACCTTGCCTGATTTAACGTAATTCAACTTATTATAATCTGATTTGTTAATTTTCATATATATATATATATATATATATATATATATATATATATATATATATATATATATATATATATATATATATATATACATTATTTTCTTTAAATACTCGTTGCATTTATTTCCCATTGCACGTAAGAAGTGTTTTCTTTGGCCTACATTGTTCATAATTCAAAATACCTTCAATCAACCAAATTTATTCGTGTAGAATATTTTAACATATACACTATCTAGGCCAACGATATAGTATTCAACATTACATAAATACATAAGAATTTAGGAATGATATTTAAAGAATCACAAATGGTATCATAAATCGGGGTTCTGTAACAAAAAGTAAATATCAGTACTCAGGCGTGATATGAATTTACAGACCTGAATTGTGGAACACTTCGAATGAAGGAATGTTTGTGGATGGAAGCGTGGGCACAAGTAACTAAGTGATGCTTAGAGAGGTTCGGACACAGGCAGTTCCAATATTGTTGGAAAGCATTTTAAGAGAGCTTATTATATATACATAATGATTGACCTCACATCACTCCGCTTGATAGTAATAGATATAAAATGGTTATAATTCGTTACTTGGGAGTACTGCAGATTAATAAGAATCCGATGCAGTGCTACAGACATGGAAAGTGTCCGGATGTTTCATTGTGGGCAGAACACACGACTCATGAAAACGCTCCCATTTTCTCCCCTAACGATGTATCATTCAGAATCTACAAACAACCAAAAGGGAGTTACATCAAAGAAGATTACTTCGCCCCAATCTTCAACAGTCCATTTATTTATATTTCATACAAAAATGGAGCCTATCCAAAAGATGAGGCTCGTTCGCAGCCTTTCTCGACATGAGACCTTTGTCGAAAAGTCTCGAGTTCAGTGTGCGTGCTGAAGCGTTCAAGCATGTGTCTTTCCAATTGCGAGAAAGCTTGCCACTGGAAGCAACGCAATCTTTGTTCAGGGACCTGATTACGAAGCGGTTTTGGCATTCATTTGAAGTTCTTAGGTGTTCAGAAGATTTCTTCACATGAGCCTAACCAGTCTTTTTAAAAGTCATTAATGGGCCTAAAGGTGGTGCTCCTTGATGCAATACCCTTAACAACTTCGGTTCAGGACATTTTGGTGCAGAGCAAAAATTGTTGCACGCTCTTCTTTCGAAAGAATCATTAGAGGGATTGGAAAAATATAAACATTTATTATTAAAAAAATATTACGAAGTACATTATAATGGAACGACATCATTCATTTAACCTATATTTGTCATAATTTTACCATTTTGATCGATTTGCAAACTAGCTCAATGGACTGAAACTCACCTCCTACAAAAACTACGAGAACTCAACTTCGAATTCAGGGAAGGAATAGAAGATTTTTTTTTAAAATACTGAATTTTTAATAAACTTATATTTATTTAAATATTAGAAGAATTATATATATATATATATATATATATATATATATATATATATATATATATATATATATATATATATATATATATATATATATATATATATAATTTCACGGTGAAGGTAAGGACACATAAGGAGGCTGAGGTACATGTGATTTATTTATGGAACAACGTTTCGGGCGTATCACCCATCTTCAGGTTCTAAAACATAAATTAATCTAATACAGTCAAAGAATATTAAAAATAATTAGGTTATGACTATGTAGGTAAATAAAAAATTAGAAAATGACTCAGGAATTTAAAAGTCAAGAGAATCAAATTATCAATCTAATATAACACTATTGAAACGAAAAAAACACACAAAAAACAAAAGTAAATAATTACAGTATAGGTAATTATTTACTTTTGTTTTTTGTGGGGGGTTTTTTCTTTTCAATAGTGTTATATTAGATTGATAATTTGATTCTCTTGACATGTAAATTCCTGAGTTATTTTCTAATTTTTTATTTACCTACATAGTCATAACCTAATTATTTTTAATATTCTTTAACTCTATTAGATTAATTTATGTTTTAGAACCTGAAGATGGGTGATACGCCCGAAACGTTGTTCCATAAATAAATCACATGTACCTCAGCCTCCTATGTGTCCTTACCTTCACCGTGAAATTGAAGATTAGACTGGTCAGCAGTAACTCATATGACTATATATATATATATATATATATATATATATATATATATATATATATATATATATATATATATATATATATATATATATTAACATGCTCACAAGTTTGTCAATACCTTCGCACTTGGTAATCTCTTTGTTTTTTTGTATATAAGTGTTTTCAATCATTGATATATGAACCAATGCTCTATTAAATACTAGGTTATGGGTTAAACAAAGTGCAGATACACAGTTTTCTTCTGTATTTTTAACACCAAGTACAGCAGAAACGAAAATAATGAAAAACTGTAGGAGATAAATAACATGTCTTCGTCATACGACGACTAATAATCCAGTGAGGAAAACAAAAACGGACGCTTATATATGAGCGAACAGACTGTTCCAGAAAGTAAAGTTCATTATGGCAATCATGCGAAATCCTTTTATTTATTATAATGAAAACAAAACAAATTCAAGAAAATATTTTCATCACTCCTTCTCACATTTATTGTGTTTTTCACATACAAGTCAATCCTAACATATTTCTAAGTTTAATAAACTGAGAGGCAAAGGTTTGGTAAACATGTCAGCTAACATGTCCTGAGTTGAGCAGTAAGTGACTGAAATCTCATTATTAGCTATTATTTCACGAAGAAAATGATATTTTACTCGTATATCAATATGTTAAGTTTTAGAATGATTTCTGGGATTACTAGCCAGACAAATAGCAGACTGGTTATCTCATTAATAGTTAGAGGACTTTAAACATTACAATATATATTTTTTAAAGTTGTTTAAGCCAAAGAGCATCTTGGGCTGCACTAGCTAAAGCTATATATTCTGCCTCAGCAGTAGAGAGAGCAACACAGTTCTGTTTAAAACTACGCCAAGATATCAATCCACTTTTACCTATCTTAAAGCAATAACCATATGTAGATTATTGGTCCCATTTATTTTCGTCTCTGTCATCATCTGAATAACCAATGAGAGTATTAGAATTTTGGTTGTCATACAAAATTTATAAATCAGGGGTACCTTTAAGGTATCTAAAGATTCTTTTTTACAGCAGGCCAATGTTTTATAGAAGGTTTAGAACAAAATTTAGCAACATTGCAAACAGCATATGTTATATCAGGTCAAGTTTTGGTAGATAAATACAGCAATGAGCCAACAGCTGATTGATATTTTTCAGTATCAACAGAATCTGAATCATTGGAATCAAGATCTAGCATATTATTGACATCAGCAGGTGTAGACACTTTTAGCATTATCAAAATTAAACCTATCAAGAAGACTCTTAACATAAGTTGATTGATTTATAAAAATTTTACCATTATCCTGCACAATATTAACACCAAAGAGGTACTCTAATTTTCCTAAATCTTTCATTTTGTATTTAGCAGACAAGGAAGACTTAATTTCATTAATGACATCAATTGATTTGCAAGCAATAATTAAATCGTCCACATAAACAGCAATAATACATTTGGAATCGTCTTCATTAATACGAGTATAAATGCACGAATCACTAGTAGTTTGAATAATGTTAAGCTCCTTTAAATAATTATTTAATGACACGTTCCGACATTTTGGAGCTTGTTTGAGATCATACAAAGATTTATTAAGTTTGCAAACATAATTTTCTTTTCCAGTTACAAGCAATGTTTCGGGTTGAGTTAAAAATAATCCTTCTTTTAGTTCTCCATTGAGAAAGGCAGAAGATACATCCATTTGATGTACTTCTAAACCTTGAGGAGCAGCTAATGACAGTACTGTGCGTACAGACTCGAACCATACAACTGGACTAAAGGTTAAGTCATAGTCAATACTAATTCTTTTGTGAAATCCCTTGTGGTAGTAACTTAGCTTTATATGAATATTCGGAGCCGTCAGAACCCGATTTTTTTTTAAGGACAATACATTATTTACCTCAATTGAATTTATTTCATTTTCCATGGCTTCTTTCCAATATTTAACTTTAGGAATACTAAGAGCTTCTTGCATAGTTGTTGGTTTATTTAAATAGGAGTTGCTGAGAGTAGCCCATTCACCCAGTCGGTCAGGAGCTCTCCTTTCCTTGGTTAGCCGTTGGAGCTCGGTCGCTTCAGTGTGATGTGTATCTTTTTCCTCTTCGAAGAGAGTCGGAGGTATGGAATATTCCACAAAATTATTATTAGGCATGTTTTCAGTAGTTGAAATCTCCTTCTTAGATGAGATAGGTTAACTTTTATAGGGATGGGGGGGGGGGAAAATATCTATAACTTATTATTTTTTTTATTACTTGACTGGAGTTGCCCCTTGAAACTTTATCTTACATTTATCTTGACTTAATTATTCCTTCCAAATTCTTGATCACGCGATGACTTTTTGATGCTTCTTGACGATTTGATGAGGTCTTGATGAGTTGAGACGAGTTAGCCCTTGAAAGTGATATTTCCTTGAATTCCATTTTCTTTGAGCGCTGTTTTCTCTTGAGTCGATTTATTGCTCCTTCTGGATTAGTTAGTCCTTGAAGCATTCTCCGTTTTCTTCGAGAATTTTCTTCGTAAAAATTTGTGGACTGTATGGGATCGATCTTGAGTCTTTGTATCCTGAGGCAAGGACTCTACCGTTACGACACGGCTTAGTCCGTATTGATTGTGTAATTTATTGGGCTATTTATATTCTCGCTTTTGGAAGGAAATTTTTTTCTTATACATCTTCACACGCCTACACTTTCATTGAAAATAACATTAGGACTGTAAATTATTTTCTATTTTTCCGAATTGTAGAGCCGGTAACCTTTAGTTACAGTACCATACCCGAGGAGCACACAACGTTTTGATTTGAAGTCTAATTTTCCCTCTCACTATCAGGTACATGAACATATGAAATAGAATCAAATGTTCTGAAATGATTCACATTAGGTTTTCACCCATTTAACGCCACATATTGAGTTTGATTAATAAAAGCAAATGTAGGACTTCTGTTGTGGACATACGCTCTAGTTGAGATAGCTTCCGCGCAAAAAAACTTTGGTAACTTTGAATCAAATAACATTGTCCTAACAGCTTCCATTAAAGTTCTATTCATGTGTTCCGCAACAAGATTTTGTTCGGGTGTTCGTGGAATAGTCTTCTCATGTTTGATGCCCTCCTTCTTAAGGTAGTTTTCAAATTCTGTCGAAGTATATTCCCCACCGCTGTCAGTTCTAAAGATTTTGATTTTTGAGTTATGTTTATTTTCAACAAGTGCTTTCCACTCAACAAATATTTTAAATATTTTAATAAAATCCTCCTGGGAAATTTAAATATTTATATTATGTATAAAATTCAAATCATTTATTTATTTTACTTAACTTTTGTCACTTTAATTATTCGATTATTTTATGCATAACTTTTTGCAATTCATTTATTTTATGTAACTTTTAGTAAGTCAATTATCCCGTGACGAGAAACGGATTTCATTTAACGCACTGGTACAAACATCTCTTAGAATTTCACGCACATACAAACACACGTATTTCACCACTTGTGAAATAACGCGAATTGACTCTCTCATTTGTGTTCGTGTCACCATCCATTCGTGCTCCAATTTACTTCGATTCAAGATCCCAATTCACAGTCCATCATAGTCACTTTACATCTTAGTCACTTTACATCTTAGTTACTTTACATCTTAATTACTTTACATCATAGTTACTTTACCACATCATAATTACCACATCACACTTTAACACATCATACTTTACCACATCACACTTTAACACAACATACTTTACCACATCATAATTACCACTAATTCAATTCTCTCATTGTGCATTCGTGGATTTTGTAAATATATTTATTTTGTCTATTTTCTGTTTTTCTTACAAACCTAGTTCAGAAGTTTTCTAAATTCATTTCACGTCAGTCATTAAGCCTAAATATTAGCAGACGACTATTCCATCCAAATTCAACCAATTTATGGTAATGGTTTTTAAAATGGCTATCTAGGTTAATTTAATAACTAAAATAAATCCCACTAATAACCAAATACCATAAAGTGGTGCCCAGAATTTAATACTATCCCGTCAATCAATAAATAACTTCAAACATTAAAATAATTTCTCGAACTCCGCACGTCATTTCTCTGCAATCCTCGTTATAACAGCATTTTGATTCACGTGTTCATTTTTATTATCCTTCTTCCAATTGTCATAATTGATATCATTTTAATCTAATACTATCCCCTATATACAACGAGTGGACAATTTCCTTTATTTCTCATAATTATTTTTCATTTCTTCGCATTCCTGTGCTCGTGAATAATTTCCACACACACATGTGCACACAGCCACAGTTACTCCACTCACATCAACACACTCATTCGACCAGCACAAGTACACATAAAACATAGTGACTATGATGGATCAAACACAACAAATAAGGACATCTGTTAGCGGCTAACCCGATCATCGTAACCAGCCGTCTGCTTCGAAGCCCAGTCCACGCACAGGCAGCCACATGCGTACCCCTCGCTTCCGGTATATGATCCTGCAAACCCAATTGCATGGTTGGAAGTCTCGTCCCTCCTCCTTAAACCTCAGAGCATCACCGAAGAGAAAATTGCAGCAACAATTCAACGTTTGCCCATAAGTATCTTTATACGATTCAAGGAAGTGCTAATTAACGGGGAACAGGCTGGTGTTCTTGAAAGCCTGAAGGATGCTTTCCTCAGTAAATACGGTAGGTCCCCAATAGACGACCTGAGAGAGCTCCTGAACACTCAGGAAATGGGATATAAGAGTCTTACTTCTTTCTTAACGCATCTGAAGGACCTTATCAGGGTAAAAGGTGTTCAAACCAAACTTTTTAGCCCTCTTCCCACTGAGAATTTCATGTCAGGACTCCCACAGGAAATCAGACCACTGATCTTAAGCTCGAGCCTCACGAGCATTGAGGAGATTTATATAGCCGCAGACAAATTATACAAAAGTCCTTATGTGAATTAGAGTAACGGCCAAACTCACGGCCCATTTAACAATTTTCTATTTCTCAGGTTCGAGGAACGTCTAACTCCTCTGACGACCAGGCCGAGCGTTCAAGGGTTCAGTCTTCTCTATCGAGGGACCTTGAAGCTTCAATACGGAGGATGGAAGCCGACATCCAGCGGTTCAAGCTGCAGTGGAAATCACGGAGCGAGCACGGAAACGGATTTGGCGATCGGAGGCCTAGGTCCCGCTCGGGTTTACGAAAGAGAAGCTAACGAAGGCAACCCGATGCAAGAGGTGAGAGACAGCAAAATTTTCAACCTCATTCTTCCAACTATTCTCACCATCTTCCACACCATCAGGGCCTATGCTGGTATCATCAAAGGTACGGGCACAATGCTATACACTGTACACAGCCTTGTAGACACCGCTATGCTTTTTCACAAACTGCGCCAAGTAGTCTCCCGAAGCATAACGTTTCCTTTTCCTCTCAACCAACTCAGTGGTGCTGGTACCACAACAAATATGGTGCACAAGCTCAAAAAAGCTTACAAATTCGCCGACAATACCAAGCTTGGTATGAACGTTGCAAAGGATGGAAATACTGCCCGCCTGAAGGAAGATCTTGGGAAGATTGGAGAGTGGTCGGACACGTGGCAAATGCGTTTTAACGTGAAAAAAATGCAAAGTGAGGCATATCAGCCACAGAAACCCCCAATCTCAGTATATCCTTAAGGGCACTGCTATTGAATACACACACACTGAGAAGGACTTGGGTGTAACAATCACTAGTGAACTCAAGTTCTCGAAACAGTGCATCGAGGCAGAGAAGAAAGCCCAAAGGATGTTAGGCTACATAAAGCGCCAGTTTAGATACCGTAACAAGGAGATAGTATTTTGTCTGTACAACTCCCGCGTTCGGCCGCACCTGGAGTATGCCGTACAATTTTGAAGTCCTTCGTTTCTAAAGGATAACGCAAGGTTGGAACGCGTACAAGCCAGGGCAACCAAGCTGATTCCCTCTATCCGACATAAAAGTTATGAGGATAGACTAAGGGAATTAAATCTGTTCTTGCTGGAAACCCGTAGACTGCGTGGTCAGCTCATCGAAGTTTTCAAAATACTTCGAGGGTTCGACAATGTTGACTACCGGGATATTTTCACACAGAGGGAGAACAGAACGCGCAATCACGGCTTCAAACTTGAACTGAAGCGTTACAACCGCGATCTGTGTGGAAAATTTTTCACGTACAGTATCTGCGGTAAGTGGAACGCACTTCCATTGGGTGTTATCAACAGTGAATCTGTTGACCAGTTCAAGTCTTAAAAAGTGGCCGTTTAGGGACGCAAAACAATTAAGCAGCCATGTGACTGCTCGATTGCTAGTCTAAAGGTACCCTCTTTAAATGGACCGTAAGGTCTCCTAGGGTACTTCCTTTCCTTGCTATTCCTTGTTACATATTTGGAACCAATACTTTCTTCTAACCTCAATCTTCCAGTTTTCTCACTTCACCCAACTCAACCATTTTCTCCAAATCCTCAAATTTCAATTTACCAGCCTTCAAATTCTGGCATTCCTCTCACTCGAGCATCTCAATCACATCCTTTCAGCTAACATTTCAAAGGATAAACAATAAAGGACCAAACACCTTACAACATTTAAACTAACATCTTGAGGGATAAACAATAAACGATAAAAGGGTCAACATCTACCACCTACACCTCACTTCACTTATTCAGGTAGGTCCTCACTTTTGCATTTTGACCCACACTCAATCCTCACTTCATATCGCCATAAACTCATTCATCACTCATATAGTTCTCTGGTAACACTCCATCAATTCTCTAGCACTCACATAGTGCTCTGACAACATGCCATCAATTCTATCGCACTCGCATAGTGTTCTGGCAACACGCCATCAAACTGCTTGCAACATGTCATTACGCCATTCACACACAGCTATGATAAGACGTTATCAGTTCTCTCGCATTCACAGGGGAGGGGGGGAGGGGGGGAGGGAGTGTTATAGCAATGCCCTCTGGGCATTCGAATAATAAAATCCTCCTGGGAAACTTATATATATATATATATATATATATATATATATATATATATATATATATATATATATATATATATATATATATATATATATGTATATATATATATATATATATATATATATATATATATATATATATATATATATATATATATATATATATATATATATATAAATTTTATGAATGCAATTCAAATCATTCATTTATTTTACTTAACTTTTGTCAATTCAATCATTCAATTATTTTATGTAACTTTAATAATTCAATTATCCCGTGACGAGAAACTGATTTCATTTAACACACTGGTACAAACATCTCTTAGAATTTCACGCACATACAAATACACGCATTTCACCACCTGTTAAATAAAGCGAATTGACTCTCTCATTTGTGTTCGCGTCACCATCCATTCGTGCTCCAATTTACTTCGAATCAAGATCCCAATTCACAGTCCATCATAGTCACTTTACCACTTAGTCACTTTACATCATAGTCTCTTTACATCATAGTCACTTTACATCATAGTCACTTTACATCTTAGTTACTTTACATCCTAGTTACTTTACATCATAGTTACTTTACCACATCATAATTACCACTAATTCAATTTTCTCATTGTGCATTCGTTGATTTTATAAATATATTTATTTTGTTTATTTTCTGTTTTTCTTACTGTAGATAGAGGGGAGTAGGAAAGGGGCAAAACAAAAAATAATAGCGTAGGCAAGTTACGAACAGCTTCCTGCGTCGCTGGACCACTGTTAGCCAGCGGCGAATCCACTCGGCCATCCTGAGTCACATTCAAACGAAACTTTTAAGCCACTCGCTTGCACTTCTCGTACGCTATACTTACAAACCTAGTTCAGAAGTTTTCTAAATTCATTTCATGTCAGTCGTTAAGCCTAAATATCTGACTCTGCTCAACAGTTTGAAATAGAGTTTTGTGATTTTTTCATAAACAACAATTTTCAAAAGAGAATGATTTACTAGCTACATTACAATCCATGCCTCTAACAAGGTCACTAGTCATTAGCTTCCTAATATTGTTTATACCTAGATGACAAAATCTTCCATTCCATAAAACTTCATTAGAACATTCTGTAGCATTGGCAGCAAAGTCTTGAAAACAATTCAATAAAAATAACTTCTTAATTTGTAACCTTAAACTATTAGTTTCTTATTTTTATCAAGAATATCCCATTCATTTTCAGAAAAATTAATGATTTTACCACCAATTGAAACTTGAGTAACCGATCGTAAATTATGAGATAACTCAAGAACAAAAAGTAAATATTTCAATAAACATTTTTTCACACTATTAGGCAAATTTAATTTTAATAGAACATCACCACTGCCAACACCTTTAAGTGATCTATCATCACCTACTTCCACTTTCACAGGCCTTGTTACTCTTCAAAATTAATAAAACTTGACTTTTGTTTACACATATGCTGAGTAGCACCAGATTCAATAATCCAAGAGTCACTGTAAGAATTTGTAGTGCACACAATATGTGCACACACAAACCCATGAAGTAGTAATGTGTACACTCAGCTAATGTAAATAAATTTATGTGTGCGAAATGGAACAAAAAGAAACTCAACTGAAACGTTGTAACATGTGACAGAATATTCTAGAACTATTCCCATTTTGATTTCCCGAAAAGACCAAAGTGGCGGTGAAAAGTTAAACTGGGAATGAGACTAAATGTTCTTTAGTTACAAAAGGGAACCTTAAAATGGGCTAGCGCGATCATAACGACACTCAGTGAGCATCAAATTACAACCACAATATTATATTTCTATTTTGTTAAGAAAGACGAGAAAAAGCGTTTGACCAAATTTCACCGTTTCAGTATATTTTCTCACGAGAGAAAAGGTTTTCAAAAGTATTGTATATGTATATATATATATACATATATATATATATATATATATATATATATATATATATATATATATATATATATATATATATATATATATATATATATATATCTGTATGTTTGTAAATGTGTCCAAGTATAAAACGAGCAAATCGAGGAGGAAAGAGATAATTCATTCGAGAGAAATCATTTTGAGGAGCAGTTTTACATATTGCTCGGGTCATACCAATCAAATCATTTACTCCGCATTAGGAGATAACATTTACGCAACTGATCTTACACCAAGACCAGCCTTACTCATTCATCGTACCAAAGCACGAATATTAAGAGAGTTGTATTTAAACATCATCCCAAACCTCCCCCCCCCCCTAAATCGGTGACCCTTTATTCGTGATCAAAAATCGAGTAAGAAAAAATAATATAAGATGGATTCAAGAACAACCGAACAAATATTCCAAGAAGCTGCAAATTTCATTGTAGTCAAGCTTGCGATTTTCAGCGACTCAGTGGTAGCTGGTTGGTTCAAAATCGTGGAAACACAATTTCACATTTCAAAGATAACCAGAGAAAGACACCAAATTCTTCTATTATATTCTTTCAGCACTACCAGCGAAAAGAGTCGATCGTCTCCCTGACGCATTTCTTTCATCGCAGAAATATACACAACTGAGGCCTGAAGTTATCAGCCTATTTGAAATGACTAAGCCCGATTTATTCGAGAAATTGCTAGCTTCATATCCACTCCACGGACGACCATCGGTGAAACTTGAAGATTTAAGGAAGACGGCACTCCAAGTCGGCGTTGGTGAAGATCTGGTAAGACATAAATTCGTTTAATTTCTACCTCCGATCATCGCGACGCAGAAGGAATTGTTACACACGCAGATAGGAAAAGTGGCGGATGAACTAATGCCATTTTGTAAACATCAATATGGTCATGTAAGTAACAATAACATTTGTTCTATTCGCGAAGATAGTGCTAGTGATTACAATAGGCAGTGCGATAATTCGAATCGTAATGTGAAATACGCGAAGGATGAGCAGTCAATTCCCAGTGGCGCGTACACTGGCACGAATAAATTTACAAATAATCGAAATGATAGCATATCGCTAGAACTCAAACCGTTTCGTAGCGATCAGAAACTTTTAGTATGTCGAGCCCATTTATATTTTGGCCCAGAGGTGAAACATTGCAGCCTGTGGTGCAAATAGCCTAAACGGGGAGAAAGTATAGAAATCCTACCATCATCTAGACCGTCATCTCCAATTCCCTCGGAAAACTAATAAGGCGTGCTGAAATTAATGCGACGGCCGTTATGCCAATGTTAATTACTGTCGCTCTTTAATTAAATGGAGAGAAATGCGAATTATTTATAGACACTGGCGCAAGCGTCTCGATTATTCCCATCAACCTCGTACAGTATTGCGAAATGAGAAAGTCGAGTGTAAATATTGTTACAGCCAACGGTGGTAAGATAAAAGTACACGATGAAGTCATGCTGGACATAGTCATACCCAGTCTACGCCGTACCTTCAATGTGGTGTTCTTAGTTGCGGACATAACATCACCCATTCTAGGAGCAGATTTTCTCGCTCATTACGATCTTGTGGTAGACTGTGCTCAGGCATTCTAGTAAACAAATGCACCAAGTTATCTTCTAAAATTAAACATTCAGAAGCCTCGTTAGTCTCTATAATTATCAATGACCTTTCACACATCCCCGAAATATGCAAGTCAGTGATTCAGAAATACAACTAAATATGCAACCCGCAATAAGTAGGCGTCGTTAATCCTCCACCAAATTCCGTGTTTCATACCATTGTGACAGGAAGTTTACCAACAACTTTTGCTCGCCCACGACCCCTAGGCAAGAAATCCGTGCTATCATTATTTTTAAAGCATGTTGCGCTAATAACCAAATGCATTTTATTCTGTATTTCCTTATGTTATCAAGATGTAAATATATAAATAAGAGTATAGAATATGGTTTGTTAACGCACACAAATATGAAGTAACATCCGTTTGTACAAATATATTATCTTAGGCGAACTGGGGAACACTGAACTATGCTTTTATATATGTGTTAATTTATTCATTAGTATAATATATGTATATATTTTATATTAAAGATACTAAGTATCTCTCTCAGGGGGAAGTAATGTGGTGCACACAATATGTGCACACACAAACCCATGAAGTAGTAATGTGTACACTTAGCCAATGTAAATAAATTAATGTGTGTGAAACGAAACAAAAAGAAACCCAAATGAAACATTATAACATGTAACAGGATATTTTAGAACTATTTCCATTTTGATTTCCCGAAAAGACCAAAGTGGCGGTTAAAAAGTAAACTAGGAATGAGACTAATTATTCTTTGGTTACAAAAGGGAACCTTAAAATGGGTTAGCGCGATCGTAACGACACTCAGTGAGCATCAAATTACAACTACAATATTATATTTCTATTTTGTTAAGAAGACGAGAAAAAGCGTTTGACCAAATTTCACCGTTTCAGTATATTTTCTCACGAGAGAAAAGGTTTTCAAAAGTATTGTATATGTATATATATATATATATATATATATATATATATATATATATATATATATATATATATATATATATATATATACAATACTTTTGGAAACCTTTTCTCTCGTGAGAAAATATACTGAAACGGTGAAATTTGGTCAAACGCTTTTTCTCGTCTTCCTTATATATATATATATATATATATATATATATATATATATATATATATATATATATATATATATATATATATATATATATATACAATACTTTTGGAAACCTTTTCTCTCGTGAGAAAATATACTGAAACGGTGAAATTTGGTCAAACGCTTTTTCTCGTCTTCCTTATATATATATATATATATATATATATATATATATATATATATATATATATATATATATATATATATATATATATATATATATATGTTTGTAAATGTGTCTAAGTATAAAACGAGTAAATCGAGAAGGAGAGAGATCATTCATTCGAGAGAAATCATTTCGAGGAGCAGTTTCACATATCGCTCGGGTCATACCAATCAAATTATTTACTCCGCATTAGGAGATAACATTTACGCAACTGACATTACATCAAGACGAGTCTTATTCATTCATCGTACCAAAGCACGAACATTAACAGAGTTATATTCAACCATAATCAAAAATAAGCTCGTGAAATCGATAATCAATCTAATTCGAACTCCTCCTCCATTTGCTACCCAAAGCTACTAAAAAAAATAGAACTGCAGTCTTCTTGTTTTCATCACCATTTTGCTCAAAGGCAAAATCATATCAGAATTTCTACTTATTGCCCAGCCAAAAATATCCATCATTACCTTTTGGAGTCAGGTAATAATTTCTTAGAACGTTATCGTATCACCCAAATCCAGTTTAACGATCAACGTTTCGCAACAATCTTATGGGGAGCGCAATAGCAAAGAGGATCACAAAACGAGGTAGAATATAAATATATCTGGTGACCAACAAAGAGATCCATCCATACTTTCATCATCCAAACTCATACAAAACTTCCCCTACACATAAATTATTAGATGAAAGAGCACTTGCTAGAAGCTAGTATTTTACTTGCTTTCTTCATGAAGCAGGGGCTTGGTGACTGATTCCCAGTATTGCACATTTTCCATCGCTTCAAGTGCTGTAACCAATTTTGAATAATTCTCAGGAAGAGAAGCTAGCAAGTTGATGACCTGGTCTTCTTCATTCACCGGATCGCCAATTATTGGGAGTTCTCCAAATAAAAGTTTTCAAATGAGCTTACAAAGATTCATAGGCTTTAATTTCATGATGGAGAGTCTCCTTTTCAGACGCAACTTATTCGCCCATGTCTTCTTTTAAAATTGGCTGTGAAATTTAAGCCACACCTCTGCAGGATATGAAGGGCCACCGATTAAATATAATAATTTGGGATAATAGCAAGCACACTTGTAGCTAGTGCTTTGTCACGTCACTGGTTGTATTTAAGTAGTGCCGACGCATTGTTGCTAGATGGCGCTGAATCAGTGCCTTTCACTATTCCAAATAAATCATCCTTGAATAGGTGCATTTTGATTTGCACCTTCCATGTTGGGTCATTTTTATTGGTCAAAAGTGTTAAATTAAGCTTGCCAATCTCCATTTCTGCACCGCTCACTTTAAACACAAATATAAATAGTTGCAACCCTTCACGTGACCGCAGATCTCAAGGCTGAGCAGTACGTAGCTTAGCAAAGATGCTGTTGCACTAACCGAACAGTGTTTAACTTTAAGATGCCCAAAATAACTTGTCTAGCCATAGCAATTATTAAAAACTAGGTTATGGGTTAAAGAAAATGCAGATGCACAGTTTTCTTATGTATTTTTAACACCAAGTACAGCAGAAACGAAAATAATGAAAAACACACGTCTTTTTTCCTACGACGACTAATGATCCAGTGAGGAAACAAAAACGGATATGAGCGTAACAGACAGTTCCAGAAACTTCTAGAAAGTTCAATATCGAAATCATGCGAGATCCTTTTATTTATTATAATGAAGACAAAATAAATTTTAAAAAAAACATTCAATGTGAAATATAAATTAAAAAATATTTTCAGCATGTTTTAAACTTTTTTGGTATTTTTACTTTCTATCTGAACATGATTCGAGGGTATCATAACGCGTCAGATAAATAAAGTGTTTTGCTAAAGCATTCAACTCCTATCCACCCCTCTGACTTTAAAATCCGAGTTTTAATGAATTTCGGAGAATTTATCCATGTGAAATTAGCCGTCGTTTATATATATATATATATATATATATATATATATATATATATATATATATATATATATATATATATATATATATATATATATATTATATATATATATATATATATATATATATATATATATATATATATATATATATATATATATATATATATATATATATGTCGTAGAATTGCTCATATTCTGGTCCAATAATTATTCTAGTCCTTGATCTGGACACACCGCTTTTGTTTGAGTCGGTGGTATTGCCCCCATGACTCAATCCTACGATCATATATATATATATATATAGGTAGGCTTTAATTCCTACTGACCGTGCGAAAGCTGGTTAGAGGCGTGTTGTGCCGTAGCCAGGATTCTCACTATATATATATATATATATATATATATATATATATATATATATATATATATATATATATATATATATATATTTGATTCCATTAATAAGTTCCTCGGTCGTGGCTTTCAAGCCTTTCAATTGGTTTTTATTTTGCTAATTATTTTCTTGTTTCATATGGGCATTTATGCCTCTATTATTTGTACTTCATTATTTATTATAGCGTACGAGAAGTGCAGGCGATCGGCTTAAAAGCTTAGTTTGAATGAGTCTTTGTTGAGACTCAGGATGGTCGAGTGGATTCGTCGCTGGTTAACAGTGGTCCAGCGACGTGGGAAGCTGTTTACAACTCGCCTACGCTATTATTTTTTTCTTTGCTTCTTTTCCTACTCCCCTCTATCTACATTATTACTGTGTTGTTTCTTTTTATTTAAATTATAGTCACCTTGTTGTTATTGTATTTAGTGTTTCATTTACTATTTTCAATTTAAATCTTATGTGGACACTTCGCCTCTTTTTGTTTATGTTAATCTATCTTCTTTTTCTTAATATTATTTGGTTAATTTTCTTGATTATTTCTTCTCTTCTTTTTGTATTAGTTAAATTTTAATTTGGGCACTTCGCCTCTTTTTGTTAAAGTTCATTGCCTTTTATAATTCTTATCTTCTCTTGTGATAGTTAAATTTTGATTTGAATTCGGGCACCTCGCCTCTTTTTATTAAAGTTAATTGCCTTTTGTATATTGTTAGGTGTAGATGGGTCTTATATTCTCTCTCGCACAGGTTCTTACGCTGAGGAATAGAGATGTCCTTTCTACTGTGCGTTGTCGGTGTTGCGGTATATCTAAATTGTTGTTAATTGTTAGGAGTATTTATTGGTCTACTTTGTCCCATGTCTTTCTCCCTAGCCTTTGGATCTTCATATTGATCGTTTTTGTGTGGTTCTATCATGTAGAACCGATTTTCGAATATGGTCGGTTCCTTTTTGTGCGAGTTATTAAACTTATTTACACTGGGATTTTTTTACACTATTATGGTATCATTAATTATTAAAAACTGTGAACTTCTGTCTGGAGGAGAGAGTAGTCCTCCGATGAAAAGACTACATCTAGAAGTAGATCGACCGTCTCGGGAGGTAATGCAGCAAAGATATGGTGGAATTTCGTTTCTTCTCGTTGTATTCTTGAGATCTGAAATTGCGCCTCCACAATTTTGAATCATCCTGAGACTGCTGCCTTATTAAAAACAGGAGGTCTGATGTAGATCTCGTTCGCGAGTTCCACTTCTTGGTGTGGAAGGAAATGAGCAGCGGGTTGATGTCTTGATGCGCCGCCTAGCGAATCCATTTTGTAGTATGCTCACGTTTCGTTCGAGGAAAAAGAGGTCACCAGTTATAGGGCCTCGGTAACAAATTCTCTCTCTTGTTGTTTCGTAGGCTCCTTATGAGATAAAGGATATATATATATATATATATATATATATATATATATATATATATATATATATATATATATATATATATATATATATATTGCTACTCCCGCTCTCCCGAGCGTCTTAAAATTAACCCATGAGGTTCAACCTACTGTCCTCGCATCGGTGAAATAGGTATAGCGTACGAGAAGTGCAGGCGAGCGGCTTAAAAGCTTTGTTTGAATGAGTCTTTTTGAGACTCAGAATGGCTGAGTGGATTCGCCGCTGGCTAACAGTGATCTAGAGACGCGGGAAGCTGTTCGCAACTCGCCTACGCTATTATTTTTTCTTTGCCCCTTTTCCTACTCCCCTCTATATACAGTGGTGCCCAGACCCGTGAGGGAAAGAGTTAGCCCTTGGTTAACATTTCCAAACGGGCTCTCTTCATTTCTCCAAAATACGCTCCGCTTCTAGGAGGGGGGTTGTATAAAGTACGAGAAGCGGAGGACAGCGGGTTAAAAGCTTTGTTTGAATTAGTCTCTTTTACTCCCCTCTATCTACACAGGTCTGTATATATTTGAATTATAATTGTTTAGCTAAATATTTCCCAAATGAATCACGAATTAATGCCTGATTCTTTTGTCTTATTTACAAACCCATTCAACTCCGTTATAATCCATTTAACAACTTTATCCAATCAAATTACTTATAATACAATCCATTTAACTATAATCCAATTTTTAATCGAAATTATAATCCAATTTACAAATCAATTACTATTCATAATTTATCAATCTATTTATCAAACTATTTACAAATTACTATTTAACAATTATACAATCTATTTCTCCATTAATTATAATATAATTACTTATAAACTATTTACCAATTTAATTGTAATCAACCAATTACTATCCTCAATTACCAATTATCAATCATCATTTGTTATACTCTAATTACCAAACGAAATTTACCAATTGTAAATCCGTTCCCGTTAACTCACTCAAATTTAATTCACACGTAAAATTCAATCCAATCATAAAATGTTACTGTATAAATCACCTTTAAATAATTTAACTGTTTATTCAATAATATATATATATATATATATATATATATATATATATATATATATATATATATATATATATATATATATATATATATATATATATATATATATATATATATATATATATATATATATATATATATATATATATATATATATATATATATTTCCTTACTCCTTATTTTTAATTTACGTATTTTCCCCAACCTCACACAGATTAGGCCTAAAGAATTCGTCTGCAAAATTTAAACTTCGCGTTAGCATTTAACTTCATTCCCTTGAATAACAAAATATAGGTTTGTATGTTTATTGTGATCTGAGAGCTATCTAGGATATTGCCGCAATATTTATCCAAAACCTATATAAGCCTCAAAATGGCGAGCAGTAATGACAACTTTTCTTCTCAAATAATAATGATAATTCTTTCTGTACTGACCTTTTCCACATTGGACATTGGATATATTAAGTTGTGAAAGGAAAATATATACACACATATAAGATTGCAATTGCACAAATATATATATATATATATATATATATATATATATATATATATATATATATATATATATATATATATATATATATATATATATATATATATATAATAGTAGGAAATGACTGATAGGGATAGATTTCCCTGGTGAAAGGAAGATCATAGGGTAAAAAATCCCTGGTGATAGGGAATCGCAGGCGTTTATCTGAGATTGGTGTTCTCATTGTTTTTGGTCTATATTCAAGTTCTCTTGCGTACTCTTTTTCTGTTTTTTTCTTTGGGTTGTTCTTGGTTTGTGATGGTATTGCATGTTTGTTTGTATTATTCCTAGTTTGTGATGTTATTGCTTGTGTTTTCATTTTGTTTTCATGTAAATTAAGATATATTTAATTGTCATACTTATGTTTATTTTTGGAATAACAGCCTTAGCGTTAACAAATTGACCAATCAGCTTTTAGACATAAGCACTACAATAATTTTCCAATCAGCGACATGATAGATTTTAAAGGTTAATAACACTCAAACCGTTTGCACATGAACACGGCTGAAATCCACCCAGGTACTACGATGTGTTGATCACAAATTATTCGCAGGAGCGTTTCGACGGAGCCGCTATTGTAATAAAGAAAGGGATTAAATACGAGCAAATAAGAAATCTAGAAGAATCCTACCTCGCGATTGAGGTCGGACTCGACTTAGGAAAGTTGGTCATTACTACCGTATATCAACCGCCAAGGAGAGATGTGATATCAATTCATACTCTCACTGGAGTATTTGGCAGAAGAGCCCCCACTATATTAAACGAGGATCCGAACGCCAGATGCCAAGAATCCGGTTACAGGACTTTCAACGGTATAGGAAGAAGCCTGGCCATATTGCTGGACAGAAATATTGACCAGCGAATAGGCCCCGACTTCCTCACCTTTGTCAGAGCAGGAAGTGCCACAAAACCAGGCATCTGTCTGGTGAATCGTCAGCTGCTGTTTAATTAGTACATGGAACCAGTCCAGGTACCATGTAGTGACCATATAGAGATCCTACTCAGTATTAACAGGAAGCCTATATAAGTTCCTGTTGTAGTCAGACTGAAATACAAAAGAGCAGACTGGACAAAGGTACGTGCGCCTTCGCGAGGCTTACGATCTGCCCAATTTGGACGAGGCAATTCTCGAGGTTATTGACGAGGCACTTGACAAGATATACGAAAAAACAGACACTAACACAACACTAAAGTAATTAATAAAGTAATTATTACCACAACAGCAAATGCGCATATATCATACCCAAGGACTTTAATTGTTTTTTGAAAACAAATGGATATATATATATATATATATATATATATATATGAATCCATTAAACCACATTAAAAGAGAAAACGAAATAATTTTTCCTTGCAGTAATATTTTTAGTACCTTTTTCGAAAAATCCGTGCTGGGATGCGATTCGAACCAGGCACACTGAGGCAGCGAGCATAGCTTTGATCACAGTTAAAAGTATGCCGTTAGTACACTACACTACTTTTAACTGTAATCAAAGCGGTGCTCGCTGCCTCAGTGTGCCTGGTTCGAATCGCTTCCCTGCACGGATTTTTCGAAAAAGGTAATAAAAATATTACTGCAAGGAAAAATTATTCCGTTTTCTCTTTCAATGTGGTTTAATGGATTCATTTCCATCATTCTCTCGTGCTACTTTGAGATATATATATATATATATATATATATATATATATATATATATATATATATATATATATATATAAACTAACTCAAAGACAACAAAAGAGCCACAAAACCAAAAATACTTAAAAGCGATAGCATCTCTTTGCACCCTATCACACTTCTTTCACTTTTCAACACTTGTCTATTTTCCGCTATATGTCCACACACCCTATCTCTATCCCCTACCCACAGCTATTCTTTCAACAATTCAAATTCAAATTCTAGGTATTCAGAGTCTGTCCTTCGCTTCTAAGAGCTAATCTACACTCGCTTGAAGAGAGTTTAAAGTCCTACTTACTTTCTCATCCGTATTTCGATGTTGACATTAGGTGAAACATTTCTCGCGCTCATCAAGACCGCTGACGGCTTACCTCTCTGGCCCATTGAAGAGGGCGCGCGTGCGCGAGAACGGGGTAATCCCCGCACCGAACGCCCCTTTCTGATTGCGATTGTCTTTCTCCTAAGAACAGCAACGCATCTCTTTCCTGATAACTTCTCTGCCGATTAAGACCTGTAGAGACCACCGGTACCTGGCGTGTCCGAACTCCGTAACGAAGCCTCACAGGGGGTGCGAAGAGGGGGGCCCTATTCGGGGAGGGGTGGTCAGTACGGGCAGGTGGGTCCTGCTAGACACTTGATATACGTATGGCGGAGAAGGTGTATCGAGCTTAGAATTCGGGACACATCTAAGATAGGGGCTTGGTTGGCTCCAGGTGAAGAGCATCCTTAGAGGGCCGTCATGGATGACCACGGGGAACAGAAGAGGACCCCCCTCTGAGTAAAAGTTCCTGTTGTAGTCAGAAAGAACTACAAAAGAGCAGACTGGACAAAGGTACGTGCGCACTTCACGAGGCCTACGATCCGCCCAATTTGGACTAGGCAATTCTCGAGGTTATTGACGAGGCACTCGACAACCTCAATAACCATCTCATCAGCGTAGATAGAGCTTGTATCCCTAAATCCGAGTATAGGACCATCTCTATCTACAGATGGACCGAATACATGAAGGATTTATACCGTGAGCTGAAGTTATTGTATGAAATCAACACCAAAAATACGTCAGTTCACTCAATACAACGAAGTAAAGAAATCCAAGAAGAACTGAAATAGTTGATCCTCGAACAACAATGGAGACGATGGGATGATGCGATCAATAACCTCCATCACGAAGCAACTCCGAAATATTTTGGAAAAGAGATTAAAAATCTCAAAGGATCGACTGGAAAAAAACAGAAGATCGAGCTCCAAAAAAGAAGATGGAAACATCGAAACTGAAAAGGAAAAATTAAAGAGCTATTCCGAAGTTATTGGGAAAAAATCTTCAGTATAACTGAGGAGAAAAACGAAGACTATGACCTAGAGTTTGAAAGCAACGTCATCGACGAGTTTAACGAACAAATACACAAGACGTACCCTCACCACCAGGTGGATAGACAGTGCGACGGAGACATCGAGCTTACCGAAGAAGAACGACCCGGCGCGCTCCGCTCATTCTGACTAAAAGCCCCAGGACAGTCAGTGCTTACAAAGCTAAACTTTGAAAAGGCACCACCCAATGTCATCGAGGGGATGAGAAGAATATATAACGCCTGTCTGAACACGGGATACTTTCCAGATGCTTATAAAACAGGTAAGATGATTTTCTTGCCTAAGCACGGCAATGATACAACGTTGAAGGAGAGCTACCGGCCAATTTCACTCGGAAAATTTGGCGGGAAGCTCTTTGAGAAGATCCTGAATATAAGACTGGTGTCTCACCTGGAGGAGAACTCCATCTTTAACCCATACCAATTGGTGTTTAGGAGGAAGCGACGTACGGAGATGGCGGTTAATGTCTTCACGGAAAAGCTAGCCCAAACAATACGGGAAAGGAGTTACGTGGACATTGTTTGTCCGGATGTATCAAAGGCGCTGGATAAGGTGTGGCAACGGGAAATGAACTACAAGATCTTACGACTGGGCCTAAGTGAAAACTTAGAAACAACTCTGCGACTATGTCATGGAGAGAGCTGCGTACATCAGTTTAGGGTGCACGGACGGACCAAAGTTTTCGCTCACTGCAGGCCTCCCGCAGGGAGGGGGGGAAGGGGGCTGTCCCCCACTCTCTACTTGATTTACACCACTGATGTCCCAGCCCCTGTAAGCCTCACTCGCCTCAACATTCAATTCGCCAATGATTTCACCCAGATAATCACTTTCCCATGGAGGAATGCGCATTGGCAAGTTCGTATGACTGCAGCAGAAATTGAAAATCCTAACCCTTACGAGGCCTGGTGGAAGATCCGCACCAACCAGGAAAAGTTCAAAGTAGTCCCCATAGGCAGGAGACTACGTTACGACGTCGGGGGTAAGGGATACACGTTATCCCTACACCACGGAGTGCAATGTACTCGGAATAAAGATTACTTCATCCTGGTACAAGAAGCACGTCCAAGAAAGATTCACCAAGGCCACTGCTGAAGTCAAACTCTATACAGGTTCAGAAATTTTCGTCAAAGCAATAAGAAAAAGATCTAAAATGCACTTGTAAGATCGACGCTGCTCTACAATCCTTCCGTCCTCTCGTGTGTTTCAAAAACACAAAAGAGGAAACTACAAAAAGTGTATAATAAATGTACTTACTTAATTACAGGTACATACAGACATGAGAGAAGATGCTAGGACGAGCTGCACCGGGAGGCGGAGTTAAGTCCCATTAACATTCGCATAGAAAAACGGACAAGGAATATTCAGGAAATGGTTAATCGTGAATGGACGATGATATCGTCCAAATGATTGACCAGAACAGAAGAGGAATAAGTCGCGCCAGATTTCCGAGGTCTGCCGGGCTTGTAGCTCGCGGAGCAGAAATGCTTTTCTACACATAAGAATAGAAATGTTTTTAGCCTAAGCTAATAAAAATCCGACCAAGAAAAAAAAAACATAATTGTGAAATCTCACCGATTTCTACAAATTCACCGATGAAGACGCAAATTTACCGATGAAGAGCCCAATTTAGCGAAGAAGACATCCACGAAAAAACAAAAAACTCTAATTACACTCACTACAAGATACACGATAGACTACAAAGACAGTAAGCACAGCGTTAAAGTAATTAATAAAGTAATTATTACCACAATAACAAATGCGCATATCATATCCCAAGATATTAATTGTTTTTAGAAGACAAATGGCTTGAACGCCATATTATACATACATATATATATATATATATATATATATATATATATATATATATATATATATATATATATATATATATATATATATATATATATATATATATATATATATATACAACAAAACCCACAGGGAAAATTAATACGAGGATTCCAAGTACTTTCGAACTTTATTTCGAGTTCTTTATCATGGAATAACAGAAGTATTGAAAGTTGTAATATTTATAAGGATGATACAGAGGAGAGGGAACGCCCACAAAAAAACACGAAAAAACAATCAACAAAATGAATTAATATGAAATGGAAATCTTAGGAGGAGCGAAGATAAATACAAAATATGATCATTAAATAAGGTAAATTCAAAAGACTCCACTTTGACATGAGGATTAAAATACCGCCTAGGCAATTAAGGAGGGAGAAAATCTGAACGAGAGATTAACCTGAGTTCAGGATCTAAAAACCAAATTAGAATTCGTACAAATGTTCTAAAGACTTGACTCAAATGGAAATAAATAGACAATAACATAAGTCTACATAGATGAACACAAAATAAAATTAAATTGTTTATTAAGACTTAGTCTCAAATTAAAAGTTTCGACAGTACATTGTGAATATAATTTAAAAAATCCCCTTCGAGTTTATATAAGCCAGGACTTAAAATTTGGGAATTTACTAATAAAGGTTGATTCAATGATATTTCGTGTAATTGTATCGTTATTATGACAGATGATTTTAGCAGAATTCCACTCAATATTGTGATTAAGATATGACATATGAACATAAAATGAGCTGCATTCTTCGCCACGACGGACATTATATTTATGCTGAGAAATTCGTTTTTTTAAACATTTACCTGATTAGAACAATCTATACATTTGGGGGGGGGGGGGCATAGTTTTGTGCCTCTCTTGGTAGTTAATGCATCTTTTAACTGTGTTGCTTCAGTTCCACGTTCAGAACAGATGATTATGTCTGTGGGGGGCAATTTTGCGACGTGTATCTTCCAACGCATAACATCTGAAGCATATCTGTATGCTTGTGAAGACGTCTCTTTGTGTGTAGGGAGATGGGATTCTCATGTTGAAAGCGAGAAGTCCCTGTTTTATGATCCTTGAAGCCATTTCGGTAGATTCATAAATGACCTTGAAAACGTGAGTGTGATCTTTAAATTTGACCACCCCTGTTATTTTGAGCTATTTCTATCTCTCCTGAAGTTCTTCTCTTATTTCTTGGCATGAGTGCTCTCCTACCCAGGACTCGATTTTTCGGCAGATGACACTTCTGTTAGCCGTGATTTGTGGTGGTACTCTAGCTTCCAAGTCCAACTTCCTTAGCGTAATGCTTCCAGCAGATTGAAGTAGCTGCTCTACGTCTTTATTTTCTTGTCAAGAAGAACCAGAGGAATCTCCAATCAGCCCCAGGAGCGCATATATTTCTTCTTAGAAGTTTTCTTGAGAAGGCATTTTATTTAGGTCCTTCCTAAAACTTTTCCTCCTTTACCTGTGATAGCCTTTACCAGTTCGCAGCAAAAAAGCAAGCGTACAGACTGAGTAAATACCACATGAATGAATGAAAGGGAAAGTGGGAGAAAAAGTATTAGAATCCCGTGCCCCTCAAAAGTATATATAGACCGGCATTTTGTCGCTGAAGGCGGGCTAGAGCAGAAGAATAAAAACCGAATCTTAGATTCGCCAAAGTCACTAAAGCCACAGCCGAAAAAATCCAGCCTGTAAAATATGTAATCGAAATTAAACAAGGGGAGTCTGAATATATTAACTTAATTTCTACACACACACGTATTGAATATAGCAAATCCGGGTTCATATTTACGCGAATTATATCTAATATTAGAAAACAACAGTTTAGATGAAATGTGGTTCCCTGAAAACCCTCCATCAACGGACATACTCAGCGTCCAGTATAAACCAACAAAATTAGACAAGACCCAAGAACAGCAAAAAACTCCTAGCCAAGAGAAAGTCCCAGAGATCAACCAGGAAACGAATAAAGAACCAAGACTAAGGAAGACTACGCAAAAAAAGACAAAAAGAAGGGATGGAGATAGAGGTCGCCACAGACAACAACACCAATATGGATACCAACGAGCTCATCTCCCTCTCCAAAATTGGGGAAATAAACGATGAGGAATAACAAAATTTCAATCTAAAGATTTACGCCTCTGAGGAAAAGCCCTTATCCGATAACAACGATGATCTAGTACAAGGTATAAAAAAGGGGCACTATAAATACGAATACGAAGGCCCGTATACGGAACGCAAGGTATTCACAATAATTACAGCAAGCAACTTAGAAATCCCGCAAGATCTATGTTATACGCTAAAGAAAGAAGAATTAAAAAAAAAGGAAGTGGAAGGACAAAATCGCCCATTGAGCGTGAAGCGTATAAATTAGAGAGAAGAGGAACTGGGAAGAAAGAAAACATAAATAATGGCCCATGTAAGAAAATAAAAAATAATAAGCCACAACGTAGTTGGATGGAATGAGAAGAGATTCTCTCTGAGCAACGTATATCTAAAAGAAAACCCGGATATTATTCTACTAAAAGAGATTAACATCGACCCCAAAATAAGTAAAATCAATATATTTAATTACACTGTAATTAAAAAAGCCACAAGCCACAAACGACATCAATTATGACGGAGTCGATATGGCAAT
Source organism: Ceratothoa steindachneri (assembly GCA_963969495.1). NCBI lineage: Eukaryota > Metazoa > Arthropoda > Malacostraca > Isopoda > Cymothoidae > Ceratothoa > Ceratothoa steindachneri. Next base: position 80,415,660 of record OZ018335.1, read on the forward strand.
CCGAAACGATATAAGCTTCAAAAACTCAACGATCTAGACGAAGCATATCTAGTGATTAGCATGAGAACAACGACAGGCAATCTAATAGGGGTAACGGGCTACCAACCCCCAAGGAATGATTTATTGCCCCTCCACAATTTTACAGAAATTTTCGGCCACAGAGAACAAATAGTCTTCATGGGCGACTTATATGCCCGGAGTAGAGCCTCCGGCTACACTCGGAACTACAACAGAGCCGGAAGAAACCTTGACCTATTATTGCAAAGGGGAATAGTAGAGCGTCTAGGTCTTGAATTTCCAACTTATCTGGGCCAAATAGAGCTACGAAACCAGATATAGTTTTGGCAATCCTGAACCTCCCATTCAATTACAACATAGAGAAAGGCCCTCCATCAGCTAGCGACAACGAGATGGTGGTCGCTATCTATGCATCCCATTCAAGTTAAGTGCCCACCGAGGAAATCATATAGACACGTCGATTGGATCAGCTACGAATAAGAACTCTCCAATTACGGACAGAGAGACCTAATTGAGGCTTTACTAGAAGAAATAGACCAAGAGATTGACGACACTGCAACGTATATAACTTTACTGCACCCAATCAGGTCAGCCAAAATATGAAATCACGAAAGGGAATTTCAAGACATAAAAGATTCAATACAACGATATGACCTTCAGAGAGGCGACCGAGCAAGAATACGGCGCGTGAAAGATCAACTAATAGAGAAAATAGCGCTAGAAAGAAACAGAAGGTGGGTCCATTTCGTCGAAGCCATATACGATGAATTAAATCCTACTAAACTATGGAAAAAAATTAACATCGCCAGGGGAAAAAGAAAGCCGAGGCTGAGAATCAAACTCCAAAATGAAGATGGAAAAGAAAAGGAGCCCCATGAAATTTAAAAAGCATTCCGAGAGCCCTGGAGGAGGGTTTTTGATCTCTCTCCCAATGAAAACGAGGAATTCAACGGCAACCACGAAGCAAGAGTGGTAGAAGACTTGGAACAAAATTGCCAAGAAATAGCCCCCAACATACTGCTTCACCAACACTACTAATAGAACAAGGGATCGAACCTATCACCCTAAAAGAAATACAAAGAACACTCAGGGCTACTAAAGAGAAGGCACCTAGGGCATCAAGTATAACAAAAGAGAACCTAATACGAGCACCAGTCATCTTTTTGTCACAAATAGCAGCAATATTTAACGCCTCTCTAAGCGCAGGATATTTCCCAGATGCGCTAAAAAGGGGGAAGATTATCTTTCTACCGAAACCTGGTAATCCACCAAATAACCAAGGAAACTTCAGGCCAATCACACTACTGGAGACAGTGGTAAAATTAATGGAGAAAGCCATAAATGATAGATTAGTCAAGTACCTGGAAGAGAGAACACTGATTCCAAACTACCAGCACGGATTCAGAAAGAACAGAAGTACCGAGACAGCCCTGGCCATTCTGGTCGAATCAATTGCAAAGGCCAAATACGATTAATACTATACAGACATCATAATCAAAGACGCCAAAAAGGAGTTTGATAAAGTTTGGAAGATAGGTCTGAAATATAAAATCAAGAGACTAGGGTACCCTCCGCCCTAACCAATTGCCTATGCAACTATGTAACAGACAGGTCGGCGTTCATTTCAAGCAGGATTCGATGGCCCAGACTTCGAAATCCTTCAAGGTGTTCCCCAAGGGGGATGTATAAGCCAAACACTTCATAGTATATATAAAATGGATTTACCAAGGCCTGCCCACGATACAAGAACATATATCCAATTCACCGACGATATTACGATAGTAACGAACAGCACATACAGGAATCCCCCATTCATGGTCAATATCACAGCCGCCGAAATTGCTAATATTAACGAATTTGAGCGAAAGTGGAAAATTAGCACGAATCAAGAAAAGTTTTCCATTATTCAAGTAGGGAGGCGCTTGACCTCAAGAGTAAAGATTGAAGAGAAAATATAACGCTACATAACGAAGGAAAGGTACTCGGGCTAAAAATCACCCGAAATGGCTATGGCAAACACATTGGGGAAAACTTTTCCAACTTAGAAACCTAAAGAGAGAAAACAAAAAGAAAATATACAGCGCCATCTGCAAAAGCACGTTGCTCTACCTAGCTATTCCAATGAACCGACTCCCGAAAACAAATGCAATGAAACTTCAGAGAGTACAAAATTCAGCGGTATATATTATCACCAATACAAGAAGGAGAGAACGTAAAAAAACCACGAGATCTTCACAACGAAATAGAACTTCCAACCACAAACGTGTCCTCACATAGAATAGCTTTGAAGGTGTGAGACAAACTGGATCGTAAAATGAACAAATACGAAAAAAGAGCGATCGAAATCCCGCATAACCACATAATAAATAAACACGGTAACTTTAGGAGTAGTAGATCCGATTACAGGGAAGAACCGCCACAAGATTCACTGCAGGGTGAGATTGCAGAGCTAATACAGAAATAAAATAGTAGGGAAATCCGCAACAAACAACAAGTTAAAAACGTGAAACATTGAAGAAATACAGAGGAGCGAGAGCCCCATTAAAGAGTGAAGAAAACTAATAAAGAAAAATAAACAATAAGAACTAAGGAGATGGCTGGTCACCCAGCAACTAACTCTAACTCCTGCTCATTCCTCTTCACCACTTTGTCCTAAACAACCCTATCCACTATACTATGGCTATACACTTTTAATTCTATCCTTTTCATGACGTAAGAAGCTGAAGGCAACAAGAACGATTTATGGCGCAGCCATCGCGATCAGAAAAAACTTAAAATTCAAAATGCTACCGGACTTGGACGAATCATTCGTGGCTGTCGAGATCCCGACCCTGGTTGGAGGCCTAACTGTGGCGGCAGCCTATCAACCGCCCAGGCGCTAATACCTACCGATCAACAACTTCTTCACCCTCTTCGGGCACAGAAGGCTAGCGTTGATAGGAGGAGACTTAAACCCCAGCTGCCCTGCATCTAGCTACATACGCATCGACCAAAGGGGAAGGAACCTGGAACTACTATTCGAAAGAAATTGGCTCTAGAGTGTCGGACCAGACTTCCCAACCTATCTAACACACTGCTCGGCGTTAAAACCGGACATTGTGTTGGCAAGTCCAGAATTCCCCCTCAACATCGTCAACACACCAGGCCCAGTGGTCCTGAACGATCATATCCCCATCATCACCACCATATCGCTTGTGCCAATGCTCAAACCTATCACACTTAGGAAAAGCTACGCAAAAGCTAACTGGGAGCAGTACAGAGAAATGCTCAGCAACTATCAGCCAGCTGACCTGGTTATGCAAATCTCGAAGAAATTGATGAGGAGATTGATAAAATCACTAATCTCCTCACTCAAGCAGACGAAAGATGTGTCCCCAGAATCTCGTACAAAAAGCTTTCACAACCTAGGTGGACGGGCGAAATGAAGGAAATTGCCAGGGAACACAGGGGGATCTACGAAAAAGTCGGTAGGACAGGCCTAAACCGGAAAAGGGCAGCCAGAATGAGACAGACTTACATCAATTCGCTGAAGGCAGTTAGAGTCAGAGTTTGAGTTAGAGTGAGTTATTTCCTGTACATTAGGTTACTTCAAGACAAGTCCTCCACGCTCTTGCCGAATAAAGAAGTTGATATCCAGCTCTAAATTTCCTTTCACCTTAAGGAAGCTACGATCACACTGATTACCCAGCCTACCAAACTAAAAAAGAGAGATACCCTTGTCATCCCCATAGATTATTGTATTGTTAAGATTACTAGATTACAGTCGTTTAGAAGATTATCTCGTTCACGGTCCCCTTTTAAGTTCACCAAATCCTGTCGCTACAGAATTTAATACTTCGACTTGAATATATACGAGTATATAGACTGCTAGTCGCCCACAAAGTAACTTCGTGACGTGCCGCTTGCCCCGTTATAGGCTGATATTAGAATAAGGTTTATTTTTGCAATGTACTTCTTTACCTCGATTACTCGGAAACCTTCGGTAAACCCAGCTAAAAATCGCACAGTGAAGAATTGATCTTTGAAGTAGATATTTAATTCACCTTCATATAAGATGGTTACCCATAAATTGGTGATTCTCCTCCGGGGCACTACTATAAATTAGTGACCATCATAATTGGTAACCCCATAACTAAGGGATATTTATTATAGAACATTATCCCCCATAATTGGTAATTCACCTCAAGTTCCTCGGCATCCACATCACAGGGGATTTGTCCTAGTCTCTACACACAAACACTGTAGCCATGACAGCTTGCCAGTGGCTATATTTCCTGAGATTCAGGAAGGTTGGCATGAACACCAGCATCCTCACCAAATTTTAAAGACTACATCACAGTGTAGCATGCGCGAAGTGCAAGCGAGTGGCTTAAAAGCTTTGCTTGAATGAGTTTTTTTTTAGACTCAGGATAGACGAGTGGATTCGCTGCTCGCTAACAGTGGTCCAGTGAAGCGGGAAGCTTCTTTATTTTTATTTGCCCCTTTCCTACTCCCATCTATCTACAATGGAGCCCAGACCACGGAGGGGGAGCGTTAGCACTTGGATAACATTTCCAAACGCCGTTCTCTTCATTTCTTCAAAATACCCTCGTCTTCTGCGAGGGGGGTTGTGTAGTATGCGAGAAGTACAAGCGAGCGGCTTAAAAGCTTCGTTTGAATAAAGTTTATTTTTGAGACTCGAGTGGATTCACCGTTCACTAACAGTGATCCAGCGGCGCGGGAAGCTATTCGCAATTTTCCTACGCTACTTTCATTTTTTTATTTTTCTTTGCCCCTTTTCTGACTCCCCTGTATCTACAATGGTACCCAGAGCTTTGAGGGAGAGCATCAGCCCTTGGATAACATTTCCAAACGGCGTTCTCTTCATTTCTTCAAAATACCCTCGGCTTCTAGGTTGGGGAATATGTTGCGTGACGAGAAGCGCAAGCGAGCAGTTTAAAAGCTTCGCTTGAATAATAGACTCAAGATGGTCGAGTGGATTCGCTGCTTGCTAACAGTGGTTCAGCGACGCGGAAAGCTGATCAAAACTTGCCTACGCTACTTTCGTTCTTATTTTTCTTTGCCCCATTTCATACTCCCCTCTATCTACAACAGTATGGTATGGGAGCTGCTCCAGTCACATCGGAAAAACACAAGAGAGAGAGAGTGCTGCAGACGGCAGAACACATCACTAGGAGCAGTCTCCCCTCCATCCAGGTCATTTACCGCAGCCGGTTTCTGAGGAAGACACGTAGCGCCATTAAATATCACAGCCCTCCGGAACACAGACTTTTCTGCCTGCTACCATCTGGCAGACAGTATAGGACCCTGACTTCACGCGCCGAAAGACTGAAAGACAACTTTTACCATCAGTCTGTCAGGTTCCATAATTCAATATAAGCTGTTTGAAACATTCTACCTCCTCATATTTGACACACAAAAATTAGTTCACAACCACAATATTTGAATCAAGATTTTATTTATAACTATCGGACTAGTTTTGGCAAGATGCTATTTTCAACTAATAATGAAGAAACTAGGCAAGGAGCACAGAATATATAAGGTAAGACACATCCTAAACAAAATGAAACTGCAGGAAACAATCTGGAAAAAACTTGAGTGAATCTGGCGTGAATGACAAGCTAAACAAAATGAAATGGAACCGGAAACAATCTGAAGAGTTGCTAATCCCCAAGACGCATTGGGTCTGGGGGTTTATAAATACGAATAGCGACTCTATTTGTTATATATTTGTAAAATTTGTAATGCCCTTCAGATAAATTGAAATTGTCAATTTTATTTATCATGATGGATTCCGCAATTCTCCTCTCAATGTAATTGTTTGATTTATAAATGATTTTTGCATGGTTAAAATCAATCCTATCGTCGTGCTTTTGCATGTGCGTTAAAGACTTGAAATGTTCGTACACCTTCTGATATCAGCTAAATATGTTAATTTGCAAGTATAGCATGGTATACTGTAAACTCCAGCATCGAGATTGATTGGGCAGGGTCTAGTCGAAAATCCTTGTCTAGACTGCGCTCAATCAATCTCGATGTTTGAGTTTACTCATGGTGGACAATGAAAACTGTAAAGATTTCTTTCAGGTATGTTACTATATGTATTCAATAGGTTATATTAAATATATTTCATTAATTATTGTTGAACTACTATTTCCTTATAATTGAGTGTTGTTTCATTCATAATTCTTTGAATAGTAACTGAGCTGATGCGATGAATACTTATTATCCCATTTTACTATAATACAATATTCGTTCTGTTCATTTATAGATTTCATCTGTTTCATTGTTAAAACCATACTGGGGATTTGGAGATGGTATATTTGTTCTTTAGAAAAAATCTGTTATGGTTTAATATTTCTCATAAATGTTAAATTATTGGCAGAAATAAAAAATAAATTTCAGGCGTTTACTCAGACATTAAAGTACCATCCAGCCGTTCACTGAGCAGCCAAATGTGTGACTTCCGGAAAAGATGCAATTCATCGAAATTTAAACCAAGACTTGAAAACTCAACATGAGTGTCTAGCAGCTGACATTTGCTCCACTAAACATCGCAGCTTCCTCGGATTTGTTAACCGCCCATTTGAAGAATACCTGGAAGGACATAAATTGCCGAAATTAAAACTCCACCCAAATACTAGGTGTCGAAGAACAACACAGTATGTCCCACGGTCTAATATGGGTACATACGTGATTGAGACAGAACGGCAAATCTCGGCCCTGTACTCAGGCAGGTATGCAGCTAAGGGAAGGCAATGGCCCCCCCAAAGTAAGAGTGCGACTTAATTACAGGTTTGCTATTCGAAAGGGGAACTCGTTTGCCAGATTCAACTCAGGAATTATTTAAGGAAACACCTCGACAAAAATAAGCTTTAAGACAAAGATAAATGATTAAATATGGAGACAAGAAAAATAATGGAAATTAGCACAAAGGTTAGCTTGACAATGAAATGTATAGCGGGCAGGAATTAATCGAAGCTGGGCCCGGGAATTATTAATTAATTCGACGCTTTAAATAAGAAGAGTAAGATTACTAAATCTTTTCGTTATGCCATTATGGGATCTTCTTAGCACTTGAGAAAGTGAGATGACTTACGAGGGTAGGATTCTGGATTACCTCGGATGATTGGCGGGAGCGGAAGACCAGTGGCCAGGTCTTCGTAGAACGAACTCGAGGTATAAGCGTTCAGGGAACTCCAACGGGTTTGAGATTACTGACTTCCGTAGGAGGGGGAGGGGGTGGCGACCACAGTAGGGACTCGTCAATGGAGCGGCGTAGAATCTCCACGAAGACGGATGATAAGAGGTGAAGCCCAGGACAGTCTTCCGGGGCGTAATGAAGTAGTGGTAATCTTTTTTTGAACAGAGCGGATTACGGAAAGGATCTGCTCAAGAGATCAAGACGACGAAGCTCGGTTCGACTGTGATACAGATGCTCTTGATCTGAGCGACAAGACTTCCTAACTCGCACTCTCTGACGAGAACTATGCACCTCGTCTTAAATAGGGGTGTTCGTCTGGAGGCAAAGGGGAGGCGCGAGATCAGCGAAGTCCCAAGGGATAACATAGCGTTAGACAATGCAAACAAGGGAGTTTGATAAGCGCCGTTTTGACGAGGGAGACACAGAAATGGGAGAAATACTAAAGGGAGGAATTAGGCTACCTTCCGGGATACATGCTAATTGGTGAGGCCTTAGATTCGGCTATAACGACAATAAAATTGATACACATGAGGTGTGAAACTTAACAGAGGTACATTCATAAAAACAAACAGACAAAAGAAAAACCATATTGATTATCACAAGAAAAATAACGACAACAAAAAAAAAATTACAGGCAATTTATATAAAAGACAAAAAACTCTTAGTTATTTGCATATACAAATGAAGGGTATTGTTCTTAGGTGACTACATTTTTAAGAGAACGGGAGTAATCCTTATATTGGATTTCGGCTGAGGCAGTTAGCCATACAATTTTCACTACCCTTGATATAAAATATTCGGAATTTTACTATTCTTTAGGTAAGCTAACGGTCTGTGTTCCGTTTCAATAATGATTTTTTTTCCTAGCAAATACATCTCGAACTTTTGAACCGCCCAAACTATTGCGAGAGCCTCAAGTTCTATAGTCGCGAAGTTTTTTCATGCGACGAGAGATTCCGACTTGCATATGCAACAAGATGACTTGAATCGTCGTTGTATTGCAATAGGACGCAACCCAATCCTTCATGGGACGCGTCAGTCCTGATCCCAAATGGTTTTGCAGGGTTGGGGAGCTGAAGAATGGGGGCAGAACTGAGCTTCTCTTTGAGTTGTTCGAAATGGACAGAAGCCTTGGGGGTTCCATATCAAGAGATCTGGGGATGTTTTCCGTAGGAGGGCATTCAGATGGGAGGCTATTGTGGCGAAATTAGAAACGAAGTGCCCGTAGAACGAAGTAGATTCTAAGAATAAGTGAAGTTGCTTCTTCGTACGGGAAAGGGGCATGTTTAAAATGGCTTCCACTTTGTCTTTCCGTGGGGCTATTTGGTTATCCCCGATATGAAAGCCTAAATAACTTATAGAGCTATACGCAAAGTGGCACTTAGAGGGCCCGATGGTTAAGCCATGCTCCTGCAATCTCATGAGGAGCGAACGGAGGGAAATCATGTGCTCATCTAATGTATGTGTGGCACCGTACACATTGTCGAAATTGAACGACGCATTCAGTAATCCACCAAGAATCCTTCTCATCATTCGATTATAATTACTGCACACAGTAACCAAACCAAAAGGAAGGCGCCTAAACTGAATTAATCCCTTCTCGGTGGGAAACGCGATGTACTTAAGCACATTATCTTTAAGAGGACTCTGATAATACGTCCTACAGAGGTCGATCTCAGTGATGAATTTTGCTTCCTTGAACATGTGCAAATTCTGGTCTAGGAAGGGAATCGGTTCTGCGCCAAAGATCGTCACAGAGTTCAGCTTCTTGAAGTCGACGCACATTCTAAAGGTTTGGTCTGGCTTTCTTACCATTATAATGGGCGAGCAGTATTAAGAGATGGAAGGCTCGATTATTCCCATTGTAGAAGACTAAATACCACGTAGATTAGTGTACGCAGAAATACTTCGACACAAGCTGCGTGTCCCTCACGTATTCCAAATTCGTCTTTCGCCTCTAATTCCCTCCGCCCCTTTTTGCACCAAGGAGACGACCAAATTTGCGTCCGGTTGCTCAGGAAAATGTCGGCCTCGAATGACACCTGATAGCCTACGGAGGTCTGAGTTTTCGCGTCGTCGTAAAGCGCAACGTGGAGCAAGGATAGCTCGAAGGTGTGAAAGATTTAGTCTGTCTGGAAGCAGGTGAAAAGCTCTTCCGCGCAGCGATACAGATTTTATGAGAATTCGGTGCTCTCTCCCGATTTTTTCTCGTGAGTGAAATAAAAGGGAAAATTCTTCCTGGAGTCAGGCAGAAGATCTTGGACCTACGTTTTGAGGAGAGCACGTCACAAAAAAGAAACAATTCGCCTGTTGGAAGGAAGAAACTTCTGGGGGAATTGGTGTGTTGCCGTCACGGTACTTATAGGTGCCAAACTTCTCGCAGACCCCCTTCCTTCTTCAGAGTCAGAGATTACACAGGACCTCCCTCTGCGCATTACCTTAACGTAGCTAGGTAATCGGTTTTGGCTACCTACTCCAGGAGCCGAATAATCGGGCAGACACTTCGAGGAAGAAGAAGTCCGATTTGAGCCACAGTTTGGCTCGCCTTCGTGATCCGGCATAGGATCATTATATCACCGGGCTAGGATTACCTTCTGATTCAGTAACTTCGGATGGCCGAACTAAGTGCGATCATCGTCACCAGAAGAAGATCTTCACCGTCCCCCTCAAAAATACTTACGAACTCAAAGGTATCGTTAATTGAATTATCCCCTTCCCTAACTTCACCAGTTTATTTATGAACTAGAATTCCCATCCCGAGCCCATAACCTAGAGTATTAGAAGTGATTAACTCAGTGCTTAATTCACTAATATTATTCCCTTTATTCTGTCGGGTGCCATTAAGACGTAAGCATCCTAGTGAGTAATTTTCAAGTATAATCCCCACGACATTATGTAGACTTACTTATTCAGTGCAAAGATTAATTATATTTATACCTATATACGCTGTTTCATATTTCTAATTCATGTACATTAAAGATTATTTTTGTATCTGTATGTTTAACTATTTTGGAGGATCCTTTGGCAATTAATAAGCAACCCACTCGGCTTAAATCTCAATATTACAAAAGTCCACCCATGACTGGCTTTTACTGAGTGAGGACACACTCAGAGATCATTATCTTAATTTTGGTCAAAAGGGAAGCACCGGGGTTATTCTTATTCACTGGAAGTGGCTATGGTAGGTGTATTGGATACACTTCCCCTCCGCTTCACCTTGGTGCAGTAATAAAATATATGTTCAGGAAGTGGGACTGGGATTACCCACTCACTAAACCTCGACACCCATATCTAGCAGATTTTCCAATTCCGCATTAAATGCCGGGCGGAGGTGGAGGGGCAAGGGATAAGGCTTGGTTCGAACGGGTTATTGGGTGGTCAGAGAGATGTCATGTGTAAAATGGCGCACACATCCGGGCATCTCTGAAATTACGTTCGCGACTTTGGCTAATAATGTAGCCAGTTGGACTTTTATGGGAGCTTCAAATGGGGGTTTAAATCAACTCGGGGAAAACTTCTTCAGGGGAACTAGAGAGAAAGGGTAGAGGAAATTCTTTGTCGGATTCAATACAGACTGGTTGTATTAAATTAATGGGCTCCGGGGAATAAGAGGCACCTAATACCTCCTCTTCATAAAGAGCGACGATATTATTTATATATGCTCGTCGGTGGTACCGCTTGAGCATGTTAATATGATAAAGTTTATTACAGGAGGGGTCTGAATTAAATAATCCACAGGTCATCGGGCTTACAAAACAGGTAAGGGACCTTTCCATTAGAAGAGGAGCTTGTTCGAGTCGGTCGGTCGGAGTAGTAAAATCTCGTCACCTGGTCGAAGACGCCAATCCTTCGCCTTCACATCGAAATACGTTGGGCACTTCTCTCAACTGAGATCTGTATTTTTATATGCAATCTCGGCGTATTCCTTGAGGCGATTCCTCAAATCTAGCAAATAAGAAAATGAGATTTTAACTTCTTCGTCGAAGCGGGTTTTGGAGAACAATTCTTTAAGGATGCTCATAGGACCTCGGACATTTCGTCCATAAAGGAATTCGAACGGTGCGAACCCAAGAGTCCTATGAGAGATATTACGGCAAGCAAATATAGAGCGATGGGAAGATAACGGGGCCACTCTTGAGGCTGAGCGTGGCACAGCTTATTTATGACAGTTTTTAGAGTGCCGTTTAACTTCTCACATACCCATTAGCAGCAGGGTGAAAGGGGGTCGTAAACGGGGGTTTAATTAAGAGAAGTTTTCCCACATATTCCATCAATTCAGATTTAAATTGTCTGCCTCGATCAGACAGAATTTCTTTGGGGATGCCGACCCGTGAGAATATGGTGATTAATGCCTCGGCACATGTTATAAAGTCTATGCTTTTAAGGGGAACCGCGTCGGGGAACCTTGTAGAGAAGTCCACCAGGGTAGGATATAAGAATGACTATCGCTTGACTGGGGATGCATTGGGCCAATTAGATCGATGGCCACCCTAAAGAAGGGTTCAGACACAATGGGTGTCTTTTGCAGGGGAACCGGGGTTACTCGTCCTTTGGCTGTTTTGTTCTGATAAATGGCGCAGGATCTACAAAATTCGGCATCTCCCTGGCAGTGCCGGGCCAGAAGAAATACTTGAAGATCCTTGGGGCCGTTTTATTGTGACTAAAATGGCCAGCCATCAGCCAATCATAGGCAATTTTAAGGACATCGGGAGCGTGAGCGAGAGGGATAAGAAGGGCATATGTGTTCTTACCATTCTCTAATGAACTCGCGTGAAAAATAAGGTCGTTCTTAATAAGGTACCTAACCTTCTTTGGGCTGCAATCAAACGCTGGGTCACCTGTATGGGCTTTTTCACAAAGAGGTTGGAGGAAAGGACATTTCTTTTGCTCGTTCGCAAATTCTTTGTTCTGAAGGGGCGCAATTCAGGGGCATTCGGGGTTTCCAGAGATTCTGGGGTCTCAACCTCTTTTATTGCCTGAGCCATCGTAAGGACAGGCTGGGCAACTGGATTAGTGGAAATCTGTGGGTTCTGGCCGACTAATACGGTGCAGAACCTAATGGGGGGTGGCAACGGCCTCCACCCGTCCGGTGAAGTATTGGCACTCTAAGAAGCATCGAACTACAGGGAACCGGTTATCGCGTCCCAAGTAATCATGGAAAACCGCATACTTCTTATGATCGGGGCCTATTGGTGGGAGCAATTCTTCTGATACGACGATACAGGTACACCTACTATCTCGCACCAGGGTCGATACACGGCCCCCATTTACCGATCCCTATCCGAACTCAAGCCCACCGGTTGAGCTTTTGTTGAAGAGGAAGTTGACTTGGTGCCCTGGAGGGCTATTAGCTGGGGCAGAAGCTGGAGCTGATGAATTGGCAAGAGGCTGAGAGAGCGAAGTATGTACTTGGTGTACTTGTTGTACTGGAGACGATCAGAACTCGGAATTTAGGGGGCAATTAGTCTTCACGTGCCTGGCCACGCCACATGTGAAGCACACGATAGGCCGCCGGGGGTAATAGACCCGGGGGAAAATTATTAACAAGGGGCTTGACATCCTTCGGTTCTTAAGGAAGAACTTTGGGTTGGGGGGGGGGGGGCATTAACCTTAACAAACTGGGGAGAATTCCGGTGAAAGAACCTGGAAGGATTTTTGTTCTTGGGCGATGGTGGATTAGATTTCTTAGGGTCCGTTAGGTACATGCCATGGCTAGACGTGTATACACCTGGCTCCTCCAAGCATTCCTTAAGGGTAGACGCTCATCTATCTTTAATGAATAAACGGATTTCAGATGGCAGCGCAGCCATCAACTGATCTCGCTGGACGAAATCATACAAAGACTCAAAGTCTCGGCCGACCTGAGCCGAGTCTAACCAGAATTCTAGGCTTCTCTGAAGGAGGAAACCAAACTGGCGATATGTCTGACCAGGCAAAATCCTTACCTGTCGGAACTTAGCCCGATAAAAATCCGGATTCATATTAATAGCCGCCAACAATTCAGCTTTAAGGGTCAAGTAATTTATGGAGGCCTTATGGGAAAGGGATATGGAAATTTCCCTCAGGTGGGAATTTAAGAGGGGAAGTAAGCGGGAGACTCTATGTTCTTCAATATCTCACAAGTTTACTTCAAATATTTTTTCGAAGTGTGTGAGATAAGCACAAAAATATTCACCATCCTTATAAACTGGTAATTTAACGGAAGGGGTTTGCGGACGTTCATTACGTGAACTTACGGAAAGGGTCTCAAGCTGGTGTCTATTAAGCTCTTGCTCATGTAATCTGGTTATTTCATTTTATTCTGCTTCTCTCTGCTCTCTTCTTTCTTCCGCTACTCTTTTTCTTTCTTCAGCCTCTCTCTTCTCTTCTTTATCTCCATTCGATCTTGTGTTCTTCCTGGACATAAGAAATGAGCTCCTTGCCGGTTACTCTCAGGATTTGTCCTTGATTAAGGTATCTGTAGAACGATGGCATCCTGACACTGCGCCTACGGCTACCACTCGTACGTATACAGAATACGCGATATAGTTATTGGGCTTTCACGGTAGTCTCCCACAAAAATGGACACACTGAGATTTAGCCCAAAACAAGAAAAATGCACACCAGATAAATAATTGACCAAAATGAGCCTGGATTTAATCCATATCGGATTGAAAATCTTCGCACTCTTAATCCGGCTCGGGATTAGCAGAGGTCGACCACAAATAAAATAGTTAAAAAAAAGAAGAAATAATTCTGAGTGACATAGACAAACTTGTCATAACAAATACGGGACGGGGAGGAAGGGGAATAGAAATTTACGGGTTCTTAGGTCACCAAAATTTGACCTAAATAACCTGACACCAGAATTTAATATATATATATATATATATATATATATATATATATATATATATATATATATATATATATATATATATATATATATATATATATATATATATATATATATATATATATATATATATATATATATATATATATATATATATATATATATATATATATATATATATATATATATATATATATATATATATATATATATATATATATAATGAAAAACTCACAAAGTATCACGTGAGGGTAGCAAATGAATGCAATGAATGTAAAGAAAGATTTTATATTTATTTTGTTGACAAAGGCAATTTGAAATTTTATTTGACAGAAGTATTTCCTTAGTAATATGTGTAATTAAATCTACTTGAGGGGTCCGCTCTGACGTAGTCATGATTGAGGAGTCTTGATTCAAGCGTTAATGCCTCTCCCACTCTTTTTCTCCCTCTAAGAAGCTAACTTCCAAAAATGGCGTGCACTCAACCACGAAAAAACTCAAATCTTCACTTAGGTTGAGGTACACCCGGTCTTTTCCTCTCTTCTCCCCCACCCCTGTTCCTTCGACACCTGTAACTGTAATTTCCGACCTTCTCCCCACTCTTTTTCTCCCTCTAGGAAGCTAACTTCCAAAAATGGCGTTCACTCAACCACGGAAAAACTCAAATCTTCACTTAGGTTGAGGTACACCCGGTCTTTTCCTCTCTTCTCCCCCACCCCTGTTCCTTCGACACCTGTAACTGTAATTTCCGACCTTCTCCCCGGCGGAAATTGTGTATCCTTTACCCATAGTGATAAACCCCCCACTCCTAGAAGGTAACGATGCTCCGAAGCCTCCTTTATCCATACCATTTCCTTCCATTCACGACCATATCCCATCTTCCTTTCCCGTTAGCCCTGCTCCTTTGAAACCCTCCGAAACTACCACTTCCGACCTTCCCAACGGTTCTGAATTCCCCCGGCGTGGATTTGGGAACAATCTGGAGTGGGGAGGCCCAAGGTGAAGAGGAAGGCCTACAAATGCCAGCATCCATCATGAATTGGAATTCATCATGTATTGCAGAGTGTCTACCTTGAGCTAGACGACAAGGTCGGGGGAATACAGGTTCTCCTGACGTCGCTATCCGATGCACCACATTATGTTTGATGGGCCTATCCTTCGAAGGTGGAAAGGTAAGGTTGGGGAACTCCTGCAGAAGGCGCTGTAATGAGGCTCGGTGGGTGAGAGACGAAAGAAATCTAGGGAACACTGAGGTGAGTATGAATCTGAAACAGTGAGTAAAGTTCTGCGATTGACTTGCTTGCGGTGACGAGAATCTTCCAAAAGGTCGTGAGGGAAAAGAAAATCGAGGTCCAATATTTAACAATCTACCTCAGCCATGACGAAGCATTTATCATTTTATTTAACAAAGTTACGTATTGCATGAGTAACCCAATATTTTTTTTAATTAGCACAAAGGAACTTTAAAATGAACTCTAAAAATAAACGAAACACTGAAATTTAGTAATATTGATTTCATATATGTCTAATTCTTGTAAAAAAATCGACTAAAATTAACAAAATATAATAAATTACTTGTAGAAGGGCGCCCAGAAATAGGAGAAATGGTGACATTTGGAAATAATCGAATAGTATGTGTTTGTAAGATGAGATCTCTGACTAAAATAATAACATTACTATGACTGTGCAATGGATTTCATTTTGCTTTTGTAAGAGGTATATATATATATATATATATATATATATATATATATATCCATATGGAGCTCGGCCGTGGAGCCTGCATTTAATATTGAGGATAAATCCCAGAGCCACGAGAAACGGATGCATCTTTTAATTTTTCTTGATGTAAAGAAAATATTTTATTAATTCCTTGCTCATTATTATTATGTAGCAATTATAAATTTAATAGTTATGTAAGAATTGATCAATTATGTTAATATAAGTTGAGAGAACCAATTTTATGATATGGGAACCGATTAAATATATAAATTTATTATAAATGGTTCTTAAAAAGACCTTATCTATGTATTCGAGCTGTTATGTAAAAAGGAAAATGGACTGCGTCTAAGGATGAATTCTTTTATTAAGAAACGACAATCTTAAAAAGAGTCCAAGCTGCCGCCAAA
The DNA here is from genome assembly GCA_963969495.1 of Ceratothoa steindachneri. Lineage (NCBI taxonomy): Eukaryota > Metazoa > Arthropoda > Malacostraca > Isopoda > Cymothoidae > Ceratothoa > Ceratothoa steindachneri. The sequence continues at coordinate 80,431,846 of OZ018335.1, forward strand.
TAAAGAATATTGAATCCAGCTTCAAGATTCCTTTTACCTTTTGAGGAAATTTGCCTTCACCAATTTACGCAGCCTACTAACAAATGGAGAGCTTTCCACTTTTGAACTCATAGCCTTGTGAATACAAGGAGTTACCTTTGGACCAGCATCTATTGCACTGTACCAGACTCCTATTAATCTGCAGCACTCCCAATTTAAACGTTTTTTTTTTTTTAACTATCAAATGAAACTCGAGCGGAGTGATGAGAAGTCAACCATTATATTGGAACTGCCCATTTCCACAACTTTTTTATGCGTCACTCTCTCACTCGTGCCCTCGCTGACATCCACAAGGTGTTCCACAATTCAGGTCTGTAAATTCATATCATGTGTGAGTACTGATATTTAATTTTTATTAGATAATACAATTTAGCATATTATTTGTGATCTTCAAATATCATTTAAATATTATATATATATATATATATATTAACAATTCTCTTTATCCTCTTACATCACTTCCGCGTTTTCTACCAATTTTGTATCTTGCATTGTAACCAATCAATTATCTCTAGGTAAACTAATTATCTTTAATCATGATATTCTCTGTTACTTCTTAAATACAATTTATCCTTTGTATCTTATATTTGATCCCTCGTTTGTTTACCTCAACCCGTTCCGTTAGGCCTAACCTCCTAATTCAACATTCACTCAAAGGAATATTTGTGTGTGCTGTATATATATATATATATATATATATATATATATATATATATATATATATATATATATATATATATATATATATATATATATATATATATATTTAGCAGGAATATGAAGACCCAGGTGTTTACACTAATCATTTATTGGCCAGACGTTTCGGACCTTTACTAGGACCATCTTCAGCAACTGTGTCGACTAATGAGAAGGGAAAGGAACATTAATTAATATCAGTTAAAAGAATGCATTAAATAATGGCTAAAAAAGCGGATGGAGACAAGTTAAAATAATAAAATTGGCAATTATCAAAATTAAAGTAAAACACTAATAACAATATATAGAATTAATTGTGTGATTTAAAAAAAATCATAGAAAGTGAAATTATAACATAAACTGACTTGAATATCACATACTAAAAGTTACTGGAGTAAATAATAAAATAACCTATTATATTAAATTGTAAAAAAACAACAAAAAACCCGAAAACAAATCAGAATGAACAAAGAGAGTAACCTTTATCGTGGGAGTTGAGAAATCAACTAACTAAAAATATAAAACTACTAACGAAATTTGTTCGGTTGGTTAGTTAATCTATTGAAGTGTTGGTTGGTTATATTGTGAGTAGTCTAATTGAGGAGGGGTAATTATTTAGGTTTGGATTTATTTTATTGATATACAGTGACTCTAAGATTTTCCAATCGAGAGAAGTTAAGGCTGAAGATAATATGGTAAATGAATTAGAATTAAGAGGATGATGGTGATACTCAGAATGTTGCCTGATGGAAGAGACTTCAGGTTTAGAAATGGGAATACCAGTCCTATGAGACAAACCCAAGTGATTCGCGATCCTGCATTTGAGTTGTAAGCCAGTTTGACCTACATAACAACATCCTAACATAAGGTTTTCTATGGCAACAAAATCTCGTTCTTGGATGTCAACGTTTTCCGAACAGGTTCCTCTTACAATACATCCATTTACAGAAAACCTACCACCTCTAGATTAGGTACACATTTTTTTAGTAGTTCTCGCAGTCAGTTTAAATTATCCAGTATTAAAAGCCTAATTTTTAGAGCCTACCATATATGCTCTAACTGAGTATCCTTTCATGAAGAACTGACTTATTTAAAGGATTTCTTCAAATTTAATTATTACCCCGATTTCATCTTGGACCAGTTAGTATCCAAATTTCTCTCCAAAATATATTATCCTCGACCCTTACTACTGTTTCTAAACAGAAGGTGCTCATTAGACTACCCTATCTCGAGCATTTAACATCAGTTTAACAAACTCTTCTCTAACCTCAACAACCATTTCCCTCAATGCCAATTCATTTGTATAAATTCCAATCCTGTATAATTTACAATTATAAATGCACGACCTACCACAGTCGTTATGTAGGCCAAACTGGCTTACAACTCAAATGCAGGATCGCGAATCACTTGGGTTTGTCTCATAGGACTGGTATTCCCATTTCTAAACCTGAAGTCTCTTCCATCAGGCAACATTCTGAGTATCACCATCATCCTCTTAATTCTAATTCATTTACTATATTATCTTCAGCCTTAACTTCTCTCGATTGGAAAATCTTAGAGTCACTGTATATCAATAAAATAAATCCAAACCTAAATAATTACCCCTCCTCAATTAGACTACTTACAATATAACCAACCAACACTTCAATAGATTAACTAGTTAGTTTTTAGTAGTCACTGATGCTCGCCTATTAGGGAGAAAAGCGTTAGAAGATAGAGGATAAAGAAATCATAAAAGTTAATAAAATTTATTTAGATAATAAAAATCTAAAGAACCTTTTTTTTTTAAGAGATGTTTAGGGCCAGCTGGAATGTACCATAGATTAAGGTAATTTTGCATGACAATTTATTTTCGCCTCTTCTTAGACCCAGCGCTTTCTGAAGAGCTCTGCCCAGATTCTTGTATTGGCGCCCATTTTAGCGGATGTCTTCGATATATTGGCCAAGGTGGGAGAGTTACCTGAAATGAAGGTTTAAATGAAGGTAAACAAAATGTTATTTCTAGAAAACGGTTCTAAATTCGGTCCCACATCTTTGCAACCAATATTTTCTGACCGAACATGTTAAATCTTTCTTTAATTTCGCCATTTTCTAATGTGTTTACCACAAATTCCAATTTGAAATATAAGACTATATCTCAGCGGCGACAGTCTGATGCGCTTTCCAAACCTCAAGGGAGCTAACACACATGTAGCTATTCCAACTTAACCCGAATCAGGCTACTTTTTTAATGACAAGTGGTACTTCTAGACATCATAACATTTTCCCCACTGCTTAACATGCTCACAGGAACATAACTTTCAGGCTAATGCCCCATATCATGGCTTAGTCGCCTTTTAATTAATACAAAAGAGTACTGCGTGACAGCTGCCCAATCTGAATCGGTTTTTGCTGGCAGCAATTTCAAAAGAAATTCATTTGAACACTACGCATTAAGACATACCAGGCAATAAACATATAACATGCCCTGGTCACATAAAACAAACGATATACGGAGATTAAAACTAGGGAAGAATGACAACATAAATCATAAAAGAGGAATTACTTCAGATTGAGCTAAAAACTAGAATAGCACAAAATGGGAGCCAACAATCAGCGAGGAACACGGCGGAGACTTGGGAAATACAACATGGCATGTGGGTGTCTGGTGTGTGCAAGACAGTTAGTGTGTGGGTATATATATATTATGGTGGGTCACGGATATATGGTAAAAATTTCAGTGAACTTTTTGTTTCTGCACTCGTGAATTATTGTGAGGCTTCACGAGAAACTCTCAAATCCGGAGTTTTGTCCAAATCAAAGCATGTTGAGGGGTTGCCCCGAGTGATCGAAAGTTTGCTTTGCTTTCCCTTAGCATACCATACCTACCATACACTGTGTTGTGAGCGCTATGCCTTTAGATATACTTCTTGGTGATGTCAACTCGTTTTGTGCATACCCCGATGTAGTTTTGCTGTTATATAGCTCTGTCTTTATACTGTCAGACCCAGAGCTAAGCTAATAATATCCTCGTTTTCTCCTCAGGTCTAAATGGCGAGTTCGAATCGGAAACAGAGTGAGCTGTTTTTGTTGGGACAGCCCCTTGAAGCACTCAGCCAGATTGTCCTTCCAACAGGGGAAGATGTTCTGCGGCGACTCTTCTGTCATGGATCGAACAGCAAGGACAATCGAAAAGCTGTCATCGACGAAGTCGTCAAAGTTTGGGAACGTGCTCACATTCCCCTTAACCCACTGCGATCAATCATGAAAAAACTGGAAACCCTCGTCGGGAAGTACGAAGTCAGTAAAAAGGCGAAAAAACCTCAATTATTATTTTATTTTTTTAGGAGCCTATCTGGCGACTACCCACTTGGGCATAAGTCGCCGGAATCAAGAAAGCCTAGCACTAGGCTACTTGAAAATAACAATTAGGAAGCAATCTCCAGCGTCGGGGAGAAGTCCCCATCACCCCGGCGCAGGAGCGTGCGACCTACAAAGAAAACAATAACAAAAAAAATAAAACCTAGTTAAATAAAGGGGAGAAGCCCGGCCTCCCCTCAAAAGTCTATAGGTCCACAAGTGAATGTGCACGAACTCGTCCCGAGTACAAGGGACAGGCGGTAGCGACCCCGCCCATCCCGGTACCGGGACAGGTATCGTGCGCTAAGATCACCCAGACTGGGACATTCGACAAGAATGTGCCGAACAGTCTGGGGGACGACGCAGTCGTCACAAAAGAACGCTGGCGAGCGCTCCATCAGATAGCAATGCGTCACACGAGTGTGCCCGATTCGGAGACGATGGAAAGCGACGTGAAGCAGTCGCGGCATTGGCTGATAGATCCATGGGAACAGTCGCGGCGCAATGGCACGCAACTTTAAGGTCCCTCCGACCGTCTCCCATCTTTTTGCCAATCAGTCCGAAGAGCTGCCCGTATTCCTGCCGGTGTGAGGAAGAGCGAAAAGCTGGTCCGGTCGCAGAGTCCTCGCGGACTCTTCGGCACGCTCAATCCCCGCAATTCCTATATGTCCAGGAACACAGCAGAAGATAATCTAGACATCCGCCTGGCAGAGCCCCGCTGACTTCAAACAGACGGGATACGGCGTGGAAGCCGACCCCCTCTTCGGACTTGGAGCCATCCGTATACACTGGAACGGTTGCAGCGTGACACGAGGTGTGCTCCAAAAAGGTCGAACGCAATACTCCGGGCGTTGTATAAGCTTTGGGAACAGAGGCATGGCGACCAATAGCCAAATGTGGTACCCTCCAGGTTGGCATCCTGGACACAACCTGGGGCAGCACCGGCCCGAGAGCTATACCTAGCTCTCGAAGGAGTTTCCTGGGCCGAAACCCAAAGGGCTTATGGTATGTCTGGCGTCTCTCGGCGTCATAGGCACCGTCGAGATCAGCTGCGGATGAAGTGAGAGCTGTTGGCGACTGAGGAAGGCACCGGGCTCGCGCGTACAGGCGAGTGATGCACTGTACACGGCGTAGAGCGAGTGGCATCTCCCCAGAATCGACCAACAGGCTCTCAATGTGGGAAGTGCGGAAAGCACCGGTCGCAAGGCGAAGGCCGATGTGGTGGATCGAGGTCACCTTCCGCAATAAACGCTCGGCTACGGATGCATAAAACTCGCATCCGTAGTCGAGCTTCAAACGAACAAAGGATCGATAAAAAAGTAAGGCAGTAGCCCTATCAGCACCCCAAGCACTGAACGTCACGGAATGGAGAATATCCAATGCGCGGGTACAAGAGACCCTAAGGCTGCAAATATCAGCTCCTCCCAGTTGGCGCGGAGTCCACGGCAATTCCATTGACGGAATATGCCCTCCAGGCCTAGCTCGGGGGAGACGCGGGGGCCCTCCTCGAACAGAAGACCCTCACGGGAAGGGCCGTACGCTTCCCGGAGGCAGAATCTCGGGCACTGTTGGCCGGAAAAAGCGCTGTCGCCTTCGAGGACTTATTGGCGGAGGTTGGGCTTGCCATGCGAGTCTTTTCCTCCCTCCGCCTCGAAACCTTAGGCGGGCGTTGCGGCTTCGGAGGCGGGAAGCCCTCTTTTCGAGGAACCACCGTCTCCGAGCCACTCGCTCCACCTCTAGGCGTGGGCGAAGGAGCCGAAGTTCCTTTGTTGCTGTCCTCCTTTCGGGGGATAGCTTTAGGAACCACGGAAGATGGACTAGCGACCAACTTCAGGGGTTTTGCCTCCTGTGAGTCTAATGACTCGGTGGAGGAGCGTGGCCGTTTCGCCTTACGGGAAACGTTCACGCTGGGGGAAGAGGGGAAAGCCCTGGTTTTAGCCGGGGCTGGGTGTGATTTTTTTTTGCGGCCAGCTTTACCAGGGGAGCGCCCGGGTTGAGTAGAGCCCGCAGAAGGGCTCCGAATAGGCGCAAAAAACAACCGTGCTCGTTGGCCTGGATGGGCCAGGAGCAGAGGGTGCCTTTCTAACTATTGAGGCATATGACGTCCCAGGCAGAGCCGGGCGAGCCAGGAGCAAGTCCTTAGCCTCGCGGAATGAGAGTCGATCCTAGGCCTGAACGGCCAGGATTTCTTTCGCAAGGAAATAAGCACCACATTGCTTCGAAGAAGCGGGGTGCGGTTCTCCGCAATTGACACACTTGGCCACGCATGATTTAGACTTATCGTGTGCGGCCTTGGAGCAATTTACACAGACTTCGGGTGACCCCGAGTTTGAACGTCTACAAAAACGATTCGTATGGCCGCTTCGGCAGTGCACAAATGCCTTCACGCGGTAGCGGTACCAACCGGCACGCACCGACTCAGGGAGCTTGTCACAGTCGAACGTGACGAAGAGTTTAGGGGTGCGTCTCGAGGCCCCTCCCTGTTTTCTCATCACACGTTCGACCTTGACCGCCTCATGGTCGGCCAGCTCTAGGGTGATGTCCTCTATGGAGTAGTCAACGAGTTCCCTCGCATAAACTACTCCATTCACAAAGTTCATGGTAGACTGCGGTGTCACATTCACCGGGGTGCCATGGTGTCCGAAGAGCGCTTATCTTGGCTGCCTCGGCGGGATTCGCCAGACGGCTCCCATCCGAGAAACGGGTCACCTTCGGCTCTCTAACAATTACACTAGCTAATCCTCTCCTCTGATGGATCATGTTGCCCTTAACCAACATGCTGCCATCAGTGGAGCGAGTGACGAGGAAGCGTTTGAAGCCAGCAGGCTCGAAAACGCCAGGTAACCTCTGAATCAAGGGCCCCGATGTTATCGAGGCTCCGCCCTGCGCACTCTTGGTCTTTGTCATATTCGGGGGATCTGCACCCGGTGGGGCAGAGGGGCCGGATGTGCCGATCTTGGCTCTGTCGCTTGCCAAAGTGGCAGCAGACCCATCCGTCCCCGCAGCCCCCGCGGATGGAGAGGAGCCCCGAGTCTTCTTTGTCCTAGTCATTTTCTTTTTTGGAGAGGAGGGCGGGGAATGAACCCGCTTCTCACCTCCGCCGGCAGAATCCCCTAGGCCAGATGAACCGGCCTCAGCCAGGTCCCTCTCCGAAATGGAGAAGGTCCTGGTGGTCGCAGAACAACCGTCTGGGGGAGATCCCTCCCCTCCTTGTACTGCCTCAGAAACCATAGCCGTTTGAGGAGGACCTTGCATAGAGGCGGATTCGGGTTCGGTGTTTGGCGCCGAGCCCGGATTCCCCCCCCATGGAAATCTCTACCGTCTGAGGCTGGGTTTCCTCAAGGACCATGTCTATCACAGGAGGGGACTCCAGTTGGCCATCCCCTCCCAGGACATCGCAGGTCCCGTTGGCAGTAGTGTCACTAGTCAGGTGGTGTGGGGAGGCACAGGCCTTGACCCCGGCAAGGTTTAAAATTCTTGCCAGCAGGTCTTTTGAGGGAAGCAACCGAAGGGGCCTGGCTTCCCTCTCCCCCCTAAGGGGGTTTGCCCTACCAAGCCGCTTCGATGTGGAGCGGCTGGCTAAGGGCTGCCTGCTGGCTTTCTTGGCAGTCCTCTTGGAAAGAACAGAGGGGACTGCCACTGGAAAGAGGGAGGTGCCCGAAAGCACCTCTAGAGAAGGGGGTGAGGGAGAGTCCCCTACACCTGTAGGCAAGGAGACGAGTGAGCCTCCTCTCCGGTTAGAGATATAGAGGGTCCCCTGCGCAAGCCCGGGGGGGGCGGGCTCCATTTTCTCTGTGGAGCTGCCCGAGGGCGGCTCCGTTGTTGTTTCAGGGGGAGTTAAAGGGGTTTGGGTTTTTGAAAATTCATCCTTGGGCATGGTGACCCTATTTGTGCCACGGGACGCAATAGCTCATCACCTCTCGAAGTTGCCCGCACTGCAAGAGGTGCTTACAGGCCTGGCAGAGCTAGGCGCCGCCATTTGGGACCACCCCTCCCGCCTCGTGGCCTGGCAGTCCATCGGCATGGCGGCTCCACCTTGAACACGGCGTAAAATTGATAGAATGTGAAGAGGATAGGAAAAGGGATGTGAGGAAGGTATGGGTGGGGATTAAGCAGGTTGTTAAAAACCAACCACCCCAGACCGGAGCTCAGGGGTTAGGGAACATTGTCCCCTCCCCCCTCAGCCCCGATCCGGGACGGTTGGCTAAGAAGAAGGTCAGCATCTACCCTGTGAAATTAGAGGCTGACCAGAGAAAGTTGTGGGAGAGGTTGTATGAAAAGCGACTAGGTAGGGGAGAAATACAGGCTATCTGAAGGAAGGGAGAGAGGATAAGCTGGGGCCGGAGGGGGCGTTGGATCCCGTGAGCACGGCGGACAGGATAGCAAATCGCCGCGCCCCTTACGGGGTTGTCACAGTCGAACGTGACGAAGAGTGTAGGGGTGGGTCTCGAGGCCCCTCCCGGTTTTTTCATCACACGTTCAACCTTGACCGCCTCATGGTCGGCCAGTTCTAAGGTGATGTCCTCTATGGAGTAGTCAACGAGTTCCCTCGCATAAACTACTCCTTTCACAAAGTTCATGGTAGAGTGCGGCATCACACTCAACGGTGTGCCATCGTGTCCGAAGAGCACTTATCTTGGCCGCATTCGCCAGAAGGCTCCCATCCGAGAAACGGGTCACCTTCAGCTCTCTAACAATTACACTAGCTAATCCTCTCCTCTGATGGATCATGTTGTCCTTGGACAACATGCTGCCATCAGTGGAGCGAATAACGAGGAAGCGTTTGAAGCAAGCGGGCTCGAAAACGCCAGGTAACCTCTGAATCAGGGGCCCCGATGTCATCGAGGCTCCGCCCTGTGCACTTTCGGCCTTAGTCATAGTTAGGAACTCTGCATCTGGGGGGTCAGAGGGGCCGGATATGCCGATCTCTGCTTGGTCGCTTACCAAAGTGGCAGCAGACCCATCCGTCCCCGCAGCCCCCGCGGATGGAGAGGAGCCCCTAGGCCAGATGGACCAGCCTCAGGCAAGTCCTTCTCCGAAATTGAGAATGTCCTGGCAGTCGTAGGGGCACCGGTCGGAGGAGATCCCTCCCCTCCTTGTACTGCCTCGGAAACCCTAGCCGTTTGAGGAGGACCTTGCATTGCATAGGGGCGGATTCGGGTTCGGTGCTTGGCGCGGAGGCCAGTTTCTCCCCATGGAAACCGCTACCGTCTGAGGCGGGGTTGACTCAAGGACCATGTCTATCTCAAAGGGGGCCTCCAGTTGACCCTTTCCCCCAAACATCGCAGGTCCCGTTGGCATCATTGTCACTAGTCAGGTGTTGGGAGGCACAGGCCTTGACCCTGGCAAGGTTTAATATTCTTGCCAGCAGGTCTTTTAAGGGAAGCGACCGAAGGGGCCTGGCTTTCCTCTCCCCCTTAAGGGGGTTTTCCCTACCGAGCCGCTTTAATGGGGGGCGGTCGGCTATGGGCTGCCTGCTGGCAGTCCCCTTGGAAAGAACAGAGGGGACTGCCGCTGGAAACAGGGGTGTCCGAAAGCACCTCCAGAGAAGGGGGTGAGGGGGAGTCCCCTACACCCGTAGGCGTAAGATAGGAGTAAGCCTCCTCTCCGGTTAGAGAAATATGGAGGGTCCCCTGCGCAAGCACAGGGGAGGGGGGGGGGGTGACCTCCATTTTCTCTGTGGAGCTGCCCGAGGGCGGCTCCGTCGATGGAACAGGAAAAGTTGAGGGTTGTTTTTTTTTTTATTTGTTCATCATTGGGCATGGTGACCCTGTATTTTATACGGGAAGCAATAGCTCATCACCCCTCGCAGTAGCCCACACTGCAAGGGGTGCGTACAGGCCTGGCAGAGCCAGGTGCCGCCATTCAGGACCACCTCTCCCACCTCGTGGCCTGGCAGTCCATCGGCATGGCGGCTCCACTTGGACACGACGTAAAATTGATAGAGTGTGAAGAGGAAAGGAAAAGGGATTTGAGATAGGTATGGGTGGGGATGAAGCATGTTGTTAAAAAAAAAAACTCATCCCGGACCGGAGCTCAGGAGTTAGGGAACATACATTGTCCCCTCCCCCCTCAGCCCCGATCCGGGACGGTTGGCTGAGAAGAAAGTCAGCATCTACCCTGTGAAATTAGAGGCCGACCAGAGAAAGTTGTGGGAGAGGTTGTATGAAAAACGACGAAGTAGGGGAGAAATACAGGCCGTCTGAAAGGAGAAGAGGCTAAGCTGGGGTCAGACGGGGTGCTGAGTCCCGTCAGCACGGCGGCCAGGATGGCAAATCGCCGCGCCCCTTACGGGGAAAAAAACCTCAATCCGAGCGGGACAAGGTCTCCGACGCCCTCCTCCAGGGACACTTGTCGTCACTGTTCGACATCGCAGCTCCTGCCACTTCTTCCTCCATGATCCACTTCAACCAAGAGGACAAGAACTTTCTCGACGACCAAAGGGGCCAGAGGAAAATGGTCATGAGTACTCTTGACAAGGAGAGCGTGGCAAAAGAGTCTAGGAAACATGAGAGGTTGGCTTTTGAGAGAAGCAGGAAGGAGAAGGAGTTGGCGGAGACTTCGGAGAGGGAAGAGACGGTTGACTTGGCGAGCGGGAGTTCCACCACCGCTTCTTCATCAACTTCTTCGTCTGCCACCAACTCTCCTGCTCGGGGAAGCGCCGCTGCTTCTGCTTCTCCTCCGAAGAGGCTCAAGATCACGAAGGAGCTTGCAGCAGCGGCTGACAGGATCAAGTTGACTTCTCGCGGAGCCCACCACGTCTTCTCTGCCATCGCTGCAGACCAGGGAATGCTGAGTCCGTCCACCTCGTCCATTCGCCGACACCGCAAAGTGCTGCGGAAGGAGAGAGCAGAAGCAGCCGTCAAGGATTATCAAAACCAAGTACAGGAGCACGACGCGGTTCTCATCCTTCATTTGAATGGGAAAATTTTGCCCGGATCAGAAAGTCAAGGTCATGTCGATCGCTTGGCCATCGTTGTCACAAGTTCGTCCCTTGAAGGAGACAAGCTCCTGGCTATCCCTGCCTTGCCATCCGGTACCAGAGAAGCAATGGCCAGCAAAGTTGAGACCATCAGACACTGGACGTTCGAAGATAGAGTTAGGGGTCTCTGCTTCGACAACAACGCTTCAAACACAGGCGTCCATGCTGGCTGTTGCACACTCCTCGGACAGAAGTTGGGTCGTCTTTTGTTGAACTTGGCGTGCCGCCACCACGTTATGGAGCTCATCTTGGCTTCAGCCTTCGAGGCCACCTTCGGCAACGCTACGTCCAGCCCAGACGTTCAACTATTCAAACGGTTCCAAAAGAAGTGGCCTACTCTCGTACATGCCAATGATACGATCATCAACGACCCTTGGTTGGCTGACCATGACGAATGGAAGAGGACGACCCTTGAGGCTCTTTGCCAAGGCGGCCGAAACGAAAAGAGACGATTATAAAGAGTTCGCGAAACTAATGGCAAAGGCCATCAAGGGAAAGGTTCCCACCACCTTCCACCAACCAGGAGCTCACCACCACGCGAGATGGATGGCGAAGGCGATCTACACGCTCAAGATCACGATGTTCAAGGATGAGTTCGAATTCACGCCGAGGGAACTGCGTAGCCTCCAGGAGATGAGTGTTCATCATCCTAATCTACGCCCATGCCTGGTTCGAGGCTACCTTAGCCGCAGACGCTCTTTCAACGATCTCACTCTCTTCCAGGATCTCCACAACTACAGAGACCTCAACTCAAAGATCTCGGAGGCCACGGTGAAGACCTTCAAGCGGCACTTTTGGTACTTGGGGACGGACCTCGTCTTGTTCAGCGACAAAGTCACGATCGAGGAGAAGACCAAGATGGTGAAGAAGCTGGCCATTGACAAAGACCTCGACAAGAAGCGATGGACGACAGCGCCCCAAGATCCTCCTTAGCTGACTTTGAGTGACCTTGTCACCAAACAGTCACTTTTCTCCTTCATGGCACTGAAGTTGGATGCCTCGTTTCTCCAATCTTCTGTGCTCAGTTGGAATGAAAAGGAGGCGTACAACCAAGGGAAGGAGACCGTCCACCATCTGGCAGTGATCAATGATGTAGCGGATGGGCGATCAAACTGATCACTGATTATTCCCAGATCTTCACCAAGGACGAGAGCAATCGACAAGCTCTCTTGCAAGCTGTTGAGCGACACCGACGGCTGAACCTGAACCCTAACTGATCTTACAGAAGAATATACAAAACGTTTCAATCGTTATTTCAGCCATTTTCAGTTTTATTTTGAAGAAAGTCCAGGAAATGTGCCATTCCTATCACTGTTCCTAAGTGTCCTTGTATAGTAACAGAGTAATATTCCTCCCATATACACTGCTGTATCGTGAAATGTTCCTAGAATAGTTATTTACCTCACTTCAGAGCAAATAGTTTCGTTTCTGTGGCATTTATAGTTAATGTAAATAAATAAGGTTGAAAAATGAACACTTGTATGGTCTCGAAAAGTCAACTACCCCATGCTGCCCTTAAATCTTAAAAGATTCACATGAAACCTTTTGTGCTTTTTCCCTTGTCATTCCTCACAATAATTCATGGGTGCCATAAGAGATTTCAAACTTATATTTTTTTGACCCACCCTAATATATATATATATATATATATATATATATATATATATATATATATATATATATATATATATATATATATATATATATATATATATATATATATATATCTATCTCTCTCTCTCTCTCTCTATATATATATATATATATATATATATATATATATATATCTATATATATTTGGCACCACCCCCAAATAGACAAAAAGATTGGGCTAGTAGAAGGAGAGTTGCAGAGATGTTAAACCATCACACCCTTAACAAGAACAAAGAGGTGGGGGGAGGCCTACCCCTGCCTTAGCTACCAGACTAAGAAAATAGGTGAAAGGGGCTTGTAAATAAAGTGACAACAAGGGAGATATACCTATAGGAATAAAAGTTGTATAGTTTTTATACTACCTCTGGGCAATGGTATCCAGGAGGGTGTGTTAGTCCTCCAGGTTTACCAAAAATATAATCCACACAGATAAAGCATCCACCTCTTCAATGCCATACCAGTGGATATCAACCCAGAACTACATACCACCCTTCTCACATCACAATCACAACCAAAAACAAAACGCACACAAATACCATGCCTGGATGAGATCTGCTCCAGTTACCACAAGGAACCAGCCACAACACCACAATCATAATTGAAACAAAACCTACTGAATCTCAGAAAGAATCCCAACCAATTGGACTAGTTCATCAAGATTGCTGGCCTAAGAGATGGAACTCAGGAGGGAAAATTTAAATAAGGCATTTTAACCAGTTTTACTAGATATGAAACTAGAAAACTTAGGGATATATTTTATCAGTTAAATCCTAAGCTTTTCAATTAACAGAAATCATCTCTTGATCAAATATTAACATACCAAACAAGCTAGGACAAAGCCAGCGCCCAGTGTGAGAACTGTCATAAAGAAGTCTTGAACATAATAACCATAGATCCATCCAATAGCCTGGAGAAAAAAAAATCATTAGTAGAATTGCAAAACATTAATATCCAATATAAGTAACCCAGGAAGAGTGAGATAGCATATAAAAAGTACCACATTTAGATGAAACAGGTAAGCAATAGGTAATGGTTCACCAAGCTTCCTTCATCCAAGAGGATCCCTGACTGGATAATGATTATTATTTATTTATTTAAGGGGCTATCTGGCGACTGCCGACTTAGGCATAAGTCGCCGTAAACAAACAACCTAGTTCTAGGCTACTTTAAAAAATTAAACAGGGAACAATAAAAAGAAATAACAATAACAAAGCAATAACAAAAACAATAACAACAAAAACAACAATTAAACCGGGTTAAATGAAAGGAAGAAGGCCGGCCTCCCCCCAAAAGTCAATAAGTCCACCAGTCATGGTGCACGCACTCGTCCCGAGTACAAGGGACAGGCGGTAGCGACCCCGCCCATCCCGGTACCGGGACAGGTATCGTGCGCTAAGATCACCCAGACTGGGACATTCGACAAGAATGTGCCGAACAGTCTGGGGGACGACGCAGTCGTTGCAATAGGGCGCATGCGAGCGCTCCATCAAGTAGCGATGCGTCACACGAGTGTGTCCGATTCGAAGACGACAGAAAGCAACCTGAAGCCGCCGCGGCATTGGGGGATAGGTCCATGGGAACAGTCGCGGCGCAATGGCACGCAACTTTAAGTTCCCTTCGACCGTCTCCCATCTTCTTTGCCAAGCAGTCCGAAGAGCTGCCCGTATTCCTGCCATGTAGTCGGTGTGAGGAAGAGCGAAACGCTGGTCCGGTCGCAGAGTCCTCGCGGACTCTTTGGCGCGCTCATTCCCCGCAATTCCTACATGTCCAGGAACCCAGCAGAAGATAATCTCGACATCTGCCCGGCTCGCCAAAACCGTGGCGTCACGGATATCGCGAACCAGGGGATGCGGAGATTCCAATGCCCCGAGAGCACTCAGGGTGCTTTGTGAGTCGCTATAGATCACAATCCGGTCTCCGAACCGGGCACGTCGCGTAATCTCCCGTACCGAGTGGTGTATTGCCACCAGCTCGGCCGTGAAGACAGACGCAGCGCCTGGTAGAGTCCCGCTGACTTCAAACAGATGGGATACGGCGTGGAAGCCGACCCCCTCTTGGGACTTGGAGCCATCCGTATACACTGGCACGGTTCCAGCGTGACACGATGTGTGCTCCAAAAAGGTCGAACGCAATACTCCCGGCGCAGTACAAGCTTTGGGAGCAGAGGCGTGGCGACAAATAGCCAAATGTGGTACCCTCCAGGGTGGCGTCCTGGGCAAAACCAGGGGCGCCACCAGCCCGAGAACGATATCTACTTCTCGAAGGAGTTTCCTGGCCCTAAACCCAAAAGGCTTAGGGTATGACTGGCGTCTCTCGACGGCATAGGCACCATCGAGATCAGCTGCGGATGCAGTGAGAGCTGTTGGCGACTGAGGGAGGCGCCGGGCTCGCGCGTACAGTCGAGTGATACACTGCACGCGGCGCAGAGCGAGTGGCATCTCCCCAGCATCGACCAACAGGCTCTCAATGGGGGAAGTGCGGAAGGCACCGGTCGCAAGCGAAGGCCGGTGTGGTGGATCGAATCCACCTTCCGCAATAAACGCTCGGCTGCAGATGCATAAAACTCGCATCCGTAGTCGAGCTTCGAACGAACAAAGGATCGATAAAAAAGTAAGGCAGTAGCCCTATCAGCGCTGAACGTCACGGAACGGAGAATGTCCATGGTGCGGGTACAAGAGACCCTAAGGCTGCGAATATGAGCCTCCCAGGTGAGGCGTCGGTCGAATACAAGACCAAGGAAACGGTGCGACTCAACCACATCCAGGCGCACCCCTTTAAGAAACAAATCTGGGTCGGGGTGAAGCCGTGGATGGCGGCAGAAGTGCACCACCTTAGTCTTGGCCAAAGAAAACCGAAACCTGTGCGCTTCGGCATAGCGAGAGATGCGGTTCAATGCCTGTTGGAGTCGACGCTCCAGAGTTGGCATCTGGGCCGCGCCAAAAGAGATCGAAAGGTCATCCACGTAGAGCGTAGCGAGAACATCTTCCGGCAGCACCGAGGTGATGCCGTTGATGCTCAGGGCAAAGAGTGTCACACTGAGGACACTTCCCTGCGGAACACCCTCTTCCTGCTCCTTTGGGCCGGAGAGGGCTCCCCCCACCCGTACGCGGAATCGACGATCTCGCAAAAATTCAGATATAAAAATTGGGAGGCGTCCCCTCGCCCCCAACGTGTGGAGAGTCTCCATGATACCGTATCGCCATGCGGTATCATAGGCCTTCTCCAGATCGAAAAACACCGTGGCGTAGTGCTGTCTACGAAGGAAAGCCTCGCAGACGGCATTTTCCAGTCGGAGCAGAGCATCCGACGTGGAGTGGAACTTGCGGAAGCCACACTGTGCGGAAGACAGATGGCCTCCGCTGTCCAGGAAAAAGGCTAATCTAACATTTACCAATTTCTCCATCAACTTGCACACGCAAGAGGTTAGAGAGATTGGGCGGAAACCGGTCGGAGTAGAGTGATCTCTCCCCGGTTTGCGAAAGGCAAGCACAGTAGCGATTCGCCAGGAGTCTGGGAGAAGACCTTCCACCCAGATCCTGTTGAACAAATCTAACAGAAAGGCCATGCCTCGCTCACCTAGGTGTCGAAGCATGGCGTACGGGACATCGTCCGGACCATGGGCGGTGTCCACGCACGAAGCGAGAGCGAAACGCAACTCGCTTACAGTAAACTTGTCATTGAAGGGTTCTCCGCCTCTGGAGGTAAAGTCCAGCCGGCGGCCTTCCGCGACATCACGACGTGCATTGAATGCTGGCGGAGCAGCATCACGGCTAGAGAATGCGGAAAAAGCGGTCGCGAAGGATTCTGCCACGGACGCGGGGTCCGAGATTGCGGTCCCAATCTCCTGGAGAACGGGAGCGAGGTCCTGCGAGAACTTGCCCCGAATCCTTTTGACTCGCTTCCACACCTCAGCTAAAGGGGTCTTCCCGTTAAGTGAAGACACGTATTCCCGCCAAGAAGAGCGGCGGGCGTGCTTCGAAATATACCGGAACCTAGCCCTAGCCCGACGAAATTCAGCGACAGTGAAATCGTTCGGGCGGCGCTTATAGCGCATGTATGCATAACGCTTCTGTTTGAGGGCCGTCTCACACTCGGCCGACCACCATGGGAGTGGTCGGCGTGCAAAACGGCCAGACGTCCTAGGAATAGTAGTCAGGCCCACGGCGATGAGGTTGCCGGAGAAGAACTCAACGGCCTCATCTACCGACCTAAACTCCTCGACTGAGATAGAGAATTCAGTCATTTCCTGAAATGCAGGCCACCGCGCCCGCGGCAAGCACCACCGAGGTGGTCTCTCAGGCGGCAGTTGCCCCGAAAATGATATTTGAATGGGAAAGTGATCACTACCATGGAGGTCATCGACCACCCCCCAATCAAAATCAGGCTGTGCATCCGAAGAGCACAAAGATAGGTCAAGGCAAGAAAATGAAGCGGTTCTCGGACAGTGATGCGTAAACTCATCCACGTTTAGAACACCCAACAAACAAGCTCTTCGATCAGATCGGCAAGGACTTGTCCCCTGGGATTTATGGAGTAATCTCCCCAGAGAGGATGCATGCCGTTCAGATCTCCAAGCAAGAGATAGTCAGCTGACGGTGGAATGTACGCAGAAATGATAGTATACCTCCTATCCAGGTGCAGCTGCAGAGCCACTGCCTGAAGAGAAAGGAAGAACGGAGACATCATGCCGGGTGTAAACCGCGCATCCCCCAGCTCGGCCATCCCGCGGTGGTGGGGTCGCAAGACCCTTGTACCCCGGGAGGGCGGGCAGGGGGCACGCGCCTAGCATGGTCTCCTTCAAAAAGATAGCTAACGTGGAGCGGGACGAGACGAGCCTCCGCAGCTCCTCCCAGCTGGCCCGGAGTCCACGGCAATTCCATTGAAGGAATATGCCCTCCAGGCCTAGCTCGGAGGAGACGCGGGGGCCCTCCTCGAACTGAAGACCCTCACGGGAATGGCCGTACGCTTCCCGGGGGCAGAACCCCGGGCGCTGTTGGCCGGACAAAGCGCTGGAGGCGCTGTTGGCCGGACAAAGCGCTGGAGGCGCTGTCGCCTTCGAGGACTTATTGGGGGAGGTTGGGCTCGCCATGCGAGTCTTTTCCTCCCTCCGCCTCGAAACCTTAGGCGGGCGCTGCGGCTTCGGAGGCAAGGGGCCCTCTTTTCGAGGAACCACCGTCTCCGAGCTACTCGCTCCACCTCGGGGCGTGGGCGAAGGAGCCGAAGCTCCTTTGTTGCTGTCCTCCTTTCGGGGGACAGCTTTAGGAACCCCCGAAGATGGCCTAGCGACCATCTTCAGGGGTGTTGCCTCCTGTGAGTCTAACGACTCGGTGGAAGCGCGTGGCCGTTTCGCCTTGCGGGAAACGGTCACGCTGGGGGAAGAGGGGGGAGCCCTGGTTTTAGCTGGGGCTGGGTATGAACCCTTTTTGCCGCCAGCTTTACCAGGGGAGCGCCCGGGTTGGGTAAAGCCTGCAGAAGGGCTCCGAATGGGCGCGGAAACAACCGTGCTCGTTGGCCTGGATGGGCCAGGAGCAGAGGGTGCCTTTCTAGCTACTGAGGCATATGACGTCCCAGGCAGAGCTGAGCGCGCCAGGACCAAGTCCTTAGCCTCGCGGAATGAGAGAGTATCCTGGGCCTGAACGGCCAGGATTTCTTTCTCAAGGAGATATGCACCACATTGCTTCGAAGAAGCAGGGTGCGGCTCTCCGCAATTGACACACTTGGCCACACACGATTTGGACTTATCGTGTGCAACCTTGGAGCAATTTACACAGACTTCGGGTGACCCCAATTTTGCACGTCTACATGATCGATTCGTATGGCCGAAGCGGTGACAGTAATCTGAATTTTTGCGAGATCGTCGATTCCTCAGGGAAGTGTCCTCAGTGTCACACTCTTTGTCCTGAGCATCAACGACATCACCTCGGTGCTGCCGGAAGATGTTCTCACTATGGCCTACGTGGACGACCTTTCGATCTCTTTGGGCGCGGCCCAGATGCCAACTCTGGAGCGTCGACTTCAACAGGCATTGAACCGCGTCTTTCACTATGCTGAAGCGCACAGCTTTCTGTTTTCCTTTGCCAAAACTAAGGTGTTGCACCTCTGCCACCATCCACGGCTACACCCTGACCCAGACTTGTTTCTAAATGGGGTTTGCCTAGAAGTAGTGGACTCGCACCATTTCCTTGGTCTTGTATTTGACCAGCCCTCACCCGGGAGGCAACTCCTTCGAGAGCTCGGTATAGCTCTCAGGCTGGTGGCGACCCTGGTGGGTACCACCTTTGACTATTTGCCGCCACGCCTTTGCTCCCCAAACTTCTACAGCGCCTGGAGTATTGCGTTCAAACTTTTTGGAGCACACTTCGTGTCACACTGGAACTGTCCCAGTGTATTTGGATTGCTCCAAGTACCAAGACTAGGTCGGTTTCCACGCCGTCACCCCTCGGGAGAGAATGCGACGTTTCCTGTTCAGAGACCGGATTGTGATTTATAGCGACCCATAAAGCGTTGGAATTGGAATCTCCGCATTTCCTGGTTCGCGATATCCATAACACCACGGTTTTGGTGAGCCGGGTGGATGTCAAGATTATCTTCTGCTGGGTTTCTGAATATGTAAGAATTGTGGGGAATGAGGGCACCACCAGACCAGCGTTTCACTCTTGCTCACATCGATTCCATGGCAGAAATATGTGCTGCTTAGCAAAGAAGATGGGAGACGGTCTAGGGCAACTTAAAGTTACGTGCCATAGCGCTGCGGTTATTCCTATGGACCTACCCACCATTGCCACGAAGGCTTCAGGTTGGTTTCCGTAGTCTCCGAATTGGACACACTCGCGGGACGCACCGCCATTTGATGGAGCGCTCGCATGCGCCTTATTGCCATGACTGCGTTGTACGCCAGACTGTTTGGCGTATTCTTGTTGAATGTCCCAGTCTGGGTGATATTCGCGAACGTTACCTGTCTTGGTACCGGGACGAGCGGGGTCGCTACCGCCTGTCCCTGTTCTCTGGAACCATTCGTACACACACGTATGGACTATACGACGTTTTGGAGGAGGCTAGCCTATTTGACTGTTGTTTCTTTTTTGTTTGTCGCATGTTCCTGTGTACTTCCTTTTTGCTTCGTTTTATTTTAATATTTTTTAGCCTTTGTCTTTTTTATCGTTATTTGCTGGGGATTTTTAGTATAGACTAGTAGTAGGCTGTGTTGTGTACGCTGACTTATGCCCAAGTAGGCAGTCGCCAGATAGGTTATCACAATGAAAAAAAAGATTCCAGCATGAGAAGACACAAAAATCAGTGCAAAGGGGGTGATCTGGCTACCAATTGGTGAACTCACTGTGCTCACCCCTTTATTGGGGTGGGTAGTTCTTACAATTCTCATCACATACATAGCCAATTACAACACTGCTTTCTTTCCTCTTCCATCTTCACAGTACATCACACTCTCTGTTCCAAACAATCCTGCTGATGAGTATCTTTATCCACATACATCTGACATGGAACAGATCCCTCTTCCCCAGGGCAAAGAAGGTTCCACCTGAACCCTGTTTTGTGTCAAAACATAATACTTCTTGGCACCTCTTCCCAAAGAGGACTGGCCCCTGATGCCATGGGTCTCACCAGCAATTCTCATACTGAACATTATGTCCATTTCATTATCCAGTCCCCCGTAAGGGGCGCGGCGATTTGCCATCCTGGCCGCCGTGCTGACGGGATCCAGCGCTCCGTCCGGCCCCAGCTTAGCCTCTCTTCCTTCCTTCAGATAGCCCGATTTCTCTCCTACCTCGTCGCTTTTCATACAACCTCTCCCACAACTTTCTCTGGTCAGCCTCTAATTTCACAGGGTAGATGCTGACCTTCTTCTCAGCCAACCGTCCTGGATCGGGGCTGAGGGGGGAGGGGACAATATTCCCTAACCCCTGAGCTCCGGTCTGGGGTGGCTGGCTTTTAAATACCTGCTTCATCCCCACCCATACCTTCCTCACATCCCTTTTCCTCTCCTCTTCAAAATCTATTAATTTTTACGCCGTGTTCAAGGTTGAGCCGCCATGCCGATGGACTGCCAGGCCACCAGGCGGGAGGGTTGGTCCAAATGGCGGTGCCTGGCTCTGCCAGGCCTGTAAGCACCTCTTGCAGTGCGGGCAAATGCAAGAGGTGATGAGCTATTGCGTCCTGTATTAAAAAGAGGGTCACCATGCCCATGTATGAAAAAAAACAAAAACCCCAACCCCCAACTTCCCCCAAAACATCTATGGAGCCGCCCTCGGGCAGCTCCACCGAGAAAATGGAGGTCCCCCCCCTTGTGCTTGCACAGGGGACCCTCCATACTTCTTTAACTGGAGAGGAGGCTTACTCCTCTCCTACGCCTACGGGTGTAGGGGAATCCCCCTCACCCCCTTCTCTGGAGGTGCTTTCAGGCACCTCCCTATCTCCAGCGGCAGTCCCTCCTTTGCTTTCTAAGGGGACTGCCAAGAAAGCCAGCAGGCAGCCCATTACCGACCGCCCCTCGTGCAAGCGGCTCAGTAGGGCAAACCCCCTTAGGGGGGAGAGGGAAGCCAGGCCCCTTCGGTCGCTTCCCTTAAAAGACCTGCTGGCAAGAATTTTAAACCTTGCTGGGGTCAAGGACTGTGCCTCCCCACACAAGACTGGCGACACTGCCAAGGGGACCTGCGATGTCCTGGGAGGGGGTGGCCAACTGGAGGCCCCTCCTGTGATAGACATGGTCCTTGAGGAGACCCAGCCTCAGACGGTAGGGCCTTCCATGGGGATGAATCCGGGCTTGGCGCCAAGCACCGAACCCGAATCCGCCCCTATGCAAGGTCCCCCTCAAATGGCCGAGGGCTCCGAGGCAGTAAAAGGAGGGGAGGAATCTCCTCCGACAGGTGCCCCTACGACTACCAGGACCTTCTCCATTTCGGAGAGGGACCTGGCTGAGTCCAGCCAATCTGGCATGGGGGCTTCTGTCGGCGGAGGTGAGAAGCGGGTTAATTCCCCACCCTCCTCTCCTAAAAAGAAAAAGACTAAAAAGACGAAGAAGACTCGGGGCTCCTCTCCATCCACGGGGGCTGCGGGGACGGATGGGTCTGCTACCACTTTGGTAGGCGACCAAGCCAAGATCGGCACATCCGGCCCCTCTACCCCCTCGTGTGCGGAGCCCCTGACTAAGACTAACACCAAGAATGCACAGGGCGGAGCCTCGAAGACATCGGGGCCCCTGATTCAGAGGTTACCTGGCATTTTCGAGCCCGCTGGCTTCAAACGCTTCCTCGTTATTCGCTCCACTGATGGCACCATGTTTTCCAAGGGCAACATGATCCATCAGAGGAGAGGATTAGCTAGTGCAATTGGTAGAGAGCCGAAGGTAACCCGTTTCTCGGACGGGAGCCTTCTGGCGAATCCCGCCGAGGCGGCCAAGATAAGTGCTCTTCGGACACTTCATGGCACCTCGGTGAGTGTGACGCCGCACTCGACCATGAACTTTGTGAAAGGAGTAGTTTATGCGAGGGAACTCGTTGACTACTCCATTGAGGACATCACCCTAGAGCTGGCCGACCATGGGGCGGTCAAGGTCGAACGTGTGATGAGAAAACAGGGAGGGGCCTCGAGACCCACCCCTACACTCTTCGTCACGTTCGACTGTGACAAGCTCCCTGAGTCGGTGCGTGCCGGTTGGTACCGCTACCGCGTGAAGGCATTCGTGACTGGAACATTCTAGAACTGATCTCTTGCCAATAATGCATCAGTTTTTGTCATATTAAGATAGTTATTGTACAGTGGTGTTGCCTCCTGTGATTTGGATTGTTTGGAGACCCCCACCACATGGTTAGTTGCGTGCTACTGGAAAACAACACCATCTAAAAGTCACTGGAACATTCTAGAGCTCGTGTGTAGAAACTATATAAGCAGCTACTTGCGAACAGCGCGGCCATTCCTTGTCGAATCTTACAGTGATAGTTATGTTGTAGGAACTTTGGTGTCTGTGCTTATAAATAGTACTTACAAGCGTTAGCATCCCACTGGTGAGTTGTCTATTTTCAACTAATCAATATCTCATAGAAAATATTTTTGTTCCTTATCATTGTTTACATTCTGTCGTCTCCAATACAGCTGTATCTCCTATATATAATATATGTCCTAACATAAATATTTTTTACACTTAGCGGTTTGTCTCATATTGTATCATTTTTTCTACATAACACAAACAATCGATGTCATAAACTTGTAGATAAGTTAACAATATGTTTTAAAACAATTATTTATTTCCCTATTGTAATTCTGTCCATTGTTTTTATTTTATAGATTTATACTCAATTTCTTTGGGATATGCCTTATGAAAAATGCTTTAGAACAGGTCATCTATATAATAAACGTCCATATCAATTTATATGATAAATGTCAACAATATACGCTCTGGATGATTAAAATAGCTATTTGTCTGTAGAGATAACTCAATACGTTTATTTGTTCATATGTTTTTATATTTGCTTAGATTTTATACTCTAATACTTATATATGTTTTTATCTTTTTTAGGCTGGTAGAAGCCTAGTAATATAAGAAATAAATATATTAATTATAATTTGAATTATAATTAAATACAATTATTTAAAATATTTTTCATTAATATTGAATGATTTTTAAAATAACTTAGCTCTTACAAAGCGTGGTAGTATTACAAATTTCTTTTGGCCTGTGCCAAAAAGTATGAAGTTACCTGTATCTGAGACTTTGACTTCAAGTTCTTCACCTTCAAATTCTCATCAAGCATTGTAGCGGGCCGAAAGCAACACTAAACTCGCATTCTAACCTTATCCTAAGATATATGGATCTTGAGAACCCCGAGGAAGAATTGATACGATTTGATATACAGTCTATTACTTTACAAAAAAAGTACAGTTATAATTACAGTTTATATTTACAAATAAAATAAATAAACACCAGTGCACATTCAAAATAAATACTCTTTACAAATTGATCTTCTCCAACCAAAAACAAAATAAGACAGGCTATACAACAAGGTCAACACGACAAATCAAAACAACAACACCCGAAGAAGAAGAGGCATATGAATATCACTTGAAGGCTGGGCTGGTGGTGGAAGTAGTTGGCATCCAATAAGAAGGGGCAAAGGCTCATCAGCCAATGCAGGTAATGCCCTCCGTTTCAGGGCAGGGCTGGGCGGTGCACTTGCCTCGAGGATTTCACTCGCAGTCCGCTGAAGCTTCACTCTTTGAAGATACCAGATGCAATACTAGGGTAATATCCCAATGCATTGGACAAACAATTATTTATATAGATATATTTTAACTATATAAATATTTAGAAAAATTATATCTTTTGTTTGCAATATAAGGATATATTTAACTACGTATCAATTCTTCCTCAGGGTTCTCAAGGTCCATAAATCCTAGGATAAGGTTGGAACGCAGGTTTAGTGTTGCTTTTGGCCCGCTACATTTGGCGCCTGAATAGGGAAGTGAGACTTCAAAACTGGGAGCGTGACGGGATTGGATTGCAGTCCATACCCAATTAGCGTGACAAGTAGTTTGATTGATTTTTCCCTTCTCCTATCTCTTTACTAAATTGGGAACAATGGCTGTAGCTGAAACTTTGAATGAAGAAGTAGTGCGATTGAGACTAGAGTTGAGGAAGAAAGAAGAGGAGTGTGAAATGTTGTGGGGAATGATTGAGGGAATGAAGAATGGAATGAAAGGGATGAATGAAAAGACCCCAGGACCTTTGACCCTGACCCCTGCTCCTACTGAAGGGACTCCGCTAAATGGAATGGATGGCAGTGTGATTGAGTCTAAAGAAGATACTGTGAGTGGTAGGAAAGAGGGTGAATGGAAGAGAGTGGAAAGTAAGAGAGGAAGGAAGCATGGTTCTAAGGTTAAGGATAGGAAGGTGAGAGGAAAGAGTGTGGATTCGCTATACTCAGATGAGGGAGAGAGTGACAATATGATTGGAATGAGTGAGACCGAGAGTAGCTCTTCGGAGAGTGAAGTGAATGTGGGAAAAGAAATTTTTTTTTACAAAAAAAAGAGAAGGCCTCACATGGTACATAGAGGGGGGAGGGGGGTGACGTCCAGCCACCTACCGCTCGAGCGAGCAAACTGCCTATGTCTTCCAAACACTTGGCGCCTCTGCGCTTGATGGAAGATAAGTGATCTTATCACTCTTGCATGGCTATTCTAAGCCCTCTTTCATTAACAATACTAATAGGGCTCTTCGTTAAATTTACTTAAGACAGTAATATTTTGTTTGCTATATAAAGATGTGCTAGACTAAGTTCTTTCCAGAATATGGCGCCTGGAAAAAACAAAGAACATGGTAATTTATTTATACATAAGATAACAAAAACAAAACAAACCCATTCCCATTAACACACACATTCTTACAGAAGGAGGAAGAGTGTATTCAAACGCTGCTCTTGCATCAGAAAACCTCCCATACAATACCCACTCACATCTGTATACAATTCAAGCATTTTAGCATTCACACTATAATCTGGGTAAGCCAATTCCACATCTTCAGCCACTGCCTCTTCCAGTCTCTCATACGCCTCATTCATCTTATCATTCCACTTGACAACCGTACTACCTTTCTTGCCCATCCACTCAGTCAGAGGCTTACTCACATCAGAACAATCATGTATAAACTTTCGCTGGAACTCAATCAAACCAAAAACGACTTCAGTTGCTTCACAGTCACCGGTTTAGGAAACATTCGCACCTTCTCAACATACTTTGGCGACTTTTGTAACCCATTCTTACTCACCATATGCCCAAGGAATTTCACTTTCTTTCACAAACCATTCACATTTCACCACTTTCACCTTCACACCAACACTCTCCAATGTTCTCAACACATCATTCACCAATCTCATATGCTCCTCAAAATTCTCCGTCATAATCAAAATATCTGAGTCTGTATCTGAGTCTTTGACTTCAAGTTCTTCACCTTCAAATTCTCATCAAGCATGTCCCCCCTTTGAAAACCTCACAATCTCTTTGATGAGCGTGTGTCCCGGCACATTGGACTCTCTGTCTACTTCATCTATCAACCAGAATGTGATGGCTACCCTGTCACCAGTTAACCTTGGTCAGCTATTAAGGATACATCTGGGAGGATCTTCTTTAAATGTGCATCAGTGAACCAGCTTCTTGAGAACCATCCAATGCCAGGGAAAAGCGAAAAATTTCCAGTGGACAAGGAAGGACAATGCTTTCACCGGGAATGGCTGGAAATGTTCAATTGGCGGTTATGCCAAAGAAATCAACGGGTCCCTCTGTATTCCTTGTACTATATTCCCAAAAGAAATTGCCAAAGTCAGAGGAAAATACCAGCCACACAGCCAGCTAGCCACCCAGCCCACCACTAGGCATGGGTGAAGGAGCCGAAGCTCCTTTGTTGCTGCCCTCCTTTCAGGGGGCAGCTTTAGGAACCCCAGAAGGTGGCCTGGCAACCAACTTCAGGGGTGTTGCCTCCTGTGAGTCTAACGACTCAGTGGAGGCGCGTAGCCATTTCGCCTTACAGGAAACGGTCATGCTGGGGGAAGGGGGGAGGCCTTGGTTTTAGCCGGGGCTGGGTGTGAACCCTTTGTGCCGCCAGCTTTACCAGGGGAGCGCCTGGATTGGGTATAACCCTCAGAAGGGTTCCAAATGGGAGCGGAAACAACTGTACTCGTTGGCCTGGATGGGCCAGGAGAGGGTGTCCCCAAATTTGCACATCTACATGAGTGATTCGTATGGCTGAAGCAGTGACGGTAATAGCACCTCCACGGCAGTGGATGAATGCCTTCATGCGGTAGCGATACCAACTGGCATGCACCGACTCTGGGAGCTTGTCACAGTCGAACATGACGAGAGTGTAGGGGTGGGTCTCGAGGCCCCTCCCTGTTTTCTCATCACAAGTTCAACCTTGACCGCCCCATGGTCGGTCAGCTCTAAGGTGATGCCCTCTATGGAGTAGTCAACGAGTTCCCTTGCATAAACTACTACTTTCACAAAAATCATGGTAGAGTGCGGTGTCACACTCAGGAATGCCATCAAGTGTCCAAAGGGCACTAATCATGGCCGCTTTGGAGGGATTCAATGCATTCGCCAAAAAGTCTCCTGTCTAAGAAACGGGTCAGCTTCGGCTCTCTACCAATCACACTAGCTGAAGCTCTCCTCTGATGAATCATGGTGCCATCAGTGGAGCAAATAACAA
The DNA here is from genome assembly GCA_963969495.1 of Ceratothoa steindachneri. Classification (NCBI taxonomy): domain Eukaryota; kingdom Metazoa; phylum Arthropoda; class Malacostraca; order Isopoda; family Cymothoidae; genus Ceratothoa; species Ceratothoa steindachneri. The sequence continues at coordinate 80,458,764 of OZ018335.1, forward strand.
GGAAGCGTTTGAAGCCAGCGGGCTCAAAAACGCCGGATGTTATCGAGGCTCCGCCATGCACACTTTTGGTCATAGTCAGGGGCTCTGCACCCGGGGGAGGGGAGGGGGGTAGAGGGGCCAGATGTGCCAATCTTGGTTTGGTCGCTTACCAAAATGGCAGCAGACCCATCCATTCCCGCAGCCCCAGTGGATGGAGAGGAGCCCCAAGTCTTTTTATTTATTTATTTATTTGTTTTTAGGAGAGGATGGCAGGCAATGAACCCTCTTCTACCCTCCGCCGGCATGAGCCCCCAGGCCGGATGGACCAGCCACAGCAAATTCCTTCTCCAAGATGGAGAAGGTCCTGGCAGTCGTAGGGGCACTGGTCAGAGAAGGAGATCCCTCCCCTCCTTTTACTACCTTGGAAACTCTAGCCGTTTGAGGAGGACTTTGCATAGGAGCGGACTCAAGTTCGATGCTTGGTGCCGAGGCCAGATTCACTCCTATGGAAAGCCCTACCGTCTGAGGCTGGGTTGCCGCAAGGACCATGTCTATCTCAGGTGGGGCCTCCAGTAAGCCATCCCCTCCCCAAGGACATCACAGGTCCTATTGGCAGCAGTGTCATTAGTCGAGTAATTTTAACATTGAAAGTTGCAATTTATTGTGTCAGCCATGTTCTTTACAAACAAAAACAGGTTATATGGTGATTGTGCATTCTTCATAAACATTTTTGGAAGCTCTTTCAAGAATCTTTATGAAAGATTCTGCCAAGACTTTCATAGTATATACATGTAAAGTATGTGCGTACAATGCTACAAAAGTTATTTAGTGATATAATTGAAATAAAAATGTAATTATTACTCTCTACCATAAGAAAATTTAAAAAACAACCTTCTAGGATGATTTATCTTTACAAGATAAAAACAAGTCAGATGTTTTTAATCAAATCCGACTCCACCACAAATGTCTCCGACTGACTCCAGAGCCATGACTGTGGGATGTAAAGAAGAGTGTAGGGGTGAACCTAGAGGTCCCCGTTTTCTCATCAGAGGTTTGACTTTGACCACTCCATGGTCAACCAGCTTAAAGTGATGTCATCTATGCAATAGTTCCAAGAATTCCCTATGGCATCCCAGTCACTAGCGTGCCATCAAGTGTCTGAAGGGCACTAATCATTTCAGCCTCAGAGTGAACTGACACATTCACGAGAGGCCTCCTGTCAGAGAAACCAGACAACTTTGGCTCTCTACCAATCATGCTAGGTAGTGCTCACCTCTGATGAATCATGTTGCCATCAGTAGAGTGAATAACGAGAAAGCATTTGAAGCCAGTGGACTAAAAAATGCCAAGTAATCACAATCGAGGCTCCGCTCTGCACACATTTGACTTGCGTCCTTGTCTGGGGCCTGGCTCCAGGGGGAATACCAGGGTGGATGTGCCAATCTTGGCCTGGTCGCTTGCCAGCGGACCCGTCTGTTCCTACAGCTCCCTCCCTCGGATGCAGATGTGCACCCCCAACAGTCCTTTTTTTCTATTCGGAGAAAAGGGTGGGGAATGAACACGCTTCTCTCCTCCACCGGAAGGAGGCCTTAGGCTGGATGGACCAACCTCAGCAAGATCCTTCTCTTGGCTGTAAAAGGGGCACCAGGCAGGAAAGGTGGTCCCTACTCTTCTTGTGAGTCCTTGGGGTCCCGTGCTATCTGAGGAGAAGATTGCACAGGGGTGGCCTTGGGTTCTGGGCTTGGTTCCTAGCCCAGGTTTGACCCCATGGAAAATCCTCCCATCTGGGACCGTGTCAGCCTCCATGTAGCCATCCTCCCCCCCCCCCAATTCATCTTGTATTGGGCCATGAACCGGTATTCTTTGGAAAAGAGAGAGAGAGAGGCAGGTACATTGATCCCATATAAATTGACACGCATGCAATCATCACATTAGGGGGCACAGGTCAATGAAGACTGTTATACCTTGCTCCCCCCTAAGGGGTTGGCCCTATCAAGTTGCCCCCACTGGTGAGCAGTCAATTTTGGGCCGCCTATGTGCTTTCTTGGCAGTCCCCTTTGAAAGTAAAGCAGGGACTGCCACTGGAAACGAGATGGAGTCGCCTCCAGAGAAGGGGGTGAAGGAGAGTCCACCACACCCATAGGCCTAGGAGAGGAGTAAGCCTCCTCTCCGGTAGAAGATGTTTCATCTGAAAGAGGTCCAGGTTGGGTGAACTTGAGGTTTATTTTTAAAAATTTCATCAATGGACATGGGGACCCTATTATTGTCACAGGGTGGGAATGCTAATCACCCCATACAGTAGCCCAATTGCGTCAAAATCAGCTGCCACCAGTAGAGTCCATGAAAAGAAAGAAAGGGTATGTGAGGAAGGTGAGGGTGGGGGGTGAGGCAGGTTGTTAAAAAACAAAAACAAACCCCAAACTGGAGCTCAGTTGTGAGGTGTCATTGTCCCTTCCCACAGGCGCAGATCTGGGATGGTTGGGTGAGAGGAAACTGGTCGGTGGCTACCCTGTGTAATTAGAGGGTGACTAGAGAAAGTTATGGAGAAGCTGCAGGGAAAGTGAAGAAGCAGGGTAAGAAGACACTAGTGCGAGAAAGAAGGAAAAGAGGCTAACCTAGGGCCAGACGGGGCGCTGAGTCCTGTCAGTATGATGGCCAGGAAAATGGAGTCTCTAAGAAAGAGAAGGGCTTGGCTGTCAAAGGGGCACCACTCATGAGAGGAAGTGCCTCTTCTCCTTATGAGGCCTCAGGGGCCAGGGCCTGGATTTGACTATATACAAGTTCCTGACATCAGAGGCTCTCTGCACTTGGAGGCAGCTCTCCATGCATTTCCAGTCACTCAAGTATTACTTTCTATTGTCACCATGATCAAAGAAAAATGTTTGCAAGGGGGTAGGTGAGTAATTAAGTAAGTTAAGTAGAGAGAGGTGCATCCACTATTATTATTATCATATACTGGTGCTAGGTGATCCCAGGATGGTGTGCAGTCCACCAAGGAACCATGGTTAGCGGACTAAACTCTGTCCATGTGGAAACAGTAGGTACTACTGGTACAAAGTGCAGATAGAAAAGTTTGAGGGGAATAGCTGTAATAAAAATAAAATAATAATACACAATAATCATACTAAATAATAATAATAAAAATGACAATAACAATAATACTAATTATAAATAAAGATAAAGTAGCACTAAGAGGGAGCAAAGGGGGAAACACACTAGCAACTTTCCCAGGTCCCATCAGAGTGCCCTCTTTGGGGTTACTGAAAAATATCATTTTGATCTTTATGTGCAATTCATTATCCAGTCAGGGGATCTCATCCTCGATGCGAGTGATGGATGGGGCAATATTCAAGATTAAGATGTTTCCATACTATCAACAATGCATATGATAGTTTTGTTTCATTATGCATTTAAGCTTTCTAAACACTAACTAGACTAGCATAACCTATTGAATAAATAAGCAAGTACATATGTGATAATATTAAAATATAGTGATAACCTATTTTCAGAATTCCTCTCCTCAAAATATAGTAAAAAAAGTACTTTTTTTTTAAACTTTACCAGTTTCAGTGAAATTACAAATTATATTTGATGTAAAAAGTTGTTCTTTAATAGTTATTTTTAAGAAATCATATTAAAAATACACATTTATGCTTCAAATCAAGTTATTATTTTGATTTAAACTATAGCTATTTATAGAAAGCTAATTATTTGTCCCCACAAAAAACTTGTTATAAATTTAATTTGTTTCTATTCTTATTTCAAAAGTGTTGTATTCCTACAAATATGGAACTATAATTAACTATTTCACAGCATTAATTTACTGATAAGCAAATGATTTCAGAATTATACAAGTATATAACATACTTACACCAAACAATAAAGTTATTCCCTGAAATAATCTTTCAGCAAGTTTTTGCCCTTCATAATCCTGAAATAGAAAAATCATCAATATGGAATTCAACTTCTACCAGATATTTAGGATATCCATCCTTCTAGATATAGTTAGGCAGCAAAAATTGAATGAAAGAGAAAGAGCATTTTACTAAAATCCTTGAAGTTTATGAGACTATTGCTTCAATATTCCTGTGTTGTAGTTGGATTGGTTTATGTGTGAATAAGATGACAAAGACATGCCTCCCAGTGATAGGAATAGGCAAGGTAGAGCAGTGAGCAGATCAAGTCAACAGGTTCACTTCAGAATAATAAAAAAAAAATTAATGACCACCAATAAGGGTGTAGCTAACCTACAACTTCAAGAGCAGATCCAATACAATGAAGACTAGTTCAGGAGAACCTTGAACATCCTATATTTCTACCTTATACACTTGAGGCCCTTACCTCTGAGGACTTCAGGAATGTGACCTGCAATCTGAACCTGTCTTCCAACACCTAGTTACCATCCAATCTGCACCCCTCAGAAGAAGCACACAGGCAAAAGTTTGCCTCATCTCCCAAAACACTCAAATTCATAACATGGGCCTATACTAAACATGACCCTCTCCTTTAGACTCTCCCTTGTAAATGTGGCCAGAACACAATCCAGTGTGCAAGCTGCAAGAGATTGACACCTAAATGAGACTTTTCATTTGAACTTCGCCAAAGTCAACCCAGGCCTTCTGTTGTTAATAATCTATTCACATTCTAATAAGGTTTAGGCAACATTCATTTGCCCGCATAGCTGATATAGAGAAAGCCTACGCTCACATTCATTTTCCCAACAGTCCTCTCCTATCTTCACAACACAACAGACACACGCTTCTCTGTTCCAAGGAATCCTGCCAATGGATAGCAATATCCACATACCCCTGTTGCAGAACAAGTCTCCATTCTCCTGGGGGGACATTTCAGTACTTAAGTGCATGTGGCTTGAAAGAAAGTATTTGACCCCTAGAAAAAACAATCCTGTATGCTTTGTTCTTAGAAAAATACACAAACAAGTTACAACTAAGAAATTGGTTGAATTTTACTGAAAAGTCTGTTAGGAGTATTTGTACTTGAGAGCATGGCACAATTGGATATTGTGTGTGGTGTTTATGGTGTGTTGAGGAATGGAAGATTTTATGAATGTGGAATATGCTCACTAATGAGTGAGAATGCATGTCTTAAGTTAGGTTATGTAATGCCCTTTTTTGGTGTGGGTCACAACAAAATTATATAAGAGTGCTTATTCTACCTTTGGCCAATTTCAGTCAAATGGCGATGTGGTTCTGGGAATCAAACAGCCGAAACAAAAATAATCTTTACTACTATACAAACAATCAAATTTTACAACAAAGGAGACACTATGGGAAATACACCAGACTAATTGGAAAGCAAAATTGCTTTAAATGGATGCTTTGGCACGCAGTACGAGTATGCACAAACGACTAACCAAAAGAAAAAGGGAGAAGGGGATCATGGTTGAATCTTTGAGGTTGAATAGCATCACGCCTCTTCGAAGTTGATAGAAAAAACATAATTGTCTAACATTTTTTTTTTTTTTTAATTAAGGGGCTATCTGGCGACTGCCGACTAAGGCATAAGTTTCCGTAAACAAACAGCCTAGTTCTAGGCTACTTTAAAAATTGAACAGGAAACAATAAAAAGAAACAATAACAAGGCAATAACAAAAACAACAACAATTAAACCGGGTTAAATGAAAGAGAGAAGGCCGGCCTCCCCCCCAAAAGTCAATAAGTCCACCAGTCAAAGTACACGCACTCGTCCCGAGTACAAGGTAATTGTCTAACAATTTCCATGGTGAGCCTAGAGGGAGTATTCTCACTGGAAGGAGCTAAGCTGGTTATTGCAGGACAAGTCTTCACTTTGCTTGACTGTCATTAATTCTGATAAATGTTTCTTTCCTGCGAGCCCTTCGGGTGGGGGAGTCACTTGAGAATTTGCGCATCGTGTCCTTGGCTGATTTGGGCAAATACTGGAGAATACTGATTTTCTCATGCCCATGCTGGGAATTATATATAGGGGTGCCGGAAGTGGGTCCCACTCTATCTGAAGGGGTGTGGCAGACATCAACTTCGCACCCTCTTGCTGTTCTTTTCCCGGGCTCCAGTTTGGCTCATCTCAGCTCATCTTATTGCCCCAGAAGTTTATCCAAGGACGCTGATTGAAGGTCTTCTCATGTGAGATACTCCCTAGGCCTCTGCATCTGCGTGACTCTCTCTCTCTCTCTCTGACACCATCTTTTAGGCAAGATCACTTAAAAAACAAATTTAAAAAACAAAAATAAGAAATATTTCAGTTGTTTGACCCTGACTAAGAAGCATTCAACAATTTAATTAAATATTCACCACCTCTTCCAAAAACTCCATCCCACCACAGCTAGTGTACAAGAGTCCCACCCAAGGATTCAGGACAGACACTAGCAACCCTGCCCATCGCTGTACTGTAACACATATCACTTTCAAAGCTCCTCCAGACTACAACATTAAACCAAGGTGTCACTGCCTGGGGGAACAAACAATCATTATGAGGGATCAGGGGGAACACTCGATTCAATGTTGCATCCCATGGATCCAACTCAAAGGCAACAAAAATGACCTGATACCATCAGTTTCAAGGGTCATGGGGTGGGGTGGATGATGGATTGCTTAAACATACCTTGGGGCACATTGCACAGGAGAGGGGGGTGGAGTCCATATGAAAAGGTGGGGTAAAATAGCACAGAATTTTAAATTCCTGTGCATCATCTCTCATCTTCTTTGCCATGCAACCTAAAGGGCTGAATTGATTCCTAACATGTAGTCTGAGTGTGAAAGAGCAAAATGCCAGCTCAGTCTGTGCAAAAAGCCCAGTGCCCTCATTAGCATCCTCTTGAGTCACAGAGGCCATGTTACTATCGATATTGTAAACAAATGCTATATGAGTCAATATGAATTACAAATCAATCTGCAATCGAGTGCAATCCCCTATATTGCAAACAGCTCAATTGTGTAGAAAGGCACACTGCCAAGAGCAGCCCCACTGGCTTCAAAAAAAGGGTAAATAGCATGGAAACCATCAGTGTAGATTAGCAGGGCTCCACTATGATGCAATTTGTGCTCCAAGAAATACAAATGCAATAGGCCCAGTGTAACCTTACAAGTTACTTAATATTTATTAGATGTATAGTTATGTTTAAGTACTTATGAGTAATATTTTGTAGCTTTTGATATAATTCATATTTTCTTTCCACCTAATGTTGGCCTTTACCACCGTAAGTTTGCAGATCCAACAATTTTTGTAAGTCACCCATTGTCATTTATTACCGTTTATCTGCATTTAGTTAATTATAATTACATGTTCCTGAAATGGAGTTGGAGTGCTTTCTTCTCTTCAGGCTCCAGCTTTTGGCCAATTCCTGTAGAAAAGGTTTATTCCTTGTGTGTAATTATCTTAGATATTCCCATCTCTGGAATTGATAATCTCCTTGTCCCATCAATGGGAATTGTACCCTCCAACTTCCTTTCATGGGTACACTTTTGAGAGATCTCATAAATAGACAGCTGGCTGCAGTGCTCTTGGAAGCTCATTCCTGGGATTAACCCTGTCAGAAAGTTCTTGCTTAGAAGTGGATTCCATGAGAATTCATTAGAGAGTTTATCTGAGTCTGAAGCTACCTAATAGCTCCCCTTTGGATTTATATTACCAATGCAAGTTTGTCTGAAATCCCTTTGGGGTGACCTACTCTTAACTAGTATATTTTCCCTAGTACTGTTACACTCATTTTTTTCATCTTTTGAGAGATTTATGTGAGTGATAGAAAAGGTTCTCTTAAACACACTTATTAAAGTTATACTTTTCCAGCACATGTCATTAAAATGTCTTTTCCATTGTGTGCAGGTGTGTTGAGATCTCTGCTCTCCTGCATGCAGGGCACAAAACATTTGACATCGCCAAGAATGGGGAATATCTTGGATTGACCTCATTCAGAAAGACCTCAAATTGGCAACATTTAGTGTGAGAAAGGCCTTGAAAGTGCTCAAAATGACTGCTTGCAAAGAACATCTCGGTGGCCACAGTGCCCAGGGCCATCAAGAAGGGCAGCAAGAGCTTGAATTTCATGGAAAGGCCTCTGCTCATCAACCATATGCAAGAAAGTTGGAAGTGCTGTTGTCACCTTCTCAATGATCTGAAGTCATTGCAATCAAATTCTGATTTTTTTTATGATGAAAAAACCTTCACAGTCAATGCGGTCATCAACAATCAGAGCAACTGCGTAGTAAGCTTTGGTCTGGATGTCTCAGAGGTCCACTACGCATCCTAACCAAGCACCCGCCCACCATGATGATTCATACCATCTTGGCTTCAAATAGTGAGAAAGATCATGAAGAAGGCATACTATGTCTTTCAGCAGGATGGTGCCTAGCCCACATGGCCAAGACCATGCAAAAGTGGTTGGGGTCAAACATGAACTTCTGGTTGAAGGATTTTGGCCACTGCAGTTGCCCAACTCAATCCCTTGATTACAGTGCGTGGGCGCATATTGAGGGCAAGACCTGCAAGGTCCTTATCTGACAACATTTTGTGATAACATTCAATTTGCCAATCTAAACTACAGCAAACATTCATACTTCTCTCTATATTTGGATAAATTTCAAGTATAAAATCTTTGGCACATTCAACTTTTCGCATCAATTCTTTAAGTTCTTTCAATGTGAGATCTATCAAAGGTTTTTCATTTCTTCAGTTCTGTTTCCCATTCTTCATATGCTGTTTGATGTTTGAGACAAAGATCTTTGTTACTTAGTCCATTTGAATGTCAAGAGAATATATCACAAAAATTTCCTAAATCAACATCTTCAAAACCAAGATCTTGTCAAATTATAGCAATATCATCAATCACTTCAATGACTGGATTTATAAAAACATGAAAATCATTTGTGCACCGAGGCAAAAGTTTCTGTCAGACTGCTCTCATGCAGTTGGTCATCACTTCTTCCCATTACTTGTAAATATTTAGAACTGCTTGTTTAATATTAAATTGTTTTCAAAATTCTCTGCAGAAGGATTGCATTTTCTCCAATTGCTTTTTGAAATGACCAGGTAAAAGTTTTCTGAACATAATATGCCTTGAAGGTTGATATTGTTCCCTGGTCCATAATTTTTTTTTTTTATTATTTTATAGAGCCCATCTGGCAACTGCCCACTTGGGCATAAGTCGCTGAAAAACATGACAGCCTAGAAATAGGCTACTTTAAAATAAAAAATATGAAAACTTAACAATGATATAAATTGGAAAAACTTAATAATTAGGAAGCAATCTCCGGAGGCGGGGGGGAGGTCCCCCTCACCCCGGTGCACGAGAGTGCAACCTACAAACAAAACAATAACAAAAAAAAGAACCTTAAAGAAAGGGAAGAAGCCCGGCCGCCCCCCAAAAGTCAACAAGTACACAAATCTGTCCCGAGTACAAGGGACAGGCGGTAGCGACCCCGCCCATCCCGGTATCGGGACAGGTAACATGCGCGAAGATCACCCAGACTAGGACATTCAACAAGAATGTGCCGAACAGTCTGGGGGACGACGCAGTCGTTGCAATAGGGCGCAGGCGAGCGCTCCATCAAATAGCGATGCGTCACACGAGTGTGTCCGATTCGGAGACGACAGAAAACAACCTGAAGCCACCGCAGCATTGGGGGATAGGTCCATGGGAACAGTCGCGGCGCAATGGCATGCAACTTTAAGTTCCTGTCGTAGAATGGACTCTCGACGATATACCACATATAACTATTCATTGAGGGAACTTCTTTAATTATCTTTAGAGTGCGTGGATGTCTGGCGGGCCGATATTATGTATCTTCGATATGCTTAAGAAGTGGAACTGAGCTCAAGGATAATAATATTGCTATCATTAATAAAATAGTTTTATTAATAATAACTATCAACAATACACAAAACGGAAAATATTGACATAAACAGAGAATGGAAAGGGTCGTGGGGGCTCGGGCTAATCCGAGGATTAAAAGATTTAAAAAGGTAAAACAAATATAAAGTTAAAGAGATGGGATGGTTCGCTAAACCATTTAAAGCACAGGATAGAATTGACAAAAAGGGTTAAATACTCAAAGGTAACATTCGGCTTACGTAATTTTATACTAGTGGTGCAGAGGAAGTCGATGTGATGGAATTTTCGGTCCGCTGGCGAGTTTCAGCCAAAGGGGGGGAATAAAATGATCCTGACGTGGCGTCTTGGGAATGAGAACCGTTCCTCGAAGAACGGCTTGAAGAACAATGGCTGTTCTACGTTGTTCTCTTCTGAACAACAGGGGGGGGGTGAGAACCGTCTCTTGTCTACGGGCTCAAGAACAATGGCTGTTCTAATGTTGTTCTCTTCTGAACAACAAAGGGGAAGGGTGAGAACCGTTTCTTGGCGAACGGGCTCAAACAAACAATGGCTGTTCTACGTTGTTCTCTTCTGAACAACGGGGGAAGGGTGAGAACCGTTTCTTGGCGAACGGGCTCAAACGAACAATGGCTGTTCTACGTTGTTGTCTTCTGAACAACGGGGGAAGGGTGAGAACCGTTTCTTGTCAACGGGCTCGACGAACAATGGCTGTTCTAACGTTGTTCTCTTTCTGAACAACAAGGGGGAAGCCTTGTGGACTCGGCGTCACGAAGGCTCGAACCTTTGCACTCAAGGGATATTGTCCTCCTTCTGGACAAGTGATGGTGAATCTCGAGGTCGAGGTCCCTTGGCGCACAAAGTGAGAGAGGGTCGGGGTGATGTTTTGCGACGAAAATCTGGATCTCCAATCTGCTCTTAGTGGCAAAGTTTCCATCTAAATAGTCGAGACACTCCCTTGGCGTGGGAGCTTCGAGGGAATACACAGCCGAGCCTGGGAACAATGCCTTATCTGCCCATAAGCCTAACTCAATCTGGCGAGGTCGGCGTATGGGGGCGAATGGGGGAAGATAAACCTCCTTGTTTAAACATTGACTCAGGTGGCTGCGATAAGGCGCCAAGCTTCAAAGGGAAGATGCACGTCGGAAGCATCGTGGTTTTAAATAACATGGGATAGGGGTTGAAATTAACGCGGCCTCAACCCATTCTATCACAGTTCCCTTCGACCGTCTCCCATCTTCTTTGCCAAGCAGTCCGAAGAGCTGCCCGTATTCCTGCCATGTAGTCGGTGTGAGGAAGAGCGAAACGCTGGTCCGGTCGCAGAGTCCTCGCGGACTCTTTGTCTCACTCATCGGCGCGCTCATTCCCCGCAATTCCTACATGTCCAGGAACCCAGCAGAAGATAATCTCGACATCCGCCCGGCTCGCCAAAACCGTGGCGTCACGGATATCGCGAACCAGGGGATGCGGAGATTCCAATGCTCCGAAAGCGCTCAGGGCACTTTGTGAGTCGCTATAGATCACAATACGGTCTCCGAACCGGGCACGTCGCGTAATCTCCCGTACCGAGTGGTGTATTGAAACCGGTTCGGGCGTGAAGACAGACGCAGCGCCTGGCAGAGCCCCGCTGACTTCAAACAGAGAGGACACAGCGTGGAAGCCGACCCCTTCTTGGAACTTGGAGTCATCCGTATACACTGGCACGGTTCCAGAGTGACACAAGGTGTGCTCCAAAAAGGTCGAACGCAATACTTCGGGCGCCGTACAAGATTTGAGAGCAGAGGCGTGGTGACAAATAGCCAAATGTGGTACCCTCCAGGGTGGCGTCCTGGGCAGAACCAGGGGTGCCACCGGTTCGAGAGCTATATCTAGCTCTCGAAGGAGTTTCCTGGCCCTAAACCCAAAGGGCTTAGGGTATGACTAGCGTCTCTCGGCAGCGTAGGCAGCGTCGAGATCAGCTGAGGATGCAGTGAGAGCTGTTGGCGACTGAGGAAGGCACCGGGCTCGCGCGTACAGGAGAGTGATGCACTGCACGCGGCGCAGAGCGAGTGGCATCTCCCCAACATTGACCAACAGGCTCTCAATGGGGGAAGTGCGGAAGGCACCGGTCGCAAGGCAAAGGCCGGTGTGGTGGATCGAGTCCACCTTCCGCAATAAACGCTCGGCTGCAGATGCATAAAACTCGCATCCGTAGTCGGGCTTCGAACGAACACAGGATCGATAAAAAAGTAGGGCAGTAGCCCTATGAGCACCCCAAGCGCAGAACGTCACGGAACGGAGAATATCCATGGCGCGGGTACAAGAGACCCTAAGGATACGAATATGAGCATCCCAGGTGAGGCGTCGGTCGAATACAAGACCAAGGAAACGGTGCAATTCGACTACATCCAGGTGCACCCCATTAAGAAACAAATCTGGGTGGGGGTGGAGCCGTGGATGGCGGCAGAAGAGCACCACCTTAGTCTTGGCCAATGAAAACCGAAACCTGTGCGCTTCGGCATAGCGAGAAAACGCGGTTCAATGCCTGTTAGAGTCGACGCTACAGAGTTGGCATCTGGGCCGCGCCAGAAGAGATCGAAAGGTCGTCCACGTAGAGCGTAGCGAGAACATCTTCCGGCAGCACCAAGGTGATGCCATTGATGCTCAGGTCAAAGAGTGTGACACTGAGGACACTTCCCTGCGCGACACCCTCTTCCTTCTCCTTTGGGCCGGAGAAGGCTCCCCCCACCCATACGCAGAATTGCTGATCTCGCAAAAATTCAGATATAAACATTGGGAGGCATCCCCTTGCCCCTATCGTGTGGAGAGTCTCCATGATACCCTATCGCCATGCGGTATCATAGGCTTTCTCCAGATCGAAAACACCGTGGCGTAGTGCTGTCTACGAAGGAAAGCCTCGCAGACGGCATTTTCACGTCGGAGCAGAGCATCCGATGTGGTGTGGAACTTGCAGAAGCCGCACTGTGCAGAAGACAGATGGCCTCCACTGTCCAGGAAATAGGCTAATCTAACATTTACCAATTTCTCCATCAACTTGCACACGCAAGAGGTTAGAGAGATTGGGCGGAAACTCGTCGGAGTAGAGTGATCTCTCCCCGGGTTGCGAAAGGCGAGCACAGTAGCGATTCGCCAGGAATCTGGGAGAAGACCCTCCACCCAGATCCTGTTGAACAAATCTAACAGAAAGGCCATGCCTCGCTCACCCAGGTGTCGAAGCATGGCGTACGGGACATCGTCCGGACCATGGGCGGTGTCCGCGCACGAAGCAAGAGCGGAGCGCAACTCACTCACAATAAACCTGACATTGAAGGGTTCTCCGCCTCTGGAGGTAAAGTCCAGCCGGCGGCCTAACGCGACATCACGACGTGCATTGAATGCTGGCGGAGCAGCATCACGGCTATAAAATGCGGAAAAAGCGGTCGCGAAGGATTCCGCCACGGACGCGGGGTCGGAGATTGCGGTCCCATTCTCCTGGAGAACGGGAGGGGGGTCGTGTGAGAACTTGCCCCGAATCCTTTTGACTCGCTTCCACACCTCTGCGAAAGGGGTCTGCCCGTTAAGTGAAGACACGTAAACCCGCAAAGAAGAGCGGTGGGCGTGCTTCGAAATATACAGGAACCTAGCCCTAACCCAATGAAATTCAGCGACAGTGAAATCGTTCAGGCGGTGCCTATAGCGCATGTAGGCATAACGCTTCTGTTTGAGGGCCGTCTCACACACGGCCGACCGCCATGGAAGTGATCGGCCCACGGCCATGAGGTTGCCAAAGAATAACTCAACGGCCTCATCTACCGACCTAAACTCCTCGACTGAGATAGAGAATTCAGTCATTTCCTGAAATGCAGGCCACCGCGCCCGCGACATGCACCACCGAGGTAGTCTCTCAGGCGGCAGTTACCCTGAAAATGATATTTGAATGAGAAAGTGATCACTAACATGGAGGTCATTGACCACCCCCCAATCAAAATCAGGCACAAAGATAGGTCAAGGCAAGAAAATGAAGCGGTTCTGTGACAGTGATGCGTAAACTCATCCACGTTTAGGACACCCATCTCAAGCACTTCGATCAGATCGGCAAGGACTTGTCCCATGGGATTTTTTGAGTAATCTCCCCAGAGAGGATGCCTGCCATTCAGATCTCCAAGCAAAAGAAAGAGCTTCGGCAACCATGCCACGACGCGGCGGAAGTCCCCCGCGTCGAAGTCAGCTGACGGTGGAATGTACGCAGAAATTGATAGTATACCTCCTATCCAGGTGCAGCTGCACAGCCACTGCCTGAAAGGAGGTATCTAAAGGGAAAGGAAGAACGGAGACATCATGCCGGGTGTAAACCGCGCATCCCCCAATCCGGCCATCCCGTGGTGGTGGGGTCGCAAGACCCTTATACCCCGGGAGGGCGGGCAAGGGGCACGCGCCTAGCATGTTCTCCTGCAAAAAGATAGCTAACCGGGAACGAGACGGGACGAGACGAGCCTCTGCAGCTCCTCCCAGTTGGCTCGGAGTCCACGGCAATTCCATTAAAGGAATAAGCCCCCCAGGCCTAGCTCGGAGGAGACGCGGGGGCCCTCCTCGAACAGAAGACTCTCACGGAAATGGCCGTACGCTTCCCGGAGGCAGAATCCCGGGCGCATTTGGCCGGAAAAAGCTCTGAAGGCACCTTCGAGGACTTATTGGGGGAGGTTGGGCTCCCTCCGCCTGGAAACCTTAGGCGGGCGTTGCGGCTTCGGAGGCGGGGGGCCCTCTTTTCGTTTTCGAGGAACCACCGTCTCCGAGCCACTCACTCCACCACTAGGCGTGGGCGAAGGAGCCGAAGCTCCTTTGTTGCTGTCCTCGTTTCGGTGGACAGCTTTAAGAACCCCGAAAGATGGCCTAGCGACCAACTTCAGGGGTGTTGCCTCCTGTGAGTCTAACGACTCGTGGAGGCGCGCAGCCGTTTCGCGTTACGGGAAACGGTCACGCTGGGGGAAGATTGGGAACCCTGGTTTTAGTCGGGGCTGGGTATGAACCCTTTTTGCCGCCAGCTTTACCAAGGGAGCGCCCGGGTTGAGTAGAGCCTGCAGAAGGGCTCCGAATGGACGCAGAAACAACCATGCTCATTGGCCTGGATGGGCCAGGAGCAGAGGATGCCTTTCCAACTATTGAGGCATATGACGTCCCAGGCAGAGCCTGGCGCGCCAGGACCAAGTCCTAAGCCTTGCGGAATGAAATTTAATCCTTGGCCTGAACGGCCAGGATTTCTTTCTCAAGGAGATGTGCACCACATTGCTTTGATGAAGCAGGGTGTGGCTCTCACAATTGACACACTTGGCCACACACGATTTGGACTTATCGTGTGCGTCCTTGGAGCAATTTACACAAACTTCCGGTGACCCCGACTTTGCACGTCTACAAGAACAATTTGTATGGTCGAAGTGGTGACAGTAATAGCACCTCTGCGGCAATGGCACGAATGCCTTGACACGGTAACGGTACCAACCGGCACGCACCGACTCAGGGAGCATGTCAAGGTCGAATGTGATGAAGAGCGTAGGGGTGGGTCTCGAGGCCCCTTCCTGTTTTCTCATCACACATTCGACCTTGACCGCCCCATGGTCGGCCAGCTCTAGGGTGATGTCCTCAATAGGGTAGTGTGATGTTATCAATGGAGTAGTCAACGAGTTCCCTAGCATAAACTACTCCTTTCACAAAGTTCATGGTAGAGTGCGGCATCACACTCACCGGGGTGCCATGAAGTATCCGAAGAGCACTTATCTTGGCCACCTCGGCGGGATTCACCGCATTCGCCAGAAGGCTCCCGTCCGAGAAACGGGTTACCTTCGGCTCTCTACCAATTGCACTAGCTAATCCTCTCCTCTGATGGATCATGTTGCCCTTGGAAAACATGGTGCCATCAGTGGAGCGAATAACGAGGAAGCGTTTGAAGCCAGCGGGCTCGAAAACGCCAGGTAACCTCTGAATCAGGGGCCCCGATGTCATCGAGGCTCTGCCCTGTGCATTCTTGGTGTTAGTCTTAGTCAGGGGCTCCGCACACGAGGGGGTAGAGGGGCCGGATGTGCCGATCTTGGCTTGGTCGCCTACCAAAGTGGTAGCAGACCCATCCGTCCCCGCGGATGGAGAGGAGCCCCGAGTCTTCTTTGTCTTTTTCTTTTTAGGAGAGGAGGGCGGGGAATGAACCCGCTTCTCACCTCCGCCGGCAGAAGCCCCCATGCCAGATTGGCCGGACTCAGCCAGGTCCCTCTCCGAAATGGAGAAGGTCCTGGTAGTCGTAGGGGCACCTGTCGGAGGAGATTCCTCCCCTCCTTTTACTGCCTCGGAGCCCTCGGCCATTTGAGGGGGACCTTGCATAGGGGCGGATTCGGGTTCGGTGCTTGGCGCCGAGCCCAAATTCCCCCCCATGGAAGGCCCTACCGTCTGACGCTGGGTCTCCTCAAGGACCATGTCTATCACAGGAGGGGCCTCTAGTTGGCCATGCCCTCCCAGGACATCGCAGGTCCCCTTGGCAGTGTCGCCAGTCTTGTGTGGGGAGGCACAGGCCTTGACCCCAGCAAGGTTTAAAATTCTTGCCAGCAGGTCTTTTGAGGGAAGCGACCGGAGGGGCCTGGCTTCCCTCTCCCCCCTAAGGGGGTTTGCCCTACCGAGCCACTTGCACGAGGGGCGGTCGGCAATGGGCTGCCTGCTGGCTTTCTTGGCATTCCCCTTAGAAAGCAAAGGAGGGACTGCCGCTGGAGATAGGGAGGTGCCCGAAAGCACCTCCAGAGAAGGGGGTGAGGGGGAGTCCCCTACACCCGTAGGCGTAGGAGAGGAGTAAGCCTCCTCTCCGGTTAAAGAAGTATGGAGGGTCCCCTGCGCAAGCACAAGGGGGACGACCTCCATTTTCTCGGTGGAGCTGCCCGAGGGCGGCTCCGTAGATGTTTTGGGGGAAGTTGGGGGTTGGGGTTTTTGTTTTTTTTCATACATGGGCATGATAACCCTCTTTTTAATACGGGACGCAATAGCTCATCACCTCTTGCAGTTGCCCGTACTGCAAGAGGTGCTTACAGGCCTGGCAGAGCCAGGCGCGCCATTTGGGACCACCCCTCCCGCCTGGTGGCCTGGCAGTCCATCGGCATGGCGGCTCAACCTTGAACACAGCGTAAAAATTAATAGATTTTGAAGAGGAGAGGAAAAGGGATGTGAGGAAGGTATGGGTGGGGATGAAGCAGGTTGTTAAACGCCAGCCACCCCAGACCGGAGCTCAGGGGTTTGGGAATATTGTCCCTTCCCCCCTCAGCCCCGATCCGGGACGGTTGGCTGATAAGAAGGTCAGCATCTACCCTGCGAAATTAGAGGCTGACCAGAGAAAGTTGTGGGAGAGGTTGTATGAAAAGCGACTAGGTAGGGAAGAAATCGGGCTATCTGAAGGAAGGAAGATAGGCTAAGCTGGGGCCGGATGGAGCGCTGGATCCCGTCAGCACGGCGGCCAGGATGGCAAATCGCCGCGCCCCTTACGGGGTTGCCCTACCAAGCCGCTTCGATGTTGAGCGGCTGGATTTCTTGGCAGTCCCCTTGGAAAGAACAGAGGGGACTGCCGCTGGAAAAAGGGAGGTGCCCGAAAGCACCTCCAGAAAAAGAGGTGAGGGGGAGTCCCCTGCACCTGTAGGTGAAGGAGAGGAGTAAGACTCCTCTCCGGTTTGAGAGATATGGAGGGTCCCCTACACAAGCATAGGAGGGGGGACCTCTATTTTTTTGGGGTGGAGCTGCCCAAGGGCGGCTCTGTTGATGATACAGGGGAAGTTGAGGGTTGGGTTTTGTTGTTTTTTTCCCTCATGGGACGCAATCGCGCATCACCTCTCGCAGTAGCCCGCACTGCAAGAGGTGCTTACAGGCCGGCAGAGCCAGGCAACGCCATTTGGGACTACCCCTCCGCCTGGTGGCCTGGCAGTCCATCGGCATGGTGGACCACCTTGGACACTGCATAAAAAAGATAGATTGTGAAGAGGAGAGGAAAAGGGATGTGAGCAAGCTATGGGTGGGGATGAAGCAGGTTGTTAAAAACCAACCACCCCAGACCGGAGCTCAGGCATTAGGGAACATTGTGAAATTAGAGGTTGGCCAGAAAAAGCTGTGGGAGAGGTTGTTTGAAAAGCGACGAGGTGGGGAGGAAATACAGGCTATCTGAAGGAAGGAAGGGAGGCTAAGCTGGGGCCGGACGGAGCGCTGGTCCTCATCAGCACGGCGGCCAGGATGGCAAATCGCCGCGCCCCTTACGGGGTTCTTTAAATGATAAAAAATATCTTGTTTTATTGAATCTATGACTGAAAAAAGGGCCGGACAGCCTAGGAAGGAGGAGAGGTTGTGTTTGGAAAGACCGAAATATGATGATCGTGTCAAGATACACCAAACTTTCTGAAAATGACTATTTACTAACACTGTTTGATGTCATAAATGGCCCCAGTAGAACAACATGACTGAAAATACCACCCACCTGATGGTACATAAATGCCTATTGATTCAAAACCCATGGAGATCCCATTTTTATTTTTC
Organism: Ceratothoa steindachneri; assembly: GCA_963969495.1. Taxonomy (NCBI): domain Eukaryota; kingdom Metazoa; phylum Arthropoda; class Malacostraca; order Isopoda; family Cymothoidae; genus Ceratothoa; species Ceratothoa steindachneri. Next base: position 80,477,089 of record OZ018335.1, read on the forward strand.
CTGGAGCTATGGAGGATAAATAGAGCTAACTTTAGGAAATTTGGGGGGAGGATCAAAGTTGCACTTTGGCCAGGGTCAAAGGTCAGAGTTCAAAAAATGGTCATCATGAAAGAAATTGTCCTGGGAATGTCATTATTCCACTCATTTTTAAGATCTCTTTCTCCTGGGCATTTTGGTACCCAAATGATTCTGATTGGTTAACTCTAGCCAAAGTTATGACCTCTCAAACTTTTTTCAGTCAACCAGTTTAACAAAAAATTGACCTGGCCAGAAAAATGGCCATGGGTGACCCAAAGCCATAAAAAAAATTGTATGTGATGTTATCTTACCAGCCCCAACTTGCATGCAAAAAATAATCAAAATCCATGACCTAGTGCCATGATTTTGCCAAAAAGTGTGTACACTTCACGTAGAATGCCCCTATGTAAAGTTTAAAATAAATGAGTTTCAATCATATTCTTCACTTTTTCTTACCTACCCCATAAGAATATAGTTAGACTAACATCTAACCACAATATGGAGAATGGATATTTCCTGCATTAGTGCAAACAGACTCTGCTTGAGGATGGATATTACATCAAAACGACACAGTTGGCAGTGACATTTAATGGTGGCTTTGTGATAATTTTCTAAAAGCATGCATATATATATAACACCTTCAATTTGTGAATTGTGGTTAAAACTAGAATAATACATATGCTATAGATGTGGCTGAAAGGAAAAAATTTCAATTTTTCTATCAGAATATTGCTAAGAAATAACCTAACCTTGATCAATTTCTCAAAAATCTTACAGAGGTAAGGCTAATAGGTCAATAATTATCACACCTGCTACCCATCTTCTGAGTGGCTTTGCCATCACTGGTGTCCTCAGGAAGAGAAAATAAAATTAAAAAATGCTACCTTCTTAAAAGTGGGAACCACATTAGTTAATTTCTAATCTTCTGGTACTTCACAGTATGAAACTGAGATTTTTTTTTTCTTAACATACTAAGTAAACCTGAAAATTTACGAACCATATGAACCTGAAACCCCATGAAAGTATCCATATTTTTCTATAATATACTTGATGATGAAACTATCAGGTTCAGGTTATTATGCCACCCTTTCTATCGGGATATGTTTTAGATCCTGTAAGAAGAGAGAATGGCAGTTAGTTTGGGCATATTTTTGACTAATATACATCTCTTCTTCCACTACCTACATATTATATCAACTCTCAAATGATCATCAAAAATCTTTTTCTAACTCTCACTATCCTCATTCACATCAATATCATTCTGTTACTGTTTCCAGCTCATTTATCAGCCTCTCTCCCTCTACATTCTGGCCGATATTCCACTATCAGGTGCTGTTTTGTCTCTGTCCTAATGTGCACCACTCGCAGGTATCCTCTCCACCATTCCATCTATAAGTTCAGCTTTTTACCTCCATTGATCATGTTCATGCCTTGAATAACAACTGGCTTCCATTATATACTTGTTCTACAGAAAGCTGCTTTTTGTTTCTATATATAGTCAAGCTCCTATTTTTATTATATTAATCCATTCCAAACACAGGCCTTACTTCAGTATCTTCCATTTCAGGTTTTGCTTCACTCTTTTGTCCCCATATATTGCTCCAAATTCATATTTCCTTTAAATTTTTCTCATTCATTTGTGCTATCAGGAAAGTATAGTTACATATATGTATTCTACCCAAGTTTCCAATCCAGGTTCATAGATGGCTTTCACTTTTGCTACTCTCTCCTCTCCCTTCCATTGTGAAATAGAATGTTTGCCTGTAAAATGAGTGATTATTTTGGGTGCATGCAGCAACTAAAAACTATTTATACCTGATAAGTTAATAGTTTAACACTCACTAATACAGTCCTGTACATTTGAGAAACCATATATGTAGTGATCCATGTACACAAAAGTTATGCACGCTCATGAAATCATTCTTGCCACAGTCAGATGTCCCAGCTAGTGAACATCTGAGCCCTCTTTCTTTAATTCATCTCCTCTTCAACCAGTATTTATTGGCCCTTGACCTCTAACACAAGTAACTCTGTTTTTCAATTCCATATCTTTCCTTCGAGTCTGTGTCAACCTCGTGCTCTCTCTCTCTCTCTCCTGATCACGCCCACCTTCAATAAAACAAGAGACATAACACTCATGAACTCAGATCAGCATTAGAAACAATCGAGGACAATTCTTCATTGTTGTGATCTGTTCCACTTCGGTCGATGGATTGACCAATCTCCAGTCCTTTATTATAAAAACCTCAAATTCTGAAATAAAGTTACTTTTATCAAGTCATTTATAAAAATCCAAGTATAGTTATTTGGTTGGACATCCATCGCCTGGAGTGACGACTTAAAATTTTTAAAATCCTCATCATCAATTGGAGTGACTCTCATTATCAAACAAAACCATCGCATCAAATTTCTGGAGTCATCATCAAATTCTTTCAATGCAACTAAGTATAACCATGGACTCTATCCATCGTTTCATTAAGGAGCCACATTCATCTCATCGAAGCACCAACTCGACTCAACGGGGCGCTCAACTCTCCCACCTTCAATCAAAACTCTTGCTAGATTGTTGAATTATCAGTGCGGTTCACACCTAGTATTGATTCATTATAATTTATTTACTCACACTCGCATAATGATATGGCAATGTGGCATCAATTTATTTATCTCACATAGTGCTATGGCAATGCGCTATCGATACTCATTAGGATTCACATAATGCTACAATGATGCTTCTCATTTAACCCTTAACCGGCGGGTCTGGGTTGCGTCAAAACTTGTGCCATATGGGAAAAAACAAGTAATTTTAATTTTTCTTGGAAGGTCATTTATCATTTAAAATATTCTTTTATTTAAGTAAATATGCAATGTAAACTATACTTTATTATTCTAAATGTTACAAAACATCGTAAAAAGGATTATGAAAAAAATATAAACTATTTCTTTCAAAGATAACTTTCTACACTTTGGAAAATTTGACGATGTTGAAGCTTCGGACTCCATCTCTATACTGGACTGAAAAGTGATGCATAAATTAAGCTCAAATGTGATTCTGTCAACTCTTTCACTCAAGGAGTTACCAATTAGTAATAAAACAACAGGACATCAATTGACGATGCTAGTATGGCAGGAAATGCTCTGAATCATCAATTGATGTTACCCGCCATTCTCTATGGCAATATTAATTAACGATGTCTGCCGGTTAAGGGTACTGACTAGGAGAGAAAACATTTAAATACACAAGCTATGCAACATGTATAGTTGTTTTTTTACTTCATTTAACTCAAGATTTGCAGTTTGCTCAACCATTTCACTCATCAAATTATTTGCTTAGGTTAACTATTTTTTCAAATTCACTATATTCATGTTTACTCTCATTGTATTATTAAGAGAAAATATGTGCACTTAATCCCCACTATTGTTCCTTCAATATACATTCACAACTGTAATGAAACATGCACATTCATGTGATCTACAGCTGGACAAAAATGACCTTTTGACCACCGAGTTTCAAAGTTTATTGCTTGAGATTTCGGAGTGTAACATTTGTATGGGCTTTATCATATAAATGTTAACTTAATTATTATGATTCACCACGTATAAACTTGACCTCGATATTCTGTATAAGTATTTTAGTCATCATTCTACTTTAATAATGCTTGTGTTATTTTAACCAATGAATTAAGTGTTATGTAAATATTGACTTAATTATTATTATGCACTTTGTACCAATTTGACAGAAATATTCTCTATAAATATTTAATAATCATTTTACATTAATATTTGATGTATTGAATTAGTATTTTGTTCACAAGAACTAATGTCATTTGTACTTGTGTATCATTTTAATCACTAAATTATTGTACATCTTACCTTATACTTTTATTATTCTATTTCCTATGCCATTGAATCTTCATTATTGAATTTTTACCTAAGTGATTAATTCTGATTGAATTATATCATTGTTTTGATTTAAATCCTCTTAATTATTGCTATTTTCAACTTATTTCATAATTTCTATATTTCGAATGTACCATACAAATAAAACTACATTTGCTATAAATCAGAAGGTTGGGTGTTCTTGTAGTGATCATATACACAAAAGTTGTGCACGCTCATGAAATCATTCTTGCCACAGTCAGATGTCCCAGCTAATGAACATCTGAGCCCTCTTTCTTTAATTCATGGCCTCTAACACCAATAACTCTGTTTTTCAATTCTGTATCTCCTCCTTGAGTTTGTATCAACCTCGCGCTCTCTCTCTCCTGATCACGCCCACCTTCAATAAATATGAGACATTATACTCATGAACTCAGATCAGCATTAGAAACAATCAAGGACACTACTTCATCATTGTGATCCGTTCCAATTCGGTGGATGGATTCACCAAGCCCCAGCCCTTCATTATAAACACCTCAAATTCTGAAATAAAGTTACTTTCTTTTATCAAGTTGTTTATAAAAATACAAGTACAAACTTATTTGGTTGGACATCCACAAGAAAGAACAGACCTCTCTTGCTACATATATACACACATAGAAGAGGCTTCTTCAGATCTGAGGGCAGCTTCAGGTTAATTAAAATAATAATGAGGACTGTTAGTAAAAGTTAACTACGGAGATGATAAAAGTAAATAATAAGCATAAAATAAACAAGGAAGTAGATCTAATATTCTAGTGTGCAGGTTAAATAAGAATACAGAAAGGGTGTCATCATGGTTTATAAGTTGTACTAAAGCAAATTATTTATTGATATGTATATTGCATGATTTAGTTTTTGACAAGCATGATGCTGCCTTTTTAAGGTTTTTGACAAGCCATGATGGTGATGCCTTTTTAAGTTCTGAATCAATCTTGTGGATGCAGTTTATGGGGTGTGTGTTGACTTGGATGACCTTAGATAGATCCTTGTGACTTTTATCATCCATTGCATTGTTATGATATTAGACTTCTTTGGGAAGTTACTTTGGGGGGGGAAGGGGGGTCATAATGCTAATCTGCCAAATTCCGCCAAGGGAACGAGTCTCCACGATCACTTTGCAGCATAATGCTAGGCTAGATCAAAAACAAAGTCTAAACAAAAAAAACAATAAAAAAAAATACAAAAAAGCAAGGAAGAAGTACGCTCCAGCTTCGGGGAGAGGCCCACCTCCTCCAAGCAAGCTCAGGAGCATGCAACCAACACCAAAAAAGTGAAATGAAGCCAGACTCTTCCAAAGAATAAGTAGCAGCAATCCTGCTCTTACCATGCAGCATATGAAGGTAAGTCTAAGGAAACCATTGCGGCAAGAATGTCACACAACTTTGAGTTCCCCTAAGCCATCTCTCAACTTCTTTGCCGGAGTGCAGACCTGATTCCTGCCATAAGTCCATCCTGGCTCATGGGAACTGTAGCATCATGGATACCATAAACCAGGGGGAGCAGAGATTCCAATGCCCCAAGCCATTCAGGGTACTTTGTGAGTTGGAACGCGGGTTTAGTGTTGCTGTCGGCCCGCTACATTTGGCACCCGAATAGGGACCTTGAGATCTCGAAACCAGAGGAATTTGATTTGATTGCAGTTCATCTGTATATTGGTAGAAGTAGTTTGATTGATTTTTCCCTCCTATCCTTTGTTACTAACTTGGGAACAATGGCTGTAGCTGAAACTTTGAGTGAAGAAGTAGTGCGATTGAGACTGGAGTTGAGGAAGAAAGAAGAGGAGTGCGAAATGTTGCGGGGAATGATTGAGGGAATGAAGAATGAGATGAAAGGGATGAATGAAAAGACTGATAGGATGAAGAAGGAAATGGGAAACCGACAGGATCAGACTGACCGATGGATGCAGGATCTATATAATATGATGACAGGGGCTGGACCAGCCCCAGGACCTACGACCCTGACCCCTGCTCCTACTGAAGGGACTCCGCTAAAGGGAATGGATGGTAGTGTGATTGAGCACCAGTGTTTTTATATTTTGTTTGTAAATATAAACTGTAATTATAACTGTACTTTTTTTTGTAAAGTAAAGGACTGTATATCAAATCGTATCAATTCTTCCTCGGGGTTCTCAAGGTCCATAAATCCTAGGATAAGGTTGGAATGCGGGTTTAGTGTTGCTTTTGGCCCGCTACACTTCCTGGGGAAGAGATTGACCAAGTGCGACTTTAGTAGTGAGGATGTCCAGACCATCATGGAGAATCTCAAAGAAGACTCATCACTGGGTCCGGATTGGATACACCCCAAGGTCCTAAGAAAATGTGCAGGAACCCTGGCATACCGTCTCTGGATCATATACAGATCCTGAATTAGCACAGGAGAACTCCCAAGGGACTGGATAAGGGGCTAGCATGTCACCCATCTTCAAGAGTGGGGACAAGAGCAACCCACTAAACTACCGTCCAGTAAGCCTAAGTTCAGTCCCATGCAAAATCCTGGAGAAACTCATAAGACTCAAGTTAATGGACCACATTGAAGTTAATGACTTGCTGAGTAGCAACCAGCACGGGTTTAGATCCGGGAGATCATGTATGACTCAGCTTCTCAAATATCTGGAGGAGATGGAAGATGCCACTGATGAGAAAGACAGTGTAGATGTTGTCTACCTTGATTGCAAAAAAGCCTTTGACACAGTCCCCCACCGCCGCTTACTTGACAAACTGGGAGCATTAGGAGTGGGTGGTGAGGTATCTCGGTGGATACAAAGCTTCCTATCTGGTAGGAGCCAAAGGGTAAGTGTAAGAGGAACTCATTCAGAATAGGTAGATATTTGGAGTGGAGTCCCCCAAGGCAGCGTCCTTGGACCAGTTTTCTTCCTAGTGTTCATCAATGACCTATTGGCCTCCACTGATTCAAGTGGGAAACTTTTTGCAGATGATGCAAAAATCTACCATTGCTTAAAGTCCCCAGTTGATGGTGAGATTCTGCAAGCAGACATCAACAAGCTGCTAGAAAGGAGCCAGAAATGGCTAATGCAGTTTAACAGCAGTAAATGTAAGGTCATTCACATCGGGAAGAATAACCCAGGGTACGAGTACTACATTGGGGACACTCCACTTGAAGAATCTGAGGCAGAAAGGGACCTCAGAGTCCTCATCACAAATGACCTAAAGCCCTCTATGCAGGTCGCAAAGGCAGCAGCTAGGGCAAATTCGATCATCAGACTCCTTCTAAAAACTTACACGTGTATGGATGCTCAAATGTTCCTTCCCTTGTACAAGGCACTGATAAGGCCACGGCTCGAATATTGCATCCAGGTCTGGTCACCATACTCCAAGAGGGACATGAAGACGCTAGAGCAGGTACAGCGGCAAGCTACCAAACTTGTCCTTGAACTGGCAGACTTGAGGAGAGGTTGGACCACCTTGGACTTACCACACTGGAGAAACGGAGGGTCCAAGGTGACATGATTGAGGCATTCAAAATACTCAAGGGTGTGGTCAAGGTGGGGGATGGGAGCTTTCTCCAACTAGCGCCAAGAGGAGATCACCCAGACACCAGAGGTTACAGCCTAAAGTTGAAGAAACTACGGTACAGGACCTCCAAGAGAAATAAATTCTTCAATGGGAGGATTACGAACAAGTGGAATAGTCTCACTGAACATATAGTTAGTAGCCCTAGTGTTAACACCTTTAAAAATAGGTATGACCAGTACGAGACTCAGAACCAGAAAAGAGGCACTTTATATGAGCACTGACTCCCTTGCCTCTTAATTTTCACTAAGGTAAGCATTCACTAAGGTAAGGTAGATCATATTTAACAACCTTGCTAGAATTTCTAGATTATGTAACTAAGCAATTAAATGAGAGAATATATTTATGTAATTTACTTAGATTTTAGCATAGCTTTTGACAAGGTTCCACATAAGACTAAGTCACAAATTAAAAATGTATGGAATATATGAGAAAGTTTTGAATTGGATAGCTAAATGGGTGGTACTGAATGGGGTGAGGTCCAAGTGGATTTTATCAGTGGTGTACCTCAAAGATAATTTCTAGGCCGATTATTATTGCAAGTTTATATAAATGATTTTAGTGAGGGTGTAAATAGTAAACTATGAATTTTCACTGATGACACAAAATTGACAACTGTAATAAATGAAGTTGGAGCTAGCTTTAAAGTGCAGAGTAACTTAAACAAGTTATTAGGCTGGGCACAAAAGTAGCAGATGAGTTTTAACTTTAAAAGATATTTACATGGGAAGAGATAATAGAGAATTTAGCTATGAAATGAATGGGTATTGGCTGAATGGAGTAGAGGATAAGAAGGACTTAGGAGTAGTATATGAAGGAACAAAAATAGGAAACCATTATGGTGGAATCAGGAGATAGCTAGAAAAATTTCAGAGAAGAAAAGGGCATACAAAAAATTACAGGTACAAAATAATATTCAAAATTTAAGAGATTATAGAATAGCTAGGAATGAGTTAAACAAGATTATAAAGAAGAACAAAAGGGTGTCAGAAATTAAATTAGCTCAGGATAGCAACAAAGATTCTAGAAAGTTCTTTAGTTACTATAAAATTAATAACAAGTCTGACAGAGTTAAAATAGGACCTATCAAATATGAAGGGGTTGTGAGAGAAACTGATGAGGAAATAGTTGAGGTACTAAATGGTCATTTTGCATCAGCATTTACAAAGGAGAAACTAAATAGTCTTATGTATAGTACTCATGGGTCAGGGAAAGAGGTGTTTACTACTATTAGTGTGGATTGGAGGATGATAAAAGGACTAATAGGTGAGTTAGATGCTACCAAGGAATCCCGCCCTGAAAATATTCATTTTAGGATACTTAAAGAAGGGGTAGAAAGTATCTCAATACCTCTGGAGAAGTTGTATACTAGGTCACTGGAATATGGAGAAATACCCGATGATTGGAAGAGAGCGAATGTAGTCCCCATTTTCAAGAAGGGTAGTAAAGAGGATCCAAATAACATTAGACCGGTTAGCCTAACTCCTGTAGTCTGTAAAATTCTTGAGAAAATAGTTAAAAAAGGGATTTGCCAACATCTAGAGAGAGGGGTTAATCAGCGATGCTCAGCACAGGTTTAGATCAGGTAGATCATGTTTGACTAATTTACTAGACTTTCTGAAGTTTGTAACAAATCAAGTAGATAAGGGAGAGAATGTAGATGTAATTTACTTGGATTTTAGTAAAGCATTTGATAAGGTACCACATAGGAGACTAGTTCATAAATTAAAAATGATTGGGATATTTGGGGGGGTTTCAAATTGGATAGCTGAGTGGCTGAAAGATAGGAAGCAAAGGGTAGTGCTAAATGGTGTAAATTCAGAGTGGAGGGATGTTATCAGTGGGGTTCCTCGGGGATCAGTTCTCGGTCCATTATTATTTGTCATCTATATAAATGATCTTGGGGAGGCAGTTAATAATAAAGTTTCAATTTTTGTGGATGATACCAAATTAGCAGCTGTAGTTAAAGATATTGATGATAATTTTAAAGTGCAGGGGGATTTAAATAAATTGTTATCCTGGGCACATAAGTGGCAAATGACTTTTAACCTTGATAAGTGCAAAGTTATTAACATGGGAAAAGATAATAGAGAATTTAACTATGAAATGGATGGGCATTGGCTCAGCTCAGAGGAGGAGGAGAAAGATCTAGGAGTAGTAATAGATAAGTCATTAAGGTTTTCTAAGCAGTGTATTGAAGCAAGAAATAGGGCAAATAGAGTGCTGGGTTTCATTAAGAGAAATGTCAGTTACAAAAGTAAGGAGGTTATTCTTAAATTCTATAACTCTTATGTTAGGCCACATCTAGAGTACTGTATACAGGCATGGTCCCCACATTTTAGACACGATATTAACCTTCTCGAGTCAGTGCAACGGAGGGCAACAAAGATTATTCCTTCCCTGAGGCACCTTTGAATATATAGATAGACTGAGGGTATTAAATATGTTCTCGTTCGAAAGAAGGTGTGTGAGAGGGGATATGATTGAGCTCTTTAAAAAAAATTATGGCATAGATAAATTGGGTGTTAGCAAGTTTTTTTGAGTTAGATGATGGAAATCAGACTAGACGTCAGTACTTGAAAATTAAAAAGAGTGGTGGACTTCTGGAACAAATTGCCACGGAGGGTAGTAGGTAGTCCAAATTTAAATGTATTTAAGAGTAGTATGGATGAGTTTATGGGGAGGGAAGGTTGTGATGGTTCCTAAGTTTTGTATATATTAATATTGTTTATATATATCTATAGCTGCATGATTTAATTTTTGATGCAATCCTCTGGATATAGTTTTCTTGTGAGTTTGGGTGCCTTAAAAAAGAGGCAGTTTGACTCGGATGACCTATGATGGGCCCTTGTGGCTTTTGTCATCTATTATATTATATTGTGTGGGACTTTGATTTTGTCTTCCCCTGGTGATTATTGATATAGGCCTATGTGGATGGGTTTTGACGGATGTGGATGACCTTTGATAGGCCCTTGTGGCTTTTGTCATCTGTGAAATTATGTTATGTTATGTTAGATAGGTCACTAAGGTTTTCTATGTAGTGATGTTTTTTAGTTGTTCTGGTTGTGTTATTCTTTCATGCCTTTTGTTCTTTTATTCCAAAAGTTATGTAATACCATTTTTGTTTACTATATTTTCTTCCAATAATTCTTCTTTGTTTTCTTTGTAGGGCTGTTGTAGTTCTATCAATTTCTCTCTCCCTTCCTGATATTTATTACAGTTAAGTATAAAATGTTCTAAATCTTTTTTCTGCCTGATAAAATGAGCACTTTGTATCTCCATTAACGAATGTCTTAATCATTTCGGAAAATGTTTGCCCTCAATTTTTGTAGCTGCCTTATAAATATCTATTTTTTTTTAAATATACAAATGCAATATAGTGTATATCTTTGACATACACTATATAGCACTTTCACTAATTAAGGCAAGCAAATTTCTAATTATGATGTTATGATGAAAACTAGATTCAGTACTGTCTTAGAAGCCACATTGTTAATTAGAATCGCATCATAGTGGATTATATATCATTTTGAAGGGATTTTTTTTCTGAATTAAAATAGCATACAGGAGTGAGGCTTATATGTCTGAAGTCGAGGAGCACAGTATAAAAACTAGAGGCATAATGATACCTAGCAATCACCTATAACTCGAATCTAATGCTAGGCTTTCAAATTATATTACAAGTTTATTTAAAAATAGTGGGGGGTGCAATCCACCACAATTAAAGGGGGATGGGGGGCAAAGTCCCACCACTTTCAAAATTACTTTAAAAATGGTCGTTAATTTGCGGATTATGCCTGCCCGCGAATTTTGTTGGTGCTTAGTTATAAATATCTCTATTTTTAAAAGATACACAAATGCTATATCAAGTATATACTCAATATAGCACTTTCACTACTTAATGAGTACAAATTTCTAATTATGATGTTATGATGAAAAATAGAGTGGCCATCATTTTAGGAGGCTTATATGTCTGAAATCAAACAACGCAGTAGAAAAACTAGAGGTCTAATAACATTTAGCAACTGCCTTTTGAATTTGAATCTAATGTTAGGCTTTTGGATTAGGATTGTTATGTTTATTTAAGAATTGTGGTGGTGTCGTGGTTAGGAGGATGAAGCCCCCCATTTCAAAATTATGTTAAAATGATATACATATATATGATATGATTGCAATAACCCAACAAAAGAAAACAACCAAAAAGCAGTATTTGTAATTTGCCCAAGAAAAAATATTGTCTACATTAAAAAAAAAAAAATTTAAACATATATATATATATATATATATATATATATATATATATATATATATATATATATATATATATATATATATATATATATATATATATATATATATATCTGGTATATGAATTATCCAAAAACTTGAGGGCAGGCATAATACCAAAATTAACCAAAATGCTACCTATATAATATAATTTGATGCAATTGCAATAGCCTAACCAACCGTCATTCCCAGGGTTTTAGAGCATTCTAATAAAAAAAGTTATAGAAGAAATTTTATTCACATCAAATTACATAAAAATACCTATTATTATGCAATTCTAAAGAAATTAAGTTTCTCAAAACTTTGTTACTTTTTCTAAGTTCCGAGAGCTCTTTACTCTGCTTTACTCTGTCTTTACAATATGACTTCCTTCCTCAGCCGCCCGGCAGTGCCCCACTGACACATGATATCATTTTTGCCCAATCTTTAGGCAGATAGGTTTAGACCTACAATGCATTTTCTACAGGCAATTACTAATTTTATTCAACCTCATTTGTTCAGAATGATCTGTGAAGGAGAGTGTGATCTCAATCTAGAATGCTTATTTATCAAAGTTTTGTGCAATTGCGTATCTACAGTGGCATTTTTAGTTTGTCAGTAGAGAAAACAGGTAAAGATTCATTTTAACACACATTTTCTAATGAATTTAAAAATATGGATTTCTTATGCAGTTTTATGTGTACTTTTCAGATGACATTCGGTTTCCCCGGAAATGTATACTTTTCCCATAATCGACTGAAGGTCCATAATAGGAAAAGTATGTATTTCTATCAAATATGAGTTTCAGATCTGAAAAGTACACACAAAATTTCATAAGTAAACACATTTTCAAAATCATTTAAAAGATCCAGAACCAGACCTAACCTAATAAAATCAGACAGAAATTTTGGAAAAATAAAATCACTTCATTTGTCTTGAAATTCGTGCCGATATTTGGTTGAATGTGGGCATTAGAAAGTCATGTGCCCTTAAACACACTAACGGAAAATATGCATGGGGTTTTACGCTGTTTAAATCTACAAATACTGCAACATGTAATATCTGGCAGGATTACACTCTGAGCCTTATCTATTTCTAATGCTTGACAATCAGCCTAAAAAACTTATAGTAGTTGGTATTGCAACCAGGCACAGACACTGCATGCCATTATACTATATCAACTGAAAACATGGATATCCGCAAATTGTCTGAAATATACAAAAATATACCAAAGACACATGTGGGTCATTCCATGTCAATTCAACCAGTCACTTTTGACACCAATTCAGATCTTTTTGCAAATTACTCTAATTATAAACTTTTATCAATGCATATATTTCCTTATAAGGTCAAACAAAAAAGTTGACCTAACTTGACCTTTGACCTTGAAAAGGTCACTTGACATAGAAATTATTTTTTTTTAACTTTCCCTAAAAATTTGTACATATGTATAGCAAAGTGTTTGTAAAGAATTTTCTTTGAGAAATGTTTATTTTAGGAGCTACAGCTGGAATAAAAAATAGAAAATGCTAAATTTTACAGACATTCACACAAAGAAAATATAAGGAAAGGGTAACAAATCTTTGTTGTTGTTTTTTACTTTCAAATGTAAAATATTCTCTGTGAACAGGATGGGAGGGGGGGCAGAAACCCACAAATACTACCCTCCCCCATCTAAGACTATCTATGATAATTACCATAGACCTATATAACTGACCTCTATTTTAAGTTTTATTTTCATGAATGATCTAAGAAAATTATGTTTGGTAATTATTAGGAGAAAAAATAAATATAATTTATAATATTCTACATATTCTTACATGAATTATTCATATAATATATAAAACAAATTTGAATGAACAAGAGAAAATATAGATAAGTTCAATAACTGTTGTGGTCCAATAATACCAGTTGAAACTAGAGATGTGGCGATCAGAAAATTTTGCCGATTCTTCGTCAAAATTTAAGCTTTTGGTGGCTGAATTGGGCCAGACAACATACTTTGTGTTACAAGTTACTCTAGCTTTATTAAGTAACACCTTTATTGTTTAATTCTGGTTAGATTATAGTATATGCTTTCAGGGATGCTTGAACGAAAGTAGCAAGCTAATGATATAATTACTAAAAAGTAAAAAAAAAATACTCAACCATATGATTTTTTCTAATAAATGTGGTTTCAATGATTAGTATTTTGTATTTGGAATTTTAAGTCATATATAGCGGTTCACCTACTCAGGGATGTTTTATGGTATTCCTTATCCATGGATATTGTCCATTAATCATGATATACTGCCCCTGTGTCAAAATGTATAAAGAAATTAAAAGAGATGAAAACAGTGGATCCGAATGGCTTCGATCCAAAATGAGATAAAGTACTAACTAATAAAAAGAAAAGGGTAAATATACTAACAAAATATTTTAAAAAATGAAGTAAAAGGAAAGCAGTGAGTTGAGAAAAAAAAAATGCTAAAGAAAGTTAAAAAACCCAGACTAAAATAAAAGAACTTTGGCCAATAGCCATATCAAATATCTTTATATAAGAAATGTGAAAAAAAGAAATAATAATAATAATAAGGGCTCAAAAATTAAAATTGAAACAAATGGCATTTGGTAGGTGCCGTTGGAAAGGTTATACTTCAACACTCAACTAAACTATAAAAAGTAAACTAACACACCTAACATGCTGACACAAACGTCTCTTCAGAGTGATGTACAATCAGAATTCTTGTCAGTGAATATAAAAACCTTAGGTTTAGTAACGAAATAAGAATGTAAAAAGCAATATAGGTGCAGAAAAGTTTAGTGACCATGAAGTGTGTCTTTAAAAATTTAAAGGGTATGACCCCTAATCCTACCTTCCAGCTCAAATAACTTGCTAAAATACAACTTATGCATCCCAGAAAAGATTTAAAAAAGCTCAATCATGTGTCCCCCTCACACATCTTCTTTCAAATGAGAACATATTTAGTACCCTCAGTCTATCTTCATATTCAAAGTGCTTCAGGGAAGGTATTATTTTTGTTGCCCTCCTTTGTACTGACTCTAGCAAGATCATGTCATGTCTAAAATGTGGTGACCATTACTTGTATACAGTACTCTAAATGTGGCCTAACATACAAGTTGTAGAGTTTAAGGATAATCTCTTTTCTCTGGGAGCTAACATTCCTCTTAATGTATCCTAGCACCCTATTTGCTCTATTCTTTGCCTCAATACACTGCTTCAAAAACTTCAGTGACCTACCTACTACTAAGCCTAAGTCCTTCTCCTCCTCAGTGAATTCAGCCAATGCCCATCCATTTCATTGCTAAATTCCCTATTATCCCTTCCCATGTTAAGAACTTGCCTTTTTTAAGGTTAAAAGTCATTTTCTACTTCTGAGCCCAAGCTAATAACTTATTTATTTAAGTCACTGCAGTTTAAAGCTACCCTCAACTTCTTTAACTACAGCTGCCAATTTATTGTCATTAGCAAAAATTGACACTGCTATTTACATCCTCCCAAAGATCATTTATATAAATTAAGTTAGAGGTGTCAAGGTGGTAGGTAGTACTGGAGGGGTCCAACAGCAACCCAGTTGGTGTGACCTCTCTCAAATCTCAATACTGCACATTGACTAGGGTTGAAGTTCAGGCCCCAAGATGTGAGTGAAGATGAATGGTGGGTGAATATGGATAGAATAGATAGGTTAGGACAGATTAGGTCTGGAACCTGTTAGGTTGACTAACAGATTCGATGCCCTGAGAGAGAGGAAGAGGTTGAAAGTGATTTGTATGATGTGGTTGTGGCAGAAAGGGAAATAAGTGATAGTTTGAATGAGAACAGGAGGGAGGGTGATTCTCAGATTAGATATTTAGATAGGAAGTTGAGCGCAAGCAAATGGAAGGGAGTGAGAGTTTGTTTGCTGGGTGCTGGTGTAAATGATGGGTCTGAGAGGTATGATAGTTTGGTGTCTGGTTGTGAGAGGGATGCAGTTGTGATTACACATGTGGGAGTAAATTATGTAAAGAAGGTGGGTTCATGTGAGTTATGAGAGAGGTACAAAACGTTAGTTGAAAGGATGAGTGAAAAGGGTATTTTCAGGTGTGCTTCCGAGATTGGATGTCAGGATGGAATGGTCGTCTCATGCAATTGGACTGAATGAGTATGTGAAGGCCTATGTGAGGAGTTGGGATTAGTGTTTGTAGATGTTTGGAATGGGTTTTATGGGAATAAGGCATTGTATCGACTCCATCTAAGCTGGGCTGGGTTGACCAGTTGTGGCAGGAGTTAGATAGTATTGTTGGGTCTTTGCAGGCGGGGAAACTAGTTACTGATAGTAGTCAGGGAAATATAAGAGTACAGGGTGGGGCAGGGAAAGAGAAGAGATGCAGAGGAGATAGAGTGGAAGGTATACATTCTAAGAGAGGTGCTTCAGGGATATGAGGGCTGAGTTGTCTTTATATCATTGCTCGTAGTCTTAGAAATAAGAAAGATGAGATATTTTGTTAAATTATTGATGAAAATATAGATATAATATGTGTAATAGAATCATGGGTTAATGAAAATAAATTTAATGACAACATGAGTGAATTTAAACTACAGGGTTATGATAACCACAGCATTCAGCATGCCGAAGAACAGGCAGAGTGGCCACCTCTTAGTCTTCCTGCCACACGAATATTGGCTACACAATTGGTCAAAAGTGTCCACTCCCACTTTCGTCCTGTTGTAGTCCACAATTATGGTTGGCTTCCCACTGCTGAAGACAGGAGGACAATTTACTTGCTGGAAAGGGGTGTCAGGCACATACAATACCAGTGTCATGTCCTTGGTGAATAAGAAGGCACTGGAACCTGGTGTCTGTATGGTCTTTGTCCTTCATATCTCCTGGTATCTCCAACTTGTTCCCCATGACTGTCCCAATCAGCATCATCCCACAATTGTGCAGCAGATCTTGGATGAGAGGCACAAAGGTGAATCAATTGTTGGTTGTCACATTCCTGTTGGTGTTGTGGTAGCGCTGTGTCAGGTCCTTGATGAAGGAATGGCCAAGGTTTTGCCCGTCTCTCATTTGTGTCCCCTGCTTCCCAAGATAGGGGATCCCTGACAGCATTTGCCATGATGATCTTGATGCCATACTTCGCTGGCTTATTTAGGATGCACATGCGAAAGGGACAGTTGCCTCAGAAGGCAAGCAACTGCTCATCAACAGTCAAAAACTCATGTGGGCTATAGTGGGTGCCACAGGCCTCAATGAAAAACATCCCACACCTTCCTGATTGGGGCAAATTTGTCGGTTTCTCTTTGCTGTTTTCTGGTAGTGGAGTCATCAAATTGTATGCCGTTGAGGAGGAAAGTAAAGCGCCCCTCAGACATAACTGCCCAATAGAAATTGGCACAAACTGTAGGGCTCCAGACATTGTGGTGGAGCGAATGTGAGTGTGTGTGTGAAGGGCCATTCTCCCACCCCTTTCCCAATACCCTCTCCCTCCCTCTGTGTGAGCGTTGTGTGTGAATAACTGGCATTTAAATTTTGTTTTGTTTTTTTAATTTTTATTAATGTTTGTTTTCTCTTTTCAGAGAAACGAGTTAGAGGTAAAAATAGATTGAAATCATAATATTTATATACATTTCAAAAGAACGCTAGCGAGGAAGAGTATTGTCTGATTAAAGAAGATTTACTGAGTTCGAGCATAGAGTGGAGACCGTGTGGACGCAACCGTGGGACAACAAACTTCTAGCAGAAGTTGGAGAGAGGCCTAGAGGGTTTCTACCCCCACCCTGATAGGAGGGTTTACACAACCTCTCATTGGAAACCACGACCGCACCTGGTTTCGCCAGCCCTCATCGTGAACCAAGAACTATACAGCCTTGCCCTAACTCGCAAGTGATACCCCTGCACCCCCCTTTTGTTTTAAAAGCATTGTATGGTGTTGATTGAACTATCTTGTACCGTTCAGTTTTTCTTTTCATTTTTTTTGTGCGTGCATTGTTTGACTCAGTACCGATTGGTGTTATTGTATAATTTTTTTTCCTCTTCGTCCGTCGTAGTTTTTTTGATTCGGGAATTTTGGCATTCTTTGTGGTGTGCACATATTTTTTTCATTGAGTTCTTATAAGAAAATTCAACTTTCTTTTATAATTATTATTGTATGTTTTTGTAAGTAAAGGACTGTATATACAATCAGTTTCATTCTCCTTTGATTTCTCACTTCCGGATTAGTGTAGAAAGTGGGTTGAATCGATTGGGGTTAGTCTAGATTTTCGGCCCGCTACAACATCCTTAGTGGAGAGGTGGTTGTCTCTCCTGTAGCCACTAAAGATAAGTGCTCCGAACATGGCCCGTATCTCCTCACCTGTTGTGCGATTTACTGTGGCCTTCTACTGCCTGTACTTTGCTGCATCAATGTATATTTTCTGGTTGGTCCATTGCACAATTTCGCTGATGAGTTCATCCACAAAGAACAAAGAGAAACACTTCTCTGGGGTGTCAGCTTGGGAAGCTTGTTGGGTGGGGCCAGGCATAAACCTTGCAATATATTTCTTGCAGGAGTACGTCCTGATGCTGCTGCATATGGCCTAGTGCTCCACACAAAGTCTTTTTTAGTTTTAATGGTAGCTGTGTTGAAGTTTACAACCAGCTCATCAGGATTGGTTGCAGGTACACGGCCTTGTCATCCATGGGGAGCAGCAGGGGCAACAGCAGGTGGAGCAGCAAGGCCAGTAACAGGAGCAGTAGCAGGTGGAGCAGCAGGGCCTGCCACAGGCAAGGCAGGGCTACAACACAGTACTTTCCTTTTCTTTCTTGGTGGTCCATCATCCAAGTCACTATTGTCACTGCTGTCACTGTCACCCATTTGTAGCACATATTCAGCATCAAGGTCACTGTCATAAAAACTTTCACACTCCACATTGTCAGCTTCTTCATCAACACTGTGCAATAAAATATTGTCTATTTCACTCTGTGCAATTGATTTCTTACATAAAGCCATGTTCAATAAACCTGTAATCTGAAAGGGTGACAAATATTTGTAAGTAACACACCAACACTGTTTACGCTGATCACTAAAATAGTACATAAACACTAATCCTGGGTATGCCATAGCAAAAAGTAGGCCTACAGCACAGGAGAGTAGAGAGCAAGACGACCTGACCTTCCCCTACACTGTCAAGCGGGCAACTGCAGGTACTGAGCATGTGGGCACCCTCGCAGCACGGTGCCCATTGATGATGATGTAGTTGCTCTGGGTACCTCCTACCCATGGTTAGTGTTTTAGGGTTAATAAGCCAATAAGGGGTGCCAATATCTTAGATCTGGCTCTTTCAAATGATGATCACTTGGTTCAGAAATTGACTGTCAGGGAAGCATTGGGAAATAGTGATCATCAGATGGTTCGTTTTAACTTGGGAATAGTGAAAGGTAGAACACCAACAAATTCCACAAAAACTCCAAATTTTTATAGGGGAAATTACGAAACTTGCTAAATCATATTAAATGGGATATAGAATTCAGGGGGAAGAATACTTATGAGATGTGGAACACTTTTAAGACTATACTAAACATAGTCCAGGAGCAGTGTATTCCAATGAAGGCTATTAAGAAAAAATGTAGGAAGCCGATGTGGTAGAATCAGGAGATAGCTAGGAAAATTTCTGAGAAGAAAAGGGCATACCAGAGATTACAGAGAGAAAGTACTTTTGACAATTTAAACCATTATAGGTCGACCAGAAATGAGCTAAATAAAATTATTAAGAAGAACAAAAGGGCAGCAGAAATTAATTTAGCTTAAAATAATAATAAAGATCCAAGAAAATTGTTTAGCTATTATAGAATTAATAACAAATCTAACAGTGATAAAATAGGGCCTATTAGATATGAAGGGGTTTTGAAAGAATCTGATGAGGAAATAGTTGAGGTTCTTAATGATAATTTTTCTTCAGTATTCACACAAGAGAATCAAGATAGATTAATTGATGATAATTCTAGGTCAAGGGAAGTAGTGTTGAATACCGTTAATGTGAACAGGGAAATAACTAAAGGGCTTATATTAGAGTTAAATACTTTTACTGGATTTTATGGATTATGTTACTAAACAATTAGATAAGGGAGAGAATATTGATGTAATTTACTTAGATTTTAGCAAAGCTTTTGATAAGGTTCAACATAGGAGACTAGTTCACAAATTAAAAATGCATGGGATATGTGGTAAAGTTTTGAATTGGATAACTGAATGGCTGAAAGACAGGAAACAGAGTTTTGCTGAATGGACTGAGGTCACAGTGGAGAGACATTATCAGTGGCGTACCTCAGGGATCCCTTCTAGGCCCTTTATTATTCATAGTTTAAATAAATGATCTTGGGGAGGCTGTAAATAGCAAAGTGTCAATTTTTGCTGATGACACTAAATTGGCAGCTATAGTCAAAGAAATTGAGGGTAGCTTTAAAGGGCAGTGACTTAAATAAGTTATTAGCTTCAGCTAAGAAGTGGCAAATGACTTTTAACTTTAAGAAATGCAAAGTTCTTAACATGGGAAGAGATAATAGGGAATTTATCTATGAAATGGATGGACATTGACTGAATTCAGTGGAGGATGAGGAGGACATAGGCATAGTAGTAGATAGTTCACTAAAGTTTTCAAAGCATTGTATTGCGGCAAAAAATAGAGCAAATAAGGTGCTAGGATACATTAAGAGGAATGTTAGTGACAAGAGTAGAGGTTATCCTTAAACTCTACAACTCGTATGTTAGGCCACATTTAGAGTAGTATATACAAGCATGGTCACAACATTTTAGACATGAGATGAACCTGCTAGAGTCAGTACAAAGGAGGGCAACAAAAATAATACCTTCCCTGAAGCACCTTGAATATGAAGATAGACTGAGGGTATTAAATATATTCTCATTTGAGAGGTGTGTGAGGGAATATATGATTGAGCTTTTTAAAATCTGTTCTGGGATGGATAGGTTGGATTTTAGCAAATTATTTGGGTAAATATGAAGAACGGCGGTGCGAACGATGGGACACAAAATATTTCATCTCTGTTCCAATATGCTTCGCCTTTGTGGAATAAATTTGAGGGAATTGCTTGTGGGGGGTTTATCACTGCAGGGGGACCCCCCCCCCTACGATGATCTTGACTTTCAATCAATTCAGGGGAGCACAGTACCCCAGTATATAATCATAATTGAGTAATACTTCAGTTTAGGGGCGCTGTTTCTGGGCTATAATTTAGGCATCAGACGTTATAAGTAACTAAAAATTATAATTTTTAGCGGATAAATGTTCAGAGCTAGTCGCACGTTTATCAAAATAACAAAGACAATAGCGCCACCTAATTTAGGCTATTACCACCAAAAAAAAAATTAAATTTAATATATGATTGAAATTCAGGATCATCATTGGGGGGGGGGTTCCTCTGTAGTGATATTTGCCCCACGAGTAGTCCCCTTGAATTTACTCAAAAAAGGTGAAACATAGTGGAACATGGATGAAATATTATGAGGCCAGGACCGGGAAACAGCGTGTAACGCAGATCTTCAGGGTTACCCTATCTCCACCTTTCACTATTATAATTGAGCCATGCTCCTTTTAAATGAGACCACAATCTATAGAAAAGTCTATTAAATTGACCAAGGAATCAAAACAAGTCGTATTGAAGTCAAACAAACCGTATTCACAGGAATCACGCTCTTTTAACTGCTCAGTTTCAGGGTTGCCAATGTTTGAAATACGGTTGAATTAAGGGTTTAGTTTCATTCACAAAAATAGTTAAACGAAACACAAAGTTTAATACATTAGTGATTATAAAAAATCAATGTATTACTAAATAATATAATAAGTAGAAGTGCAGGCATTTACAATATAATAAAAAAGAAAAAAAAACAAAATACAATGCCATGATTGGGCCCCTTTGAAGCTACCATCTGACCTCATAAGGCCGAGATTATAGCCCAGAAACAATGCCCCTAACCTGAAGTATTAGCCATAATTGTGTATACAATAATGTTCTAATGTTTTTTTTAACGTTTTTATTTAACCAAGCGTACATGAATATTAATGTGCTGGTGAACGAAACATACACACAAAAAAAAACACTTTTTTACGCACCGCTGATCTTCATGTTTACAGTTATTTGAGTTGGAAAGTAGTAATAAGACTAGGAGTAACGGTAAATATGTAGATTGGCGGCTCGAATGATGGGGCGTAAACTATTTCATCTGTGTTCCAATATGTTTCACATTTTTTGAGTAAATTTAAGGGGACAGCTCATGGGTAATACTTCGGATTCGGGGTGCACGGTAGGTGGCACTATTAGTACACTACAATTTTGGGATAGAATATTTCTCTTATGACGTCAAACGGTAGCTTCAGATGTGACCAATCACGGCGTTATATTTTGTTGTTGTTTTGGGGATTTGTAACTTTTAGTCTGTATTATTTACTAAATATCTGCGCCTCTGCTCGTTTATAGTTTTTTTCTAAGTTAGATAAAGTTTCTTGATGTCTTTTATTGTTTTCATATTTTTTGTTTGCTGCGAACGATAACAGCTTCTTACTGGCAATGTCATAGCTTATAAATAGGACCTGTTTTAGAAATGTTTTTCTTTCGTTATTGCGTTTTTGTGCTCTCCATTATTCGAATTCAGCTTTAGTTTGTATAATCGCAAAAAACTTTTAGATTATTTAGAGGCGCATAAATTAATCAAGAAACCTATAAAAGTCTTCGACTGACCTTCGAACAGGTAGCACGTGTTTCAAAGAGCTCCCGGAATATTTTGGTTATTTGCTATACTTTGGTGTGTGACATAGTAAACATAAATATTAAGTTATTAGATCGTATATTTGGTTACTATAACAAAGTTAAATTGTGGTTATTTTGTTTTGGTGAGAAAGTGACTTTTGTTTACTTTGGTGGCCATCTTGATTAGCAGGTTTTAAACTTGCATGCACAAATTTGGGTCAAATTCTTGTTGTTCGTAAGTTTTTGTTTCTATTATTGTTCTTGTTTAAGTATGGCTGACTGTTTGGATGTAGAGAGTATGCCTTTTGAAAGTAGTACCCTTGTAGCGGGCCGAAAATATATCTCTAATCGCAATCGATAATCGATCCAACCTGCTTCCTACACTGTCCGGACGTGAGAAATCGAGGGAGAATGAAACGGATTGTATATACAGTCCCTTTACTTACAAAAAAAAAGTACAATGATAGTTACAGTTATATTTACAGCAATTTATATTTACAAGGGAAGTGTGCACACTTCAAAATGAGGCTGGATTCCCCAATCCAAATACGATACCAACAGAGAATTTTATAAAAGGCGAATACAACAAATTTACTTATTTTATCTACACAAAACATAAAAACACAACAACAACCAAACGAAAAAAAAAAGGGGCACGCACTATCACTTGTGTGCAGGAGGTGGGTGGTAGTAGGCTAACTTAGAAGGAGGCAGGATTGTCAACGAAGGCGGGTATGGCGGTTCAGGTGGTTAGCGAGGCACGAAAGCCCTCCGTCTCAGGGCTGGGCGGAGCACTCGTCTAGAGAACCCCTCTTGCTGTCAGTCCACACTTTCACTCTCTCTTTCCAGAATATGACGCTTTGATAAAAGTTTATTTTAAGCAAAGTACAATATTCTTTTAATTATAGTGATATCTCAAAACTAGCTACTATCTTTCCAGAATATGACACTTTGTTAAAATAATTTTGAGCAAAGAAACTATCTTTCCAGAATATGATGCCTGGAAAGAAAGAAAAACATGGTAATCATTTTATACATAAAATAAACAAAAATAAAACAAACCCATTCCCATTCACACACATTCTTACAGAGGGAGGGAGAGGGTACTGAGAAAAGGGGTGGGAAAATGACCCTTTTTCACACACTCACATTCGCTTCACCACACCCCTCCTTCCTTAAGCCATTCAACCAGCCACTCACTAAACCCTTTCAATCACTCTTCACGGTACCACTTGTGCTCAATCGCACCCTTCTGCACCCATTCACACTCTTCTACTGGTCCCTGGCTACGCGTAGCAATTAGTCGGGGTTGTTCGTCAGTCGTCCTGTCAGTCTCATAGTCACTATTTATCATCTCATCAACCATACTTTTAGCCCTCATTACCAGTTCTCCCATCTCACAACAGAATTCTTTCATACTCTTCCGTTCAGAACCCTCACTCTTCATACCCCCATTCATCAGCTCCTCACTCACAGCTCTCATCCAACTCAAGGTACATTCTTGCGAAACAGACAGGTCACTCACATCCCCTGTATTCTCAACAGGCATACCAGAAACCCCTTCGACTGGTTCCCACCAAAAACCTGAAAAATCAGCCACTTCATCATTCACTACATCAAACTCATCCCTACTATTACCATTCGTAAAACCGAAAAAATCAGCCACACTAGGTTCATTCTGCCCAAACACACTATCATTCATACTGTTCCCAAAACCAGAAAAATTTGGCACAGGCAGCTCACTCACTCGTCTACTTATACCAGCCAAATCACTCACCTGTCTACGCAAAAACTCAATCTCCCTTTCAAGATCCCCCATACCAGAAACACTCTGCTCAGACTTACTTTCATTCGTACTTGCATTCTTCCTTTCACTCTTCTTTGTACGCTTTCTACTCCTCGAGACTAAGACTAGCTCTTTCCCAGACAGATCCATACTCTCACATTCAATCTCATCATCATGCACTTTACCTCTCTCTCTACACAGTCCATACACCGGATGGCTCACCAGGTAGTCAGGAGGTTCTCTCCATCTCCTTAACTGACTCTGATGAGCCCGCACTCTCTCAGTCATACCGTCATTCAAACTCTCCAAAACATACGTCACTCGATTTTCCCAAACCCTCACAACTCTATAAGGTCCATCAAACTTCTCACTCATCTTTGACGCATTCAACCTACCCTTCACTTCTTTCACCTTCAATACTTTCGCACCTAATTCAAATGAATGGAACCTTTCATGTGCCTCACGCCATACATTCTGCTCACTTTCACTCAAACGAAACCTATCTTTCACTCGCCTTTCAAAATTCATCACAAACTGACATGGGGACATTCCAGTTGAACTATGCACAGTTGAATTATACACCCACAACACTCTCCCCAGACACACATCCCAGTCATTCACTGTCGTACTCATCATTTTCAACATCTCACACAAGGTTCTTATAGTCCGTTCAGCCAATCCATTTGAAGACGGTACATACGGAGTTGTTCTCACATGCTCCACACCATTCTCTCTCAACATTTGCTCAAACACTTCCCCTACAAATTCAGGCCCATTATCACTCAGACATCTTCTAGGCTTCCATACAAACATAGGAAAAAACAACTGCTCAACCACACGCGCAACAGTCACACTCCTTTTATCTCTCTCAACTCCAGTCTCAATCGCACTACTTCTTCATTCAATGTTACCGCTACAGCCATTGTTCCCAAGTTAGTAAAAAGATAGGAGGAGGGAAAAATCAATCAAACTACTTGTCACACTAATTGGGTATGGACTGCAATCCAATCCAGTCACGCTCCCAGTTTCGAAGTCTCACGTCCCTATTCGGGCGCCAAATGTAGCGGGCCAAAAATATATCTCTAATCCCAATTGATAATCGATCCAACCCGCTTCCTACACTGTCCGGACGTGAGAAATCGAGGGAGAATGAAACGGATTGTATATACAGTCCCTTTACTTACAAAAAAAAAAGTACAATGATAGTTACAGTTATATTTACAGCAATTTATATTTACAAGGGAAGTGTGCACACTTCAAAATGAGGCTGGATTCCCCAATCCAAATACGATACCAACAGAGAATTTTATAAAAGGCGAATACAACAAATTTACTTATATATCTACACAAAACATAAAAACACAACAACAACCAAACGAAAAAAAAAAGGGGCACGCGCTATCACTTGTGTGCTGGAGATGGGTGGTAGTAGGCTAACTTAGAAGGAGGCAGGATTGTCAACGAAGGCGGGTATGGCGGTTCAGGTGGTTAGCGAGGCACGAAAGCCCTCCGTCTCAGGGCTGGGCGGAGCACTCGTCTAGAGAACCCCTCTTGCTGTCAGTCCACACTTTCACTCTCTCTTTCCAGAATATGACGCTTTGATAAAAGTTTATTTTAAGCAAAGTACAATATTCTTTTAATTATAGTGATATCTCAAAACTAGCTACTATCTTTCCAGAATATGACGCTTTGTTAAAATAATTTTGAGCAAAGAAATTATCTTTCCAGAATATGATGCCTGGAAAGAAAGAAAAACATGGTAATCATTTTATACATAAAATAAACAAAAATAAAACAAACCCATTCCCATTCACACACATTCTTACAGAGGGAGGGAGAGGGTACTGAGAAAAGGGGTGGGAGAATGGCCCTTTTTCACACACTCACATTCGCTCCACCACACCCTCTCCCTCCCTCTGTAAGAATGTGTGTGTGAGTGGGAATGAGGTTTTTTATATTTTCTCTTTGTATATATATGTATTTGATTTCATATATTAATTGTTTTCTCTTTCTCAGATTGTACTTTGCTTAAAATAATCTTTTATCAAAATTGTACTTTGTTTATAATATTCTTTTAGCAAAGCGCCATATTCTGGAAAGAGAGAGTGGAAGCGTGGACTGACAGCAAGAAGGGTTCTCTAGACGAGTGCTCCGCCCAGCCCTGAGACGGAGGGCTTTCATACCTCGCTAACCACCTGAACCGCCATACCCGCCTTCGTTGACAATCCTGCCTCCTTCTAAGTTAGCCTACTACCACCCACCTCCAGCACACAAGTGATAGCGCGTGCCCCCTTTTCGTTCGGTTGTTGTTGTGTTTTTTTATGTTTTGTGTAGATATATAAGTAAATTTGTTGTATTCGCCTGTTATAAAATTCTCTTTTGGTATCATATTTGAATTGGGGAATTTGGCCTCATTTTGAAGTGTGCACACTTCCCTTGTAAATATAAGCTGTAATTATCATTGTACTTTTTTTCTGTTAGTAAAGAACTGTACATACAATCCGTTTCATTCTCCTTCGATTTCTCACGTCCGGATTAGTATAGGAAGCGGGTTGGATCGATTGGGGTTAGTCTAAATTTTGCGGCCCGCTACAGTGTGTATGTAGTGTGCGATGACTGTGGTGTAGAGAGGAGAGTGAATGTGTCTGAGTGACGTATATATGCTTTGACTGAGGAGGTGAGTCGATTATGTGCAGAATGCTTGAGACTGAATGATTTAGTGTCTGAAGTGAGAAGAGATGCAAGTGTACGTTTGAAGAGTCAGATTGGGACCAGGAGGGAGGAAGTTAGGACTAGAACAGGGACTGGAGAGAAAGCAGTAAGTGAAGTAAGTGATGATGAGTGGTGGGTGAAAGTGAACTGAATAGATAAGTTAGGACAGGTTAGATGTGCGAATGAGAGGGACATGGAACCTGTTAGGCTAACTAACAGATTTGATGCCCTGAGAGAGGAAGAATTTGAAGGAGATTTGTCTGGTGTGGCCGTGCCTGAAAGTAGAATAGGTCGAGTGAGTGAGAGCAGGAGGGAGGGTAATACTAGGCCTAGAGAGAATAGGAGAATGACTGAGGTGATTGTGATGGGTGATTCTCAGATTAGGTATTTAGATAGGAAGTTGAGTGAAAGTAAATGGAAGGGAGTGAGAGTTTGTCTGCCGGGTGCTGGTGTAAATGATGTGTGTGAGAGGTATGATAGGTTGGTGTCTGGGTGTGAGAGGGAAGCAGTTGTGATTACACATGTCGGAGTAAACAATGTAAAGAAGGTGGGTACTTGTGAGTTACGACAGCAGTATAAAAGGCTGATGGAAAGAATGTGTGAAAGTAGAGTAAAAGGCGTTTCAGGTGTGCTTCCGAGAATGGATGTGGGGATGGAATGGTTGTCTCGTGCAATAGGGTTGAATGAATATGTAAAAGGTTTGTGCCAGGAGTCAGGATTGGTGTTTGTAGATGTTTGGAGTGGGTTTTATGGGAATAAGGGTTTGTATGCGATGGATGGACTCCATCTGAGCCGAGATGGGGTTGAGGTTTTGTGGCGGGAATTAGATAGTGTTATTAGGTCTTTAGAGGCGGGAAACTAGGTTTTGATAGTGGTCAGGGAAATTTAATGGCTCAAAGTGAGGCATGAAAAGGAAGCAAACACAGATGTGTAGAAGGTAGGCAGGCTAATGAAAGTGCTTTAGGGTTAAATTACTTGAGTAGTGATAGTGGTCAGGAAAATACAAGAGTACAGGGTCGGGGAAGGAGAGAAAGGAGATGCAGAGGAGATAGGCCCTCAGGTGCTTTAGGGATAGGTGGGCTGAGTTGTCTTTACACAAATGCTCGTAGTCTTAGAAATAAGAGGGATGAATTATTTAGTTATATCATTCATGAAGATATAGATATAATATGTATAGTTGAATCATGGGTTAATGAAAATATATTTAATGATAATGTCAGTGAATTTGAACTAGAAGGTTATACTAGGTACATTAGTCAAAGGAGAGATAGGACTGGTGGTGGGTTGATTATTTATATTAGAAATAGCATTTCTTCAAATCTAAATAACTCTATAAAGCAAGGAGAAGGCGAATCATTATGGATAGATATTAAGGTTGGTAAAAATAGGAAAATACACCTGGGAGCTTTTTATAGACCACCAGGACAGACTGATTGCATCGATGAGTTAATGATTAGGGAAATAAGTAAAGGATGCAAAGAAGATACAGTTATTCTGGGTGACTTTAATTTAACTTCTGTAGACTGGGAAAATATGATAGGAAGAGATAGAGCAAGTTGTAAGTTTATGGAGTGTTTTGAGGATAACTTTTTGCACCAATTTGTTAAAAGGCCAACAAGGGGTGCCAATATATTAGATCTAATTCTTTCAAATGATAATCACTTAGTTCAAGGATTGAGTGTAGGGGAATCAGTGGGAAACAGTGATCATCAGATGGTTCGGTTTAATTTGCAAATAGTTAAGGGTAGAACAACGACAAACTCCACAAAAATTCCAAATTTTTATAGGGGACATTACGATAAATTACGCGGCATGCTAAATCAGATTAGGTGGGATATAGAATTCCATGGAAAGAATACTTATGAGATGTGCAATATTTTTAAGACTATATTAAACATGGTTCAGGAACAGTGTATCCTCATGAAGTCTATTAGGAAGAAATGTAGGAAACCATTATGGTGGAATCAAGAAATAGCTAATAAAGTTTCAGAGAAAAAAAGGGCATACCAGAGATTACAAAGTGGGAGTAGTTTAGATAATTTAAACCATTATAGGTCAACCAGAAATGAACTAAATAAGATTATTAAGAAGACCAAAAGGACAGCAGAAATTGATTTAGCTAAAAATAATAATAAAGATCCTAAAAAATTCTTTAGCTATTATAGAATCAATAATAAATCTAACAGTGATAAAATAGGGCCTATTAAATATAAAGGGGTTTTGAAAGAATCTGATGAGGAAATAGTAGAGGACCTTAATGATCATTTTGCTTCAGTATTCACAGAAGAGAAACCAGTTAGATTAATTGATGATAATTCTAGGGCAAGGGAAGTAGTGATAAATTCTATTAATATAGACAGAAAAGAAATTAAAGGGCTTATAATGCAGTTAAATACTAGTAAGGCATCTGGCCCTGACAACATTCATTCTAGGATACTCAAAGAAGGTGTAGAAAGTATTGCAGTAGCTCTTGAGAAGATATTTATTAGATCACTAGAGTCTGGAGAAATACCAAATGATTGGAAATTGGCAAATGTAGTGCCAATTTTTAAAAAGGGAAGCAAAGAGGATCCAAATAACTTTAGACTGGTAAGCTTCAACATAGGAGACTAGTTCACAAATTAAAAATGCATGGGATATGTGGTAAAGTTTTGAATTGGATAACTGAATGGCTGAAAGACAGGAAACAGAGAGTTGTACTGAATGGAGTGAGGTCAGAGTGGAGGAATGAGAGGGACATAGAACCTGTTAGGTTGACTAACAGATTCAATGTCCTGAGAGAGGAAGAGTGTGAAAGTGATTTGCCTGGTGTGATTGTGGATGAAAGCAGGATGGGTGGTAGCGTGACTGAGAGCAGGAGGGAGGGTAATGTTAGGCCAAGGCAGAATAGGAGAATGACTGAGGTGCTAGTGATGGGTGACTCTCAGATTAGGTATTTAGATAGGAAGTTGAGTGATAGCAAGTGGAAGGGAATGAGAGTTTGTCTGCCGGGTGCTGGTGTAAGTGATGTTTGTGAGAGGTATGATAGGCTGGTTTCTGGGTGTGAGAGGGATGCAGTTGTGATTACGCATGTGGGAGTGAATGATGTAAAGAAGGTGGGTACATGTGAGTTACGTGAGCAGTATAAAAGGTTAGTTGAATGGATGAGTAAAAGCAGGGTAAAAGGTGTTGTTTCTGGTGTGCTTCCGAGATTGGATGTGGGGGTAGAATGGTTGTCGCGTGCAATTGGTTTGAATGAATTTGTGAAAGGACTGTGTGAGGAGCTAGGATTGGTGTTTGTAGATGTCTGGGGAGGGTTTTACGGGAATAGGAGGTTGTATGCGATGGATGGGCTCCATCTTAGTCGGGCAGGTGTTGAGGTTCTATGGGGGGAGCTGGATAGTGTGATTAGGTCCTTATGGGTGGGAAACTAGAAGCTGTTAGAGGTAAGGGAATAACAGGAATAGAGGGCAGGTGTAGGAAATGGAAGGGATGCAGTGATAGAGGAATAGCTAGGGGAGAGGGCATACTGATGCGTTATAGGGGGACTAATGCACAAGTGAATGAGCAGATAACTAGGAATAAAAAAGCACAATGCAATGAAGATGGGAATAATAAAAAAAACTTTAAAATATACTACACAAATGGTCGGAGTATAAGGAATAAGATAGATCTCTTAAGAGCGTTAGCGAGTGAAGAGAATTTTGATATAATTGCGATAACAGTCATGGCTTGATTTGGCAGGTAATCACTTTAAACCTGAGGTTGAGATTGAGGGCTTTAACATGTTCCATACAGATAGGAATAGGAAGGGAGGAGGAGGGGTTATTATTTATATTAAAGATAATCTCCAGTGTTGTGTAAACAGTACAATTAAATTAGATGATAACACAGAGTCATTATGGCTAAATGTAAAGAAAGGTAAAAACAAGCTTGTCTTAGGATTATTATACAGACCACCAAATCTTAGTAAGGAAGCTTCAAATCTTCTGTGGCAGGAGATTGAACAGGCATGTAGAAGTAAGCATGTGTGTATAATGGGCGATTTTAATTACAGAAATATAGACTGGGAAGCTCTTGTGGGTGATCAGGAGGCTGAGGAATTTTTGAATGTTGTCCAAGATAATTTTCTGAGGCAGATTATTAACGAACCCACTAGAGGTAATAATATACTGGATTTAGTTCTGACAAATAGGGAAGAAGTTATTAAGGATACTGAGATTGGAGGAAATTTGGGTAATAGTGACCATTGTGAAATTAGATTCAAGATGAAATGGAATGGTATTGATAGTAGCATGAACAATGTTAAAATTGCTGACTTTAGAAGAGCAAATTATAATGGGCTCAGGACTTACCTGGAGGCAGTTGTACAGAAACCAGGCAATGAAATCAATTCAGGAATAGATTCAATGATATCAGTTAGTGGAGACAATAATCACCAGGAGGAAGAGATTACAATTGAAGAGGAGTATGAAAGAATAATTGAGCAATTAATTACAGGTCAGATGATTAACATTCCATATAAGGAGATTAGGACTAAAAATAATGACCCAAAATGGATGACAGATAAAATTAAGCATTATATTGGCATTAAAAAGGGCATTTATAGGAAAATAAAAAATGGAGAGGATCACTTAAGGCAGAGATATAATGAAATAGCAAGAGATGTTAAAAAGTTAGTTAGAGTAGCAAGGAGAAATTATGAAATTAAAGTGGCAAATAGGGCAAAGGAAGATCCTAAAAGTTTTTATCAATTATACAAAACTAAGGTTAGAGATAAAATAGGCCCACTTATAGATTCCAATGGAGAATTAGTGAGTGATAGGGACTCAATGGCTGGAATACTAAATGACTTTTTTCTCTCAGTATTTACCCAGGAGGATACTCTAAATATACCTGAGGTGTCAATGATCTTTCGGGGTAATGATGAAGAGAAATTAAAGGATATCTTGATCACAAAGGAGATAGTGACAAAGGAAATTGATAAAATCAAAAGTAGTAAGGCACCCGGTCCTGATGAGCTCTTTCCTAGAATTTTGAAAGCATGTAAGGATGTGTTAAGTGAGCCCATAGCAGGCATCTTTAGAAAATCATTGGAGAGTGGCATTGTGCCAGTGGCATGGAAGAAAGCCAATGTGATACCTATATTTAAGAAAGGGGATAAAACAAATATGTCTAATTACAGACCAGTAAGTTTGACTTCAGTGGTAGGGAAAATGATGGAATCTATTATAGCAAGGAATATTAGAGATCACTTGGATAAGCATAAGTTGATAAAAGAATCACAGCATGGCTTTAGTAAGGGTAAATCCTGTCTGACTAATTTGCTGTCTTTTTATAGTAAGGTGTATGAAGCAGCAGATAATGATGAAAACTATGATATTTTATACTTGGACTTTAGTAAGGCTTTTGATCGAGTGCCACACTTACGGCTTCTGAGCAAAGTTAAAGCACACAGGATCGATAGCAGTATATTTAGGTGGATTCAGTCATGGCTTGGTGACAGACAGCAAAGTTAGTATAGATGGAGTTAAATCTGAGTGAGGGTGTGTTAGCAGTGGAGTTCCGCAGGGATCTGTTTTGGGTCCCTTGCTATTCTTAATTTATATTAATGATCTTGACATAGGTATAAGTAGTGACCTGAGTAAATTTGCTGATGATACTAAGCTAGGTAGGGCCATTAGGGCTGATTCTGATGCTGTTGTAATGCAGGAGGAATTGACCATTCTGTCCAATTGGGCAGAGAAATGGCAAATGAAGTTTAACATAGACAAATGTAGTGTACTTAGTATAGGTAGAAATAATCCATTGAATAGTTATAAATTAAATGGCAGAATTTTAGGGAGGACTGATTGTGAGAGAGACTTGGGTATTTTGGTAAGTTCAGACCTTCGTCCTAGAAAGCAATGTCTAAATGCTAAGAATAAAGCTAATAGGATATTGGGATTCACTAGGAGGAGTGTAAGCAATAAGAGTGCTGAAGTCATTCTAAAACTGTATCTGGCGCTAGTTAAGCCTCATCTAGACTATGCAGTACAATTTTGGTCACCATATTATAGGAAGGATATTGATTTGCTTGAGTCTGTGCAGAGAAGGATGACAAAGATGATTGGTGGGCTAAGGAACTTACCTTATGGTGAAAGGCTCAGAAAACTAAATCTACATACATTGGAAAGGAGAAGAGTCAGAGGGGAATTGATTGAAGTCTTCAAATGGGTAAAAGGATATAATAAAGGGGATCTGGGTAAGGTTCTTATACTTAGTGAACATGACAGGACACGTAGCAATGGGGTTAAGCTTGATAAGTATAGGTTTAGGAAGGAGATTGGGAGGAATTGGTTTACAAATCGTGTGGTAGATGAATGGAATAGGCTCACTAGACATGTGATAGAAGCCTCCTCTCTGGGTAGTTTTAAGAATAGATTAGATAAATATATGAATGAAGCTGCTAGATGGGACTGACTTTTTTATGTACATATGTATATATTTTTCTAAGGAGTTGGGAGATTATTTTGCAGTTGCATGAATGGACATAATCCTCTGGATGCATTTTATGTATATTGTAGATTAGATCTGATGAACTCCTGTAAAGGGTGACAATGTTGATGACTTTTCTCTGGTAAGAAATCTTTTGTGTGTTGACTGGAACAGGAGCTGCCAAGTGTAGGCCATGAATGGTCTTTTGCAGTCTCCTTCTTTTCTTATGTTCTTATGTTCTTAAGCTGCTAGATGGGACTGACTCTTTTTTATGTACATATGTATATATTTTTCTAAGGAGTGGGAAGATTATATTTTGCGGTTGCATGAATGGACATAATCCTCTGGATGCATTTTATGTATATTGTAGATTAGATCTGACGAACTCCTGTAAAGGGTGACAATGTTGATGACTTTTCTCTGGTAAGAAATCTTTTGTGTGTTGAATGGAACAGGAGCTGCCAAGTGTAGGCCATGAATGGTCTTTTGCAGTCTCCTTCTTTTCTTATGTTCTTATGAATGTTATTAGTGGCGTACCTCAGGGATCAGTTTTAGACCCTTTATTATTTATAATCTATGTAAATGATCTTGGGCAAGGTGTAAATAGCAAAGTGTCAATTTTTGCTGATGACACTAAATTGGCAGCTGTAGTCAAAGAGGTTGAGGGTAGCTTTAAAGTGCAGGGTCACTTAAATAAGTTGTTAGCTTGGGCTCAGAAGTGGCAGATGACTTTTAACCTTAATAAATGCAAAGTTATTAACATGGGGAGAGATAATAGGGAATTTAGCTATGAGATGGATGGGTATTGGCTTAATTCAGGTTTTGATAGTGGTCAGGGAAATTTAATGGCTCAAAGTGAGGCAGGGAAAGGAAGCAAACACAGATTTGTAGAAGGTAGGCAGGCTAATGGAAGTGCTTTAGGGTTAAACTACTTGAGTAGTGATAGTGGTCAGGGAAATACAAGAGTACAGGGTCGGGGAAAGAGAGAAAGGAGATGCAGAGGAGATAGGCCCTCAGGTGCTTCAGGGATAGGTGGGCTGAGTTGTCTTTACACAAATGCTCGTAGTCTTAGAAATAAGAGGGATGAATTATTTAGTTATATCATTCATGAAGATATAGATATAATATGTATAGTTGAATCATGGGTTAATGAAAATATATTTAATGATAATGTCAGTGAATTTGAACTAGAGGGTTATACTATGTACATTAGTCAAAGGAGAGATAGGACTGGTGGTGGGTTGATTATTTATATCAGAAATAGCATTTCTTCAAATCTAAATAACTCTATAAAGCAAGGAGAAGGTGAATCATTATGGATAGATATTAAGGTTGGTAAAAATAGGAAAATACACTTGGGAGCTTTTTATAGACCACCAGGACAGACTGATTGTATCGATGAGTTAATGATTAGGGAAATAAGTAAAGGATGCAAAGAAGATACAGTTATTCTTGGTGACTTTAATTTAACTTCTGTAGACTGGGAAAATATGATAGGAAGAGATAGAGCAAGTTGTAAGTTTATGGAGTGTTTTGAGGATAACTTTTTGATCCAATTTGTTAATAAGCCAACAAGGGGTGCCAATATATTAGATCTAATTCTTTCAAATGATCATCACTTAGTTCAAGGATTGAGTGTAGGGGAATCATTGGGAAACAGTGATCATCAGATGGTTCGGTTTAATTTGCAAATAGTTAAGGGTAGAACAACGACAAACTCCACAAAAATTCCAAATTTTTATAGGGGAGATTACGATAAATTACGCAGCATGCTAAATCAGATTAGGTGGGATATAGAATTCCATGGAAAGAATACTTATGAGATGTGGGATATTTTTAAGACTATATTAAACATGGTTCAGGAACAGTGTATTCCGATGAAGTCTATTAGGAAGAAATGTAGGAAACCATTATGGTGGAACCAAGAAATAGCTAATAAAGTTTCAGAGAAAAAAAGGGCATACCAGAGATTACAAAGTGAGAGTAGTTTAGATAATTTAAACCATTATAGGTCAACCAGAAATGAACTAAATAAGATTATTAAGAAGACCAAAAGGACAGCAGAAATTAATTTAGCTAAAAATAATAATAAAGATCCTAAAAAATTCTTTAGCTATTATAGAATCAATAATCAATCTAACAGTGATAAAATAGGGCCTATTAAATATGAAGGGGTTTTGAAAGAATCTGATGAGGAAATAGTAGAGGTCCTTAATGATCATTTTGCTTCAGTATTAACAGAAGAGAAACCAGTTAGATTAATTGATGATAATTCTAGGTCAAGGGAAGTAGTGATAAATTCTATTAATATAGACAGAGAAGAAATTAAAGGGCTTATAATTCAGTTAAATACTAGTAAGGCATCTGGCCCTGACAACATTCATTCTAGGATTCTCAAAGAAGGTGTAGAAAGTATTGCAGTAGCTCTCGAGAAGATATTTATTAGATCACTAGAGTCTGGAGAAATACCAAATGATTGGAAATTGGCAAATGTAGTGCCAATTTTTAAAAAGGGAAGCAAAGAGGACCCAAATAACTTTAGACCAGTAAGCTTAACTTCTATAGTCTGTAAAATTCTTGAGAAGATGGTTAAGAAGGGAATTTCTGATCATCTAGAGAGTAGCAGGTTAATTAATGATGCTCAG
Organism: Ceratothoa steindachneri; assembly: GCA_963969495.1. Classification (NCBI taxonomy): domain Eukaryota; kingdom Metazoa; phylum Arthropoda; class Malacostraca; order Isopoda; family Cymothoidae; genus Ceratothoa; species Ceratothoa steindachneri. Next base: position 80,513,144 of record OZ018335.1, read on the forward strand.
CATGGTTTTAGAAAAGATAGATCGTGTTTAACTAATTTACTGGATTTTATGGATTATGTAACTAAAGAATTAGATAGGGGTGAGAAAGTTGATGTGATCTACTTAGATTTCAGCAAAGCTTTTGATAAGGTTCCACATAGAAGACTAGTTCATAAATTAAAGCTGCATGGGATATGTGGGAACGTTTTAAATTGGATAACTGAATGGCTGAAAAATAGGAAACAGAGAGTTGTACTGAATGGAGTGAGGTCAGAGTGGAGGAATGTTATTAGTGGCGTACCTCAGGGATCAGTTTTAGGCCCTTTATTATTTATAATCTATGTAAATGATCTTGGGCAAGGTGTAAATAGTAAAGTGTCAATTTTTGCTGATGACACTAAATTGGCAGCTGTAGTCAAAGAGGTTGAGGGTAGCTTTAAAGTGCAGGGTGACTTAGATAAGCTGTTAGCTTGGGCTCAGAAGTGGCAGATGACTTTTAACCTTAATAAATGCAAAGTTATTAACATGGGGAGAGATAATAGGGAATTTAGCTATGAGATGGATGGATATTGGCTTAATTCAGTTGAAGATGAGAAAGACTTAGGAGTGGTAGTAGATAGGTCACTGAAATTTTCAAAGCAGTGTATTGAGGCAAAAAATAGAGCAAATAGGGTGCTAGGTTTCATTAAAAGAAATGTTAGCTACAAGAGTAAGGAGGTCATCCTTAAACTATACAACTCTTATGTCAGGCCACATTTAGAGTACTGTATACAGGCATGGTCACCACATTTTAGACATGATATAAACTTATTAGAGTCAGTACAAAGGAGGGCAACAAAAATAATACCATCCCTGAAGCACCTTGAATATGAAGATAGACTGAGGGTATTAAATATGTTTTCATTTGAAAGAAGGTGTGTGAGGGGAGATATGATTGAGCTTTTTAAAATCTTTTCTGGGATGGATAAATTGAGTTAGAAGGTAGTAATGGAACTAGAGGCCACCACTTAAAGATTAGAAAACAAAGGTGCAGACTGGATGATAGAAAATATTTTTTCACTAACAGAGTGGTAGATTATTCGAATAGTTTGCCACCTAAGACTGTAGACAGCCCAAACTTGAATGTTTTCAAGCGCAGATTGGATGATTATATGGGAATGGAGGGTTAATTTCTTACTTTTTGGTATGTGGATATGTTTCTTGACTCATTCCTGTGGATGCAGTTTCTTTTTATTGTATATTTTGGGGACTTTGATTTTGTTTTTGACAGACTCCTATGGAGGCTTTGAATTATATATTATAGATGCATGGTTGCACATTCCTATGGATTGTTAAATTGTATATTGTAGATGCATGATCTGACAAAATCCTATGGATGCATTATGTGGGTGGGATTTGATGGATACGGATGACCTTTGATAGGCCGTTGTGGCTTTTGTCATCCGTGAAATTATGTTATGTTATGTTAAGAATTGTTTGTTATTAGGTTAGGTTTTTCTGTCAGTAAAAAGCTGTTGGGGGGAAAAAAAAACCCAGTAAATTCAAGGGGACTGCTCATGGGGGAGATATCACTGCGGGGGAGACCACCCTGCTATGATCCTGAGTTTCAATCAATTAACATAATTTTTAATTTACATAATTTCATGGATGACAAAAGCAACAAGGGCCTATCAAAACATTGGGGCACAGCCCCCCAGTATATACTTGTATACAAAAAATTATAACACCATAATTGTTAACATCTGACACTACCGTCTGACATCATAAGACATATATTGTAGCCTATAAACAGTGCCACCTATCGTGCGCCCTAAAACTGAAGTGTTACCCAGCTCATGTGGGGGTAAACACACAGTGATCCTGAGTTTCAATCAATTGGGGTGTCTAGGGTGCATAGCCCCCCCCAGTATATAATCCTAATTGTTTATAGAATAATGTTCTAACATTTACAAAAGTGGGTAAATATGTAGATTATCGGCGCGAAAGATGGGACGTACTATTTCGTCCGTGTTCCAAAATGTTTCATGTTTTTGGAGTACATTTAAGTTGACGGCTCGTGTGGGGGTAACCACAATGGGGGACTACACTACGATGATCCTGAGTTTCATTAAATTGGGGGGGGTCTGGGGGGCATAGCCCCCCTGTATATAATTCTAATTGTTTATAGAATAATAATTCGAAAAGGACTCAAACGTGCATGAATATTCCGACACGAGTGAACGATAATATTTACACACAAATTTTTTTTCGGCCGGGCCGCTAATCTACATATTTACCCAAAAGTGAATGATTTAACCAAATCATTTCTGCGCCTTTAATCGTCTTGTGATTGATAATGGGAGTAGGGGTGGGGTCTGACTTCAGAAATGATTGAATTAAATTTTCTTTTCTTTTTCACTTAATATCTTTTTATGTTAAACCTGAAGATCCATACCCTGCAAGCCATACTATGGGTTGCTATATAGGAGGGGGGGGGCTACAACACCCATACCCACCCGCTCTATACGCTCAACCCTCAGGAACAAGTAATAAAATAAGTTAATCACACAGTTGGGTGAAAACATGTTGGATGGTGGAAGAAATATTATGGGAATGCGAGCGGGAAAGCTCACAGGGTATGGATCTTCAGAATTACGCTTTATATTATCCTCATTTGATGTCATTTTTATTTTTCAATATATTTGTCCCCATTTTACTATTTTATTAGCTTTTTTTTAGAAATTTAAATATACTTAGCTAGATCATTCAAAGGTACTACTTTTTGTTGAGCGCATGAATATTCAGGCAGGGGTGAATGAAATATAAACAAACAAAAATCTACCTTTTGGTAATTGTGTAGACGATGGCCGGATCCTAGGCCTAGCTTTTTGGGGGCTAGGCGATTTTCATTTTTATACTGGAGGGCTGTGCCCCCCAGACCCCCCCCCCCCAAAGGATTGAAACTCAGGGTCATCGCAGTGTTATCCCCGCTGCGAGCCGTACCCAACAACGAGCCGACGCTGAAAATAATCGCATCCGGCCATCGTCTACACAATTACCTACCTTTTTAGCTGAGCCGCCAATCTACAAGTTTTCCAGGGTCACGACTTAAAAATTAAAAAAAGAGGTGCAGGTTGGATGTTAGAAAATATTTTTTCACCAATAGAGTGGTAGATTACTGGAATAGTTTGCCATCTGAGACAGTGCAAACTTGAATATTTTCAAACGAAGATATTAATGATTATATAGGGAGGGAGGGTTAACTTTGGGGGAGGGAATTCTGAACTCATTCCTGTGGATGCATTTTTTTATTGTTGAATATGATTGATTTGGATTTTGATGAATCTTGATGATGCTTTTTGTTTTTGACACATTCCTGTGAATGGTACTAATTGTATATTGTAGATGCATGATCTGACATAATCATAACATAATTTCACGGATGACAAAAGCCACAAGGGCCTATCAAAGATCATCCGCATCCGTCAAATCTCACCCACATAATACATCCATAGGATTTTGTCAGATCATGCATCTACAATATACAATTTAACAATATATAGGAATGTCCAACCATGCATCTACAATAACATTCCTCCACTCTGACCTCACTCCATTCAGTACAACTCTCTGTTTCCTATTTTTCAGCCATTCACTTATCCAATTTAAAACGTTCCCACATATCCCATGCAGCTTTAATTTATGAACTAGTCTTCTATGTGGAACCTTATCAAAAGCTTTGCTGAAATCTAAGTAGATCACATCAACTTTCTCACCCCTATCTAATTCTTTAGTTACATAATCCATAAAATCCAGTAAATTAGTTAAACACAATCTACCTTTTCTAAAACCATGTTGAGCATCATTAATTAACCTGCTACTCTCTAGATGATCAGAAATTCCCTTCTTAACCATCTTCTCAAGAATTTTACAGACTATAGAAGTTAAGCTTACCGGTCTAAAGTTATTTGGATCCTCTTTGCTTCCCTTTTTAAAAATTGGCACTACATTTGCCAATTTCCAATCATTTGGTATTTCTCCAGACTCTAGTAATCTAATAAATATCTTAAGAGCTACTGCAATACTTTCTACACCTTCTTTGAGTATCCTAGAATGAATGTTGTCAGGGCCAGATGCCTTACTAGTATTTCAGGAGCTGCCAAGTGTAGGCCATGAATGGTCTTTAGCAGTCTCCTTCTTTTCTTATGTAAGCCCTTTAATTTCTTCTCTGTCTATATTAATAGAATTTATCACTACTTCCCTTGACCTAGAATTATCATCAATTAATCTAACTGGTTTCTCTTCTGTCAATACTGAAGCAAAATGATCATTAAGGACCTCTACTATTTCATCAGATTCTTTCAAAACCCCTTCATATTTAATAGGCCCTATTTTATCACTATGGATGTATTTTGTGAGTGAGTTTTGACAGTTGCGGATGACCTTTGATAAGGCCTTGTGGCTTTTGTCATTCGTTAAATTATGTTATGTTAAAGCTACAAGAAAGATCGCCTGCAAAAATTTCGGCTTGTTTTTTAAGTTTAGAGAGTCGTGGTAGTAGAAATCACAGGGAACTAATCACTGCACATCAAACCAACGAATTATAATGACACGTACAATTTTACAAAATGTTTGTGATGATGTTTATCCCAAATGTTACACGAACGTCCCAGTACTGTGAAATATATATGTTCGTGTATATATATAGGAAATATTATTTCCGAAGAAAAATATTGTGTTTCTTGCGGTTTGTTGGATTCATTGTCATTATTCTTCCGCGCTCATGAAAAATTCATACATTGTATATTCGCCGCGTGTTTACCTCAACTCTCCTTTGTCCTTTGAATTCCCTATCAATGTTCTCTCTATTTCATAGTTCCGATCGAGCTTGCGAATCGTAGCTTAAAGGCTTGTTTATTGGGAATTTTTTGGGGGGGTGTTCCTCGTAGCCAAGTGGGCTAAGAGATGATTTAGTTGAGGGTAAACATGTAGATTGTCGGCTCGTCCGAAAAAGTGGATTTTTGTGTGTTTATATTTTGTTCGCCCGTGCCTGAGTATTCATGCGAGTTTGAGTCCTATTTGAAATATATCCGGCACCATTTAAATGTATAAAAAAAGGTTATAAAAATAGTAAAATGGGAACAAATATATTGACAAATAAAAATGACTCCAAATGAGGATAATAAAAATATATTAAGTGGATTGGAGCGAATTGACCCTGGCCTTTTCTTCATACCTCAGGAATATTCAGCAACGCGAGGTCATTCCAATAAACTATTTAAATGCCATTGCCAGAAGATGGTGAGGAAAAATGTATTTGGCCAGAGGATTGTCAATGGCTGGAATTCTCTGCCAGATCAAGTGATTACAGCCACAAGTCTCCGGTCTTTTAAGAACAAGTTGGATAAACACTGGGAAGCCAACTGGTATGGCTATACGTAGCCAGCATCATAGAAATTTTCATAACAATGATCGGGCGACTACAGGATTACCTCATGGGCCCGTACCATGATGATGATGATGAAAAACAAAATAAAAATTCAATTCAGTCATTTCTGACGTCAGACCCCACCCACACCCCCATTAGCATTCGCAAAACGATTAAAGGCGCAGAAATAATTTAGTTAAGTCATTCCCTTCTGTAAGCGTTAGAACATTATTCTATAAACAATTAAGGTTCGCCTCCAGACCACTCTCCCACCAAATGATTGAAACTCTCATCGTTAGAGTGCCATCTACATATTTACCTAATTGAGATCAAAGCGGATGTTCGCTGCCTCAGTGTGCACGGTTCGAATCCCACCCCTGTAAGGAATTTTTGCGAATTAGGCATTTCTTTTTCCGACGAAAAAAACTGGCGTTTTCTGTTTCATGCGATTTGTTGGATTCATTTTCAGCATTCTTTCGCGCTCATGAAAAATTTATACATTGTATATTCGCTGCGTGTTTACCTCAATTCTCCTTTGTCCTTTGAATTACCTATCAATTTTCTCTCTATTTCATAGTCCCGATCGACCTTGCGAATCGTAGCTTAAAAGCTTGTTTTGGGGGGAGATTGTTTGGTGTTCCTCGTAGCCAAGTGGCCCAAGAGATGATTTAATTGACATCAAAGCGGATGCTCGCTGCCTCAGTGTGCACGGTTCGAATCCCACCCCTGTACGGAATTTTTGCAAATTAGGATATATTATTATTCTATAAACAATCAGGATTATATACTGGGAGCTGTGCCCCCAGACCCCCCAAATTGAAAGAAACTCAAGATCATCGTAGTTTGGTCCCCCATTGTGTTTATCCCCACACGAGCAGTCCTCTTAAATGTACTCCAAAAACGTGAAACATATTTTTGGAACACGGACGAAATAGTTTACGCCTCATCGTTCGAGCCGCTAATCTACATATTTACCTAATTGAGATCAAAGCGGATGTTCGCTGCCTCAGTGTTCACAGTTCGAATCCCACCCCTGTACGGAATTTTTACGAATTAGGAAATATTATTTCAGACGAAAAAATTATGCACTTCTGTTTCTTGCGGTTTGTTAGATTCATTTTCATCATTCTTTCGCGCTTGTGAAAAATTTTTACATTGTATATTTGCCGCTTGTTTACCTCAACTCTCCTTTGTCCTTTGAATTCCCTATCAATTTTCTCTCTATTTCATAGTCCCGATCGACCTTGCGAATCGTAGATTAAAGTTTTGGGGTCTTCTTCGTAGCCAAGTGTCCTAAGAGATGATTTAATTGAGATAAAAGCGGATGTTCGCTGCCTTAGTGCGCACGGTTCGAATCCCACCCCTGTACGGAATTTTTGCGAATTAGGAAATATTATTTCCCACGGAAAAATTTTGCTTTTTCTGTTTCTTGCGGTTTGTTGGATTCATCTTTCTTTCGCTCTAATGAAAAAACTATGCATTGTATATTCGCAACGTGTTTACCTCAATTCGCCTTTGTCCTTTGAATTCCCTATCAATTTTCTCTCTATTTCATAGTCACGATCGACCTTGCGAATCGTAGCTTAAAAGCTTATTTATTGGAAAGATTTTTTATCTTCCTCGTAGGCCAAGTAGCCTAAGAGATGTTTAATTGGCATCAAAGAGGAGGCTTGTTGCCTCAGTGTGCACCGTTTGAATCCCACATATGTACGGAAGTTTTGCGAATTAGGAAATAATATTTCCGAAGAAAATTTTCCCGTTTTCTGTTTCTTGCGGTTTGTTGGATTCATTTCATTATTCTTTCACGCTCATGAAAGATTTATACATTGTATATTACCCGCATGTTTACCAGAATTCTCCTTTGTTATTTGAATTCCCTATCAATTTTCTCTCCATTTCATAGCCCCAATCGACCTTGCGAATCGTAGCTTAAAAGCGTGTTTATTGGGAAGATTTTTTTGGCCTACCTCATAGCCAAGTGGCCTAAGAGATGATTTAATTGACTTCAAAGCGGATGCTCGCTGCCTCAGTGTGCACTTTTCAAATCCCACCTCTGTAAGGAATATTTGCAAATTATGAAATATTTCCTAAGAAAAGTTTTTCAGTTTCTTGCGGTTTGTTGGATTTATTTTCATCATTCTCTCGTGCCCATGAAAGATTAATACATCGTATATTTGCCACGTGCTTACCTCAAATCTCCTTTTTCCTTTGAATTCCACATCAACTTTTTCTCTATTTCATAGTCCGAGAGACCTTGCGAATCGTAGCTTAAAAGCTTGTTTATTGGGAGGATTTTTTGTCCTTCCTCGTTTTCAAGTGGCCTAAGAGATTATTTAATTGACATCGAAGTGGATGCTCGCTGCCTCAGTGTGCACGGTTGGAACCCATTTCTGTACGGAATTTTTGCGGATTAGGAAATATTATTTCTCACAAGAAACTTTTGCGTTTTCTGTTTTTTGTGGTTTGTTAGATTCATTTCCATCATCCTTCGTGCTCATGAAAGATTTATACATTGTATATTCACCGAGTGTTTACTTCAATTCTCCTTTGTCCTTTGAATTCCCTATCAATTTTCTCTCTATTTCATAGTCCCGATCGACCTTGCGAATCATAACTTAAAGTTTTTTGGTCTTCTTCGCAGCCAAGTGGCCTAAGAGATGATTTAATTGAGATCAAAGTGGATGTTCGCTGCCCTAGTGTGCACGGTTCGAATCCCACCCATGTACGGAATGTTTGCGAATTAGGAAATATTTCCCACGAAAAAACTTTGCTTTTTCTGTTTTGTGCGGTTTGTTGGATTCATCTTCATCATTCTTTCGCGTTCATGAATACATTATACATTGTATATTTGCAACGTATTCACCTCAATTCTCCTTTGTCCTTTGAATTCCCTACCAATTTTCTCTCTATTTCATAGTCCCGATTGACCTTGCGAATCGTAGCTTAAAAGCTTGTTTTGGGGGGAGATATTTTGGTGTTACTCGTAGCCAAGTGGCCCAAGAGATGATTTAATTGACATTAAAGCGGATGCTCGCTGCATCAGTGTGCACGGTTCGAATCCCCACCCCCCGCCGCTGCTTGGAATTTGTGCGAATTATAAAATATTATTTCCGAAGAAAAATTTTCCCGTTTTCTGTTTCTTGCGGTATGTTGGATTCATTTTCATTATTCTTCCGCGCTCATTGAAGATTTAGACATGGTATATTCGCCGCGTGTTTACCTCAATTCTCCTTTGTCCTTTGAATTCCCTATCAATTTTCTCTCTATTTCATAATCCCGATCGACCTTGCGAATCGTAGCTTAAAATCTTGTTTATTGGGAAGATATGTGTTGGTGTTCCTCGTAGCCAAGTCGCACAAGAGATGGTTCAATTGAGATCAAAGCGGATGCTCGCTGCCTCAGTGTGCACGGTTCGAATCCCACCCCTGTACGAATTTTTTGCGAATTAGGAAATATTATTTCCTAAGAAAATGTTTGGGTTTTCTGTTTCTTGTGGTTTGTTGGATATATATATATATATATATATATATATATATATATATATATATATATATATATATATATATATATATATATATATATATATATATAGATATATATATATATATATATATATATATATATATATATATATATATATATATATATATATATGCACTGTTGAAGCCCACATCAGTGGTAGCGTTATTGATTTAAACTTGTATTCTCTTTATTTTTCTTACAAGTTTTTTGTCTGGGTTTTGTAGGCGAGAAAAAAACATTCACTAAAGACATATTTTATGCGGGGACGTCTTTCGACCGTGGTCGGTCATCTTTAGGGAATGTACAGAGATGGAATGATGATGGTGTACTCAATTTTAGATGATAGTGGGATAGTGGGAGATAATAGTGGGTGAAAATTAAAGTGGAGAAGGGTATTCTGCTCTAGTAAGAGGGCATCACTTTATGTTTTTCATTAGATTTGCCTTTTGTCTTACTTTTGGTAATTCATGTTTTTATATGTTTGTTTCGTTATTGTTGTTAGCGTGTTCTTCTTATTGTTAGTCTTTTAATTTTTGTTTCCTTAAATTCTTTGAGCATTCAAACCTTTAATAACTTTAGGGTCAGCAATTTACCTTGTGTTGTTTTTGTGTATTGTTATTTATTTTATTTGCTTTGGTTTCGGTTGTACTGAGTTAGTTTCTACTGTTAATGTTATATGTATAGTGATGTAATGTTTTCCTGAGACCAAATCATAGTACTTGTGAACTGGCTACGACGAGAGCTTATTCCCGTAGTCGTGCAGTTATGTTAAGTCTACCAGCAGTTCCCTGTAGTTCCGCAATAATAACATTAGTTATGGTTGACCAGACCTTTCTTCCCAGTTTCGGAGTAAAGAAGTTGATATGGTCCAGTCATTTCCTCCTATGAAGATCCCTCTGCCGATGGTAGTCACGCCTTCTGGCTTTGTTGATTATTAGGGATGTAGAGTTTTCGATAAGTTGGAGTTTTTTCATTGAGGTCTTGCTGGCCGCCTGAGTCATTACTGCGGGGTAGATGAGTTAAGCCCAGACGTAGGTACATTAGGTATATTTTCCTAATATTCGCCGAGCTAAGTTCTCTCTTTGCCCAAGTTCTGCCTCTCCATGTAGTGTCTCGAGTATCCCTGGTCAGAGATCTTTAGGCCCATGACAGTGCCTTCGGCGGAGTAGCCGTATCTCCTCCAATCGATGATGGTGGGCCACGTCGACCTACCGGTCAGCGGGACGATTTTGAGCTTGTCCCTATTTGTTCTAATCTTCCATTGTCTATCGTACCGCTTGATGTTATTGATTTCCTCTATTGTGCGCATTGCCTGATCCCTTGCTTTCTTCTCCGAGCACTGAACGATCTGGGTGTCGTCATCTGTGAATTGCAGATACATCGTATCCCTGTGCACCGGAGTTGGGAGGTATATGGTAAAGACTAAGTAAAGCAGTGAGCTCGGGCAACTTCCCTTGCTAACGCCCGCTTTGAGTTCGAATTCAGGTCCTCTGTATCCTTCGATTATGAGACATGCCCTTCTGCCCATGACAAAGTCAGAAAGGATCCTACCCAGAATTGGGTCTAGCTGGAGGTTCAGGATCTTGTATTGAAGTCCTTTCAGCCAGTCTTTATCGAAGGCCTTCTCCACGTACATCAACGCAATATCTACATAGTACCCATTCTCTTGGCAAAAGGCTACCTTTTCTGTTAGGAGCGTCAGGGCTGTTTCTGTGCCCCCTTTTGAACGGAACTCGTTTTGCTGGGGGTTGTGCGTGCCTAACTCGCTCAGTTGAGCTTGTAACCTATTAGCTATAATATTTTCGAAGATCTAGCCGTGCATCTCCAGAAGAGAGATCAGACGATAATTAACCAGCTGGTCTGGGGAGCTTGTTTCCAATGGGGATGAAGATGTTTTTGCCATCTTGTACTCGTCAGGAAAGTAGCCTGTATTCAGATCGGCATTCATGGTATTTACCAGTCCCTGAATAATTTGCCTCGGGGCATTCACGATGTTGTTTTTAGTGATCCTAGACCAGCATGGTGCCTTTTTCTTGAACTACCTTATGATGTTCATAGTGGATTCTACGTATCACTGTGCTGAGGTCATTGAGCAGTTGGTCTTTGAAGTCTTGGTCGAAGTCGGCGTTCTCCTCAGGGGTTATAGCGAAAATCTTATTCCAGTGTGTCCTGAATCATATTTCGAGAGACTCCGGATCCTCAATGATATCTTCTTCGTCTTTTATTTGTGTTCCGGTTTTGGTGGGCAGTTCCCTAAGTCTTCGGATGCTGTTCCAAAACTTACCTGATTGCCCTCCCTGTTCAGCCTACTAATGATCGCATTCCAGATTTCTTTCTGTTTCTCTATGATTGTGTGTTTTAGCTCCTCGCTTAGTTGTCGCATTCTGGCTGTCCTTTCATGATTTGGGCCTGTCCAACCTATTTCCTCTTAGATTTCTTTATATTCCCGGGTGATTTCCCTCAGTCTTCGGGCCTTTCTTTTTCTGTTAATAAATGTGTACATATTTGCTTGAGAAAGATCGATTTCTATCCCTATAGGAGAGTACTTCATTAGTGATTACACTATTCCTTTAAAGACCTCTGTGAAAGATTTGGGAGTCTTATCGATTCTTCACTAAAATTTCACCTGCATGTGAATGAAACTTTCCGTAAGGCAAATGGAGTAACCAATAATATTCTTAAAGGCACAATTTGTATGTCAGCTAAGATAATGGTCCAAGTGTTCATCACTCATATTCGACCTATTATTAATTTTAGCTGTGCGACGTGGAATACTGGCTATGTTGGCGACTTGTATTTGTTGGATCTATACAAAGGAGATGGACAAAAAACATTAGGGAATTTTCTGATCTCTCTTATGCTGATAGATCATCTAATTTGGGGCTGTTCTCCATCAAAGGACGTCTTCTCAGTGCAGACCTAAATGATCCTTGTCCCCACTTGTTTGAATGTAGAATAGACAACAGAACTCGTGGTCACAGCAAAAAATGCTTCTAACCCACTCAAATGCGGATGCTCGCACTCGCCTTTTCTCTATACGTGTTGTTAATCTCTGGAATTCTCTCCAGGACGATGCTGTCAGTGCAAGTTCGGTTGTTGTTTTCACCGGAATGTTGAACTGTTTCTTGGGCTCTTACTTTATGAGTTTGTTTAGTTCATTTTTCCTTTGTGGTTCTGTTCTTCATCTGTAATTAGCCAACCTTTTTGCTTGTATTAAGTCTTATTCTTGCCCAACTATTTGGAAGATGCAGCAGCGACTGGTGAGGTATTGAGGACCCTCATCAAGGTAAATATGTTGTTCGTCCACCAATGACTAATTTGATTTGATTTGATGAGTTAGGTGGTGAAATGTGTGGTAGGTGTGATAGGAGTGAAGAAGTTTCTTTTAGTTTTAGTTACCCTGGTTGTGGGGGCATCGCCTTCGTTTAACTACCATATTTTTCCTCTTTTGTTGGCTTTTTTATATTTTGCCTCCAGTATTACCACTGTTGGCATTTTTGACCGGCTGAGCTGGTCTGAATCTTCTTTTTTAAATATATATATTTATTGAATTTTATACTACACTATGTATACTTTTCTACTTAAACATAAGGGAAACAAAATTGGCCAATCACCGTTAACGATGTTTTTTTAAGGACAAACTAACGTTTAAATTATAGGCGCTACAGAATAACTGACTCTTTCAAACATAAGCGCTGCAAAATGACCAAATACATTCAAAGAAAAATTTTAGTTCAAAATATTTTTCAATAACTAAAGGAATTGCGATTTTGTATTGGCGGCGATCGACGCGTAGACACCGAGTTGTTGGAAGTATGGTTTCGGGCTGGAGTTGCACATTAATTGCTGGTTTCTTCATTTGGATAATAATGGTTTCGGCCATTCGAAAGCTTCTGCGGTTTTGTATCTTAGGATGATGGAGGTGTTCTTATTTAGTGTTTCACGGGTTAAGATAGTGCCGTAGGAGTGAGCATGTTTTCTAATTGCCCCATCCTGTAGGTGAGCTGTCAGTCGCCTCGAAAGGGTTATGGAGGTCACGCCGATTTACTTTGAATTGCGGTATTCGCAGTCACCGAATTTACACGAGTACTTGTACAAGACGTTAGTCTCCAGAGTTCGCTCGTCGGAGGGAGAGAGCTCTTCTTCATAATGCAACTACGTATTTTCCTTGTCTTGTAATATATTATTAGGTTTATATCCATATTAGGATCTATAGGGGTCACATTTTGTTTAAAATGGCTCTGAGGGATTTTTCGTCTTCACGGTAGCCTGTGTTCATATTGGCCTTGTAATAAAGATCGATGGTATTTTTCTTCGGTGTACACCGGGCACCAGATCCAGCGGACAACTTCATTTTTTTTTTCTTTTATAGAGGCATCGATGTATTCCTGTTGATAGCCGCTGTTGACCAGAACGCAGGAAACTCTCTTCAGTTCAAGATCAACAGCCGTCTACGAGAAGAAATGGGAAATTGCCCCGTTAACCAAGGCATTAATGACGGATTTTTTTGTACCGTTCAAGACACTAAGGGGTACCGTTTAAACAGAAGCCTAATTTTGTGGCCTTAAAGTACACTTGGGTCGTAAACTTAGACTCATGGTAACTGATTAGAATATCAAGGAATGGAAGCGATCATTGATCTTCTGTTTCGTGAGTGAAATTCAAACACGAGTTCTTGTTAAATGTGTCAACTAAGGCATTTACTTGATCATGGTTATCTGCATTCAAAAGCATGTCGTCGATATAGCGCACATAGAATGGAGGGTTGGGCGCTATATTACTTTTTGAAATCTTGTTCTCAACTGTACCCAGGTAGAAGTTAGGAAAAATGACACCAAGGGCTGACCCCATCGCAACGCCATTAATTTGTATGTACATTTGCCGCGCCTGGACCGTAGAATGAGGCTTCTTTTGTCCATACTTGGAGGAGTTGTCGTAGAATGTCTTCGGGGATGGTGAGAGGTGTTATAGCGTACGAGAAGTGCAGGCGAGCGGCTTAAAACCTTCGTTTGAATGAGTCTTTTTTGAGACTCAGGATGGCCGAGTGGGTTCGCCACTGGCTAACAGTGGTCCAGCAACGCGGGAAGCTGTTCGCAACTCGCCCACCCATATTATTTTTTCTTTGCCCCCTTTCCTACTCTCCTCTATCTACAGTGTGGAACCTTCTGTGTGGTAAATGGTATTAATTATCAAATATCTCTCTCTCTCTCTCTCACTATATATATATATATATATATATATATATATATATATATATATATATATATATATATATATATATATATATATATATATATATATATATAAGACCTGAATATCGTCCTCAAAGGTTTCACGTATTATTTTGAATTATGACTTAGAACAACCAACCCACGCCATTGAAAAAATTATACCATTGCATTCAAAATATAACAAAGCATGATATTGGCTAAGCACTAAGCACCCAGAAGACGCATGCGCGGATGGCCTGCATATATAACATAGAATGTTCACGGCAGACTTATCAGGCCAAAAGTTGAAGGAATAACTGCAAATGGTACGAAAAGATTCAAATTTAGCAAAATAATAACATATTTTTGAAAAATAAATAACTACGTCATTGTGTAGTTGCGGAGGTTAAATGAAATCGTTGAACATCATTTTAAGAAATAAGAACGTTTATGCCTCTGAAAATTAAAATAATCGTAACTGTGTTAAAACGAATATTATTCCATTTCGGCTATTATATATATATATATATATATATATATATATATATATATATATATATATATATATATATATATATATATATATATATTATAAAGAGGCGATGTTGGATATAGTAATTGTTATATTTGACAGCATTTTTTAGTTTCTTGATAACTTAAATAAATGATTATCCCTTAAAAGAGGGGGGGACCATAAATATCTTTTCAAATAATTATTTATTATTCGCCCGAGGCGTCTTTCAGCCACATTGGTCATCTTCAGCGGCTATACTAATACATATATATATATATATATATATATATATATATATATATATATATATATATATATATATATATATATATATATATATATATATATATATATATATATATATATATATATATATATATATATATATGCAAAAAATCCCCTAGGAAAATTAAAGGTGGATTCCAATACTTTCGAACTTGTTCAGTTCATTCTCAAGAAGAATGAATCGGTCTTCCGCACAGCTGAATGTTCTAAGAGGCCGTATAATTGAGATCAAACCGGTTGTTCGCTGCCTCACTGTGCACGGTTTGAATCCCCCCCCCCCCCCAATTCGGATTTTTTTCGCGATGTTGGATATAGTAATTGTTATATTTGACAGCATTTTTTAGTTTCTTGATAACTTAAATAAATGATTATCCCTTAAAAGAGGGGGGGGACCATAAATATCTTTTCAAATAATTATTTATTATTCGCCCGAGGCGTCTTTCAGCCACATTGGTCATCTTCAGCGGCTATACTAATACATATATATATATATATATATATATATATATATATATATATATATATATATATATATATATATATATATATATATATATATGCAAAAAATCCCCTAGGAAAATTAAAGGTGGATTCCAATACTTTCGAACTTGTTCAGTTCATTCTCAAGAAGAATGAATCGGTCTTCCGCACAGCTGAATGTTCTAAGAGGCCGTATAATTGAGATCAAACCAGTTGTTCGCTGCCTCACTGTGCACGGTTTGAATCCCCCCCCCCCAATTCGGATTTTTTTCAAAGTAGGAAATAACTATTTCCGAAGAAAATTTATTCCGTTTTCTCTTTTTACGGTGTGTTGGATTTATTTCATTTTTCTCGCGCTTATGATATATATATATATATATATATATATATATATATATATATATATATATATATATATATATATATATATATATATATATATATATATATATGTGTGTGTGTGTCTGTGTGTGTGTGTGTGTGTGTGTGAAATGAAACACCGATAGATAAATCAGGACGTTCGCCTATAGCAAGGCTTTATTATACTAGAGCCTTTGAGACATCAAAACACAATATGTAACACAAAAAAATCTATAATGAGCCATTCAAACATTATAAGCAAACAAACATTACAAATAAATATCATCATATTAATCCTCCCTTACAAAGGAGTAAGAATCTTGAAAGCGATGCGCATTTCCGCGCTCTCGCTGGAACGACGCAGTTGTTCAGCATCAGGTAGATATAGGTCCCGCCAAAACCGGGAGGGGCATCAGTAAGACAACGAGTCGTGAACTTTGGCGAATGAAAAAGCAGATCGTTTGAAACTACAGACACATCGTAAACCGGTTGGGTCGATTTGATGTCGACATCAGACACTTACTCAATAGTTTTTGGAGGAAGAGTCTAAGATTTTACTGGAGGAGTCTGATTCCAGTACACTAGTGAATGTTTAGCCTCCGTTACACCGGCCGATTGATTACCCACTGGAGCCAAGTCTCGCACTGAGATAGTAGACTCCGGTCCGTTAGTGAATCGCGCATGGGCATACTGTGGGTTTGCCTCCACTAATTTAAATTCGGCGATGAGAGGAACAAGCTTGCCATTCCGGACGTGCTAACGCAATATAAAAGGTCCAGGATCAGATAACCAAGTTTGCAACGAACGACCATTAGTCGATCGAAACGGGTAAGAGAAAAGTCTTTCATGTAGCGTCACATTAGTCGCTGTACAAAATAAGGATCTGATATAATGTAGGGCTTGATTTAAAACAGTCTCCCATTGAGACTCAGGGGGAGTTTCTCGGATGCGAGAGCATGGGTAATATGCTTCTATATAAAAACATTGTACCTAGCACACTCTCCATTTCCATGATGGTTATTGGCAGTAGTTCTGCTGGTCGGAATATCGTGGTTTGTGAGATATTATCAAGTTCTACACACATGAAGTTCTACGATGAGAATGAAAATACGAGGGCGTCCCCAAGATCGGATTACAGTTTTTGCCCCCGAATGTAAATGGGAATCTTGAAAATTCATCGACAACCGTAAGCAAGTAGGAATTTCCGAATAAAGAAGTAAAGAAGGAAGAGGGTTCTTGAAGTCCATACTGTGCCGTTCAAGTGGTTGTGTTGCCTTGATGAGTTGGGCAGAATTGGGCTTAAAAAAAGAAGTTTAAGACGGGCACAAGGAGGGCACTTTCTAGATACCCTTTTCACTTTCTCAAGAGAGAAGGTTTCTCACTAGGAGGAAATGCGCAAGTCTTGTTACACCAGGTTGACATTTTCGAGCATGAAGTTCTGCCAGATTACCGTATGCCCGAGATTACAGTGAGCTTGTGAAAGCGTATCAGCAGGAATGTTATCTTTACCAGGGCAGTACACGATATCATAGTCGTAACACTATAGTTCGACCTTACAACGTTGAATCTTATCATTCTTTATATTCCCGAGTTTCTCCGAGCTTAACATGAAGTTAAGAGCTTGCTGGTCGGTGACGAGGGTGAAGTGCCGTTTTGCCAGATAATGTGATCATGTCTTTACAGATTCCACAATCGCGTAAGATTCCTTTTTCCACAGAGACTGCTTGCGTTCTGTAGGTGTAGGAGTTCGTGATAAGAAGGATACAGGGCGGCCTCCTTGATTCAGAGTAGCTGTAATGGATGTATCTGAGGCATCAGTTTCTACAACAAAGGGGATAGACGCATTGATCAAACACAAAACGGCCTTTCTGATTTCTTCATTGTGGTCATTAAAGGCCTTCGCAGTTTTCAAACTGAGAGGGAATGAATCAACAGGTACAAGGGGCATGATCTTGTCCGAGAAATGACAGACCCCGATAACACGGCGAAGCCTAGTTATGTCCTTCGGTATCAGCAACTCCTTCAGCGGCTACAGTCGCTCTCATTCCAGTCTGAGAGTTCCATATGTGAGGGTATATCCAATAAGATCTAAGAAAGTCGTAGATCTGACTTAGTTTTCATTGTTGAAAATAAGGTTATACTCTTGAGCAACATTTTTAAATTTAGCCAGGTTTTCGTCATGTTCTACATAATAGTATTCTCCAAGCTACAATGATGTTATCGACGTATGCTTGCGTTCCACGGAGGTCATTTTGCTTGATGATATCGTCCATTGATTTTTTTAAACAAGCCATGCCATTAGTTACTCCAAATGGCATTCTGCAGAATTGGTAGAGTTTACCATTGTGTTCGATGGCAATGTAAGGTTTGTCTTCTGGTCAATTGGGTATCTGATGGTAAGCACTCTTTAGGTCTAAGGAACTATTGTACTTGTATCGAGATCATTCTGTAGTAAGATCGTCTATTCTGGGAAGTGGATACGCATCTAACAATGTGTGTCGGTTTTATCATTTGACTGTATAACAATGCCTCCAGGCATTCCTATGATAAAAACCTCCTGGGAAACTTAAAAATATATATACATCAATTATTATGTAAAATTCATTTCATGCAATCCTTTAACTGTCAATTTAATCGTTCAATTACTATATTTAACTTTGTCAATTTAATCTTTCAATTATTTTACTTAACTTTTGTAAATTAAATAATTTTATGTTAAACTTAATAATTAATTCATTCATTTTTTACTTGTTAATTCATTTAACGTACAACTGTTCCAAACAACATCAATTTAGGTTTTAAAGTAGAGGAAGTGGATCTACCGTCGCGGTAGGAAAGCTGAAAAGAGTAGAATTGTTTATTTTCAGGTCCTTCTTGGGCTCTCCGAATTTTACAGTGACCCTTGAGTGCTGGCTCATGAAGTCTAGTCCGAGTATGACATCGCAACAGAGTTCAGATAGCACGGTCAGCCCGGTATTGGAGTATTGGTTTTCTTGAAGACATAACTCAACAATGCAGTACCTTTGGATAGGAGAGGTAATCGATGACAATACCATGGAGACATTTCCCATGGCTGGGTTGAGTTTAAATTTGTGGCTTTGGGCGTAGTCTTGCGAAATGAACAATTCCGAACTTTAAATGTCGATAAGAACTGACGTCTTTTCTTTGTCCACCAGAATTGACATTTTTGCCCGCTTCAGAAGTCCTAAAGAGGAAGGCAGATATGACCGCTACAGTCGAAGACTGTGTTGACGCGAATCTAGGTACCATTGTCGAACGGCACATTTTAGCAAAGTGTCCACACTTATTACATTTAAGACATGAAGCATTTCTAGCTAGACACTGATTACGATCATGTCGAGAACCGCCGCAGAAATAGCATTTAGATTTCAGCGTGGCAGCAGAAACATACTTTTCCTCGGAACAAGCTCACTCAGGTGTAGTAGGTGCACCTATGGCAGACACAAAATGGTGAGTAAGAATCAGAATCTTTCTGAGCCACGTGCAGTGACCTGGGCTGACCAACAACAGCGCTCAATTTCAATGTTTTGTTTTCCAATAAGCGTTGCCTGATGGTAGAAGATAGTAGGCGGTTGACGAGCGCATCTCTGATGTTGTCGTCTCGATTTTGTAAAGCCGACACAACCCGGAAATTGCACTCTTTACTGAGCAATTGGAATTCTTGAAGATACTCATCGATCGTTTCACCATTTTGTTGTCTGCGAGTTGCTAGCTGGTGTCTTGTAAGCACTTCATTTTTAGGTTTGACATATAAACCTCAAGAATGAGGAGGGCAGATTCGTATATATTAAATTCAGCAACGTATTCAAAGACAGAAGGAGAGATGAAGTTGATCAAAGTGTCCAACTTGTCTGGATTATGAGCCTGAATAAAGCGCAGAAAAACAGTTAATATAAGATACCAATGTTTTCACTCTTTTGAAGCTGTTGAAAAGTTCAGTGAAGCATCTAGGAGCACTGGTCTCAAGAACCATTCATCGAACTCTGAGTAAATGTTCTTTGGAGTAATAAATTGTGAAAAAATGAAACACGAGGTAAGAATCAGGACGTTCGCCAATAACAAGGCTATATTACACTAAATACCTCAACACATCAATACACAATCTGTAAGACACACAAAAAACAAACAAACAAGAATGACCAATTCAAACATTATATGCAAAAGAAAGCAAACAAACAAATTTTATAAATGCAGATTATCACATTGAGGCAGCGTGCAACCGCTTTGATCTCAATCAAACAGAGCCTTGGACCATGGCTGCCTCAATGTGCACGGTAAGAATCCCACCCCAGTGCGGAATTTAACATATTAGAAAATAACTTTTTCCGAAGTAAAAATTATCCTGTCTTTTTGTTTCTTTTGCGGATACACAAATATATTCTTATCACGCGTTACCTTTCGTGATTATACCCATGTTATATATTCGCCGCGTGTTTACCTCAATTTCTCCTTTGTCCTTTAAATTCCCAAATTAATTTCTCTCTCTAATCTAACACAGGTTCGATAGACCTTGAACAGTCTGGTCAACCGGAAAACTTGTGAGCTTTGATGTAAACTCTTTGTTTACCAAAGTTCCGGTTGACCAAACCATGGGCCTTCTGCGGGAAATCATGCATAGACTTAATTTGGATCTTCCCATTTCTACGAGTAAATTTATCGATTTAGTTGAATTATGTCTCTCTGACAATGTGTTTCGAGTAAATAATGAGTTTTATAGACAAATATTTGGCCTTAGCATGGGAAATAGTTTATCTCCGATATTGGCATGTCTCTTCATGGAATATTTTGGGACTGAACTCCTTCCCACAATTTCTTCCCCTAACTTTATATGGTTAAGGTACATTGACGATGTATTTTCTGTATGGCCTAATGGCCATGATTTTGATACCTTTTTTTAATAATTTGAATAATTTGCATGTCTCCATCAAATTTAAATATGAATGGGAATATGATAATAGATTACCCTTTTTAGAGGTCCTCATTAATAAAGATCACCATGAATTAAAACTTGACGTGTATAGGAAACCAACCCACTTGAATGCCTATATACATTATTTTTCGTTTCACGATAATACTGATAACAAATTGGTAATTTCTAACCTTTTCCTTAGAGCATACAAAATATGTCATCCTTCCTATTTAGATGAAGAAATTGTCATTATCAGGACCATTTTTCTAATTTGTATTACCCCGATTGGTTCATATCGTCTGCCCATTTTGCAGCTAGGAAAACATTCTATGGTAATAAGCCTTCCCGCACTAATGACTTCACCAAATGTACAATATTGCCATTTAATAATAAATTAAATAGTTTAAAGGACATATTTGGAAAAGCGGGTATTAATCTAGCCTTTAAATATAATAATTCCTTAAATAAATTGATGATTGCCAGGAAACCCAAAGAACATCATAACATAGGAGTATATGCAATACCATGCAACAATTGCCATAAAGTTTATATAGGGGAAACGGGGAGAAATCTAGACAAGAGATTGTATGAACACAAAAGAGATATTAGAGTGGGCAGCGAAAGCAGTGGAATATTTTGCCATGTTAGAGACATGAATCATACGATCGATTTCAATGGAAGTAAAATGGTATTTAAATCGGCTAACTATGTTAAGAGAAGAATCGTAGAATCGAGCTTGATATCGTCTATTCCTAATTTTAATCTGAGGGTCATTTTCTTTTAATCCTGTAATAAGAAAGCAAATAAACAAAATAGTAAAATGTCAGCCCTTCAATATGTTTAGGCCTAACCCCCCCCCCCCAGATTAGCCACAAGTAGGGGATTGGGAAAAAAAGAGGGGATCTTCCACGACCTGACCTAGCCTTGTATGCTTGTATGCCCTTTTCTTATATTTTCTATCCAGTGTCAGTTGAAAAGGGTGTGAGATACACCGAAACTGTTCTGAATTAAATTGTCTTCGGAGAATGTGGTTTAATTCCTTATATATATATATATATATATATATATATATATATATATATATATATATATATCCGTATTGAATTGCTTTAGTTCTCCTTCTGTCGGTATTCAGGTGCAGTATTTTTAGTTTGGTTATCTCGTTTTTCATTTTGTCTAAATTATCTTCTTTCTAATTATTTATTTGCTGTGGGGGTTTACCACTTGCCGTTTGTTATTTTCTCTAAAGTATCCTTCTTGATCATTTTGACGTCGTTGGGGAAGATCGTTATTCTGTTTTTTTCTAGTAGTTTTTGGATAATCCTTTCATCATGGTCTGTCATGTAACTCCATTTGCAGGTTACTTTTTCGATACCTTTATTTATATCGTTCAATTTAATACCTTTGGGTAGATGATAGGCCTCGTTTACGAAGATCTTAAGTTTAAAGTCTCTTGCTTCGGAACGACAGCCTTCCTCTCTCTCCGTTTCGTTTTCGGTCTCAGTTTGTGTTTCTCCCATTGGGTTTGATTCTTTTTAATTGGGCGTTTTCTTGATTTCTTATGGCTGTTCTTTCCCTCTATCTATTTGTCCATTCTCTGAAGTTTTCGTTTCTTTTTCCTTTTCATTGGGTTCGTCGGTTTCTATTGTTTCCTCGTTTTCTTCCATCTTTGCTCCTATGTTCAGTATATCCTTTATCTGAAGGGTTTTGCCCGCCGTTACTCCGTATACTAGTGCCGAAGGGTGGTTCGAAGGAATCACATCTTTCTAACTCCGTTTTTCTCAAGAAGAAGATTGAGCGTTTCCGAGAAAGTCCAGGTTGTGCAATATTTTGGACGTGGGTGTACATAATACAGGCTAGAATTTCTAGGCCCGTTCCCTCGTTTACATTAATGTTGATCTTTGGTTCTTAGGTCTCCTTTATTTCTTTTACCGTAGCCTTTGCTACGCTAGCCTAACTTTGGTTTAGTTTCGATTCTTTTTCTTTCTTTTGTTCCTGCTCTGTCTTGTTTATGATTTATTTTCTTTTTGGACAGTTTACTACCATAGTCCTGTGTGGCCCCTAGCAGTTCACGCACCTTTTTGTGATTCCCGTGCATTAATGCCTCCGCATTCCGAGCATAATTTTTTTGTCCTTATTCGGTCAGTTTTTTGTTGCGTGATCTTCTATGGCGTAGCACTGGAAGCAAGTCTGTACATTTAATGAGTTTTTCTATCTCCATGTTTTCGGGAAGAATTCTCATTCCAAAGGATAAGATCCCGTTGGTGGTAGCCTTGTTCGCCATTTTCGCCGTGGAGCAGATAACTTTGAACACGTGCGTGTGATGTCCGAATTTTATGAATTCTGTTATTTTCAGCTGCTGGTTTTCTCTTTCAATTTCTCCCTTCAGTTCCTCTTTTGTGTTGGATCACACATCTAGGTCTACCTTGCGGCAGACGAAGGAGCAGTTTGTCAGAAGTTGCGGTGGTAATTTCGGGGCTAGTCCAATTTTCTTCAGCGCTTTTAGTCCGTCGGTTGCTACCAGGCGTTCTATGTCATTCTGTTTGTGACATAAGGACACGTATCCGTTAGGGACCGATATTAGTTTGGTTAGGGCGATCTTCAACTCGGTGTATAAGGTTCTTATAAGTACACTTCTTTCTGGTTTTTGTGAACCGAGGTCGACTATCAAAGGGAGTCTTCTTTACTCCCTATTGTTATCCATGTTGGTGTGGTGTTTTGGACCGTCCCTCTTCATTTTGGTCACGCCTTCCTTAGTTTGGCTGTCAAGAATAAGTTAATGATTGATGAAATGGTGGACCCGGGTGGGCTCCTCTCGAAGGGTGAAATGTGACGGACTTTTTGTTAGCGTGGAATCAACCAGCGCTAACCAGGGGTGCCGCCTCCTCGATAGAGTTAAAAAGCCGCGGTTGCATCCGACATACGCTGAGACGGTTGTATGTCCCTCAGTGATTCTGGTGGCCCATGACAGGCGAAGTGATTAAGCTCCCCTGCGAAGGTTGCAACCTGGCCCATTATCCGGGAGCTTCTCTGATACGGGTATCTGGCAGCGGGCTATTCTTCAGACCTTCCTCCTCCCATACCCCCAATTATGCAATCGCAAGTGCACTGCATAGTTGAGACGAGGTTGAAATGACAGCGTCCACTAGTTAAAGCATAGCGCCCAGGTTGGGGGTTGGGGTTGAGGAATTATGCTGTCATGCTGAGTATGATGCGCCTAATGAAGAATATTAATTCTCTTTTTTAGTACCTCCCGAATAAGAGGATTTGGGGTGTGGTAGAGAAAATGTGTAGGAGACAATATATGAAATTAAAATGAAAATTGAGAATGAGGATGGGGTGAGGTTGAGATGTTCTTCTATCTTGAAATCTTCTTTTAACGAGTGTGAATTTTCTTCCAGATTTACAGTTGTAGTTCTTCGTAACTTCCTTCGTATTTAAACTTCCAACCTCGGCGGCCAAAATAATTTTCGAAGGAAAGGGTAGAGATGCTTTCGGTGAATGCTTTACCAAACATGAGTGATTCAGCGAGAAGGAGATCCAAGCGGTGGATTCCCTACGGGGATCAAGGATCAATGATGGTGTAAGTTAGAAATGTGTATGGGTAGATAGGAGAAGAAAGTCTGAAGGTGTCTTTATAAGTGTAAGAAGTGTGTGTCAGGTTAACTGGCTAACTCTGTTTTACTTGCGGTCGAATAACAGTTGTCTTGGTTGTCTTGTGTGGTAAAAGCTTTCAAGCCTTTGTTCTGTTTTTCGGTGCTTCCAATTTTGACGGAGGACTCACCGCTTTTTCTTTTGGTTGTCCCCCTACGGATTTTTTTTTTGTCTAAAATGGATCTTTTTCTTCTTTTTTTTTGTAATCATTTGTTCATAATTTTAATGTACTTTTGGAGTTGGTTTTGGTAAACGTCATTAGTATATTGCTATAGCATCTCCTTGGGCCAGGATCTGGCTGCTTTGAAATGCATATTTGAAGGTTAGCTCGTGGTTAACATCAGGTAGTCTTATTTGCTTTGTCAGCTCGAGGTCCATGTTATTTTGAATCCTTTGCCATATTTTTTTCTCGCTCGGTTATGGAGTGTTACATTGATGGGGTCCCAATCGGTAACTTGATGTAGTAGGCGTGTGGGTATGCGGTTGTTCAGTGTGACACCAGCAATAAATTTTAGTGCACGATTGTGAATCACCAGGAGTTTCCTCAGGTCGCATCTACTTAAGGTATGGAGCGGTATGGTCGGTAAAGAAGGACTGGTCTTACCAGTGTGGTATATAATTTGCGTTTATTTGCTGGCGAGAGTTGTTTGAACCTATAAAGCGAACTGAGTACCTCTGACCTGCCTCCGCTCTTTCCATGCAGTGTGAAACATATCCATTTGACGTGATCTTTAGTCCAAGGGCTTTGGCGTCATGCGTATAGGGGTAGTTTTTGCCGTTTGTATGATGTTTGATGTTTTATGGCGTCCTATCGGAATCACTTTAAATTCAGTTTCGTTGCTTCTGATTTTATTTCTTTTCTCGTAGTAGTTAAGTGTGCTTATCTCTGCTTTTGATCTGTTCGCAACGTCCCTAGGGCTCGGATAGTCGCTTGTCACGTTTTGTGCGATGTCATCGGCCAATTGGATATTCTGTGCAAAGTCATAATCGGGGGGAGGGAGATCATTCGTATAGATCGCGTAAAGGGTGGGAGTAAGGCAGCCTCCTTGAGGCACTCCGGCACCCAGCCTGAAGAGTTCCCCTTCGTAGCTATTAATTATTATTTTAGCTTTCCGTTCGTCCAGATAGTTATATATAATTCTGCTAAAATTGTCCTGCAGGCCTAGGCCAGCGACTTTCGACTTGAGGCCCGGGATCCAGACTTTGTCGAAGGTAGATGCCACGTCTCTTAGAACCACATCGATTCTATGGTTCCTTGCTTTAGCAAAGGCAATCCTCTCTGTGATAAGAGCCCGGGCCGTTTCCGTGCCTAATTTTCGTCGGAAACCATGATGTTGCGTGTTATATAAGTTGTTTGTCTCGAGATTTGTTCTTAATCTGCTATTTAACAGCTTTTCGAGAATCTTCCCTATGAATTCGAGCAAGGATATCGATCGATAGCTGTTTAGATCTGTTTTTGGCTTCCCGGGCTTTGGAAGGAATATAATTTTTTACGGTCTTAAATGCTTTTGGGAAATATTCTGTATTGAAATTTTAAGTATTTCCTTGTTGATGTTTGGTGAAGCCTTTTGTAGGTACATTTTTGTGATACCTGAGATGCCTGGTGTTTTTTGTTTGAAAAACTTCAAGACTTTCTCGTATTCTGCTTGACTGAACGGTGCACATTCTGCAAGATTCTGCCTTAAGCTGTCAACTTGAGGGTACGGCACCATCGTTTCTCGGCTTGTTCTAAGATTTTCGACAACCTCTGCTTCGAAGTCAACGTCGAAATCTCTATTTTCATCTTGACCTATGTTAAATTTCTTCTGCTAGTGCGACCTAAAATACCTTTCTATCTCTTCGTATTTGTGATCTCCTTGCCTTCCATTTTGATATTGATTCATTCCTTAGAAAGGGTTGCTCTAAGTCTCCTTATCTGACTCCAAAATTTACTGGGGGTTTTCCTCAGTATCTATCCTGGTTATAATATTATTCCATGTTTCGTTGTTCTTTTCAGTGATTAGTTGTTTTGTGAGGTTCCTCAGTCTATTCCGTTCGATGTTACAATGGTACGAGTTCTCAAGTTTGTTAATCTCTACGATTAGATTTCCTAAGTTAATCATCTCCTCTTGGATATTTACATCCCATCTCGGAGCGGGAAGAGTTTTGTGCTGGGTCCACGGTATCGTATGGCTATCTGCTTCTATTATCCTCTCAGTTATTTATCTGATTCTCTCTTCAATTTCGCGGGTTGTATAGACGTTAGTTGTCTGGGATTGTATGTCCTCCAGTTGCCTTCTGTATTGGTCCCAGTCAGCCTTTCTGAGACATTTGCGTCGGGGGATCTCCACTTGTATTGGAGAAGTTGAGAGAGTTGTGATCATGCACAGGTGATCCGATGGAATATATGGTTCCGGTATTGTGACGTGGTTAAGGGCGAATGTGGGATTTGTTAGGACTATATCGGGCGTTGTTGCAGATCTTCCTGTTAAGAACGTGGGGAATTCTGGGCCCAATTTTTGCAGTGTATTCCTATCCATCAGTAGACTTAGCGTTCTGCACGCCCCGTTGAGCGCTGTGCTGTACCCCGATTCTCTCCATCTTGAATTGAGATCGCCGATCATGATGATTGATGAATTCCTGCGGAATAGGCGCAAAAATGATGAGAAAGGGAGATATGGGCGCCCTGGGGGTTGGTATCCGACAGTTACTATTAGGTCGTCGTAAGTAATTTTTATCTTCACAGCGAGATATGATTCTTCTAGGCCATTCACTTCTTGGAAAGGTATTCCTGTCTTCATGGCTAAGGCCACCCTGTCGTATCTAACATTTGAGTAATTGGTCTTTATTACTTCGTAATTGTAGATCTTAATTTGGTCGTTATTAGGGTTAATTCCATGTTCGGTAATTAGGACTATATCAGGATCGACTTTTCTTATGATTTCATTAAAGATATGTCGTTTGTTGTGCCAGCCGTCAACATTCAGTGTAAATATTTTTAGCTTTTTTTATGTAGCGGATTTTGTATTCTATTATTTATTTCTTACGGGGTTGTTTCTGGCTGCTTTTCTTTTCGCAGGGTGGAGATCTCACTTTGCCGGTTCTCTTTCTTTTGTACGAGTCTTGGATGATGTTGAGGCACGATTCTGGTCTGATTTCTATTTTTCCGGTTGTCAGTGCTTCCTAGACCTCTTCTTCTACGTAGTCTCCATCATAATCCCATTTATACCTTCCATCCGTTATTCATTTCATGATTTCCATTGAATCTATGGGTTTGGGAAGTGGGTTGGTTGAGGTGCCAAAAAGTCTCAAGTTGAGAGCCTGACTTAGCTGTGCATTATTGTAGCTGGTTCCATTTCGTCCTATTCGTGGTGGTCGTTCATCAGGCTAGGTGCCTGAAACGATTCATCTGAGACTGAGGGAGATGCTACAGAAGAGCTATTATCAGGTTCCATAACTGCTTTTTTGTTAACCTGGGGTCCTTTGAGGTTGCTCTAGTTCTGTTCTCCATTGTAGTCATACTTTTGATCTGTGCCTGAAAGAGTTCAGCGGATGGGGGTTATCCGGGGACCACATTGGTTTCATACCGTTGTTCACTAGCGTGCTGTTCGCTTCTGTTGCATAGGTCCCTGGGCTTATCATGTTCGCGAAATGCGCATGGAGGATGACCATAATCAGGTCCGTTCTAATTCCGGGTTCTAATTGTAGCAAGGTCTTCTCTTGGCTTGATGCTTTTGTCACCTGGGCGTAAGTGGTGTTAGCCTTTTTGTTTTTTCTTCTATCGATTGTTTCCTTTTTTCCGTGATATAGGACTTTTTCATTGGGCAGGTCATAGACAGGGTACGATGGGGGTTACCGCAGTTCAGGCCTTTCTTTTGGGTGCTACTGCATTCCTTCCAGGTGTGTTCTTCGCAAGCGTATTCCGAACATTTCTTTTGTTGCGTGCGATTCTAATGCATAGCAGGTAAAACACTCCTGTACGGGTATGAAGTATTCACGTTCCATAGATGATGGCCATATTTTTTAATTGAATAGTAAGATTCCTTGTTCCGTTGCATCATGTGTCATTTTTGTACTTTGAAATGCAACCCTAATGACATGAGTATGTTCTTCACCCTCTCGATTTTTTAATTTGTAGACTTCGTCAATTTTTACCCAACTTTGCATGTCCTCAATTTTTTGTTTTATTTCATTGGCGGTATGGAAGCCTACATAGGGGTCGATGCGGTGGCAGATAATAGATCTTTTGGTTGTTATTTGGGCGGGTGTTTTATGGATGAGCCCAATTTTTTCAAATTCTTACCTTCCTTTTGTGCTTATAATGTTATCCACGTCCTCGTTTGTGTTACAAATGGTCAGGTATCTGTTAGGTTGTTCTTTCACTCTGCATAGCGCAATTCCAAGTTAGGCGAAGGCTGTTTCGAACATTTTTTTTCTCTTGGCGGTTTCTTTTCTACTTCTTTGATCACAAGTGGGACACGCCTACTCCCCCCAGGGTCGTCCATGACGACCCCAAGGACAAATATCGGTCTGGTTTCTCCTATGGGCCCTTATCGCGGGGCGTGGGCCTAAAGTTAATCTCGAGTCCACCCGCGACTGCTCTACCTATTCTGTTGTCCAACAGGGCCCACCAGCCAGTTCTGACCACTCTACCCCCGAATGGGGTCCCCCTCTTCGTGCCTCTTGTAGGGCTTCATTCAGGGGTTTGGACACGCACAGTCACCGGTGGTATCTAAAGGCCTTAACTAGCAGTGAGGTTATTAGGCCCTGAGTGTGCTGATGTAGGGTAGAGCTGGAGTCAAGTACGTGCGCGTGCGACCTTCTTCTTTTAATTCCGTGCGTATAGCAAGACGCAAGGAGAGAATCCGAAAATAGCTGAGAATCTTTTCCTCCTTTTCCGTAGAGCAGGTGAGTACTCGAAGTTTCCAAGCAATCTAATAGGATTCACAAATTGCTACACTACATATAGTCTGTCTACGTGAACATATGTATTACAAAAATTGACCAATCATATCGCGGGAAATTTTTAAGGGCAAACTAAGCGCTACAAAAAACATATAAAATTGTAAGGCTCAGATTGTCTGACTACACAGAGTTAAAAGCAGATGGTTAAGAACACTAAGAACGGAAATGAAGACACACATAACAGAACAACAAACAGCACTTGGAATGAGCTCATAGATAAACTCGATGAAGAAGTGGATCCCCTAACATTTTGGACACAATATCAAGATTAAAGGGTAAGCCAAAAATATACTACTTAACAGAGATGACGGGACAAAAATGGACGCTAGATAAAAGGAAGAAGAGTTCAGAGACTAATGGAAGAATATATTTACCATCACACCAGAAGAGAACGAACACTTTGACCATAACTTTGAGGAACACATTCACGACCATCTAAGACTACTCGACAGGACATACCCCTTCAACAATACAACTGCTGATAGAAAGATGACTGGTTATGGACGGAAGATTAGGAGAGAAGAAATCCTAGCGACGTCGCTACATACCTTCAAACAGAGAGCACCAGGTAAAACGGAGTTGACCAAACTTAACTTATTGAACGTCCCCCGTAATATCTTAGTGGGGCTGGTCAATATAATGAATGCGTGCCTAAAGGTTGGCTATTTTCCGGACAAATAGAAGGTCGCTAAAATGATCATTCCAAAAGCCGGAAAACCGTCAGACACACCAGCAAACTTCAGGCCCATTTCCCTCATCGAAGTGGCAGGCAAGGTCTTTGAAAAAGTGCTTGCTAATAGAATCCAAAAATTTATGGAGGATAACAACCTCTATAACCAACACCAGCATGAATCAGAAGAGAAAGAGAGAGACTGATACGGCACTAGCAATTATCACAGAAAAACTGGCGAAGATTGCTAGCCAAAAAGTTACTCGTATGCTGGCCTGGTGCTCAGAGACGTTAAGAAGGCATTTGAGAAAGTAGGGAGGATTTGGCTTTAGTACAAAATACTGAGACTAGGACTAAACCCAAGACTAGAGAAAATACTATGTGACTACGTGACATAAGGGATAGCGTATATACAAATATACGACTACACGGGACCAAACTTTGAGCTAACTGCAGGCGTACCGCTAGGAGAGTGCTTAAGCCCCCTCCTATACAATATATACACACTCGATCTACCCGATCCGGTCAGGGAAGACTCGCTGTACGTCCATTTCGCAGACGACATCTCCCAGATAATCACTGTCCTCTGCAAAGATCCTGAACTTGTGGTACAAATAACAGCCAGAGAAACCGACCATGTCACCAGGTACAAAAGAAGGTTGGAAATCGACACTAACACACAGAAATTTTAGGTGATACCACTCTCTCGTAGAAAACGGGCCCATATTAAAATAGACGACGCCCGCATTCCATACAGGACAGAAGGGACAGTACTAGGACTAAAGAAGGGGTAAAAATGGGCACGGAAGCCACGTTGCTGAGACAGCAGCGCGAGCGAAGGCTGAGCCCATCAAACTCTTCAGGTTCAAAAACCTGAACATGACCATCAAAAAGAAGTTTTATAACGCGTTCATAAGATCAAAGCTACTGTAATCACCTATACCTATCACCACTAGTTTCAAAACGAAATTGCGACTCCTCCAAAGGGTACAAAATAAAGGAGTACTCTTATCACCAACGTTAGGAGGAGAGAAAGGAGAAGAAGGCAGATTGACCTACATCAGATGGTCCAGAAGACCCCAATTAACTTGGAACTTCAAAGAAGAGCCCCCGAAATATGAGAGAAAGTCCCACGACGCATGACGGACGAAATCAGACATACACATTGACATTCCGTTGGAGGTCATACACAGAAGAACGAAAAAACTTCACCAGCAGTAAAGCAAAGACTGAAAGACAAGAAGAACCAATTTACACATAAGACTACGCATATGAAACAACGAAAAACAATAAACTGCAAAAATAATATACAATAAGAAGAACACTAAAAATACAAAAACGAACAACGAGGGAAATACAAAAAAAACACCTACAAAGGCTTGAACGCCACAAGAAACTACCATAATCTACATGAAACAAAATAGAAATGCACAAACAAACATGCAATACCATCACACACCAAGAACAATACAAACAAAAACAGAAAAAACTACGCAAAAACCTTGAATATAAGACCAAAAACAATGAGAAGAACACCACTCTCAGATAAACGCCTGCGATTCCCTATCACCAGAGATTTTCTACCCTTTGATCTCCCTTTCATTAGGGAAATCTAGCCCTATCTATCTATCTATCTCCTACTATTATATATATATATATATATATATATATATATATATGTGAGTGCAATTGTAATCTTATATGTGTGTATATACTTTCCTTTCACAACTTATTATATCCATTGTTCATTGTCAATCGTCTGACTATTTGTCACTCCGATTTAGTTCTTTGCTGAAGGAGGAAAAGGAAAATGTGAGTTTGAAAACGCGCTTCTTTTAACGGCGGGAGTATGATGGTTTCCTACATGAAGATTCACCTAATTGAAGGCGACTTCAGGATGGGTTACGCCTATGGCAATGTAAAAACGCATAAACCTGGAAATCTCCTTCGCCCCATCATAAGTCAAACACCAAGCGTGGCTTATCACCTGGCAAAATTTCTCAAATCGATCATCTCGCCCTACACCCCATCGGACTACACGCTGCACTCCTCTTCAACTCTTCTAGATATCCTTCAAACCTCTTAACCAGCAGCCGTAATAGCTTATATAGACGTAGAATTTCTATTCACAAATGTTCCCGTTGATGAAACCATAGAATTGATAACCAATGCCATTTACCATACTAAAGATACCATACATCTTGCCATTCCCGAAGACATATTACGACAGCGGCTCCAAACATGCACAAAAGAAGCCTCGTCCTACGGTCCCGATGGGAAAATGTACGTGCACATCGATGGCGTCGCGATGGAGTCACCCCTTGGCGTCCTCTTTGCCAATTTTTACATGGGCTCAGTTGAAAACAAGATTTTCAAAAACAATATAGCGCCCAAGTCTCCCATCTACGCGCGCTATATTGATGACATAATTTTAAATACGGATTACCTCGAACAAGTGAACGGCCTAGTTGAAACATTTAAGAACAACTCTTGTTTGAATTTCACCCACGAAACGGAAGATTAAGGATCCCTTCCCTTGCTTGATATCCTCATAAATGCCCAGGAGTCCAAATTTGTGACCTAAGTATACGTTAAGGCGACGAACTTGGGCTTCTGCTTAAACGGTTCTTCTGAGTGTTCTGAACGCTACAAGAGATCAGTCATGAATGCCTTAGTTAACAGTGCAATTTCCCATTCATTCTCCTGGACGGCTGTTGATCTCGAACTTAAGAGGGTATATACTCCAGATTGCTTCTTATATTCCCAAAATTTTAGCCACATGAAGTTTTTTGAGGTCGGGGCGAGCGCACCCCTCCCTAGGCTCTCGCAGTCTCAATCACCGAAATTTCCATTTCATTTTCGTGAGCTATTTTAATTGAGTCTTGGAGTAAAGACTCCTTGACTTCTTTTTCAGTGCACTCGTCCTAAGTGAATTCCCATTTGTATCCTTCGGATATTACTCCTTCAGTTTCATCAATGGTATTGATCTCCTTTGAAAAAGGGGACCTTTCGGCGGCGTATACCTTCAAGTCTATTTTCCTTGAATGGTATGCGTGCCTAGATTCCCTCTAAAAAGAAAAAAAAACGACTTCGGACGTCTTTGAGGCTGTGAAGTTTTTTGAGGTTGGAGCGAGCGCAACCATCCCCAGGGTCTCGCAGTCTCAATCACCGAAATTTCCATTTCATTTTGTGCGTGTGTGTGTGTTTGATTCTTCCGATTTATTGAGTGTTGTTTCGTTTTTCCGTGTGTGGGTTAGCGTCACTTTCTGCCTGTGCCTGGATCTTGGGATCCCTGGAAAGATCTGGAACGTTGCCGGGGGTGGGGAGCTTCTGGCAACCGGTCTCGCACCGGGGTTTGAGACTAATTTTAAGAATTTCCTCCGACCGTGGATTCTTTGTGAACCACATTTCCTGCATCTCGTTATGCGTCAGCATTCTATTAAGTCCTTTTGCGAATGTCTCCGGAGAGGAGATATTCGCAATGTGAGGATAATAGATGCAACCCATATTTTTTTGTGGAGTTCTCATTCTCGACATCCAGGTATGTTTTTGTTTCCCGTGATTCCACAACGGTAGCTTTTACAACCTTGACGTAGGTACTATTCGCTTTTTCTTTTTCAGCCTGTTTTTTTCGTTAGCTTTCATTTTTAGTAGATCTTTTTCGATTGGGAATTCCATGAATAGCGTCCTATTTGTTCATGCGCACTTCAGTCACTTCAAGGAGGTGCTATTGCAACACTTCCATTAATGTGCATCTGGCGAACAAATGGAGCATAAGAGAACGTCACATTTTGGGCAGTTAGCCGTAGTGGGACCCTCGTCTTTGTAACACTTGGAGCACATCTGGAGGTCGATAAACTCCTCACGTTCGATCTGTCAGGGAAGACGCGGAAGTTAAAGAGGAGCATACCTCCATCCGTAACCTTATTTGCCATTGCCGTATCACAAAAGATGACTTTGAAAACATGCGTATGGTACTTGAATTGTATGATCTCTGATACCTTCACCCAAGTATGTTTTTTCTTCACCTCCGCCTGAATTTTTAACGCGGAGTGCCTCCTAACACATGGATCAAGGCGGCGAAGGAAGACGCTTCTGTGTCTTTATTTGTGGTGGGGTTTCTGGCTTTAGATTAATATTTTTCAAGCACTTTGCCCCTTTTGGGGAGGTGAGTGCTTCGCAGTCAGCTCCTTAGAGAAGATAGCCGAGTGTCCATTGTTGGTATCTATAAGTCGAACCAGAGCAATACCTAAATCACCATAAATTTTTAGCGAAGACCCTCCCCCGTTCAGGCTTGGGGCTATCGGACAGGGTCTTCAGTGGTATCCGCCGGATCTCTTTCATCTATTTTTCCATCTGCTTGAATTTGAGAGTCGGGAAGAAATAGAATAAAAATGAAAGCCACTCGGAATGAGCTTGTGTTGGCGTGTGTTGTTTATGTGTGTGTGTATGTAAAAGAGAGCGTATCACCAAGGTCGAAAAAAGAATAGCTCCTAGAGAAGATGTCACAATCCAAAGCCAAAAATATAGTTTTCACCAGGCAATTTACTTCAACCGAAGGGGGCTTTTCGATTAACCGAGAAGGTCGACGTCCTTCAGAGGGTGACTTGTTGAAGAAGTGGGGGGTTAAATTCAATCCCCGCCACAAGCCTCGAAAGAGAGCAAAAAAAAAACATTCCAATTCTACTCGTAATTCATTAAATTCACCCGAAATTTACGGCAAAAAAAATCTAAAAATGAACAATTACAAAAATCACTGCTAAAGATTTTCCGATTATTTTACACTAAACTCGGGAATTTGAATGCACTAACACCGTTTGAAAAATAAGGTGAAAGCACAATTTATTATCTTCACTAAAGTAAGGGATAATGTAACTTACTACCGGCAACCAGAGTAGTCATGAAATGAAAACGGGTTTTCGGGGGTATTTAGTTCTCCTCGTTTAACGAAATGTCAAGAGAAACGGGCCAATCCGGCGAGGGAATTTTTAAAACGATTTTAACGTTCGATTCCAACTCATAGACTGAATCCCAGTTGTAGTTAGAAAAAAAAATACCCAAAAAAGCAGACTGGACACGGTAGGCACGTCTCCTCGAGGATTATCCTCCGCCAAACTCCGATGAGACAATTCTCGAGGGGTTCGACGAGGCAATCGACGACCTCAACAACCATCTTATAAACACGGATAGCGCTTGTATCCCAATATCCGGGTATATGACCATCTAAACCTACAGATTGACCGAATACATTAAGGAGTTGTACCGTGAGTTGAAGATATTTTACGAGATCAACGTCAGAAAAGAAATAAAAGAAGAGCTCAATCAGTTGATCCTAGAACAACAATAGAGACGCTTGGACGATGCAATCAAAAGTCTCGATCATGAATAATCTCCCAAAGATTTTTGGCAAAAAATCTGGCGTCTCAAAGGATCGACTGAAAATAGGAAGAAAATAGAAATAAGGAAAGAAGATGGAACCATGGAGACAGAAGAATGAAACATCGAGGAAATTTTCTGAAGTTATTGGGAAAAATCTTCAGTATAACTGAAGAGGAAAACGAAGATTACCACATAGATTTCAAAAGTGACATCATAGACAAGCTTAATACCCAAATACATAGGACGCACTCCCACAACCAGGTGGATAGACAACGCGACGGAGACGCCGAGATCATCGAAGAGGAACTAAAACAAATCATCCTCAGTTAATTCCACTTTCACATTCTTTGCAAATGACCATACTAGAGTAGGCCCTAATTATATTTACTTCTCATTGCAGCCCCTAAATCACAGTCCATCATAGTTACTATATTATTATTTCACCATATTATTCCACCATATTTTTTCATATTTATTTCACGTACTTCAATTCTCTTCGCATCTTGTTACTGTAAATCATAAGTTAAACTATCTTACATTGTATACCTTATCTACTTATCTCATTGTACATTTGTTGATTCTATGAATATATTTATATTGTGTAATTGTTTTTCTTAAAGCCCAGTTCATTATTCCAAAATTTAGTTCGCTGTCATCTTAGGCAAAAAAACTATCCGCCTACAACTTTGATCAAACAAATTTATGGTTATGGTTTGCGAAACGCTATTTTGGCTGATCTATTAACAGAAAATAAATCACATGAATAATCATATACTATAGCTTGAACGCTGGTGTAATAAAAACTATCCACAACAACGATCAAAAACTGTCAATACAAGAAAATTAATGAAAGAAATAGGCCTGACCACCAGACATCAGGCATCTCTTTATACCCTCCTACACTACTTTCTCTTTTCAACACTATTATTTCTTCTATCAATCCAAACACCCCCTTTCCCCCCTAAAACATATCCACACAGTTAAATAAAAAAAGAGAGATGAACGTAAAAGTTATCTACCATCTACAAGATGGACAAAAGAAGAAAAAAAGAAAAATAATCAAGGTGAAATATACAATGGTTTTTAACAAAATCTGCATATATATATATATATTTGACTTTACCAATTTTATTTTAGCTCGTTCTAACTGGCAAATGCACTCTTTGATATCAGGCTGGATATTAAAAATCTTTGCGGAAGATCCATTTTATTTAGTCGTATTTGAAACGTTCAAATTTTGGCCGTGAGCTCTCGCCTTTCTTCAGACATCTTCAGGCCGAAGTCATTGTCATCGTTGAGGTGGCATTGGTGTGAAGTTTCTATTCGTGTTGCCCCCTTCAGTGGCAACTTAGTTGCTTGGTGGTCGTCAGCAGCAAAGAGTGAACTCGTTTTTGTTTTTTAGTTTGCAGAAAGATAGAATAAGAGGGGTGGTGGTGGAAGAGAGGAGGAGGGTAATATAGTGAGGAAAAAGGAATGAAGTGGTAGTCTGAAAAGTGCCCGATGAGCGGGCCTACTCCATTATTTTTTAGTTCCTTCTATTTAGCTGTCCCACTAAGCGATCTTGTTTATACTGTCCCACTACGGAATCTTTTTTATCACTTTTAATTTTTTATTAATATTGTTTTACTTTTTTTTCCCTGTTTAGTTATATATTGGAACGGCTTCCGGTGTTCTGATGTTAAGGCGGTAGCTTTTACATCTACTTTCCTCTGCCTCTAGGTCAAGAGCAGTTTGAATCTCCATGGGAAGAATATCCTCCAGCCTTGCCATGACGTCACGTTCTCTTCTTTGTAAAAAAAACATGTTTATTGGTTCCAAACCATTCTCTTCGTGAAGGCTTCTCGAGGTCCGGTAATCTTGTCACTTAGATTTGGCGAATAACCGGAAGCTTCGATTTTGCACCCACTGGAGTCTTGGTGTGTTTTTTCTTGACGCCGCATTAAGTGGTATACCAGGATACACCAGTTTAGATCTAACTAAACTGATGTATAATTCATTTTTATTAGATGAGTTAATGTTTCTGAATCGTAGGAGGTTTCACGTTCTTCTTTTGCGTATCCGATCCTGGAGCCGATGTGTCTGCTCATGCCAGTGCTGGCAAGTTTAGACATGAGGACTGACACATTTGGCGAGTAGTCTATCTAGGTATCGTCTACTTTGAGAGGGACGGGCTGATGTCTTCCTATTGCGGCTGCCGTGAATTTCAAGACGTTAGTCTGCATCTTTCAGCACTTCTCGAATCTCGAGATCCTCTCAGCCTCAGCGGACGTGGCTACGGCCATCATTCTTGCGGTGTTTGTCCTTCGAACCATGGCCTGGGCGACATCGTCCGCGTATTGAATGTTTAGGTTCCTTCCATCTCTCATAAAGATGGTAAAGAAAGTGGGGCTAAGGCATCCTTCCTGAGTCACACCGGACAGGAGCTTCTCGAACGCGATGACAGCTGGCCGGTTTGTTAAGTAGCTACAAAGATTTTTTTCGAATTGAGGTGTGAGCTTCAGTCGAGAAATAATGTATTTCCGTCAGTCGATCCAGACTAAGTAGAAGGCATTCTCTACATGTCTGCAGACGACATCGATCCAACACCCTTTAGCCCACCCTTCTGCTACATGTTGTAGCATGTGGACTATGGTTTTCTCCGTGCGACGGTCTTTCCTGAACCCATGATGTTACTCGTTTAACATAGTTTTCTGACAGGTGTGTCGTTAGCTTGCTGTTGATAATATTTTCAAAAACCTTTTCAATTGTCTCGAGCAATGATATAAGTCTGAAATTCATGATCTGATTTACTGACATTCCAGGCTTTGGGATGAAAATCATTTTTGAAGTCTTTAGGCCAGCGGGAAGTATCCCATTGCCAAGAACGCATTGAGTAGGTTCAGCAGTGATTTGGCTGAGGCTTGGGGTTTTGGCCGGAACGATGAGATCGTCTCATACAATTCCGCACTGGTGATGGTGCTCCCCTCCTGTGAGTTGCCGTGGAGACAGTGAAGGTTCCCAGTTCCGTAAAGATTGAAACTGTCCTGCCTCCTCTCCACGTATTCGAGAATCTGGTCCTCGAAGCTAAGTAAAAGTTTTCCTCCTCTTCATCAGAGATTTTGAAAACGTTTTTCCAGACTCCGCGGAATAGCCTCTCCTTTTCACATAGGGTAGTCGCCGTGGTGCATTCGTGCGAAATTGCGGTTGTGCCATGCGTTTGGGAATTTCCTTTTAGTCTGTTGAATGTTACCCAAAATGACTTCGGATTCCTGTCGATGTCTAATTTTTCAATTCGACGGTTCCACGTCTCCGTTAGTTCGTGAGCCAGCGCGGTGTTCAGCTGTCTCCTCAGGTGTTGAACGAGATCGAAGTCCATTGGTCTTGTGTAGCCCATATCGAGGATGAGGTTATAGAAAGCGGTGAACCGCTGTTGAAGCACCATTCTCTCTTGTGTAGGGGCAGATGCAATAAATTAAAGAGGGATGTATGGGATGGCTATTGCGTCTGCGTTGGAAATGAGGATGTTGATAAAAGTGAGCTCATCGTCGAAATCTTCTTCGGTTGCGCCTTCCAGATCAGGGATGTCCAATGGAAACGCCCTCCCGTATGCCTCATAGTTGGTCTTCGAAAAGTCTTCCTGCGTGCAACGGGAACTTATATAGGAGCAGCTGCTACGGTGATTAACATGGGGGTGATATCACTAGGCGTCAGTGGTCGTGGTCGGACGAGATGGTAGAAGGTGAAGTTGGGATTCATGCAGACGACATCTGGCTTGTTAGACGACTCTGGATATAGGAATGTAAGGAATTCCGGACCGATGTGTTCAGCGATATCCCTTCTTAGTAAGAGTTCAAGGTTCCTGCCTCTAGCGTTTGCGTTTGAGTAGCTTGCTACTCTATTCTTTGCGCCCAGGTCCCTGGCAAATAGTACTGGGTGCACTTTCTTGAATAGGATGAACAAGTCATGGGCGGACAGGTAAGGACGATGGGTAGATTGATATCACGCGCATATCTCGATTTCCCCTAGAGAGCACCTCAGGACAATCCACAGGAAAATGCATCCATTGGGTTCCTTAGTCTGAACTGCAAATATCTGGGACTGCTATCATAGCTCCGTCAAATCTCTCTCCTGTAACATTTTTCTTGGAGAACGTTGTGCCCAAAGATTTTCTGCTTGTCGTCGTCACTGATGCCGGGTTTCTGGACCGTTGCGCCTCAAAAAGGCCTGAAAATCCAGCGACTCCTCTGCACCGTTCATGGCCGAGCCGCCAGCTTATAGAGCGTGACATAGTCCTAACTCTTCATTATCATGTCGCTCCCTCCTTCCCCAAATGAGATATAGAAACAGGAGGGATCTCCATTCAGTCTATCTTTGCCTGATTAGTCCCTGCCAGGGTCGTCAGAAACAGGAAGAATCTACAATCAGTCCGACGAACTTTTGAACATGTTCCGTGGAGTACGGCTGACTGAGCCCTTGGGCCGCGGTTGCTACCTCTCAGCCAAGCCATGCAGAAACAGGAGAAATATCCAATTAGTCCGTCTGAGCTTGTTGACGCTTCTGTTAAGAGCGACAGAGACAGGAAGAGTCTCCCAACAATCCTCCACTACGTAAACAAAGGGGCTGCACCAAGGCCTCCCCGGTCTCCTTCCGCTAGCCTTGGATTTTGATGGCGCTGGGTTTTCGATTTTTTGTTTTGTTTCGACGGCTTCTGGTGAATAGCCGTGAATTTGGGCCTTGCAGAGGTGGGTGGTATGGGTGTGGGCCTCGTTGGGAGGCGT
This sequence comes from Ceratothoa steindachneri, assembly GCA_963969495.1. Classification (NCBI taxonomy): domain Eukaryota; kingdom Metazoa; phylum Arthropoda; class Malacostraca; order Isopoda; family Cymothoidae; genus Ceratothoa; species Ceratothoa steindachneri. The sequence goes on from OZ018335.1 coordinate 80,553,235, forward strand.
CAGTAGAGGTCGGGGGTACGATGACTCTGGTAGCTCTCCAGAGCGTTAGGTTTTTTAGGGTAAGCTGCATCTAGCACAGTTTCAGACGCGACGCTTAGGCTGCCCCGTTTAGGGTGGGGACCGCTGTGCAGGTGCCCGAGGTAGGGAATATACCGTTGGGTATGTTAATGGGCGATAATAGCGTCACGGGGTTGATGATCCAATCACAGTTTTGGAGGCCTATTGAACTTAACCTTGACTCCTTTACCGGGTCGATGCTTTTCTTTAGGATTACCGATCCACAGTCCTTGGATCGTGAATTTCGTTTTCGTTTTATGATGTGTCTTATAGGTCGGAGTCAGAGCACGGGTTTCTTTTCTTTTAGCAGAAAAAGTGGACTTCTTGCTCCGAGCAGGTGCGCTTTGTGTTCAGGTTTGGGCCTGTAGCGTGCGAGAAGTTCAGGCGAGTTTCTTAAATGCTTTGCTTGAATGAGTCTTTTTTGGGACTAAAGATGGCCAAGTGGTTTAGGACTCTCACCTACGGCTGTTCAGCGAGCCGGGAAGCGCGTTCGAAACTCGTATCGGTACTTTTCTTTATTTATTTTTCTCTGCGCCCTTTTCCTACTCTAAGCAATCTACAATGGTGCCGCAGACCCGGGAGGCCAGGGAGGGAGAACTTTAGTCCTCGAATAACAATTCCAGACGCCGTTTTCCTCAATCCTCAAAATACGCTCCGCTTCTAGGAGGGGGCTTGTGTAGCGTACGAGAAGTTCAGGCGATTGGCTTAAATGCTTTGCTTGAATGAGTATCTTTTGGGACTCAAGATTGCCCAGTGGTTTACGGCTCTCGCTAACGGCTGTCCAGCGACGCGGGAAGCGCGTTCGTAACTCGTATCTCTACTTTTCTTTATTTATTTTTCTCTACGCCTCTTTTCTACTCTAATTTATCTACAGGCCCATTGTGATTAAAGTAAGCTTTTATTTTTAATATCTGATAACAATATAAAGAACCCCTTTCATTTAAAAAAAAGCTTGTGAGCATTCGTTTGTTATTTTCCCATAATAGTTTTGTTGTTGTTGAGCCGCTGTCACTACCGGCGAGTTGAAGGCAACCACTGCGAGTTTATTCTGATTTTTCCCATCTTCTTCAATAAAGTGAATTGTGATTATGTCGGCGTCTAATTAACCCACCACCATAAGCTCTGCTGTCAGACCCATCTCTTTGATAAGATGCGCCTCCAGAATCTTCAGACCAAGAATATCCAAGTTTTTTTCTGGTGATGGTAGTGTTTTCAACAAGAATGTTTCATGTTGTAATGATGTATAAAGTGGCTGTGGAGATGTTGTTTATCTGAAATGTTACACAGACACCCCTTTGAGTGAATGACTTTATCTTTAAAAAGGTTAAATTAAAATGAAATTGTGAGTCCTCTTCCTGCACGCATCAATAAATTGCATTTTATTTTTAACTATGTAAGCTATATACATAATCATATTCCGTATCATGATACAATAGTCGCCTTTCCGGTTGAGGATGCAATAACTTGCCATAACTCCTCCTATTGTTATAATATTGTCTCATTATTAATATTTGAAAACGGAAGGGTGTAACAACCTTTATACAGCTGTCACATGTAACTAGTTCAACCTAATGTTGATATAAAGAAATGCTTCGACATGGCAAATTCAGAGTGCTCCGTTTGTTTTTATTGTTATTAGTTACATATTTTGAGCTATTTGGCTGCAGGGGTGTAGTGCATTACACTCATCTTTTCATACATCTTGTAATCCCTACAAAACAATGATAGCTTATTGATCAAATTTTCACCTTAAAATTGCACATAAAATTTTCATCACCTTAAATCTGGCAGCGTTTTAAAAAAAAAAAAAACTATTAGCATTCCAACTTCACGATCTCATCACCAACAGATCACTTTAACTGTTAGTGTATACTGAATAATTACCATCCGTTATTGCATGAATACCAAATATTACTCAAGTAACCTAAGATTAATTAGTACTAACTTTGCCAATGGTATTTGAAATTTTTTCCTAACCTCACTTTCAATTAGCTCTCCCTAGCCAATATATTTAATTCCTTGCTCAAATTGATGTTTATCCAATCTCTCCAATTTTCTCCAAGTTAAATTATATTTATCTCAAAGAAACCCAAATATTAACGTTTTAAATCTTCTAAATAGATGTTCCAAATTAAATTCACTCGAAATTTCGTACAATGAAAATATTTATATATCATTCTCGAAATAACTCTATCCTCCAATTTTCTTATTAAGTTATCAGATTTTCATTATATAATATATTTATTCTTGAAGATTATTTATACTTTCTCTATTTAATTTTATTAAATATAATAATTTTCCATTTATTAGTCTATCTCACTCTTTCGCTCGGGGTTGCCTAACGACGTCATTTTCCTGAAAGCTTTTTTAATAATTAATATTTAACTTAGTTCTCCAAACAAATGTAACAATTGTAATTATTATATTTAAATAAAATAACAATTATCATTTCGATATACAGCCTATTCGTTATCAAATTTATTGTTTACTTTTGCCCTATGCGAGAAACTGATGAGGTAATTAATGACCATTTTGATTCAGTATTTACAGAAGAGAACCTAAACAGTTTAATATATTACACTGAAAGGTCAGTGAAAGAAGTCACTTAACTGACGTACTTAAGGGCACAGGTCATAACGACTCCTTGCTCTGCGGCTGCCTGCTGTCTCATCCCTCCCTGCAGTCTACTCTGTCCCAAGCCAGCTGTTCAGACTCGTTCAAAGGCAGCCCAACATCCACAGAAATCTGGTCCCTCCATCTCTTCGGTGGTCTAACTCTCAGTCTTCTACCTTGAAAGCTGCCGGTATAGGCTTGTCGTACATAGCTTTTTGACGCTCTTCTCATAACATGACATGACGTAACTGTTCCATTTTATATTGTGGCATGGCTCAATTTTCTATCCTTTGCATTTTTGACCATTCTGCTTCTCGAGGATGTATATGACCTCTCGGTAGAGCAGTTTTGTCCTCATGCGTACAACAGTTTTGTTCTCACTAGGGAAGTGTACAGCCTTTTCTTGTTATTACGTTTAGGTATCAAAATCGGTGTAGCTTAGTAAGTTACAATTTCGCAACTTGAACCTTGGAATTTATGTACTTCCTATACCGTGCTTATAGATCCTGAAACCTAGGATGCTCGCGCTTGGGGAATAGTCTGCTATCGTTTGTTACAGTTTGATGGGATCCGTCTTCCATCTGCCCACCGCGACTGCTGTGAATTGGTCTGTTCTTCTGGATCTTCCACTTCCCCATGAACCTGGATATATTTTTGACTGTGGCAGTCGCCCTCGACATCACTCTTTGAGAGCTGGTTAACAAGTCATAACCTGAGTGATGTCATTTGCGTACTGTACGTTGAAGGTTTGGGGAAGCAGTGGTTTCTGAATGTCCCTGGTGTAGACTGTAGAGAGGTTGACACTCAAACCCTCTTTGGGGGATTTCGGATAGCAAAGCAAACGGGGGCCCGCCGTGGTTCCTGAATGCTATCACCGCTCTCCTTTTGGTGAGGTTGCTGTGGAGGATTTTCCTGAAATGGGGGTGGGGGGCAACCCGAGTTTCGAGATTTTGTAATTGAGAACATTAATCCATACCTTGTGAAGATTTTTCTCACGTCCCAGCAGAACACATCCACCATGCAGCCAGAGGCTAGCCCCTTGGCCACATGCTGGTATATTAAGACGATTTTAGTCTCATTGCACCTTTCACTGTGGAAGCCATGTTTTTCGGCGTTCTGCAGTGAGTGAGAAGACAGATGGGAGACCAGCCTGTTAATCAGGATCTTTTCGAATACTTTCCCAGTTATCTCGAGGAGTGAGATCGCCCTCTAGTTCATCATTTGATCTTTAGGATTCCCTTGTTTGGGAATAAAACCATTTTGGATGTCTTCAGTCAGTCTGGGAAGTATCGTAGTGTTAGTACTGCAGTGAAAAGATTTAACAATGTGGTCTTTCCCCTCACTGGGGCCGCTTTCAAGTGTCTTGTTGTCATTAGGCTTAGGCCAGGAACTTTTTGCTTAAAGCCTGATATTGCAGTGTCCGGCTCTTTTGGGGTGATCGCCATGCCTTCCGGGGCGCATTCCCACAACCTATTAAGGATTGCGGTTCTTTGTAGGGTGAATCTTCTGTAGTGCTTTTCATTGTGCTTCAGAATTCTGTCTTAAAAGCACAGCTCGAAGTTTTCTCACTCCTCTTCGGAGATACAAAAACCTCGCTCTTGACTTACATAAAAACCTCGCCGTTTTCTTATGGAGTTCAATCCTACTTTTATCTGATCTCCCGCAACTGCGCTCCATTCACTTGTTGTTTGGGCTGCTGGACCAGCACAAGCTCCATTGGGCTGGAGTAGTCAACGCCATGGACGTCGTCGTAAATCAGCTTGAAGCGTTGCTACAGGGTGATACTCATGAGTTGGGCTCGTTGCGATCAAGAACTTGTGCCATCTGATCGAGATTATGTTATCAGCGGTGGCACTGCTGTCAAAGATGTTTGATAGCTGATCGTCTATCACCCCTTGCGTGGCATTATCCACCTCGATAATTTCCTCCGGGAATGAGCTTCCGTGGGCTTCCCAGTCTGCAGCCCAAAAGTTCTTCCTTGATGTTGAGGGGACGTGGATGGGAGCGATAGGGACCGTAATAACCATAGGAATACTGTCACTCAGTGTGATGGGATCAGGCTGTACAAAGTAGTGGAATGGGAAGTTGGGATCCGTAAGCACGATGTAAGGTTTAGTGGCTGTCCCTCGGATCATGAACGTAGAGAAGCCTGGCCCAATCCTCTACGCAGAAGCAAGTCGAGTGTCCACTCTGGCGTGACCAGCGATTCTTGAATTGTCGTTAAGGGAGCCAGCGAGTTGAGGAGAGCAAGGAAGTGTTTGCGTGCCTTCATCCTGTTCCTGAGCCAGCGCTATTGTCGCATGATCGATGGGCGCAGTATGGGAGAGTTGCGTGTCTAAAATCGCGGAAATGCGATGACACGCGATATTCGCTATGTTCCTGGCTCTTCAAACGAGCCAGAAACATAGGGAATATCGTGCGTCATCTGCATGATAAAGTTAAGGTGACAGTTACTAAATGCAGTGTGCACTGAAGTCGTGGAGTGAGACGGCAAGCACAGACCAAAAGCTTATGGTCAGTAAAAATAGTGAAGGCACGCCCTTCCAAATATGACGGAAGTGACGGATTGCCAAGTATATACCAAGTAGCTCACGTGAGAACATACTATATCTCTTTGGAGAGTCAGAAAGCGAACGAGAGAAAAAAAAACAAGAGTTTGCTATAGGTCACCAATCATCTGATACAAGGTTCACCTACGTGAGTTGAGGATGAATCTGAGGCGACGCTGATGGGGTCTCATGGAGAAAGATGAGCCAATTCCACAGCGCGGGCAATTGCCTCTTTGGTGCAAGGAAATCAATTGCACCCCTCAGTAGACTACTCGAGAGGAAAGTTCGTCTTGTTCTTAGACAACATCGAGTTGATAGCTTGCATGACCTAGGCACAATTTGGAATGAATCCGTGGTAGAAATTGACCATGCCACAGAAACATCTGAGTTGTTTGCGTGATGTGGGTTGGGCAAAATTGCCCTCACGGTAACTTTTTCTTCGAGGGGGCTATTCTCGGCACTCGAAACATGGTGTCACAAGAAGCAGAGTTGCGAGACACCAAAAAAGACACTTAGAAGTGTTGAGTACGATAACTTACTCTTGAAGGCGAAAAAAGACTTGACGATGGTAAGAAAGGTGTTCCTCGAGCGAGTAAGATGCTATTAACAGGTCATCCTTGAAGCAAAATACAAAGGGAAGACCTCTCAGAACTTCGTCCACGAAAGGATGGAAGGTCTGGCCAGAATTTCGCAAACCATGGGGCATTCTGACCATTTCAAAAGAACCAAATGGAGTTGTTATCCCTGTCTTTGAAATATCGTCTGGGTTAATAGGGTTCTGATTCGAATCACGAACCAGATCTAGGCGAGAAATGATTGTACAGCCGGGAAGAAATGATGTGAAATCAGCTATGTAAGGCATTGTAGATAGAGGGGAGTAGGAAAGGGGAAAATAAAAAAAATAATAGATTAGGCGAGTTGTGAACGGCTTCCCGCGTCGTTGGACCACAGCTAGCCAGCGGCGAATCCACTCGACCATCCGGAGTCCCTAAAGCCATTCATTCAAGCGAAGCTTTTAAGCTGCTCGCCTACACTTCTCGTACGCCACACCTTTATGTACTGATTCTCGGCTGGAATACTCTATTACTTGCATATGAATTCACCCTATATAAGGGTCCGAAAGTCTTGGTGGTGTCACTCTGGGAGTGGCGTGGGTAAAGGAGGAAAGGTTTGGGGAAGGCCGATGCGGTCAACTAGTTTGTGGGCCAGGATAGCTCTTGTCTAGGCGAAACCCACACTACATTCAGACATTCTCCGTGCGAAATAAATACATCCTCTGTCAATTTCCTCCTCATGGCGTCCTTGTTGGCCTTAACCACCTATGACGCCCCCCTTCCGCCCTAATTCTGGTCTCCATACCCATTTGGGTCTCACCGTAGTAAGGTGCTTTCAGGGGCATCATACAAGCCAAAATTCTGCAGGGGCACAATTAAAAAAATCTCAGAGGCTTAAATTTGCAGATTAAATGCTAATCCATTCATAGAATAAAATTTATAATGCCACATAATAAAGTCACAAATGATTGGATATAATGGCAGTGCCGGTTTAACCTAGTACCACATGTAGCACGTGCTACGGGCGCCGCGGGGATGTCAAAAATTAGTAATAATTAAATTTTGCCCTTTGGCACAGAAGGCCGAGACAAAATAATTATTCATTTTGCTGATCTTTTATATTATTATTATATGATATTACTATATATAAGAAAAATATAGAAAACTTCACTAGAGCATACTGCATAGTATAATAAGTCTGGCTTTATGTTTTAGTAGTACACCGTATAGCCCAGGGCTACTCAACTGGCGACCCTCGGTCCAAATCCGGACCTCCTGGGCGCAGCAGAAACAAACAGTGGTCGGCGCGTCAGTAAATTTCGCCGTTCCGTCATTCGCCAGGGGCCGGCCCGCAAGCCCGTCATTATTTCAGGCCGGCCCAGTACGTCAGTCGTCATCGTTATTTTAACCACGCTTCTGTCCTCGCTAAATTACAGTTTGTCACCGCTATTTTAGGACGGTGAGTAAAAACTGTTTACAAGGGTAACAACATAGGTGTGCGCGATAACGAAAAAAATGTATCACGATAACCGATAAATAGATAACGATAATCTTATCGGCGATAACCGATAACTGGTGATAAGTTTATCGCTCGATAAGGTAATAACCGATAAATCGATAAATCCAAGATTATAATACAATATTGATTATTGACTATATATAGCGTTATTTTATAATACAATAGTAAGAATATTTGAATACTGTTTCATAGTTTCTTACCTGGTGAGGCCCTCCTCCATCTACTCATAGGTTTTTGGGATCCCCCTCCCAGATCGGACATACCTATTTCTGCCAACAAGGCACACGCGGCTCGCTCCTGTGCTAAACTGGAACCAAAAACTGAAATTATCGATTATCGCTAGTTTGGAACTAAAAGTATCGGCAATACCAATGAATCGATAACGGGGAAAATTTTTTGGATAACCGATAACCCGATATCATTATCGCGATAACGCCCACCTATGGGTAACAGCACACAATTTTATTCATTTAGAAACAGTTTGGACCACTTTACACACAAGAAATATAAATTCTTATACTATTACTGCCTCTCCTCCCCAAACTGCCCCCTGTATCTGGAGTATCCCAACAGGGACATGTTCTCCCCGAGGAACACCAGCTTCTGGAAGTTGGCGCTGGCCAGAGCGGCTATCTTCGGCCTGAGAATGTCGCTGGCTGTGGAGAACATCCTCTCCACAGCAGCGGAGTTAGGAAGGGGGGGGGGGGGAACTTGATGAACAAGTCTATCAACGCCTCTCTTTTGTCCTTGGCGAAGAGGGCTTCATTCCTTACATTTTGCTTTTCTGGAGGTAGCCTTTGGGTTCCCTGATGGCTTCGGCGTTGTCTTGATCCCCAGCGTCACCTTTCTCCTCCACCTCCTCAGGCTCCTACAGGGGCTGGGTGTCACGCATATACTCGGCAGCAAGCGACATCTGGCGTCCCTGTGCTGGCTCTGATCCATTTCACTGTCTCTGTCACTCACAGGAGTGCTGGCTCTGAAGCTCACGCTACTTAGCATACTATCAAGTCTATCACTATCAGTAGACACACTCCTGCTCCTGTCTCTGCTAAGATATCTATCCATGATCTAAAAAAAGTCGAGAGAAATTCAGGGAAAAACAATTTAAACAATGTTACTTCACTTGATCAAACGCGGGTTGGAATACTTAAACCCCGTCCACACTACAGAAATTTCTTTTGTAACAGGTTAAAACTTTGGAAACAAGATATAACTGCACCGCAGAAGCGGAGAGCTCACGACATAAAACCTTTTCTTACGAAAGCCAGCTGACTACTGATATGACGCAGCAGGTTGCCATATATTTTCGACAAAAAGTAGCAGAAAAATTACAAAAAAGTAATAACAAATTTCGATAAAAAGGAGCCCAATATATATATATATATATATATATATATATATATATATATATATATATATATATATATATATATATATATATATCCGGCCCTAGCCATTTTGGCGCCCTAGGCAAAATAACGACGTGGCACCTCCCCCCATCGATAAGTAATTGCACAAAATATATTGTTTAAACCAGTGAAAACAGAATTAGATAAAAATAGGGTATACAAAAACAAACCAGCTACACATGAACAAAATTCAACAAAGTTTTACAGCACACATAAATAAATTCAATTCCACTTTAGATGCAACAAAATGCTCCAACGTTTCCCGCAAATATTATTTGCCGAAGGTCGTCTTTGCTTTTCGGGTTAGTGCTGGCCGAAAATCTCTTTCGTCGGCATTTATTCCGTTAGTGTTTCAAAGTTTCCTCAGTCGTCAGCCCACCAGCGAAACTTGTGTCCCTCAGTTACGGTCTGACGGACCTTTTGTCGGTACTGACGGACTGGGTTATAAAGTGAATAGCATGAAGGTTCTGGCGATGGATTCTTAAATGTGTATTTCATTGACTGACTTAGCTGGTGTGCACTCAGTTCAGCAAATGGTTCCAAGATTCTCCAATGCAGCATAAATAGTCTACTGGCTAAGTTACTGGTATGTATGATGTTGTTCTTTAAAAAGGAATAAAAAGTGCACAATATAAAACTCTCCTTTTTAAGTTGAGTCCTCCTAATTATTCTAGCAGTTCTTTTAAATTCCTCAGATAAAGTTTTCCCTCTATGCAAATAAAAAGGGGTGGTGGGACTGAGATACACTATATATATATATATATATATATATATATATATATATATATATATATATATATATATATATATATATATATATATATATATATATATATATATATATATATGCAAAAATAATGACCACAGAACACGTGATCTAAAATGCTTGAAATATCCTAAAGGAAATTTCGTGTTCACATCAGCCGGGGCAGAAATACAATGTAATAAAGATATAGTTAATATCAGAGAAATGTGACGTCATTCAAACGTACCGACGAACAAAAACTATCGCTTAGGAGAAAAGCCAACTCACTATCAAATGAATAGCTACCCGCGGAATTACAAAATATAAGAACATAAAAGGTTATATTTGAGAAGCATAAGAGACAAAATGAACTAAATATGCTTAAAATGGCTGGTATGTTAAGAAACATGTCAACTAAGCAATCAAATAAGTATGAAATGATAAGGGAACTGTGGAAAGGGCTAGCAGTCCCAAGAATCCAAGTGAAATATCCTAAAGGAAATTTCGTGTTCACATCAGCAGGGGCAGAAATACAATGAACAAAAGATATAGTTAATATCAGAGAAATGTGACGTCATTTAAACGTACCGACGAACAAAAACTATCGTTTAGGAGAAAAGCCAACTCACTATCAAATGAATAGCCACCCGCGGAATTACAAAGTACAAAGTACAAAGTAAAAAGTACAACCCCAAGATACTCCTTTTCCTGTATGTAGAAAACCAACCAGTTTTGTCTATAAGGATTAGAAGAATAATAATATACCTAGATGTTGATAGTCTGGACTTGACAACTCGGACCGAATAGACTTACAGAAGAGAAGAATATCTGTTGGGCAGATATCTGTTGGGCAGTTCTGTGTACCTTGGAGATTTAGAGTGTACCTGTAAGAGCAAGAGCAAGGATTAGCATGAGTTCAAAATGAACACCGATTCTGATGACTTCATGCCCTCGGCCTTCCCGCCCCTCCCACCTCCCTCCACAGTCCCCAAACGTGGACCTACCTCTCCTCACAGGCCCCCCGGCAAAACTCAGCGAGTCTCCGACACACCACAAAAAGAACCAAAGATGGTCCCTTTCCTCCTCCGTGCCAAGAATGGGGCTAGAGTATTTGCAAACCCCTCCCGGGTTTCCTCTGCCTTGCATGAATCCCCTCTGGACAAATATATCATCCAAGGGGAGTCACGCTGCCTAGGCAATGGCTCCTCCTTGGTAGTGGCAGTGTGGGAACACAATCTCTGCAAAATCCCCATCCTGCAACAGCCTTCCTTCCAGCTCGGGGAATGGGAGGTCACCTGCCGCCAGGCAGATAAAGAAGGATCCTCCCAATACCAATTTGTGAAGGTGGGCCCCCTATCCGAAGACTCCAATCTTGACGAGGTCAAAGCCTCACTTCGGACTCCAGATGAAAGCCTAATAAGTGAAATAGTCTGGATTCACCCCCGTCACCTCCCCTACCACACCACAGGAAAATGGCTACGCCTAAAGGTAAAAGGCTCAATTCCCTCCAAAGTCTATATAGGCCACATTGTCTATACCACCCGGAGCTACCTCCTCCCCATCCTCCGTTGCCCTATGTGCCAACGAATCGGCCACTCCATCAACACATGCCGATCTTCCATACGCTGCTCCCGATGCAGCGGCCCACACCCGCACAAGGATGCCAATACCGGTAATCCCTGCCAAAAACCCTACCACTGTTTCCAGTGTGGAGGCCCCCACAGCCCTAAGTCTATCTACTGCCTCCACAACAAGCGGGCCCAAGACCTCTATGAAAGTCTGTCAGAAGAAGGAAAACCTCTCCCTCAGATTAACGAGCAATTACGGGCTCTTCCCTCCCTCAAGGCTCCCCAAACTCGTCCTGCTCCTCCCATCACCTCGGGGGTCTGCGCAACCTATAACACTGTGCAACCCTCACTCTCCTATGCAAATGCTGTCTCCCACAACAGATTTGCAGCTTTACAGGACCTAGAAGAGCAGGCCCCCCCCAACCCAAGATGTAGTAATCTCCACTCCCCCTCCCACCCACCCTGAGCCCTCCAAACCAAGCCAATGCCGTCGCACCACAACCCCTGCCCCAAGTGCCACTCCCACAGACTCCCCTACCAGTAAGGACCAGATGGAACAAACCCCCTCCGTCACGGCAAAGATTCAACATCCACCTCCCTCTACATCCACGAGCAACAACCCTCCGACTAGAAAGACCCCAAAACCCAGCCCCCAAACACATGGTAACCCATCTCCGTCTACAAGAACCACCTTTCCAAAACCCTCAACCCAACCTCAGCAAGCTGCCCCACCTAAAGACCAAGTATTTGGACAGATCATCACCATGCTCATGGATGCTTTCACCCTCTATCAACAAGGGAAAACAGTCCTAAACATCATCTCCTCCCTGTGGCCAACCCTCTCCAACATCCTCTCCACCTTTTTCCCATAATAGACCTCAAAATTTTGTTATGGAACTCCAGATCCATTCTGAGAAAAACCGCCGAATTAAAAAATTATATAGCAAGCTCCCCCCCAGCCATAATTGCCCTCACTGAGACATGGCTCTCACCCAATCTCTCCTTCCACCTGCCGGGATATATAATCCTCCGGAAAGACAGGCACCAAGGGCGGGGAGGTGGTGTCCTCCTGGCCCTCCGAGACAAATATAATTCAACCCCACTAACCCTTCCACAATGGCCCCAAGGTCGCCTTGAAATAGTCGCTGCCAGGGTTGCCACAAATCGTGGATGGATCTCCCAGGCAGTGTGCTATAACCCTGATGGAGCTGCCACTTACCAGGAACTCCACCACTATCTCTCCCACCTCCCTCCCCCAGTCGTCCTCATGGGTGATTTTAATGCCCACCATAGATGCTGGGAACCTGCCCTCCCCCCTCATCTTACTAACCCCTCAGGAAGAGCACTATTCCAAACAATCCTCGCCTCTCCCCAGCTATCCCTCCTTTCGCCTCCAGGACTACCAACCCGCTATAATGGCCACACAGGAGACTCTTCGGTACTCGACCTCTTCATTGGCGACCCATCACTGCAGCCTTTTGTTGTAGCTACCGGCCCATACATGGGCAGTGACCACCTTCCTCTCTTAGCAACAATCGGCAATATTAACCCTACATCCAACCCAGGCTGTCTACCCCGCTGGAGACTTTCTCCACAGGGTTGGGAAGCTTTTAGAAACAAGCTAGCAGACTCCGACTCCTCCCCCAAGGAACTCGAAGAAGCTGCAGTGCACCTCTCCAACACCATCATAGCGGCTGGTAAAGCAGCATTCAAGCTCATCAGACAGCATAAACCTAGACGCCCCGGAAAGACATGGTGGACCGACGAATGTCTTCAAGCTGTTAAAGCTCGCAGAAAGGCATGGAACTCCTGGAGGAAACGTCCAACCCCGCAACTAGGAGCCGAGTACCGGAGGCTTAACGCCATCTGCACCAGAGTTATCCTCAAGGCCCAAAGGAAATCCTGGAGTTCCCACTGTGCTTCCCTATCTGTGACATCTAATACAGGACGCACATGGGACTTCCTTCACTCAATGGAAGGTCGAAAGGCTAGAGCCCCTCTGCCCCTGACTATCGGTACTTCACCCATCATCACAGAAGCTCAGAAAGCCTCCACCCTTGCTGCTCACTACCAGACCAAAGTTGGTTGCTTTCCACCCCCTCTGCTTGACCCAACGGTGGCTGATTTGATCACAGCCTCGTTTTCAACCCCTGGCATCCCTGAACTCACCCAGAGCTTTACACAGGGTGAACTCCGTACCGCACTGTCCTCCCTTCCCATCGGCAAAACTCCAGGCCCGGACCTAGTACTAAATGAGTTTCTCATCCATGCACCCCCTCACCTAATTCAGACCCTACTCACTATTTACAACTCCAGCTGGCGCACCGGCAAGTTTCCAGCCAGCTGGAAATCCTCCATATTGCTCCCCATACCTAAACCTGGAAAAGACCCCACCAAAGCCTCCAGCTATCGTCCAATAGCTCTGTTATCTGGCATCGGGAAACTCATTGAACGGCTTGTCACAGCTCGACTTACCTGGTGGCTAGAGAGAAACAATTTGCTCCTCCCAGAACAGTGCGGCTTCCGCCCCCGTCGAAGCACCCTTGATGTCTTAGGGCAGATTGAATTCCACATCTGCGACACCTACAGGAAGAAAGGGGTAATGACCACCCTGTTTATCGACCTGGAGGGTGCCTTTGATTACACCTCCCACACAGGAATACTTTACAAGCTTGCTAGGATGGGTATCACAGGCCCTCCCCTTGCTTGGCTCAACTCCTACCTCTCCAACCGCACCTTCAGTGTAGCAGTTGGCTCGACTCTTTCCCCACCGGCCCCTATCCACAGAGGTGTCCCACAAGGCTCCATCCTCGGCCCCCTCCTATTCAATATCCTCCTCTCAGATCTAAGCATCCCAGACCACTCCCACCTCCTCATCTATGCTGATGACATCACGATAATCAGCAAGGCAGCCACTCAAGAAGAGGCAGAGAGCAACCTACAAGAGGCTGCTGAGGCTCTCACAGCATGGGTGACTGCCTGGGGCTTGACCATCAGTGCCCCCAAAAGTGCACTCATGTGCTTCACCCTCAAGAAGCAGGTTACCCTCCCCAGCATCACCATAAATGGATGTCCTGTCCCATATGTCAGGTCTCACTGCCTCCTGGGACTCTGGCTCGATGGCCCCCGTCTCACCTGGTCCCCCCACATCGAACACCTGTTGCTCAAATGCAACAAGAGACTCGATGTCATGAAAAGGGTGGCAGGAGTCCGCTGGGGGGCCAGTCGAGACCTCCTCCTTCACTACTACCAAGCAGCCATCAGAACCAAAATCTCCTACGGAGGCAGCCTCTATGGCTCAGCAGCCCCAACAATCCTCCGCAAGCTAGATCCTATCCAAAACGCTGCTCTGAGGATTGCCATGGGTGCTATGAGATCCTCCCCCGTTACAGCCCTCCATGCAGAAAGTGGCCTACTTCCATTGCACCTCCATAGACAGGTGGCACTATGCCACCAATACCACCATGTCCAGACCCTCCCTCCAGACCACCCCATGGCAGTCATCCATTCCACAGCCGAAGTGGACCAACAATCCCCATCATGGTCTCCAGGAGCACGTAAACCCCTAATGGTCAGAGCACTGCTGGCACACACTGCACTACAGCAGCCTCTACCCCCTCCCTCTAAAATATACTCCCACCCCCCAGCACCCCCATGGATAGACCTCTCCTCCATCTTTGCCCTCAATATTCCAAACCTCCCCCCAAAGAACTCAGCTGGCCCTATAGCTGCAGCCCTGTTTGCCCAACTCAAGCACTCCAGCTATTCCCACCATCTCCAAATATATACCGATGGTTCCCGATCCCCAACCCCTCCCTCGACCGCTGCTGCCATCTACATCCCCTCCTCCAACATATGCCGAATTTGGAGGCTGCCCCCAGAAATAGATATAGTGACTGCAGAAATGTTCGCACTCCGCCAAGCTCTAAGTTTCATAAACACAAACTATACCCCAACCAAAACAGTAATCTTCACTGACTCCCGATCATCTCTGCAACTTCTGCTCTCACACCGCCCAAAGTCATCCACAGCCCTAGCCCACTCCATCCAAAGCATGCTACTATCCCTCAGGTTAGTAGGATGGGCCATCACCCTACAGTGGGTGCCCTCACACTCTGACATCAGAGGGAATGAGATAGTGGATGCTGCTGCCAAGAAGGGTCTGTCCCTAGAGAGCATAACTCCACTACCACCCCCTCTGTCGGTAGCAAAAAAACTGCTCTCTGCTGCCTGCCAATCCCTATGGGATGCCAACCTACAAAACTCCCTCAACACCACCTCCATGGGCAGATACCGCATTGACTCCACCCCACAGCCATGGATCAGGCTACAATCACGGGCCCTAGATGTCGCCCTGACCAGACTTCGCTTAGGCCACACATCCCTCAATGCCCACCTCCACCGCCTAAACCTATCCCCTGATCCTTTTTGTCCTTGGTGTCCGAACGTTGAAGAAACAGTGGAACACTTCCTTCTCCACTGCCCCCGCTTCCACTCGCACAGACTAGCCCTGAAACATAGTCTCCGCACCTTAGGCATCCCAACCTTCAATCTGCCCACCCTACTGGCAGCAGCCCCACCCGTTACCCCCCAAACCCGCTCCAAAGTCATCCACCTCACTTGCCTATTCCTGAGGAAGTCTCAACAGCTCTCACGACTATAAAGTGGTGGGACCCATACTACAGGGCACATACGCCGAAAGGCATCAAAGCCCTTAGAAGCCATCATCATCATCATCATCACCCGCGGAATTACAAAATATAAGAACATAAGGAGGTTATATTTGAGGAGCATAAGAGACAAAATGAACTAAATATGCTTAAAATGACTGGCATGTTGGGGAACATGTCAACTAAGCAAGCAAATAAGTATGAAATGATAAGGGAACTGTGGAAAGGGCTAGCAGTCCCAAGAATCCTGTATGGTTATGAACTCTGCAAAGTGATAAAGACAGAATTGGAGAGAATAGAAAAGATCCAAAAAAAGTGTCAAGAATTGTACTAGGGGCCAATCCCTATGTAGCAGTAGAGGCACTGAGAGGAGAGGGTGGCAAGGATGAAAGAAAACTATAAGTTGAGACTGCAAGGGATGCGAATAGAGACGTGGGCAGTCTATGTGTATGCTACCTATGATAGGACTGAGTGGCGCAAAGAGGTAATGAGAGTGGATACGAAAGGTAAATATCTAGATTAGGGACTCGGAACGATGGGACATACTATTTCGTCCGTGTTCTAAAATGATTCCCGTTTTTGGAGTACATTTAAGGGGACGGCTCATGTGGGGGTAAACACAATGGGCGACCACACTACGATGATCCTGAGTTTCATTAAATTAGTTGGGTCTGGGGGGCACAGCCCCCCAGTATATAATCCTAATTGTTTATAGACTAATGCCCTAACGGTGTGGTGGAGCGAATGTGAGTGGGTGTAAAAGGGTCATTCTCCCACCTCTTTTCTCTGTACCCTCTCCCTCCCTCTGTAAGAATGTGTGTGTGAATGGGAATGGGTTTGTTTTGTTTTTGTTTAAGAACATAAGAAAAGAAGGAGACTGCAAAAGACCATTCATGGCCTACACTTGGCAGCTCCTGTTCCATTCAACACAAAAGATTTCTTACCAGAGAAAAGTCATCAACATTGTCACCCTTTACAGGAGTTCGTCAGATCTAATCTACAATATACATAAAATGCATCCAGAGGATTATGTCCATTCATGCACCTGCAAAATATAATCTCCCCACTCCTTAGAAAAATATATACATATGTACATAAAAAAAAGTCAGTCCCATCTAGTAGCTTCATCCATATATTTATCTAATCTATTCTTAAAACTACCCAGAGAGGAGGCTTCTATCACATGTCTAGTGAGCCTATTCCATTCATCTACCACACGATTTGTAAACCAATTATCTTATCGGCCACTTCACTGATTAATCGGTAATTAGCTTTTTGGCTGATTAATTACTTGTCCCTTTCCTATTCAATTTGAACCATTTCATCAGTGCCAAGTGAATCATCAGATAGCTTTGACACAGTAATACAGTACCACCAATTTAACTTGTTAGTTGTTAAGTGTCTGGCTGCTATTAGGTCTTTTTACCTTTTTTACTTTATTAAATGAAATCAAGTTACACTTTTGATCTTTTAAATGAATCTAATTATGTAACATAAAATAACATAACATAATTACACGGATGACAAAAGCCACAAGGGCCTATCAAAGGTCATCCGCATCCATCAAAACCCACCCACAAAAAGCACCATCACCAGGGAAAGACAAAATCAAAGTCCCCCACAATATAATATAACAGATGACATAAGCCACAAGGGCCCATCATAGGTCATCCAAGTCAAACGGCCTCTTTTTTAAGGCACCCAAACTGCCAGAAAAACTACATCCAGAGGATTGTGTCCAGAAACAAGGGTATCACCAATCAAGGCTTGTCAAGAACTAAATCATGCAGCTATAGTTATATACAAACACTATTAATATATACAAAACTTAGGAACCATCACAACCAACATACACCCGTGCTTTTTAATTTTCAAGTGGTGACCTCTAGTCCGATTTCCACCATCTAACTCAAAAAACTTTCTAACATCCAATTTATCTATCCCAGAAAATTTTTTAAACAGCTCAATCATATCCCCTTGTAGCGGGCCGAAAAAAATTAGACTAACCCCAATCGATCCAACCCGCTCCCTACACTAATCCGGACGTGAGAAATCGAAGGAGAATGAAACGGATTGTATGTACAGTCCTTTACTAACAAAAAAATACAATATTTACAAAAAAATATGGGTAAATATGCACAAAATATCTACAATAGAGAGGGGCGATTATATTGGAGATCTTACTTTTCACCAAAAAATACAAAAAGAAAATCCTATATATATGAATACTATTTAATCTATCCTAATAAACATGAAAAATCAAACAACCCCCAAAAATCCTGACTACAACAGTCAATATATAAACAACAAACAAGGCCTCATTTATTCAAAGAGGATGGGGAGATGTCCAGCCACCTGCCACTCGAGCGAGCAAAATGCCTAGGACTTACAACAAATGTGGCGCCTCTGCACTTGATGGAAGATAATGACCTTAAAAAGCTTGCGTGGCTATTATAAGCCCTCCTTCATTAAGCTATACTATTGGCCTTTATTTATTAACAATAATAATATATAGCTTTCCAGGATATAATGCTTTGTTTGTAATATAAGGATATACGAAACTAAGTCCTATCTTTCCAGAATATGGCGCCTGGAAAGAAAGAAAAAAAAACATGGTAATCATTTTTATACATAAAATAAACAAAAAACAACAAACCCATTCCCATTCAGACACACACACATTTTTACAGAGGAAGGGATAGGGTACTGAGAAAAGGGGTGGGAGAATGGCCCTTTTACACACACTCACATTCGCTCCACCACACCCCTCCTTCCTTAAGCCATTCGACCAGTCACTCACAAAACCCCTTCAATCACTCTTCACGGTACCACTTGTGCTCAATCGCACCCTTCTGCACCCATTCACACTCTTCTACTGGTCCCTGGCTACGCGTAGCAATTAGTCGGGGTTGTTCGTCAGTCGTCCTGTCAGTCTCATCGTCACTATTGATCATCTCATCAACCATACTCTTAGCCCTCATTACCAGTTCTCCCATCTCACGACAGAATTCTTTCATACTCTTCCGTTCAGAACCCTCACTCTTCATACCCCCATTCATCAGCTCCTCACTCACAGCTCTCATCCAACTCAAGGTACATTCTTGCGAAACAGACAGGTCACTCACATCCCCTGTATTCTCAACAGGCATACCAGAAACCCCTTCGACTGGTTCCCACCAGAAACCTGAAAAATCAGCCACTTCATCATTCACTACATCAAACTCATCCCTACTATTACCATTCGTAAAACCCGAAAAATCAGCCACACTAGGTTCATTCTGCCCAAACACACTATCATTCATACTGTTCCCAAAACCAGAAAAATTAGGCACAGGCAGCTCACTCACTCGTCTACTTATACCAGCCAAATCACTCACCTGTTTACGCAAAAACTCAATCTCCCTTTCAAGATCCCCCATACCAGAAACACTCTGCTCAGACTTACTTTCATTCGTACTTGCATTCTTCCTTTCACTCTTCTTTGTACGCTTTCTACTCCTCGAGACTAAGACTAGCTCTTTCCCAGACAGATCCATACTCTCACATTCAATCTCATCATCATGCACTTTACCTCTCTCTCTACACAGTCCATACACCGGATGGCTCACCAGGTAGTCAGGGGGTTCTCTCCATCTCCTTAACTGACTCTGATGAGCCCGCACTCTCTCAGTCATACCGTCATTCAAACTCTCCAAAACATACGTCACTCGATTTTCCCAAACCCTCACAACTCTATAAGGTCCATCAAACTTCTCACTCATCTTTGACGCATTCAACCTACCCTTCACTTCTTTCACCTTCAATACTTTTGCACCTAATTCAAATGAACGGAACCTTTTATGTGCCTCACGCCATACACTCTGCTCACTTTCACTCAAACGAAACCTATCTTTCACTCGCCTTTCAAAATTCATCACAAACTGACATGGGGACATTCCAGTTGCACTATGCACAGTTGAATTATACGCCCACAACACTCTCCCCAGACACACATCCCAGTCATTCACTGTCGTACTCATCATTCTCAACATCTCACACAAGGTTCTTATAGTACGTTCAGCCAATCCATTTTAAGACGGTACATACAGAGTTGTTCTCACATGCTCCACACCATTCTCTCTCAACATTTGCTCAAACACTTCCCCTACAAATTCAGGCCCATTATCACTCAGACATCTTCTAGGCTTCCATACACACATAGGAAAAAACAACTGCTCAACCACACGCGCAACAGTAAACACTCCTTTTATCTCTCACAGGCGCTGCATACACAAACTTACTTTTATGATCAACCATCACAACCATACCAACATTCCCAGCACTCGCACGCGGCAAAGACACACAATCAATCACTACCAATTCAAACGGTTCTTTCGCATCAACTTTCAACATCGGTGGTTTCACTTGCACACCTTGCACTTTTCGCTTCTGACACCTTTCACACGTAGTTGCAACATCATTCACAACAGTTCTCAGAAACGGGTGGAACACACGCTCCTTCATACACTCCCACAGCTTAAACTTACCCATATGCCCATAATTATCATGCACAACCTTCACCAGACCAATCATACCAACTAAGGACATCACAGGTACATACATATCATCACCACCCTTTACATGCCTAACAAAATATACAACATCCATACAAACAACAAAATCCTTAGCATACCTTTTAAAATCACTTAAACACTCTGGCCATTCATTCAAATCAACACGCATCATTACACACCTCTTCAACTCACTAACAAAGGACACATCTCTTGCATCTCTAGAATATCATCATCACTTAAAATCTCATTCTCATCATCCATGACCAACTCAATCATGCCACAAAATTTGACAACATTCTTTGCATACTCATTCAACCTCATCACCTCACATTCACCTTTCATAAGACAATCCTTATCAGCATCCAAAGACAAATCATTCAATCTCATAAAGTCTACACCAAGCAAGAAACAACACGGCATTTGCTCATCCTTCAGAATCACAAAGTCATGCTTCACATTCACACCATTACCCAAACTCACTTTCAGACTAACCTGTTCCCATGCCACTATCATGCCATTCCCTAATCCACTTATCCGTAACTTCACAGGTTTATGCTCGCAACATTTAAACTCATCATACTTACTCAGAATCCTCTCATTCACTAAAGACACCTGCGCTCCAGTATCAATCAAACCACAGAACAACCTTTCACCAACTTTCACTCTCGCTTCCATCATATCAGGTCCACCGTGTTTGCAATAAACCAAAGGAACAAGCACACCAACATCAGCACTGATATCCACACTGTCATTAACTCCCATATCATCACTCACCACACACTCATCTTCATCCAGACAATCATTCTTCTCTCTTATATATGAACAGTTTTCAATCACCCAATTGTAATGCACACCGCTCAAACATTGCAGATGTACCACATTAGGATTCAAACCCTTCATCTTCTCATCCTTGTACACAATCGGCATCTCACCACCAAAGTGCACATAAACAATCACTCCATACAAACGACTCACTACAATCAACACTTCCTGAAATGGCGGGACCCCTTGCATACACATCGCTCTCAATTCTTTCATGAAGTTCTGCACCTTTGCCATACCAATGCTTTCAGGCTTCCTACACACTTCATTCATTACCTCCTTCCTTAAATCATCCACACTATTGGGCACTCTCACATCTACTCCATCACTCTTTAAACCATTCCATACACTCTCAAACAAGGAATCACCACCACCCTTACTCTCTTTTCCATTCATAATCCCTCTCGGCAAATACTCAGGATCACTCACTCCACACATTTTCATCATTCGTACCAGGATACCTTGACATCAAATCAGCCACTCCATTCCGTTCACCAGGCACATACTCAATCACATAGTCAAAGTCACTCAAATCTTCCAAAGTCCTTTCAATCCTACTATCAGCCCACTTCATACGCTCAGATACACAAAAGGTTGATGATCAGTTTTTATCACAAACCTCACACCATACAAAAATGGACGCAACACTTTCAAACAATATCTTATCGCAGCCAGCTCTTGTTCCACAGTCGAATACTTTCGTTCTGCAACATTCATAGCCTTGGATACATACCCAATTATTCGCCTGACATTCTCTCCATTCAAACGCTGCTCTTGCATCAGAAAACCTCCCATACAATACCCACTTGCATCTGTATACAGTTCAAGCATTTTAGCATTTACACTATAATCTGGGTAAGCCAATTCAACATCTTCAGCTGCTGCCTCTTTCAGTCTCTCATACGCCTCATTCATCTTATCATTCCACTTGACAACCGTACTACCTTTCTTGCCCATCCACTCATTCAGAGGCTTACTCACACCAGAACAATCACGTATAAACTTTCGCTGAAACTCAATCAAACCCAAAACCGACTTCAGTTGCTTCACAGTCACCGGTTTAGGAAACATTCGCACCTTCTCAACATACTTCGGTGATTTTCGCAACCCATTCTCACTCACCATATGCCCAAGGAATTCCACTTCTTTCGCAAACCATTCACACTTCGCCACTTTCACCTTCATACCAACACTCTCCAACGTTCTCAACACATCATTCACCAATCTCATATGCTCCTCAAAAGTCTCAGTCATAATCAAAATATCATCTATAAATGCAATCACATTCTTACTCGCAAACTTACTCAACACAACATTCATTGCCCGCTGGAAGGCTCCGGGAGCATTAGCCAACCCAAAGCTGAGGTTCCGGATCTGGTAATGCCTCTTTGAGGAAGAGAAGGCAGTTACCAGCCGGCTCTCCTCAGCAATGGGCATCTGGTAATACCCCCGTACCAGATCCAACTTCGTAAACCACTCCATCCCATGCATACTATACACACACTCAGATACCACACACATCGGAAACCTTTCTTTCACAGTCTTTTCATTCACCTTTCTATAATCCACACACAGACGCAATCTTCCATCCGGCTTACGTACAGGTACAATTGGACTATTCCATGCACTCTCGCTCTCTTCAATCACCAACAATTGCTCCAATTCCAAACACTGCACCTCAATCTCATCAGCAACCGGATGTGGGAAATGCCTCGGCCGCTGATAGATTGGCGAGTCCTCCTTCAGGACAATCTTGAATTCCGGGAGCTTTGCAACCCCGAAATCCAGATCACCCTTACTGAGGGCTCCCTTTCGCTCAAATATCATTCGATACACATCCTCCCTTTCATACTCAGTCAAACATCCATCCAATTTCACCATGTCCTTCACCTCATTATACATCCATTCACATGTCTTTTTATTCGCAACATTCACCCTGATATCCGTACTATCATCCATACCTACCTCATTGACAGTGGAGAGGTGGCCCAGTACATCTCCGACATGGATTCCCCTCACCTGCCCTTTCACACTGGGGTCCGCCTGCACACATACAAAAGGATCATTCATTCTCATCAAGCCATCAAACACACAAGCAACACGCCTTACCTTATAACACGCATCCTTTCCATCCAATATCACAGTGTTCTCACTCACATCCAAACTAACATCCTTACTCCAACTCACTCTAACAGACACCCTTTCACCCTTCACAAGCCTTACATTCTCCATAGCAGTCACCTCAATACCAGTAAACACACTCCTCAAAATGCTACCATCTTTCCCTACATACAACTTATACACCCCATTTTTACCAATCTTTCTCTCAATCTGATCACTCGCAGGATGCACAACCATACGATTCATTTTCATAAAATCATACCCCAAAATCACACCATACTCACTACTCACCTTATCAATCACCGAGAATTCACATTCATTCATCATCATACCATGCATTCGAACAGGTGACCTTATCATTCCAATCACAGGCACTCTCCTATTACCAATACCTACCAAACTATCCTTGCACTCAGACAGGAGGGCTTTCTCGCTTACCTTGTCATACACATCTTTATACACCAAGCTTGCCTTGCATCCAGAATCTATTAAAGCCAAACACTCAATTCCATTCAACTCCACCTTCACACTCAGACACTCATACTTCCTACCAGACAGCACTTTCACACTAGACAGACTTACCAACACATTACTCACACTCATGCACCCAGAGGATACTTCAGCAGGTACCCTCTTACCATTCAGTTTTCAGCTTCAGACTTTCCATTCACACCTTGCGCTCTCAGTCTAATCCAACACTTTTCACTTGAATGTCCTTCCATCGCACAATAGCTACATACATTCCTCTGGTCACGACACATCCTTGCATAATGACCAGCCTTTCCACAATTACCACATGCATATTTCATACTTTCCCCACCAGTTGCTCCACCATTCAACCTCGGACAATCTTTCTTCAAATAGCCTATTTCTTTACACTCAAAGCATTCTTTCACACTTTCCTGGTAATCCTTTATCATATGCCCTTTCTTACCACACCCAAAACATGCACCAGATGTCCACCTACATTCTGCCAACATATGACCTTTCCTTCCACACCGACGACATTCCACAATCTTTCTCCCACCATTCGGTCTCTCGTTTGCTGGGACATACCTCGGTTTCTCTCTCATATATTCGTTCCCACGCTTGAAATTCATCTGCCCCCTTCCATTCGACCACCCTCCATTTGCCCATCCATTCTGCCGGCCCAGGAAGTTTGACATCACTCCAGCTGGTGCAGTCTTCAGGGCATCCCTGTAGCTGACAAACTGCTGGAGTGGATGAAAGCTCCTGGGCTTCTTACCTCCAACATTCACACTGTACCATCCATCCTCTTCTAGATCGCTTTCATCATCAAATCGTCCATCTTCTAACAGTTCCAAAACATCGCCCCACATCAACCGTTCACCTGTCAGTCTCACTCTCTCCTTTCTCTTTCCATTCAGCCATTCACTCACCTTTCGCGGGATCGTGTCCAAAAACTTCCTCATCAGTGGTTTACATTCATTTACATCATCATCACCATACCTTGTTCTTGCCATACTCTCAAGCCTATGTGCATACATATTCACACTTTCACTCTTCCCCATTCGAGCCTTCTCAAATTCATTCACCCTTTTATACTTCACACTCTCTTTCATTCGTTTCACCTGCCCAATCAATCTCTTCTTCACTACATCGTACTTTGGCTCTCCCACACTCGTTATCACTCGCAAGAACTCCAACACTTTCCCATCCAAACAATCTCCCAGAACACTCACCCAGTGACCCTTGTTCTGCGGGTACTTTAGCTTGCAGTACCGCTCAAAATCCCCAAAGAACTCATCCATACTCTTTCCCTCATGCAATCTAAACTTATCAATCCTTGGCACTTCCCTAATCAAAATTCCTTTCCCCACATTCACTTCATTCTCCAAAGAGCTACTCTCGGTCTCACTCATTCCAATCATATCGTCACTCTCTCCCTCATCTGAGTATAGCGAATCCACACTCTTCCCTCTCGCCTTCCTATCCTTAACCTTAGAACCATGCTTACTTCCTCTCTTACTTTCCACTCTCTTCCATTCACCCCCTTTCCTACCACTCACAGTATCTTCTTTAGACTCAATCATACTGCCATCCATTCCATTTAGCGGAGTCCCTTCAGTAGGAGCAGGGGTCAGGGTTGTAGGTCCTGGGACTGATCCAGCCCCTGTCATCATGTTATACAGGTCCTGCATCCGTCGGTCCGTCTGATCCTGTTGGTCTCCCATTTCCTTCTTCATCCTATCAGTCTTTTCATTCATCCCTTTTATTTTATTCTCCATTCCCCGCAACATTTCACACTCCTCTTCTTTCTTTCTCAACTCCAGTCTCAATCGCACTACTTCTTCATTCAATGTTTCTGCTACAGCCATTGTTCCCAAGTTAGTAAAAAGATAGGAGGAGGGAAAAAAACAATCAAACTACTTGTCACACTAATTGGGTATGGACTGCAATCCAATCCAGTCACTCTCCCAGTTTCGAAGTCTCACGTCCCTATTCAGGCGCCAAATGTAGCGGGCCGAAAAAAATTAGACTAACCCCAATCGATCCAACCCGCTCCCTACACTAATCCGGATGTGAGAAATCGAAGGAAAATGAAACGGATTGTATGTACAATCCTTTACTAACAAAAAAATACAATATTTACAAAAAAATATGGGTAAATATGCACAAAATATCTACAATAGAGAGGGGCGATTATATTGGAGATCTTACTTTTCACCAAAAAATACAAAAAGAAAATCCTCTATATATGAATACTATTTAATCTATCCTAATAAACATGAAAAATCAAACAACCCCCAAAAATCCTGACTACAACAGTCAATATATAAACAACAAACAAGGCCTCACTTTATTCAAAGAGGATGGGGAGATGTCCAGCCACCTGCCACTCGAGTGAGCAAAATGCCTAGGACTTACAACAAATGTGGCGCCTCTGTGCTTGATGGAAGATAATGACCTTAAAAAGCTTGCGTGGCTATTATAAGCCCTCCTTCATTAAGCTATACTATTGGCCTTTATTTATTAACAATAATAATATATAGCTTTCCAGGATATAACGCTTTGTTTGTAATATAAGGATATACAAAACTAAGTCCTATCTTTCCAGAATATGGCGCCTGGAAAGAAAGAAAAAAAAACATGGTAATCATTTTTATACATAAAATAAACAAAAAACAACAAACCCATTCCCATTCAGACACACACACATTTTTACAGAGGAAGGGATAGGGTACTGAGAAAAGGTGGGAGAATGGCCCTTTTACACACACTCACATTCGCTCCACCACACCCTCTCACACACCTCCTTTCGAACGAGAACATATTTAATACCCTCAGTCTATCTATATATTCAAGGTGCCTCAGGGAAGGAATAATCTTTGTTGCCCTCCATTGCACTGACTCAAGAAGGTTAATATCGTGTCTAAAATGTGGGGACCATGCCTGTATACAGTATTCTAGATGTGGCCTAACATAAGAGTTATAGAGTTTAAGAATAACCTCCTTACTTTTGTAACTGACATTTCTGCTTAGAAAACCTTAATAACTTATCTATTACTACTCCTAGATCTTTCTCATCCTCTACTGAGCTCAGCCAATGCCCATCCATTTCATAGTTAAATTCTCTATTATCTTTTCCCATGTTAATAACTTTGCACTTATCAAGGTTGAAAGTCATTTGCCACTTATGTGCCCAGGATAACAATTTATTTAAATCCCCCTGTACTTTAAAATTATCATCAATATCTTTAACTTCAGCTGCTAATTTGGTATCATCCGCAAAAATTGACACTTTATTATTTACTGCCTCCCCAAGATCGTTTATATAGATGACAAATAATAATGGACCGAGAACTGATCCCTGAGGAACCCCACTGATAACATCCCTCCACTCTGACTTTACACCATTTAGCACTACCCTTTGCTTCCGCTATCCAATTTGAAACACCCCCACATATCCCAATCATTTTTAATTTATGAACCAGTCTCCTATGTGGTACCTTATCAAATGCTTTACTAAAATCCAAGTAAATTACATCTACATTCTCTCCCTTATCTACTTGATTTGATCTACCTGATCTAAACCTGTGCTGAGCATCGCTGATTAACCCCTCTCTCTAGATGTTGGCAAATCCCTTTTTCTAACTATTTTCTCAAGAATTTTACAGACTACAGGAGTTAGGCTAACCGGTATAAAGTTATTTGGATCCTCTTTACTACCCTTCTTGAAAATGGGGACTACATTCGCTCTGTTCCAATCATCGGGTATTTCTCCATATTCCAGTGACCTAACATAACATAATTTCACGGATGACAAAAGCCACAAGGGCCTATCAAAGGTCATCGGTATCCATGAAATCCACCCACATAAAGCATCCATAGGATTTTGTCAGATCATGCATCTACAATATACTATTTAAAAATCCATAGGAATGTCCAACTATGCATCTACAATATATAATTTAAAGCCTCCATAGGAGTCTGTCAAAAACAAAATCAAAGTCCCCCAAAATATACAATAAAAAGAAACTGCATCCACAGGAATGAGTCAAGAAACATATCCACATACCAAAAGTAAGAAATTAACCCTCGATCCCCATATAATCATCCAATCTGCGCTTGAAAACATTCAAGTTTGGGCTTTCTACAGTCTCAGGTGGCAAACTATTCCAATAATCCACCACTCTTTTTTGAAAAAGGAGAGATTAAAGGATTATTTGGTAGGTTAGGTTCAACCTTGTCTTGGAAGGCCTCAGTGAAAAGCAGATTTATTTCTTATTTTAATGATAAAAATCTTATTATGGCAACATATCTTGATCCACAATTCAAATCAACATTTTTGGAAGGCGAATACAATGGCAAGGATGTAGAGCAAGCGTTAAAAGACTGGTTTATTGAGGATATAAGTGAAAATCAATCTGCTTCAGCGTTATTTGATAGTTCAGATTCCCTAGAGTCAGCTGACAATAAGAGTGATGGAGAAAATGAGAATGTATTCAACTTTAGTTTTGACAGTTGCTTTACAGAGTTTAAAAAGAAACAAAAAGAGAAGGTAAAAACTAACAGAGAAACAAATTTAGATAAATACGAAGACTCCACAACCCAAAGAATCAAAGATGCTCTAAAAGAAGAAATGAGAAAATATGAAAAGTTAGAGCTCATTGCAAATGCTTTACAATGGCGGGCCACCAACAAAGACAGTTTTACTAATATGTCTATTCTGGCAAAAAAAATATTTGTCAGCTCCTCCTTCTTCTGTTGATAGTGAAAGATTATTTAGTATTGGAGGTATGATTTATTCCCCCAAAAGAAACAGAATAAAATCAGAAACAGGAGAAATGCTGATGTTTTTACATTATAATCTACGTCTCATGGGCTTAAATTATAACAATTGATCTTAAAATTTTCAAGTGTTAAATTTAAATTAAAGAGTTCTGGTATTTTGGGCTAAAAAAGGGTTTAATAATTAGGTAAAATGGATCAGTATTATCAGTCTGTTAAACAGTTCTAGACCTAAAATACCCCGTAAGGGGTGCGGCAATTTGCCATCCTGGCCACCGTGCTGACAGGACTCAGCACCCCGTCCGACCCCAGCTTAACTTCTTCTCCTTCCTTCAGACACTTGTGTTTCCCCACTGTTTCCTCACTTTTCATACAACCTCTCCAACAACTTTCTCTGGTCAGCCTCTAATTTCACAGGGTAGATGCTGACCTTCTTCTCAGCCAACCGTCCTGGATCGGGGCTGAGGGGAGAGGGGACAATGTTCCCTAACCCCTGAGCTCCGGTTTGGGAGGGTGGGTTTTTAACAAACTGCTTCATCCCCACCCATACCTTCCTCACATCCTCTTTCCTTCTCATTTCACAATCTATTTTTTTTTACGCTGTGTCCAAGGTGGAGCCACCATGCTGAGGGACTGCCAGGACCCCATGCAGGAGGGGTGGTCTGAAATGGCGGCACCTGGCTCTGCCTTGTCCTGTATGCACCCCTTGCAGAGCGGGGCAATGAGCGATTGCTTCCTTTTGAATAAATAGGATCACCATGCCCATGAATGAAAATGTAGCAAAACCAAAATCTCTCCCCATTTCCCCTTGCTCATCGATGGAGCTGCCCGAGGGCAGCTCCACAGAAAAAAATGGAGGTCCTTTCCCTTGTGCTTGCTCAGGGGACCCTCCATATTTCTCTAACCGGAGAGGAGGCTTACTCCTCTCCTTCGGCTACGGGTATAGGGGACTCCCCCTCACCCCCTTCTCTGGAGGTGCTTTCGGGCACCTCCCTTTTTCCCGTGGCATTCCCCCCTTTTCTTTCCAAGGGGACTGCCAAGAAAGCCAGCAGGCAGCCCATAGCCGACCACTCCCCATTGAAGCAGCTCAGTAAGGCAAACCCCCTTAGGGGGGAGAGGGAAGCCAGGCCCCATCGGTTGCTTCCCTCAAAAGACCTGATGGCTAGAATATTAAACCTAGGGGGGGGTCAATAGGACCTGTGATGTCCTGGGGAGGATGGCTAATTGGAGCCCCCCCCCACCCCCAGATAGACATTGTCCTTGATGCATCCTAGCCTCAAAAGGTAGGGCCTTCCATCGGGGCGAATCTGGGCTCGGCAACAAGCACTGAACCCGAATCCGCCCCTATGCAAGGTCCTCCTCAAACGGCTCGGGTCTCCAAGGCCTTACAAGGAGGGGAGGGATCTCCTCCTCCTGCTGGTGCCTCTACAACTGCCAGGACATTCTCCATCTCAGAAAAGGACCTTGCTGAGGCTGGCCTGGGGGCTCCTGCTGGTTTGAGGGAGAAGCGGGTTCATTCTCTACCCTCCTCTCCTAAAAAGAAGAAAAACAAGAAGAAGACTCGGGGCTCCTCTCCATCCGTGGGGGCTGCGGGGATGGATGGATCTGCTGCCACTTCGGTAAGCGACTAAGCCAAGATCGGCATATCCAGCCACTCTGCCCCCCAGGGCGCAGAACCCCTGACTAAGACCAAAAGTGCTAGTTCGTGAGCGGAGCCTCAATTACATCAGGGCCCCTCATTCAGAGACTACCAGGCATTTTTGAGCCTGCTGGCTTCAAATGCTTCCTCGTTATTCGCTCCACTGATGGCAGCATGTTCGCTACCATGTGAAGGCATTCGTGCCACTGCCGCTGAGGTGCTATTACTGCCACCGCTTCAGCCATACTAATCACTCCTGTTGAGGTACAAAGTCAGGGTTACTTGAAACCTGTGTAAGTTGCCCCAAGGCCACACACAATAAGTCCAAATCATGTGTGGCCAAGTGTGTCAATTGCAGAGAGCCGCACCCTGCTTGTTTGAAGCAATGTGATGCGTATCTCCTTGAGAAGGAAATCCTAGCCATTCAGGCTCAGGATCATATCTCATTTCGTGAGGCTAAGGACTTGGTTCTGGCGTGCCCGGCGCTGCCTGGGACATTGTCGGGGTGCGGTGTGTGTGTGTTTCTGTAGGGCCATTCTCCCACCCCCCTTTACATATATCTTTCACTACCCCTGTGTGAGTGCGTGGGTAGACAATTTTGATTAATACGAATAATAACCGATTGTATTCTCTTTTCAGAGATATATTTTGTTGAAATAGTATATAAATATAAGAGTAAATATTTGGGAATTATAAAAGTTATAAAGGGGAATTTGTGGTGCGCACTTGGATGTTCACTTAGAGGTAAGAAGTTAACAGAATTTCCTTGGGTCAAGTGCCCACTTATTGGTTGTCCTTCCCCTTATAGTAAATAGATTGTAAATGGGGGATAACATCTCTTCTACAGAGTGGAAGCTTTTATGCACTGCAAGAGGAGTTCTTGAGGCTAGTACTCCACCCAGCCCTGAGACGGAGGGCTTTCTTACCTCGCTTGCCACCTGCACTGCCCACCTGCATTAGCTGATGAACCTGCCCCCCCAGCGCACAAGTGATAGTCCCGTGCCCCTTTTCGTTTGGTTGTTTTTTTTTGTTTTGTTGCATGGACCTTGTTTGGGTTTGTACCGATTGTCCTCTGTGCCAATCATATTTTATTTTGTTTTCGGTTGGGAGAATTACAATTTGTATAGGTTATTTATTTTGAGTGCACACCTGTATTTATTTTTCTTGTAAATATAAATTGTAATTATATTTGTAATTATTATTGTATTTTTTCTGTAAAGGACTGTATATCAAATCGTATCAATTCTTCCTCGGGGTTCTCAAGGTTCATAAATTCTAGTATAAGGTTGGAACGCGGGGTTAGTGTTGCCCCTCCAGCCCTACGAGTATGGTCATTTCCGTGCCCATTCGGAACCCTTCTACGGGTTCTACCCACCCTGGGTGCTTCTCTGGTAAAGCTGGCGGCACAAAGGGTCCACACCCAGCCCTGGCTAAATTAGCTAGGGCTCCCCTTCCCTTCTCCCCAGCGTGACTGTTTCCCGTAAGGTGAAACGGCGGGATGTCTATCAATAGACATATGTAGAAACTATACTCTTACAGGAAACAGCACATTGGGAAAAATTCTTTTCTTTAACCCATCAAGCGAAGAAGAAATAGAAAAATATACATTATATACCAAAGAATTATGGAAAACAAGAAAAAGAAGGATTGAAATAGCCCGAAACCTAAATAGAAATTAACGACATTGCACTGCTGTTGCAAAGGCACTAGCGCACCCTACATCTGTATCTGGGTTGATGAGAGTTACTTTTGAGCTTTTGTCATCCTTACCCTTTCACATTGTCAGTTTTCTATTTATTCACAATTTTCCTTCAGTGTCTATCAATCTCCTCATTCTCTACTTAAAAAAAATCCCCCCATTTACAAAGTAAAATTTAGGCAATTGAAAAAAGTATAAGATTTTTAATAAAAAGCTGCATATCTGCAATTCACAGTTCAATGGAGAAGCTTACAATTATAAGACTAAATGATTTATCGCAAACTTAAATTGACTCATTATTATTTTATTTCCAGGGATATTTTTGGAGTTCTTTTATGAATATACTAAGTTCCTTGGGAACTAGGTTTTTGACAATGGCAGTACCAAATTCACAATCTGGTATTCATTCCATGGTATTTGTGACAACTCCCTCAGAAGATGTTGCTAAAAAAATTGCCAGGTTAGTCACTATTTTTTGGGTAGAACTTAAATTTAAAGGAAAGTAGGACCGAGTCAAGTTCCAGTTTGAGTTACTAGGATAGACTATTCCTCAGTTATCAGTTTATAGTTCTAGTGAAGCATATATAATATATAATATGTATATTATATAATATGTATATTAAAATATTGTATATTATATAATATGTATATTAAAATATTGTGACTCTGAAAAGTTATATAATCTCTTGGCATATATTTCCCTGTGTACTCTTATTTTGTTTACTCAGGCTAAATATCTCTACCCAGAGCCCTACTAGGGGGGACCCTGTGGTATCAGTTGGTATCCAGAGGAGTTTCACATCCTCATAGCTTGAGTGCAAATTAGGAAAGCCCTGATGTCACTGGGTTGATGTGAACACTCTGATGGGGTCTGGGAAAGTTGTCAGTGCACTTTCCCTTTGCTCCCTCTCAGCACAACTTTATATATCTCTATATATATATATATATATATATATATATATATATATATATATATATATATATATATATATAGTACAAGAAAGAGAAATTGGACGCGAATGAGCAATGAGACAAGAAACAGGAGTTTTTTTAGAGGTAAGAGAAAGGGACATTAGAAGAAGACTAGAATCAAAGAGAGCAGAGGGCGGCACAATGAAGGCAATCCTTTGAAAGGCAGAAAATAAATATGGTGAAAGCCCTGTGGTGGTTGTTATCACCCGCAGAACTTGCATTTGCTCCTTCTTCTATATATATATATATATATATATATATATATATATATATATATATATATATATATATATATATATATATACAGGAGTTGGACAAATTAATGGAAACATTAACTAATGCACCCATTCACACAAAAAAAATTTTAAAAACTTATTTAAAATGCCTGAAAATGACATTGAACACATATTGGTCTCCAAAATTCACAGATCTTGCCATAATCAAGTTTTTTTTTTGTAAATTGTAGTAAAAACTAGGGGATATATTCCCTCTAAAACGCGTCTACGAAGGAGCTAGAGCAGGTTTCACTCGAAAAGAGTTAAATTCGTATAGATATAGCCCAAAGCTGTATGAATCGATTGGTCGGCGTATTGAATCTATTTATACTGCTAAGTATATATATATACATATATATATATATATATATATATATATATATATATATATATATATATATATATATATATATATATATATATATATATATATTGTCTTCCAATTCAAGGAGGATACGATCACCTGCTGGACCTGAAGCAGAGCAGTTGTCTAATTATGCCATTATCTTAACTGCACCAATTTATCTTGGATATTTCTCCATATATATATATATATATATATCAAAATGTTCAAAGATGATTGAATAAGATTGAAAGCTCAGCATTATATATATATATATATATGTATGATTGAATAAGATTTAAAGCTCAGCAATTTAGTTTAGTTTTTACCAAACACTTTCATTAGATGAATACTGGACAAGTGATCCACTATCTACAAGATGGAATAAAAAAGATAGAAGAAGAGAAAGTTGGCCAAGGAAATTAATTAGCCAAAATACGCAATGGTCTTCAACAAAATTTGCATTCAGGAAAGACTGCTACCCAATTATACTAATATATATATATATATATATATATATGTACACTAAACCAAAACAGTAACTTATATATAGGGCCTTACAATCTCTAAATATTGGCCAGTGCAGAAATACAAATAAGACGCAAAATAATATATATATATATATATATATATATATATATATATATATATATATATATATATATATATATATATATATATATATATATATATATTCGATCCAGTTGAAACAATATAGTACCACTAATGCACAAAAAGGGGTAGAAAGGGAGGTTGGCTTGCCTTTCTCCTTGGAATTCTGTAGGTTCCCGGGAATCCGCAAACAGTCATTCTGCATGAAATCAGGCAATGCCAAACCAGTGACCATCTTGGATTTTCTTCATTTGGGGTATGTTGATTCATGTCATAAAAGAACTTACATGAAAAATTATAGCTCTGTACCTCAAATGGTTCCTGAGATATGACCCACCTAAGTTTGGAAGCTTTATAGAGACTAATTCGATTTTTCAAAATCGCCGACTTTGAGGCCTCATAAAACATGCAGTTTGAAAGATATAGGTCTGAAAAGTTCAGGCCCTACAGAATCAATCAAACCAGTCTATCTCTATCAAAGAGTTATAAGCTAGCATAACCTGAAATATTGAACAAATTCGTCACATCTAAACCAACTTGCCGGACCTGGATAAGATAAATGCATAAAATAATGTTACATTGTTATGCAGTTATCAAAATT
Organism: Ceratothoa steindachneri; assembly: GCA_963969495.1. NCBI lineage: Eukaryota > Metazoa > Arthropoda > Malacostraca > Isopoda > Cymothoidae > Ceratothoa > Ceratothoa steindachneri. Next base: position 80,587,809 of record OZ018335.1, read on the forward strand.
AATCAGATAAATACACCAATAAAAGAGCGAAAATTCTACAGAACAAAAACCTGAATAAATTTCAAACTTTTTAGTTTTGAAGCATAGTTCTTGTATCAAAAATTTCTTGGGGCCACATATTCCTAATTGTATTGAAAATCTGATCAGATGGCTATCAGATATGAGTGTCTCGGTCCTCATGAAATATAAGTTGGCATACAGATGTGTGTGCCATGGCCCTCCAGGAAATCTAGCTGGTGTGCACAGGTGCTAGGCACTCAATGTGTTAACACTTCTCTCAACTCCACCTCTAAGGCCTTTTTCCTTTCTCCTTCTGTTGCTTAGAGAAACGCACATCACTCCTCTCCTGCCCCAAACCACCAGACAGGCCCCATATTGGGTGCCAAGATATGTGGCAGCAGACTCTGAATTTCCTGCAGTCACACTGCCTGGGACATCATGGTGAGCCTGTCTAGGTATCCAGAGGTAGAGAGAAAGATCAAATAGTCTTCTTTTACACAAACAAAACAAATCTTATTTACAAATATTCCATTACTAAGAGGCAACACAAAAAGAAAAAAAATTGACATTACCAAAGTATGACAAAAATCCTACAATAGCCCAAATCAATGCAGCCATGTGCTTTATAGGTAGGGTGAAGTGGACACATACTGTATATGAACACGGACCGTACAAAAGAGCTTCTTACCAAAATCTGGGTTTGATTCAGTTTACCTTTGGAATAGAAAATGGGTCTGGTGTGATGTTACACCATTTTTGTTTGCTAGGTAAGTTTTTTGATATTTTATGTCCGATGTAATTTTAAAAGTTACATTATAGTCCACAGTGTTTGTGAATATTGCATGATTCTGTTGGTTATGGTTTTCATGGTGAATATGATCATTGTGAAGGAAAATGAGTGTGATTTCATAACAGTGACCAGCTTGGGGATTTCTGTGTTTACAGTTTACATGCAATGGCGGGTAATACATGGTCTGAAACTACTGTATGTTGATCATGTAACATTCCCTTCTGTTTTAAATGTGAAAAAGCAACCAAAAAATGAATAAAAATAAAAGATATCATAGTGCAAAATTGACCATTTTTATCAGTGTTAAATGATGTGTTATTATCTAACATTATTTTACGTTAGATACAAGATTTAACTATTTACAGTGCACTACTAAGTGTATTAGGTAATAGGATAAGTGTTTATATTTAAAATTTTTTTGAAACAAAATTAAATTCATGCAGTAAGATGGGGATTTTACATTGCCTAATGAGGTTATTTATATATTTATACAATGATAAACAATGAGGTTGTGCATTACTTGCTAAAAAATGTTTTAGAAAATTAAGAAATTTATTATTTTTATATTATTTTTGATACCTATGTAAAAATATTGCAAAATAACAATTATAACCATTTTTGTTTCATGTCTTTTCATAACATTTGTGTATCATTTAGTAGTAATAGATCCTTTAATTTCAGTTGTAGCCTATAAAAAATAAAATACAAAAAATGGTACCAAGGTCATATGGAATGTGTTTTACATGGTCATGATCTGTACAAAAACACTTTTTCCCCAAATGACACCATAAATCTGACTGGTAAACATATTTCAAAGTTCTGTATCTGAGCTACCTGTTGGGTACTTTATATTTCTACTAACTTTAAAACTTTATGACCCCCAAAAAACACTAGCAGTATGATCCGTATCCACCTGACCCTATATCATAAAACTGTTGGGATAGTACCCAATCTCGTGCATGATTATAAATAAGGTTTTAGTTGAAGGGGTACTCTTCTGGGAAATGGCCATAGTTTCTGGTGGCACCCTTCTCTTGGAACTGGCTGTGATTTGTAACTTTTACTTCCCAACCATGAGAACACGATACCACAATCAGTACAGCACACATGCAACAGCACTCGCAGGCCCTAAGGAGCTGGAAAAGAGAATTCACTTTCAGTCAAAGGTACTTTCAAACATCCACACCATTATCATCTATAAAATCATAGGCAGACACAGGCCTTACCTGGCAACTTCACTAGCTCCTCTCATCTCAGTCATATTCACTTTTTGGTTTGGCTTACTTCTTTCAATCACTATGTCAAACAATCTTCTCACTTTCCTTGAATCTAAATAATTATTAGGTAAGCAATGGTTATCACTCTCTCTTTGATGTAGCAGATACAAAAAAGTACAATCTGTTGAGAAAAAAGAAAACTAAATGTGGGGCAAGATGGATATCCATCAAGCCACCCCATCATTCCTGGTCACTTGTCATTCACCACCATCCTGGAAAAGAAGACCAGGATTTGGCATTTATATGGGTGAAGGTAGGCAAACATACATAACCACTACAATTACATATTTAAGGGTTGGGCAATATAATGGGAACCTTAGCTAATTTAACTTTTCTGAATATTAATATTACATAAAATTCTAATGACTGAAAACAATTTTGAATATGTTCCATTTTAATTATATATTATTTTATTTTATAATCTCTTGTCATTATGTTTTTCAGAATTTAATTATTGCTTATAATAATATGAAAAACTTTTTGAACTTTCAAAAAGGGCAAATTGTAGAAGTTTAACCCCTTAGTGAATTTAAACGTATATATACAGTTTCCTATATACATATAGCCCATTTTAGACAGACGTATTTTTATATTCATCACAAAATTTTGTTGATCATTTTGATTACAAACGTATATTGGCTTGCCTTGTTTTTTCAGCTTTGAATATGAGTTAATTGTCTACTAAGCTGAATGGGCTGGGGTTTGAATATGCTGATGGCTCATTGCCAGATATATATCAGACGAATTATTGTCTCAAAGACTGTCATAGAGGAGAGTTGTGCATCTTAATTTTTGCATTTTTCAATATTTTTTCCAACAACCCATAACAATGAGTGATGAGCAATATTTGTTAGATAACAAGGACATGAATCTGAGCAGTTCAGAAGATGAAAGAAGTGATAGCTTTGAATCTGAAGACAAATCTGAAGATGATGAAGAAAATATCAAAGATGTATTAGCTTCTTGTTGAACATGGCAAAAAGTAAGCGCAAATGCAACAAGTCCTTGTAGATTTCCTTTTGAGCTAAATGCAACTACAGATAGCAATATTCCTGGCCCGGATGGGTGTGTACCTAAAGTGTTGAAAGAAGTGCGCAATTAAATGTCACGACACCTGAGCACAATCTTCAACATGTCAATCCGGACAGAATGTGTTCCTAGAGACTGACATGAAGTGGAGGTGACTCCTATCTTCAAGATATGAGACCCTAGCCAACCATCGAACTACCGACCTATTAGTCTAACTTTGATAGTCGGTAAACTCATGGAAAGCATTATGGTGGACAAAATTATGTTGCATTTAGAGTCAAACCTGCTACTGAGGAGTTCCCAGCACGGCTTCCGAAGGCAATGGTCATGCCTGACGAACCTTGTGGAATTCTTCCACTTCGTCTTCAATGAGCATGATCGTGAAAAGGTGGTGGATGTGGTCTATTTAGACTTTCAAAAAGCCTTTGATAAGCTACCACACCGCCGCTTTCTCCGGAAAGTGTGAGTGCTGGGCATAGATGGAAAAGTAGCAGGCTGGATAGAGAACTGGCTAAGTGGCAGACGGCAATGGGTGGTGCTGAATGGACAGGCTTCTGAGTGGGTGCCCGTTACTAGCGGGGTGCCTCAAGGTTCTGTCCTGAGACCACTACTATTCATCATCTATGTCAATGACATGGACGGTGACATGGTTGCCAAGATTTCTAAATTTGCCGACGATATCAAGCTTGGTATGAATGTTGCAAAAGATGGAAATACTGCCCGCCTGCAGGAAGATTTTTGGAAGATTGCGGAGTGGTCGGCCACGTGGCAAATGCCTTTTAACGTTGTAGCGGGCCGAAGGCAACACTAAACCCGCGTTCCAACCTTATCCTAGGATTTATGGACCTTGAGAACCCCGAGGAAGAATGGATATGATTTGATATACAGTCCTTTACTTTATAAAAAAAAAATACAGTTATAATTACAGTTTATATTTACAAACAAAATAAACACTGGTGCACATTCAAAATAAATATTCTATACAAATTGCAATTTTCCCAATCGAAAACAAAAATAAAATATGACAGGCGCAGAGAACAAATTTCAACAACCAAAACAAGGTCCACACAACAAATCAATCAAAACAACACCCGAACAAGAAGGGGCACAGACTATCACTTGAAGGCTGGGGTGATGATGGTAGCAGTATTTGTCCAATAAGAAGGGGCACAGGCTCGTCAGCCCCCCGTAAGGGGCGCGGCGATTTGCCATCCTGGCCGCCGTGCTGACAGGATCCAGCGCTCCGTCCGGCCCCAGCTTAGCCTCTCTTCCTTCCTTCAGATAGCCCGATTTCTCCCCTACCTCGTCGCTTTTCATACAACCTCTCCCACAACTTTCTCTGGTCAGCCTCTAATTTCACAGGGTAGATGAGGACCTTCTTCTCAAGCCAACCAACCCGGATCGGGGCTGGGGGGAGAGGGGACATTGTTCCCTAACCCCTGAGCTCCGGTTCGGGATGGGGGATTTTAACAACCTGCTTCATGCCCACCCATACCTTCCTCACATCCCCTTTCCTCTCCTCTTCACATTCTATCAATTTTACGCCATGTCCAAGGTGGAGCCGCCATGCCGATGTACTGCCAGACCACCAGGCGGGAGGGGTGGTCCCGAATGGCGGCGCCTGGCTCTGCCGGGCTTGTAAGCACCTCTCGCAGTGTGGGCAACTGTGAGAGGTGATGATCTATTGCGTCCCGTATTAAAAAGAGGGTCACCATGCCCATGTATGACAAAAAAAAACAAAAAAACCCCAACCCCCAACTTCCCCAAGAAAATCAACAGAGCCGCCCTCGGGCAGCTCCACCGAGAAAATGGAGGTCACTCCCCTTGTGCTTGCGCAGGGGACCCTCCATAATTCTTTAACCGGAGAGGAGGCTTACTCCTCTCCTACGCCTACAGGTGTAGGGGACTCCCCCTCACCCCCTTCTCTGGAGGTGCTTTCGGGCACCTCCCTATCCAGCGGCAGTCCCTCCTTTGCTTTCTAAGGGGACTGCCAAGAAAGCCAGCAGGCAGCCCATTGCCGACCGCCCCTCGTGCAAGCGGCTTGGTAGGGCAAACCCCCTTAGGGGGAAGAGGGAAGCCAGGCCCCTTCGCTCGCTTCCCTCAAAAGACCTGCTGGCAAGAATTTTAAACCTTGTTGGGGTCAAGGCCTGTGCCTCCCCACACAAGACTGGCGACACTGCCAAGGGGACCTGCGATGTCCTGGGAGGGGATGGCCAACTGGAGGCCCCTCCTGTGATAGACATGGTCCTTGAGGAGACCCAGCCTCAGACGGTAGGGCCTTCCATGGGGGGGAATTTGGGCTCGGCGGCAAGCACCAAACCCGAATCCGCCCCTATGCAGGGTCCTCCTCAAACGGCTGAGGGCTCCGAGGCAGTACAAGGAGGGGAGGGATCTCCTCCGACAGGTGCCCCTACGACTACCAGGACCTTCTCCATTTCGGAGAGGGACCTGGCTGAGGCCGGTCCATCTGGCCTAGGGGCTTCTGCCGGCGGAGGTGAGAAGCGGGTTCATTCCCCGCCCTCCTCTCCAAAAAAGAAAAAGACTAAAAAGATGAAGAGGACTCGGGGCTCCTCTCCATCCGCGGGGGCTGCGGGGATGGATGGGTCTGCTGTCACTTTGGTAGGTGACCAAGCCAAGATCGGCACATCTGGCCCCTCTACCCCCTCGTGTGCGGAGCCCCTGACCAAGACTAACACCAAGAGTGCACAGGGTGGAGCCTCGATGACATCGGGGCCCCTGATTCAGAGGTTACCTGGCATTTTTGAGCCCGCTGGCTTCAAACGCTTCCTCGTTATTTGCTCCACTGATGGCACCATGTTGTCCAAGGGCAACATGATCCATCAGAGGAGAGGATTAGCTAGTGCAATTGGTAGAGAGCCGAAGGTGACCCGTTTCTCGGACGGGAGCCTTCTGGCGAATGCGGTGAATCCCGCCGAGGCGGCCAGGATAAGTGCTCTACCATGAACTTTGTGAAAGGAGTAGTTTATGCGAGGGAACTCGTTGACTACTCCATTGAGGACATCACCCTAGAGCTGGCCGACCATGGGGCAGTCAAGGTCAAACGTGTGATGAGAAAACAGGGAGGGGCTTTGAGACCTAGCCCTACACTCTTTGTCACGTTCGACTGAGACAAGCTCCCTGAGTTGGTGCGTGCTGGTTGGTACCGCTACCGCGTGAAGGCATTCGTGCCATTGCCGCGGCGGTGCTATTACTGTCACTGCTTCGGCCATACGAATCGCTCATGTAGACGTGCAAAGTCAGGGTCACCCGAAGTCTGTGTAAATTGCTCCAAGGCTGCACACGATAAGTCCAAATCGTGTGTGGCCAAGTGTGTCAATTGCGGAGAGCCGCACCCTGCTTCTTCGAAGCAATGTGGTGCATATCTCCTGGAGAAAGAAATCCTGGCCGTTCATGCCCAGGATAGACTCTCATTCCGCGAGGCTAAGGACTTGGTCCTGGCGCGCCCGGCTCTGCCTGGGACGTCATATGCCTCAGTAGTTAGAAAGGCACCCTCTGCTCCTGGCCCATCCAGGCCAACGAGCACGGTTGTTTCTGCACCCATTCGGAGCCCTTCTGCGGGCTCTACTCAACCCGGGCGCTCCCCTGGTAAAGCTGGTGGCAAAAAGGGTTCATACCTAGCCCCGGCTAAAACCAGGGCTCCCCCCTCTTCCCCCAGCGTGACCGTTTTCCGCAAGGCGAAACGGCCATGCGCCTCCACCGAGTCGTTAAGACTCACAGGAGGCAACACCCCAGAAGATGGTCGCTAGGCCATCTTCGGGGGTTCCTAAAGCTGTCCCCCGAAAGGAGGACAGCAACAAAGAAGCTTCGGCTCCTTCGCCCACTCCCCGAGGTGGAGCGAGTGGCTCGGAGACGGTGGTTCCTCGAAAAGAGGGCCCCCCGCCTCTTGCCTTGACCTATCTTTGTGCTCTTCGGATGCACAGCCTGATTTTGATTGTGGGGTGGTCGATGACCTCCATGGTAGTGATCACTTTCCCATTCAAATATCATTTTGAGGGCAACTGCCGCCTGAAAGACCACTTCGGTGGTGCTTGGCGCGGGCGCCGGTGGCCTGCATTTCAGGAAATGACTGAATTCTCTAAATCAGTCGAGGAGTTTAGGTCGGTAGATGAGGCCGTTGAGTTCTTCTCCGGCAAGTGTGAGACGGCCCTCAAACAGAAGCGTTATGCCTACATGCGCTATAAGCGCCGCCCGAACGATTTCACTGTCGCTGAATTTCGTCGGGCTAGGGCTAGGTTCCGGTATATTTCGAAGCACGCCCGCCGCTCTTCTTGGCGGGCATATGTGTCTTCACTTAACGGGAAGACCCCGTTAGCTGAGGTGTAGAAGCGAGTCAAAAGGATTCGGGGCAAGTTCTCGCCGGACCCCCCTCCCGTTCTCCGGAGAATGGGACCGCAATCTCGGACCCCGCGTCCGTGGCGGAATCCTTAGCGACCGCTTTTTCCGCATTCTCTATCCGTGATGCTGCTCCGCCAGCATTCAATGCACGTCGTGAGTTGCGTTCCGCTCTCGCTTCTTGCGCGGACACCGCCCATGGTCCGGACGATGTCCCGTACTCCATGCTTCGATACCTGGGTGAGCGAGGCATGGCCTTTCTCTTAGATTTGTTCAACAGGATCTGGGTGGAAGGTCTTCTCCCAGACTCCTGGCGAATCGCTACTGTGCTCGCCTTTCGCAAACCGGGGAGAGATCACTCTACTCCGACCGGTTTCCGCCCAATCTCTCTAACCTCTTGCGTGTGCAAGTTGATGGAGAAATTGGTAAATGTTAGATTAGCCTTTTTCGTGGACAGTGGAGGCCATCTGTCTTCCGCACAGTGCGGCTTCCGCAAGTTCCACACCATGTCGGATGCTCTGCTCCGACTGGAAAAGGCCGTCTGTGAGGCTTTCCTTCGTAGACAGCACTACGCCACGGTGTTTTTCGATCTGGAGAAGGCCTATGATACCGCATGGCGATACGGTATCATGGAGACTCTCAACACGATGACGATGGGGGTGAGGGGACGCCTCCCAATGTTTATATCTGAATTTTTGCGAGATCGTCGATTCCGCGTACGGGTGGGGGGAGCCCTCTCCAGCCCAAGGGAGCCGGAAGAGGGTGTCCCGCAGGGAAGTGTCCTCAGTGTGACACTCTTTGCCCTGAGCATCAACGGCATCACCTCGGTGCTGCCGGAAGATGTTCTCGCTACGCTCTACGTGGACGACCTTTCGATCTCTTTTGGCGCGGCCCAGATGCCAACTCTGGAGCGTCGACTCCAACAGGCATTGAACCGCGTCTCTCGCTATGCCGAAGCGCACAGGTTTCGGTTTTCTTTGGCCAAGACTAAGGTGGTGCACTTCTGCCGCCATCCACGGCTTCACCCCGACCCAGATTTGTTTCTTAATGGGGTGCGCCTGGATGTGGTTGAGTCGCACCGTTTCCTTGGTCTTGTATTCGACCGACGCCTCACCTGGGAGGCTCATATTCGCAGCCTTAGGGTCTCTTGTACCCGCGCCATGGACATTCTCCGTTCCGTGACGTTCAGCGCTTGGGGCGCTGATAGGGCTACTGCCTTACTATTTTATCGATCCTTTGTTCGCTCGAAGCTCGACCTCGGATGCGAGTTTTATGCATCCGCAGCCGAGCGTTTATTGCGGAAGGTGGATTCGATCCACCACACCGGCCTCCGCCTTGCGACCGGTGCCTTCCGCACTTCCCCCATTGAGAGCCTGTTGGTCGATGCTGGGGAGATGCCAATCGCTCTTCGCCGTGTGCAGTGCATCACCCGCCTGTACGCTCGAGCACGGCGCCTATGGTGCCTATGCCGCCGAGAGACGCCAGTCATACCCTAAGCCCTTTGGTTTTAGGGCCAGGAAACTCCTTCGAGAGGTAAATATAGCTCTCGGGCCGTTGGCGCCCCTGGTTCTGCCCAGGACGCCACCGTGGAGGGTACCACATTTGGCTATTTGTCGCCACGCCTCTGCTCCCAAAGCATGTACCACGCCGGGAGTATTGCGTTCGACCTTTTGGGAGCACACATCGTGTCACGCTGGAACCGTGCCAGTGTATACGGATGGCTCCAAGTCCCAAGAGGGGGTCGGCTTCCACGCTGTATCCCCTCTGTTTGAAGTCAGCGGGGCTCTACCAGGCGCTGCGTCTGTATTCACGGCCGAGCTGGTGGCAATACACCACTCGGTACGGGAGATTACGCGACGTGCCCGGTTTGGAGACCGGATTGTGATCTATAGCGACTCACAAAGCGCCCTGAGTGCTCTCGGGGCATTGGAATCTCCGCATCCCCTGGTTCGCGATATCCGTGACGCCACGGTTTTGGCGAGCCGGGCGGATGTCGAGATTATCTTCTGCTGGGTTCCTGGACATGTAGGAATTGCGGGGAATGAGCGCGCCGATGAGGGCGCCAAAGAGTCCGCGAGGATTCTGCGACCGGACCAGCGTTTCGCTCTTCCTCACACCGACTACATGGCAGGAATACGGGCAGCTCTTGGACTGCTTGGCAAAGAAGATGGGAGATGGTCGAAGGGAACTTAAAGTTGTGTGCCATTGCACCGCGACTGTTCCCATGGACCTATCTCCCAATGCCGCGGCGGCTTCAGGTTGCTTTCTGTCATCTCCCAATCGGACACACTCGTGTGACGCATCGCTATTTGATGGAGCGCTCGCCTGCGCCCTATTGCAATGACTGCGTCGTCCCCCAGACTGTTCGGCACATTCTTGTCGAATGTCCCAGTCTGGGTGATCTTCGCGCACGATACCTGTCCCAGTACCGGGATGGGCGGGGTCGCTACTGCCTGTCCCTTGTGCTCGGGACAGATTCGTGCACATGGACTTGTTGACTTTTTGGGGGAGGCCGGGCTTCTCCCCTTTATTTAAGGTTCCTTTTTTTGTTATTGTTTTGTTTGTAGGTTGCACTCTCCTGCACTGGGGTGAGGGGGACCTCCCCCCGCTGCCGGAGATTGCTTCGATTGTTAAGTTTTTCCAATTTATATCATTATTAAGTTTTCATATTTTTACTTTAAAGTAGCCTAGTTCTAGGCTGTCGTGTTTTTCGGCGACCTATGCCCAAGTAGGTAGTTGCCAGATGGGCTCCATAAAAAAAAACAAAAAAAAAACAGGCTCATCAGCCAATGCAGGTAACGCTCAGGGCTGGGCTGGGCGGAGCACTCGCCTCAAGGATCTCTCTCACAATGCGCTGGACAAATAAATTTAATTTAACTCTCTAAATATTTACTCTTATATTTATGTTTAGAAAATTATATCTTTCGTTAAATTTACTTTGTACAAAGTAATATCTGAGAAAGAAAAAAACAATTTTAATACATGAAATCAAATACATATATATACAAAAAGAAAATATAAAAAAACTCATTCCCACTCACACACACATTCTTACAGAGGGAGGGAGAGGGTATTGGAAAAAAGGTGGGAGAATGGCCCTTCACACACACACACTCGCATTCGCTCCACCACACCCCTCCTTCCTTAGGCCATTCGACCACAGTCACTCAAAATACACTCTCAAGCCTTACTCACTGTACCTTTTATACTCAATCGCACCCTTCTGCACCCATTTACACTGGTCTACTGGTCCCTGGCTACGCGTAGCAATTAGTCGGGGTTGTTCATCAGTGGTCCTGTCAGTCTCATCGTCACTATTGATCATATTGTCCACCATACTTTTAGCCCTCATTACCAGTTCTCCCATCTCACAACAGAACTCTTTCATACTCTTCCGTTCAGAACCTTGACTCTTCATACCCCCATTCATCAGCTCCTCACTCACAGCTCACATCCCTTGTATTCTCAACAGGCATACCAGAAACCCCTTCGACTGGTTCCCACCAGAAACCTGAAAAATCAGCCACTGGATGAATAGTAGTGGTCCCAGGACAGAACCTTGAGGCACCCTGCTAGTAACGGGCACCCACTCAAAAGCCTGTCCATTCAGCCAAAGACAAATCATTCACTACATCAAACTCACCCCTACTATTACCACTCATAAAACCCGAAAAATCAGCCACACTAGGTTCATTCTGCCCAAACACACTATCATTCATACTGTTCCCAAAACCAGAAAAATCAGGCACAGGCAGCTCACTCAATCCTCTACTTATACCAGCCAAATTACTCACCTGTTTACACAAAATCTCAATGTCCCTTTCAAGATCCCCCATACCAGAAAGACTACTCAGACTTACTTTCATTCGTACTTGCATTCTTCCTTTCACTCTTCTTTGTACGCTTTCTATTCCTCGAGACTAAGACTAGCTCTTTCCCAGACAGATCCATACTATCACATTCTATCTCATCATCTTGCACTTTACCCTTCTCTCTGCACAGTTCATACACTGGATGACTCACCAGGTAGTCAGGAGGTTCTCTCCACCTCCTTTACTGACTCTGATGAGCCTGCACTCTCTCAGTCATACTGTCATTTAAACTCCAAAACATACATCACCCCATTTTCTCAAACTCTCACAACTCTATAAGGTCCATCGAACCTCTCACTCATCTTTGTCACATTCAACCTACCCTTGACTTCTTTCACTTTCAATACTTTCACACCTAATTCAAATGAACGGAACTTTTCATGTGCCTCATGCCATACACTCTGCTCACTTTCACTCAAACGAAACCTATCTTTCACTCGCCTTTCAAAATTCATCACAAGCTGACATTGGGACATTCCAGTTGCACTATGCACAGTCGAATTATACACCCACAACACTCTTCCCAGCCATACATCCCAGTCATTCACTGTTGTACTCATCATTCTCAACATCTCAAACAAGGTTCTTATTGTACGTTCAGCCAATCCATTTGAAGACGGTACATACAGAGTCGTTCTCACATGCTCCACACCATTCTCTCTCAACATTTGCTCAAACACTTCTCCTACAAATTCAGGCCCATTATCACTCAGACATCTTCTAGGCTTCCATACACACAAGACAAAACAACTGCTCAACCACACGTGCAACAGTCACACTCCTTTTATCTCTCACAGGCGCTGCATACACAAACTTACTTTTATGATCAACCATAACAACCATACCAACATTCCCAGCACTTGTACGCGGCAAAGACACACAATCAATCACTATCAATTCAAATGGTTCTTTCGCATCAACTTTCAACATCAGTAGTTTCACTTGCACACCTTGCACCTTTCGCTTCTGATACCTTTCACACATAGTCGCTACATCATTCACAACAGTTCTCAGAAACGGATGGAGCACATGCTCCTTCAGACATTCCCACAGCTTAAACTTACCCATATGCCCATAATTATCATGCACAACCTTCACCAGACCAATCATACCAACCAAGGACATCACAGGTACATACATATCATCACCACCCTTCACATGCCTCACAAAATATACAACATCCATACAAACAACAAAATCCTCAGCATACCTTTTAAAATCACTTAAACACTCTGGCCATTCATTCAAATCAACACGCATCATTACACACCTCTTCAACTCACTAACAAAAGGACACATCTCTTGCATCTCTAGAATATCATCATCACTTAAAATTTCATTCTCATCATCCATGACCAATTCGATCATACCGCAATATTTGACAATATTCTTCGCACACTCCTTCAACCTCGTCACCTCACATTCGCCTTTCATAATACAATCCTTATCAGCATCCAAAGAAAAATCTTTCAATCTCATAAAGTCTACACCAAGCAAGAAACAACACAGCATTTGCTCATCTTTCAGGATCACAAAGTCATGCTTCACATTCACACCATTACCCAAACTCACTTTCAGACTAACCTGTTCCCATGCCACTATCATACCATTCCCTAATCCACCTATCCGTAACTTCATTCACTAAAGACACTTGCGCTCCAGTATCAATCAAACCGCAGAAGAACCTTTCACCAACTTTCACTCTCGCTTCCATCATATCAGGTCCACCACATTCGCAATACACAAAAGGAACCAGCACACCAACATCAGCACTGATATCCACACTGTCATCAACTCCCATATCATCGCTCACCACACACTCATCTTCATCCAGACAATCATTCTTCTCTCACATAATCATTCTTCTCTCTCATATATGAACACTTTTCAATCACCCAATTGTAGTGCACACTGCCTAAACATTGTAGATGTACCACATTAGGATTCAAACCTTTCATCTTCTCATCTTTGTACACAACCGGCCTCTCACCACCAAAGTGCACATAAACTATCACTCCATACAAACGACTCACTACAATCAACACTTCCTGAAATGGTGGGACCCCTTGCATACACATTGCTCTCAATTCTTATATGAAGTTCTGCACCTTTGCCATACCAATGCTTTCAGGCTTCCTACATACTTCACTCATTACCTCCTTCCTTAAGTCATCCACACTATCGGGCACTCTCACATCTACTCCATCACTCTTCAAATCTTGCAAACCATTCCATACACTCTCAAACAAGTAATCACCACCACCCTTACTCTCCTTTCCATTCTCAATTCCTTTCGGCAAATACTCAGGATCACTCACTCCACACACATTTTCATCATTCGTACTAGGATACCTTGACATCAAATCCGCGACTCCATTCCGTTCACCAGGCACATACTCAATCACATAGTCAAAGTCACTCAAATCTTCCAAAGTCCTCGCAATCCTACTATCAGCCCACTTCATACACTGCAGATACACAAAAGGTTGATGATCTGTTTTGATCACAAACCTCACACCATACAAAAACGGGCGCAACACTTTCAAACAATACCTTATTGCAGCCAACTCTCGCTCCTCAGTCCAATACTTTCGTTCTGCCACATTCATAGCCTTGGATACATACCCAATTATTCGCCTGACATTCACTCCATTCAAATGCTGCTCTTGCATCAGAAAACCTCCTATACAATACCCACTCGCATCTGTAAATAATTCAATCATTTTAGCATTCACACTATAATCTGAATATGCTAATTCAACATCTTCAGCCGCTGCCTCTTTCAGTTTCTCATACGCCTCATTTATCTTATCATTCCACCTGACAACCGTACTACCACCTTTCTTGCCCATCCACTCAGTCAGAGGCTTACTCACACCAGAACAATCACGTATAAACTTTCCCTGGAACTCAATCAAACCCCAAAACGACTTCAGTTGCTAAACATTCACCGGTTTCGGAAACATTCGCATCTTCTCAACATACTTCGGTGACTTTCGGAACCCATTCTCACTCACCATATGCCCAAGGAATTCCACTTCTTTCGCAAACCATTCACACTTCACCACTTTCACCTTCACACCAACACTCTCCAATGTTCTCAACACATCATTCACCAATCTCATATGCTCCTCAATAGTCTGTCATAAACAATACCTTATTGCAGCCAACTCTCGCTCCTCAGTCCAATACTTTCGTTCTGCCACATTCATAGCCTTGGATACATACCCAATTATTCGCCCTGACATTCACTCCATTCAAACGCTGCTCTTACATCAGAAAACCTCCTATACAATACCCACTTGCATCTGTAAATAATTCAAGCATTTTAGCATTCACACTATAATCTGAATATGCTAATTCAACATCTTCAGCCGCTGCCTCTTTCAGTTTCTCATACGCCTCATTTATCTTATCATTCCACCTGACAAACGTACTACCTTTTTGCCCATCCACTCAGTCAGAGGCTTACTTACACCAGAACAATCACGTATAAACTTTCGCTGGAACTCAATCAAACCCCAAAACGACTTCAGTTGCTAAACATTCACCGGTTTCAGAAACATTCGCATCTTCTCAACATACTTCGGCAACTTTCGGAACCCATTCTCACTCACCATATGCCCAAGGAATTCCACTTCTTTCGCAAACCATTCACACTTCACCACTTTCACCTTCACACCAACACTCTCCAACGTTCTCAACACATCATTCACCAATCTCATATGCTCCTCAAAAGTCTCAGTCATAATCAAAATATCATTTATAAACGCAATCACATTCTTACCTGCAAACTTACTCGACACAACATTCATTGACTGCTGGAAGGCTCCGGGAGCATTAGCCAACCCAAAACTGATGTTCCGGAACTGATAATGCCTCGGAGAAGGGAAGGCAGTTACCGGCTGGCTCTCCTCAGCAATGTGCATCTATCTGGTAATAGCCCCATACCAGATCCAGCTTCGTAAACCACTCCATCCCATGCATACTATACACACACATCAGAAACCTTTCTTTCACAGTCCTTTCATTCACCTTTCGATAATCCACACACAGACGCAATCTTCCATCCGGCTTACGTACAGGCACATTTGGACTATTCCATGCACTCTCACTTTCTTCCATCACCCCCAATTGCTCCAATTCCAAACACTGCTCCTCAATCTCATCAGCAACCGGACGTGGAAAATGTCTCGGCCACTGATAGATTGGGGAGTCCTCCTTCAGGACAATCTTGAATTCCGGAAGTTTCTCAACCCCGAAATCCAGATCGCCCTTACTGAGGGCTTCCTTTCGTTCAAATATCATTCGATACACATTCCTTCCTTTTATACTCAGTCAAACATCCATCCAATTCCACCATGCTCTTCACTTCATTATACGTTCATTCACACCTCTTTTCACCTGCAACATTCACCCTGACATCTGTACTATCATCCATACCTACCTCATTGACAGTGGAGAGGTGACCCAGTACATCTCCAACTTGGATACCCCTCACCTGTCCTTTCACCCTGGGGTCCGCCTGCACACCTACAAAAGGATCATTCATTCTCATCAAGCCATCAAACACACAAGCAACAAGCCTTTCCTTATAACACGCATCCTTTCCATCCAATATCACAGTGTCCTCGCCCACATTCAAACTAACATCCTTACTCCAACTCACTCTAACAGACACCCTTTCACCCTTCACAAGCCTTACATTCTCCATAGCAGTCACCTCAATACCAGTAAACACACTCCTCAAAACACTACCATCTTTCCCTACATATAACTTATAGACCCCATTTTTACCAATCTTTCTCTCAATCTGATGACTCCCAGGATGCACAACCATACGATTCATTTTCATAAAATCATAGCCCCAAATCGCACCATACTCACTACTCACCTTATCAATCACAGAGAATTCATATTCATTCATCAACATACCATGCATTCGAACAGGTGACCTTATCATTCCAATCACAGGCACTCTCCTACTACCAATCCCTACCAAACTACCCTTACACTCAGACAGGAGTGCTTTCTCGCTAACCTTGTCATACACATCTGTATATACCAAGCTCACCTTGCATCCAGAATCTATAAAAGCCAAACACTCAATTCCATTTAATCCCACCTTCACACTCAAACACTCATACTTCCTATCAGACAGCACTTTGACATTAGACAGACTTACCAACACATTACTCACACTCATGCACCCAGAGGTACCTTCTTACAATTCAGTTTCCCGCTTCAGACTTTCCATTCACACCTTGCGCTTTCAGTCTAATCCAACACTTTTCACTTGAATGTCCTTCCATCGCACAATAGCTACATACATTCCTCTGGTCACGACACATCCTCGCATAATGACCAGCCTTTCCACAATTACCACAAGCATACTTCATACTTTCCCCAGCAGTTGCTCCACCATTTAACCTCGGACAATCTTTCTTCAAATGGCCTCTTTGTTTACACTCAAAGCATTCTTTCACACTTTTCTGGCAATCCTTTTTCATATGCCCCTTCTTACCACACCCAAAACATGCACCAGACATCCACCTACATTCTGTTAACATATGAGTTTTCCTCCCACACCGACGACATTCCACAATCTTTCTCTCATTTGCTGGGACATACCTCGGCTTCTCTCTCATATACCTATTCCCATGCTTGAAATTCATCTGTCCCCTTCCATTCGACCACCCTCCATTTACCCATCTATTCTGCCGGCCCAGGAAGCTTGACATCACTCCATTTGGTGCAGCCTTCAGGCCATCCCTGTATCTGACAAACTGCTGGGGTGGAGGAAAGCTCCTGGGCTTCTTACCCCCAACATTCACACTGTACCATTCATCCTCTTCTAGATCGCTTTCATCATCAAATCATCCATCTTTCAACAGCTCCAACACATCCTCCCACATCAACCGTTCACCTGTCAGTCTCATTCTCTCCTTTCTCTTTCCACTCAGCCATTCACTCACCTTTCGCAGGATCGTGTCCAAAGACTTCCTCATCAGTGGTTTAAATTCATTTACATCATCATCACCATACCTCGTTCTTGCCATACTCTCAAGCCTATGTGCATACATATTCACCCCTTCATTCTTACCCATACGCGCCTTCTCAAATTCATTCACTCTCTTATACTTCACACTCTCTTTCATTCGTTTCACCTGTCCAATCATCCGCTTTTTCACTACATCGTACTTTGGCTCTCCCACACTCATTATCACTCAAAAGAACTCCAACACTTTCCCATCCAAACAATCTCCCAGAACACTCACCCAGTGACCCTTGTTCTGCGGGTACTTGAGCTTGCAGTACCACTCAAAATCCCTGAAGAACTCAAGCCATACTCTTTTCCCCATGCAATCTAAACTTATCAATCCTAGGCACTTCCCTAATCAAAATTCCCTTCCCTTCACTTCCATTCACTTCACTCTCCGAAGAGCTACTCTCGGTCTCACTCATTCCAATCATATCATCACCCTTTCCCTCATCTGAGTATGGCGAATCCACACTCTTCTCTCTCGCCTTCCTATCCTTAACCTTATAACCATGCTTCCTTCCTCTCTTACTTTCCACTCTCTTCCATTCACCCTCTTTCCTAATGTAGCGGGCCGAAAATCTAGACTAACCCCCAATCGATCCAACCCGCTTCCTACACTAATCCTGATTTGAGAAATCGAAGGAGAATAAAACGGATTGTATATACAGTCCCTTTACTTACCAAAAAAAAAAATGTACAATGATAATTACAAAAATTTATATTTACAAGGGAAGTGTGCACACTTCAAAATGAGGCCAAATTCCCCAATCCAAACAAGATACCAAAAGAATTTTATAACGGCGAATAGAACAAATTTACTTAAATATATCTACACAATGAAATGAAAAACAACAACAACAACTGAACGAAAAGGGGCACGCGCTATCACTTGTGTTTGGAGGTGGGTGGTAGTAGGCTAATATAAAAGGAGGCAGGCTCATCAGCCTATGCGGGTGTGGTAGTTCAGGTGTCTAGCGAGGTATGAAAGCCCTCCTAATCAAGGCTGGGCGGAGCACTCGTCTAAAGAACCCTTCTCGCAGTCCATCCAAGCTTCCACTCTCTGTAGAAGAGATATATCCTCCGTTTATGATCCATTTACTATACATGGAAGGGAAACTAATAAGTGGGCATTACCCAAGTAAATTTATTGACTATCTTACCTCTAAATGTATATCCAAACAATTTTCAACATTTAATAATTCTTTAAATATTTATCTTTAAAACTATTCTTTCAAAATAGAATCTCTGAAAAGAGAATACAAACATCAATAAAATTATAAACAAAACAAAATTTAAATTCCAGTTATTCACACACACACACATTCTTACAGAAGGAGGGAGAGGGTATTGGGAAAAGGGGTTGGGAGAATGGCCCTTCATACACACTCACATTCGCTCCACCACACCCCTCCTTCCTTAAGCCATTCAACCACAGTCACTCACAATACACTCTCAATCATTACTCACGGTACCTTTTATACTTAATCGCACCCTTCTGCACCCATTCACACTCATCTACTGGTCCCTGGCTATGCGTAGCAATTGGTCGGGGTTGTTCGTCAGTCGTCCTGTCAGTCTCATCATCACTATTGATCATCTCATCAACCATACTCTTAGCCCTCATTACCAGTTCTCCCATCTCACGACAGAATTCTTTCATACTCTTCCATTCATTACCTTCACTCTTCATACCCCTATTCATCAGCTCCTCACTCACAGCTCTCATCCAACTCAAGGTACATTCTTGTGAAACAGACAGGTCACTCACATCCCCTGTATTTTCAACAGGCATACCAGAAACCCCTTTAACTGGTTCCCACCAGAAACCTGAAAAATCAGCCACTTCATCATTCACTGCATCAAACTCACCCCTACTGTTACCATTCGTAAAACCCGAAAAATCAGCCACACTAGGTTCATTCTGCCCAAACACACTATCATTCATACTATTCCCAAAACCAGAAAAATCAGGCATAGGCAGCTCACTCACTCGTCTACTTATACCAGCCAAATCACTCATCTGTTTACACAAAAACTCAATCTCCCTTTCAAGATCCCCAATACCAGAAACACTCTGCTCAGACTTACTTTCATTCATACTTGCATTCTTCCTTTCACTTTTCTTTGTATGCTTTCTACTCCTTGAGACTAAGACTAGCTCTTTCCCAGACAGATCCATACTACCACATTCCTTCTCATCATCCTGCACTTTATCCTTCTCTTTGCACAATTCATACACCGGATGGCTCACCAGGTAGTCAGGAGGTTCTCTCCATCTCCTTAACTGACTCTGATGAGCCCGCACTCTCTCAGTCATACCATCATTCAAACTCTCCAAAACATACGTCACCCCATTTTCCCAAACTCTCACAACTCTATAAGGTCCATCAAACTTCTCACTCATCTTTGACGCATTCAACCTACCCTTCACTTCTTTCACCTTCAATACTTTCGCACCTAATTCAAATGAATGGAACCTTTCATGTGCCTCACGCCATACATTCTGCTCACTTTCACTCAAACGAAACCTATCTTTCACTCGCCTTTCAAAATTCATCACAAACTGACATGGGGACATTCCAGTTGCGCTATGCACAGTTGAATTATACGCCCACAACACTCTCCCCAGACATACATCCCAGTCATTCACTGTCGTACTCATCATTCTCAACATCTCACACAAGGTTCTTATAGTACGTTCAGCCAATCCATTTTAAGACGGTACATACGGAGTTGTTCTCACATGCTCCTCACCATTCTCTCTCAACATTTGCTCAAACACTTCTCCTACAAATTCAGGCCCATTATCACTCAGACATCTTCTAGGCTTCCATACACACATAGGAAAAAACAACTGCTCAACCACACGCGCAACAGTCACACTCCTTTTATCTCTCACAGGCGCTGCATACACAAACTTACTTTTATGATCAACCATCACAACCATACCAACATTCCCAGCACTCGTACGCGGCAAAGACACACAATCAATCACTACCAATTCAAACGGTTCTTTCGCATCAACTTTCAACATCGGTGGTTTCACTTGCACACCTTGCACCTTTCGCTTCTGACACCTTTCACACATAGTTGTAACATCATTCACAACAGTTCTCAGAAACGGATGGAACACACGTTCCTTCATACACTCCCACAGCTTAAACTTACCCATATGCCCATAATTATCATGCACAACCTTCACCAGACCAATCATACCAACTAAGAACATCACAGGTACATACATATCATCACCACCCTTCACATGCCTCACAAAATATACAACATCCATACAAACAACAAAATCCTTAGCATACCTTTTAAAATCACTTAAACACTCTGGCCATTCATTCAAATCAACACGCATCATTACACACTTCTTCAACTCACTAACAAAAGGACACATCTCTTGCATCTCTAGAATATCATCATCACTTAAAATCTCATTCTCATCATCCATGACCAACTCAATCATGCCACAAAATTTGACAACATTCTTCGCACACTCATTCAACTTCATCACCTCACATTCACCTTTCATAAGACGATCCTTATCAGCATCCAAAGACAAATCATTCAATCTCATAAAGTCTACACCAAGCAAGAAACAACACGGCATTTGCTCACCTTTCAGAATCACAAAGTCATGCTTCACATTCACACCATTACCCAAACTCACTTTCAGACTAACCTGTTCCCATGCCACTATCGTGCCATTCCCTAATCCACTTATCCGTAACTTCACAGGTTTATGCTCGCAACATCTAAACTCTTCATACTTACTCAGAATATTCTCATTCACTAAAGACACTTGCGCTCCAGTATCAATCAAACCACAGAACAACCTTTCACTAACTTTCACTCTCGCTTCCATCATATCAAGTCCACCATGTTCGCAATACACAGAAGGAACAAGCACACCAACATCAGCACTGATATCCACACTGTCATCAACTCCCATATCATCACTCACCACACGACGCTCATCTTCATCCAGACAATCATTCTTCTCTCTTATATATGAACACGTTTCAATCACCCAATTGTAGTGCACACTGCTCAAACATTGCAGATTTACCACATTAGGATTCAAACCCTTCATCTTCTCATCCTTGTACACAATCGGCCTCTCACCACCAAAGTGCACATAAACAATCACTCCATACAAACGACTCACTACAATCAACACTTCCTGAAATGGCGGGACCCCTTGCATACACATCGCTCTCAATTCTTTCATGAAGTTCCGCACCTTTGCCATACCAATGCTTTCAGGCTTCCTACACACTTCATTCATTACCTCCTTACTTAAATCATCCACACTATCGGGCACTCTCACGTCTACTCCATCACTCTTCAAATCTTGCAAACCATTCCATACACTCTCAAACAAGGAATCACCACCTCCCTTACTCTCTTTTCCATTCATAATCCCTTTCGGCAAATACTCAGGATCACTCACTCCACACACATTTTCATCATTCGTACCAGGATACCTTGACATCAAATCCGCGACTCCATTCCGTTCACCAGGCACATACTCAATCACATAGTCAAAGTCACTCAAATCTTCCAAAGTCCTTTCAATCCTACTATCAGCCCACTTCATACGCTGCAGATACACAAGAGGTTGATGATCTGTTTTTATCACAAACCTCACACCATACAAAAACGGACGCAACACTTTCAAACATATCTTATTGCAGCCAACTCGCGTTCCACAGTCGAATACTTTCGTTCTGCAACATTCATAGCCTTGGATACATACCCAATTATTCGCCTGACATTCTCTCCATTCAAACGCTGCTCTTGCATCAGAAAACCCCCCATACAATACCCCTCGCATCTGTATACAATTCAAGCATTTTAGCATTTACACTATAATCTGGGTACGCCAATTCAACATCTTCAGCCGCTGCCTCTTTCAGTCTCTCATACGCCTCATTCATCTTATCATTCCACTTGACAACCGTACTACCTTTCTTGCCCATCCACTCAGTCAGAGGCTTACTCACACCAGAACAATCACGTATAAACTTTCACTGGAACTCAATCAAACCCAAAAAGGACTTCAGTTGCTTCACAGTCACTGGTTTAGGAAACATTCGCACCTTCTCAACATACTTCGGTGATTTTCGCAACCCATTCTCACTCACCATATGCCCAAGGAATTCCACTTCTTTCACAAACCATTCACACTTCGCCACTTTCACCTTCACACCAACACTCTCCAATGTTCTCAACACATCATTCACCAATCTCATATGCTCCTCAAAAGTCTCAGTCATAAT
This sequence comes from Ceratothoa steindachneri, assembly GCA_963969495.1. Lineage (NCBI taxonomy): Eukaryota > Metazoa > Arthropoda > Malacostraca > Isopoda > Cymothoidae > Ceratothoa > Ceratothoa steindachneri. The sequence continues at coordinate 80,610,461 of OZ018335.1, forward strand.
CAAAATATCATCTATAAATGCAAAAAAGGACTTCAGTTGCTTCACAGTCACTGGTTTAGGAAACATTCGCACCTTCTCAACATACTTCGGCAACTTTCGGAACCCATTCTCACTCACCATATGCCCAAGGAATTCCACTTCTTTCACAAACCATTCACACTTCGCCACTTTCACCTTCACACCAACACTCTCCAATGTTCTCAACACATCATTCACCAATCTCATATGCTCCTCAAAAGTCTCAGTCATAATCAAAATATCATCTATAAATGCAATCACATTCTTACTCGCAAACTTACTTAACACAACATTCATTGCCCGCTGGAAGGCTCCGGGAGCATTAGCCAACCCGAAGCTGAGGTTCCGGAACTGGTAATGCCTCTTTGAGGAAGAGAAGGCAGTTACCGGCCGGCTCTCCTCAGCAATAGGCATCTGGTAATACCCCCGTACCAGATCCAGCTTCGTAAACCACTCCATCCCATGCATACTATATACACACTCAGATACCACACACATCGGAAACCTTTCTTTCACAGTCCTTTCATTCACCTTTTGATAATCCACACACAGACGCAATCTTCCATCCGGCTTACGTACAGGCACAATTGGACTATTCCATGCACTCTCACTCTCTTCAATCACTCCCAATTGCTCCAATTCCAAACACTGCTCCTCAATCTCATCAGCAACTGGACGTGGGAAATGCCTCGGCCGCTGATAGATTGGGGAGTCCTCCTTCAGGACAATCTTGAATTCCGGGAGCTTTGCAACCCCGAAATCCAGATCACCCTTACTGAGGGCTCCCTTTCGTTCAAATATCATTCGATACACATCCTCCCTTTCATACTCAGTCAAACATCCATCCAATTTCACCATGTCCTTCACCTCATTATACATCCATTCACATGTCTTTTCATTCGCAATATTCACCCTGATATACGTGCTATCATCCATACCTACCTCAGTGACAGTGGAGAGGTGTCCTAGTACATCTCCGACTTGGATACCCCTCACCTGTCCCTTCACCCTGGGGTCCGCCTGCACACATACAAAAGGATCATTCATTCTCATCAAGCCATCAAACATGCAAGCAACACGCCTTACCTTATAATATGCATACTTTCCATCCAATATCACGGTGTTCTCACCCACATTTAAACTAACATCCTTACTCCAACTCACTTTAACCGCCACCCTTTCACCCTTCACAAGTCTTACATTCTCCATAGCAGTCACCTCAATACCAGTAAACACACTCCTCAAAACACTACCATCTTTCCCTACATATAACTTATACACCCCATTTTTACCAATCTTTCTCTCAATTTGATCACTTGCAGGATGCACAACCATACGATTCATTTTCATAAAATCATACCCCAAAATCACACCATACTCACTACTCACCTTATCAATCACCGAGAATTCACATTCATTCATCATCATACCATGCATTTGAACAGCTGACCTTATCATTCCAATCACAGGCACTCTCCTATTACCAATACCTACCAAACTACCCTTGCACTCAGACAGGAGGGCTTTCTCGCTAACCTTGTCATACACATCTTTATACACCAAGCTCGCCTTGCATCCAGAATCTATTAAAGCCAAACACTCAATTCCATTCAATTCCACCTTCACACTCAGACACTCATACTTCCTACCAGACAGCACTTTCACACTAGACAGACTTACCAACACATTACTCACACTCATGCACCCAGAGGATACTTCACCAGGTACCCTCTTACAATTCAGTTTCCCGCTTCAGACTTTCCATTCACACCTTGCGCTCTCAGTCTAATCCAACACTTTTCACTTGAATGTCCTTCCATCGCACAATAGCTACATACATTCCTCTGGTCACGACACATCCTCGCATAATGACCAGCCTTTCCACAATTACCACAAGCATACTTCACACCTCCCCCAGCAGTTGCTCCACCATTCTTTACACTCAAAGCACTCTTTCACACTTTCCTGGCAATCCTTTATCATATGCCCTTTCTTACCACAACCAAAACATGCACCATACGTCCACCTACATTCTGCCAACATATGACCTTTCCTTCCACACCGATGACATTCCACAATCTTTCTCCCACCATTTGATCTCTCGTTTGCTGGGACATACCTCGGTTTCTCTCTCATATATCCGTTCCCACGCTTGAAATTCATCTGTCCCCTTCCATTTGACCACCCTCCATTTACCCATCCAAGGACTTGTAAAAAAGAAACAAGTTATTGGCTGTATTGGTCAAAGAAGCCTATGCTTGATACACCATTTTTTAGGAACTGCATGACTTTGGCAAAATTTAAAGTTTTGAAAAGATTTCTGCATTTTAGTAATAATGAGGTTTACAATCCCCAAAATCATCTATGCCCTAAATTGAATAAAATATATCCTATTTATGAGAGTCTTAGCACTAAATTTAAATTGTTGTACACTTGGATCGTGATGTCTCTATTGATGAAAGTCTTATGCAATTTAAAGGGCATCTTGGATGGGTGCAATACATCCCTTTGAAAAGGGCACGATTTGGAGTAAAATTTTACATGCTATGTGAATTTAAGACTGGGTATGTATGGTCGATGTTCATTTATACTGGAAAGGAAACTTTGGATTAGCAAGTAAATGCAAATTTTCAACATCTTCCAATATCTTCGCAAGTTGTTATGTCTCTAATAGAACCAATATTACGAAAAGGCTATTATTATACATCTCCTCAATTAGCTGATTTATTGATTCAACCTAAAACTCATATATGGCACAGTAAAAGTCACTAGAAAAGAAATGCCTCCTGGGCTAAAGCAAAAGAAACTGCAGAAGGGTGAAACTATGGCATTTCAACGTAAAAAGGTATTAGCTATGAAATGGAAAGACAAAGGAGATGTAACACTTTTATCAACAATTCCTTCTCCAAAAATGGTTGAACATGTAAGAGAGAGAGAGCAACACTTTTAATTCCTGCTATTGTACAAGATTACAATAATACTATGGGCGGAGTTGATGGTGCAGATCAGTCACATATCATATCCAGTAATGAGGAAACGTGGGAAAAAATATTATTGGAAAATATTTTTTTATCTGCTAGAAATATCAGTTTGGAATTTTTATATTCTATATAAGAAAACTGGAAAAAATCTGATCCATTGACTTTTAGATTGCAGCTTATTGATATGATTGTTGCAAAAGACAAATTATATTCTAGTCACAAAAGTCCGACCCCTCTTTAGACTTTCAGAACATCATTTCCATCTAATGTCCCAGCAACTGAAAAGAAAGAAAATGCCGCAAGAGTGTGCTGCGTTTGTGCACATAAGAAAAATGATTGGGAAAAAAGTATGACATGAATCAAGATATTGGTGTAAAGAATGTGATGTAGGCCTATGCGTTGTACCTTGCTTCGAAATACATCATACTAAATTGAATTTTTAAAAAGTGTAGGCACTTTTTACAGAGGTTTTTATTTTTTCTATAGGTACTTGGGATTTTTTTTTTATGTACTTATTTTAATTGGTCAAAACTGAGAATTTTTTTCTTTCTGTACATGCTCTACTTATTGTTAAAATTTTATAAGTTACAGCTGAATTATAATTTTTTAAGGATACATATATGAGTATATAGTTTGTTTTTTGATGGCATTTTTATTTATTAAATAATTGTGAAATAATTTTTTTATTCAAACTTCTTTGAATGCTAATGGAATGTGGGATACTTTCAAGCATATAATAAATGTAGTCCAAGAGCAATGTATCTCAATGAAGGTTAGGAACAAAAGTAGGAAACCATTATGGTGGAATCAGGAGATAGCTAGAAAAAATTCAGAGAAGAAAAGGGCATATAAAAAATTACAGGTAGAAAATAATATTCAAAATTTAAGTGATTATAGAATGGCTAGGAATGAGTTAAATAAGATTATAAAGAACAAAAGGGTGTCAGAAATTAAATTAGCTCAGGATAGCAACAAAGATCCTAGAAAGTTCTTTAGTTACTATAAAATTAATAATAAGTCTGGCAGAGTTAAAATAGGGCCTATCAAATATGAAGGGGTTGTGAGAGAAACTGATGAGGAAATAGTTGAGGTACTAAATGGTCATTTTGCATCAGTATTTACAAAGGAGAAACTAAATAGTCTTATGTATAGTACTCATGGGTTAGGGAATGAGGTGTTTACTACCATTAGTGTGGATTGGAGGACGATAAAAGGACTAATAGGTGAGTTATATACTACCAAGGCCTCTGGCCATGATAATATTCATTCTAGGATACTTAAAGAAGGGATAGAAAGTATCAAAATAGCCCTGGAGAAGTTGTATACTAGGTCACTGGAATATGGAGAAATACCCGATGATTGGAAGAGAGCGAATGTAGTCCCCATTTTTAAGAAGGGTAGTAAAGAGGATCCAAATAACTTTAGATCGGTTAGCCTAACTCCTGTAGTCTGTAAAATTCTTGAGAAAATAGTTAAAAAAGGAATTTGCCAACATCTAGAGAGGGAGGGGTTAATCAGCGATGCTCAGCATGGGTTTAGATCAGGTAGATCATGTTTGACTAATTTACTAGACTTTCTGGAGTTTGTAACAGATCAAGTACTTAAGGGAGAGAATGTAGATATAATTTACTTAGATTTTAGTAAAGCATTTGATAAGGTACCACATAGGAGACTAGTTTATAAATTAAAAATGATTGGGATATGTGGGGGTGTTTCAAATTGGATAGCTGACTGGCTGAAAGACAGGAAGCAAAGGATAGTGCTAAATGATGTAAAGTCAGAGTGGAGGGATGTTATCAGTGGAGTTCCTCAGGGATCAGTTCTCGGTCCATTATTATTTATCATCTATATAAACGATCTTGGGGAGGCAGTTAATAATAAAGTGTCAATTTTTGTGGATGATACCAAATTAGCAGCTGTAGTTAAAGATATTGATGATAATTTTAAAGTGCAGGGGGATTTAAATAAATTTTTATCCTGGGCACATAAGTGGCAAATGACTTTCAACCTTGATAAGTGCAAAGTTATTAACATGGGAAAAGATAATAGAGAATTTAACTATGAAATGGATGGGCATTGACTGAGCTCAGTAGAGGATGAGAAAGATCTAGGAGTAGTAATTGATAAGTCATTAAGGTTTTCTAAGCAGTGTATTGAAGCAAAAAATAGGGCAAATAGAGTGCTGGGTTTCATTAAGAGAAATGTCAGTTACAAAAGTAAGGAGGTTATTCTTAAACTCTATAACACTTATGTTAGGCCACATCTAGAGTACTGTATACAGGCATGGTCTCCACATTTTAGACACGATATTAGCCTTCTCGAGTCAGTGCAACGGAGAGCAACAAAGATTATTCCTTCCCTGAGGCACCTTTAATATATATATAGACTGAGGGTATTGAATATGCTCTCGTTCGAAAGGAGGTGTGTGAGAGGGGATATGATTGAGCTCTTTAAATTTTTTTCTGGGATAGATAAATCGGATGTAACCAAGTTTTTTGAGTTAGATGATGGAAATCGCACTAGAGGTCACCACTTGAAAATAAAAAAGCAAGGGTGTAGGTTGGATTTAAGAAAATATTTTTTCACCAATAGAGTGGTAGACTTCTGGAACAAATTGCCGCGCAGGGTAGTAGGTACTCCAAATTTAAATGTATTTAAGAGTAGGTTGGATGAGTTTATGGGGAGGGAAGGTTGTGATGGTTCCTAAGTTTTGTATATATTAATATTGTTTTTATATATCTATAGCTGCATGATTTAGTTCTTGACAAGCCTTGATTGGTGATACCCTTGTTTCTGGACGCAATCCTCTGGATGTAGTTTTCTTGGGAGTTTGGGTGCCTTAAAAAAGAGGCCGTTTGACTCGGATGACCTATGATGGGCCTTTGTGGCTTTTGATCTGTTATATTATATTGTGGGGGACTTTGATTTTTTGTCTTCCCCTGGTAATGATGCTTTTTGTGGGTGGGTTTTGACGGATGCGGATGACCTTTGATAGGCCCTTGTGGCTTATGTCATCCTTGAAATTATGTTATGTTATTCTTCCTAAGAAACACAAATTAAGTATAAAAAGGTAAAAAAAAGAAAGATCCATTTTGCCATGGGTTTGTAAAAAGAAAAATTGTTAAGGGTTTAATGGCCAGAGCATTAGTAAAAAAACCTGTTCAAATGTTTGTTTTCAGATAAACTGTTTCTAATGATCATGTCCACTTATGAGAATCAAAGATAGACAACCCCTTACAAAAGTAATAGCAAATGAAAGAAAAAGCTCAGCACTAGAGGCCATAGAATTTTATAATGGGTCATTCATTTCATGTCAATTCAACCAGTCATTTTTGCCACCGACTCAGATTTTCTTGCAAGTTACTGTACTTACAGACCTTAATGAGACAAATTCAATGGTATGTGTTTCACCTCTGTAGGCCAAATGGTTTCTGAGATATGACCCCTCAAAGTTGGGTCAAAAAGGTCATTTTTGCCAAAAGTGAAAAAGTTCAAAGTAAAATATCTTGGAGACTATTGCACCTACCGAGCTCATTTTGATACCATTTTAAAGCTAATAAGATTCCCTACAACTTTTATATTAGTGCATATAATTCCTTACAAGGTCAAAAAAAGAGTTGACTTTTAATTTGACCTTTCACCTTGAAAAGGTCACTTGACATAGAAAACGATTTTTTTGTAACTTTTCCTAAAATTTGTACATATGTATAGCAAAGTGTTCATAAAGAATTTTCTTTGAGAAATGTTTATTTTAGGAGCTACATATTTTTACGTGAGCACACCTTAGCCAAAAAAGTGACGGTTTGCTGTTTGACGTGTACTGTATATTGTAATTACCATGTGCATAAAAAGCGCTCCAGTTTTTTGGGGGGATACCATTCAGAGGGGAGCAAAGTGCAGTCATTGTGAAGTCCTAAATAAGTGCCTGCAAGTCTAAAAGTATGATTTTGAAGCTGAAAGAAAAAATATAAAATGCTAAATTTTACAGACATTCACACAAAGTAATGAGAAAATACTTTGTTTTTTAAATTTCAAATGTAAAATATTCTCTATGAACAGGATGGGGGGTGGGGGTATCTCCCACAAATACCCTCCCCCATCTAAGCCTAGTTATGGTAATTACCATAGACCTATACAAGTGACCTCTATTTTAAGTTTTATTTTCATGAATGATATCAACTTTGTTAATCACATTGATGTTTAGTAAAATTTTATGAAATAATCTCAAGAAAGAAAACGAAGATGAAGGACCAACTCAACAAGAATACGTAAGCCAAGGAAATTGGAAGAAAATGTTTGAAGGGCCAACTTAAAGAAAAAGGAAATTCAGTCAAAAACAAGAAGATTTGATAACGAGCAAGAAAAGAAAAATCAAGCAAAAAGCAAGATGAGTCAAGAATAAATAAATAAAAATTATAATAAAAAGGCCCCCCTGTCCATACATTCTCCATATTCTTACAGGAATTATTCATATAATATATAAAACAAATTTGAATGAATAAGACAAAATATAGATAAATTCTGTAACTGTTATGCTCGAATAATACTGGTTGAAACATGAATTGACTTGTCAATGGGATGTCCAGGCTAGTGAACTTTAGTCTACAGCTCTACTCTCTCTCAGTCAATGTGAGAGTATAACCTAGTGAGGAGCATCACCATCTTAGCTTGGTAAGACACCTTTGTATTCAGTTTTTTCTTCTTCTTACCTTTATACCTTAAACTATTTCCAGTTTCATTTCATATTTTTCATATTTACAACATTATATTGCAAATTATATACATTTAATCCTAACATTCTGCTAATCAATTATGTCTGTTAAATTGATGTCACTATTGTACACATGAGTAACTTTATTTTCCCAATTCCTGGCATTTCTTTTCAATCTAGTTATTCATTATAGTTAAATTACATCTAAAGTTAATCTTAAAAATTGATAATTTTTTATCCTGGACTAATAACTCAAAAGTAATTAGCTAGAAGCAAAAGGTGAATAAAAGTTTGTAATATTATGCAGTGGGATTAGTGCCTGAGCAACTAAACTATATTATACATATTTCTTCATACTAATGTGGCCCTTTATATTTTTTTCTAGGTACCATGGATCTAGACTCATTGAATGTAGGGCGTTATTGCTGTGACCCTTTTCAAAGACAAGAAAAAAATTACTAAAGGACTTCGTTTCATACCTGAAGAATTAATAGAAAGCAATATTCCTTGCAATCTGATGGCACAGCATAAAGTATGTCCTGCCTGTCACAATTTATTGTTAAAGGCTTGATCTTCACACACTGGATCCCAAAAGCTCACTCCATCACAATGTTGTATTGAATTAGAAAAGGAGTATGAACTTTTCAAAACCTCAATACATCGTTGGTCACAATAGCAGAGTCCCAATTGCAAAAAGCTAAAGCATCACAAAGCAAGCAGTACACAAAGAAAAAATTCCTTTAAGTAAGAAGCAATTTGAAAAGAAGATTTGAAAGAGTAGGTAGTACAGAAATTTCATCTGGAAATGACTCAGACGTTAATACGGAAACAGAAATTATTCAACTGCTAAAACATAAATTTGATAGTGAAGAGACAAGAAGAAGTGAAAAATTGACCATCCTCTCTGTCCCACCAAAATCCAAAGTTGGGGAAACGGCTGGACAGGGACATTGCTACCAAAGTTAGAGACTTCTATAAATCACCAGACATCAGTAGAGAACTCCCAGGTTTTAATGACTACATCTCAGTAAAAAGAGCGATGGCTGTCTATGAAAGAAAGCAAAAATTTCTCGTACTTAGCAATCTGAAAGAGGTATATCAAGACTTCAAAGGCAAGTATCCAGAACTAAAGATTGGATTCTCCAAGTTTGCAGAGCTGAGACCAAAAGAATGAGTTTTGCCAGGAGCCAGTGGCACACATTTTGTGTGTGTGTGTACTAAACATCAAAATGTGAAACTAAGTATGGCAGCTGTTGAATCTGTGTTTCAGCATCAAGAAACACCCGACACTTCTGATGATACCCTAAATACTAATCATATTTCAAATTATAGACATTGCCTTGCCCTTCTCCAGTGCAAACCGCCTCGAGAAAAGTGCTATTTTGGTGAATGTGAACAATGCCCCCCCAAAGGAAGAATTTTTGGATTTATTAGATAAAGTGTTTGACACAAAGGGACTTGATGAGATTGAGTTTAGGCAGTGGGTTACAACAGACAGATCAACTTTAGAATATAAAAAATTAATAGCAGAAGATTTTATTTCATATTTCCATGAACAATTAACACATCTCCTGCATCATGATTTCATTGCCAAAGCTCAAAGTAGTTTTTTACAAGAAAAGAAGCAAGAACTAAGTGAAGGTCAATTTGTAATTGTGGGAGACTTTTCAGAGAATTATTCTTTTATTGTGCAAGATGCGGCCCAGTCATTTCATTGGAATAATTGCCAAGCATCACTACATCCATTTGTTGTTTACTACCGTAAAAACAATGAGTTACAACACCAAAGTTTTGTAGCAATTTCTGACTAATCAGCATGATGTCATCGCAGTTCACCTTTTTCAAACAAGGCTAATAAATTTCTTAAAGTTATCTCATAAAATCACAAAAATATTGTACTTCAGTGACGGGTGTGCTGCCCAATATAAGAATCGCAAGAACTTCATTAACCTTTGCTATCACAAGAATGATTTTGATATTGAAGCAGAATGGCATTTCTTTGCAACGAGCCATGGTAAAGGACCCTGCGATGGCATCGGTGGAACTGTGAAGAGGCTAACTGCCAGAACAAGCCTTCAGAGAACAGGAGTTAATGCTGAACCTATTCTAGACCCTAAGGCACTATTCAATTTTGCAGTAAAAACTCTTCCTTCAATTTCCTTCACCTTCACAACATCAGAAGAGCCTGAAGCTCACCGACAGAAGTTGGTAAAGCGCTTTGACAATCAAGAACCATTCCAGCTAACCTGGTCACCTAGCCATTTAGTTAATAAAGTTACATAATCACTTTGTAATTTAGTGAACTACTACTACTACTAATAAGTAATTTTTCTTGCTCCTGTAAGGCAAAAGGTTTAAGTGGGAAGTGCCACTCTAATGATGAACAAAGAAAGTTAGATTTATAATTTATAGATTGATAAGATTTAAGATGTTCTTGTTTAATAAGCTTCTTTCTTAAATTTACTAACTTAAATTCTTAAATAATAGCTTAGCAAACTTCTTAAATAATAACTTAGCAAAGTGAAAGCTTAGAATATAATTATGTACCTAATGTATGCATATTTTCTTTATTAGGAACACAGAAGATCCATTGCATCAAGGCTGTCATTGAGGAAAGGAAGTCTTGGAAGTTAGTGCATATTAGACTTTAACTATCACAAGATTGGAAAGAACCCCTATTCTTCAAAGCAGCACAATTCCATTGGCATCTAGAAAAGGGTTCTGGTATCTCACATGTGTCCTGGAGGTCAGTCACGAGAGCAATGAAGTTCGGTGGAGCTTCCTTCACCCACACGGCCCTGCCAACTCATTTGTGTATCCTGCACCACCTGATGAACTTCTTCTTGATGCTAGTGATGTGTTAATGATTGTTAGCCCAACAACCATTACGGGCCGAACCTATACATTGACAAAATTGGAAATGAAAAAAGCTACCACTATGACAAATGCCTGCAAATAGAGTAATATTGATATATATATATATATATATATATATATATATATATATATATATATATATATATATATATATATATATATATATATATATATATATATATATATACAGTATACTGGTATATATTTTCAGTGTATTTGAATCTTCAGGACTCATTTCAGAATTATAAAGTCTTATCGCATTATTAGTTCATATACATAGTAAATTGCATATCATCCAATTTCAATGTGTCATCCTAAATACTATTTTAATATCATATGCATATGGAGCAGTATTTTATTAAAGCATACATTAGATATTTATAAAAAAAGCAAGGGTACTGGTATAAGTACCGTAGATGGTGATTACAATAGTGTATTTAACAGTACATGTGAAAGACCAAAATCGTCAATTTTTAAGGTAAGTTGTGCTCACCTAAAAATCTGTAGCTCTTAAAATAAACATTTCTCAAAGAAAATTTTTTATGAACACTGCTATACATATGTACAAATTTTTAGGGAAAGTTACAAAAAAATTGTTTTCTACATCAAGTGACCTTTTCAAGGTTAAAAGTCAAATTAAAGGTCAACTTTTTTTTGACCTTGTAAGGAAATATATGCATTAATATAAAACTTGTAGGGAATCCTATTAGCTTTAAAATGGTGTCAGAATGAGCTCTGTAGGTGCAATAGTCTCTGAGATATTTGACTTTGAACTTTTTAACTTTTGGCAAAAATGACCTTTTTGACCCAACTTTGAGGGGTCATATCTCAGAAACCATTTGGCCTACAGAGGTGAGATACCTATCATTGAATTTGTCTTATTAAGGTCTACAAGTACAGTAATTTTCAAGAAAATCTGAGTCGGTGGCAAAAAGGCCAAATCTTGGTTGAATTGACATGAAATGACCCTAATGCATATTGTCAAAGAATCATAGGACCACAGCTTCAAAGGTGTCTACTAAGCTAATTCAGCATCTAACACTTCATGTTTTGACCATGACTGTCTATAATGTGTGAAAGCTGAATATTATGGAAAGGCTGCAATTGCCAAACCTTTGCTAATACAAATTAACATGTCGCATTGTAAAAACTGGTGTATAGATCTGGATAATACCTAAGGAAACTTATGATTGTCTCATTCTGACAGTTAAGCAAAGAGGTGGATCAGTGATGATTTGGATATTCTCATGAAATTCCCTTGGTTTAGTAGTAGCCCGGTCAATTTTCATTGACCAGGTGCATCCCATAGTACAAATGCTCGTTTCCAACATCTTTCAGGATGAAATTGCACCCATTTACACTGCTAAAGCCATTAAGAATAGGTTTGAAATGAATGAAAATTGCCAGCAATTTTGTTGTCAATTTGAGCAGTAACATAGGAACCAATTCCTTCTACCAGCATCTCTGAAAGAGATAATGGAGGGCCAAATCCATATTCAAAATAGAAATTAGTAATTAAAAGTGTGTCCATTATTTTGTCCAACCCCTTTATCTACAGAATTTCTTGCTCCAACAAAATATTGTCTTAAGTCTAAGAATTATCAGAATTCATAAAATACCTTATTAAGCCAGATTATTAGGAAAGAGAAATTGGGTATTGATGTATTGAAATGGATACTACGTTAACATTTTTTTCCTTTACCTAAAGAAAATATGTATTTTCATTTGTGAAACAATGAAGAAGCTAGAAAATAGGAATTAGAAAATTGCAAATATTTGCCATAGTAATACTTAGTCTCTTTTATTTCAGTGGTCTAGTCACCAATAAGTTGGCAGCATGTGTAAATATTATACCCAAAGTAATCTCTGTGTAAGTATTGTAATTTTTTCTAAATATTAGTTGATAAGCCTACTATTTGAAATGTTTTTGTTCTATCTACTCGCACTATAATCCATAAAATGCTGTTAATAATGTCTTAAAACACTGACAAAAAAGGAATGTAAATGGCTTGATGAACAATTTGTAGTAGTATTCATATAGTGGAACTCTGTGAAAAAAGAAAGCTGTTATATGATTGGTGATTCAAATGGTCTGTATACTATCTACTACCTATAGACTATGAACTGAATGAATTTAATTGATAGGCTGCAGGCAGCGGTAGTGATCAACGTGTTCTCAGCGAGCTCTATTCAGTGACATTTTTTGTTTTGTTTTTTCAGTGTAATATATTTAAATTTGGGAAGATAGTTAACATTGAGTGTTACTACAAAATACTTTAGGATTTTTTAATTATATTTTATTTAAATTAAATCATGAAATAGCTCACGTTTGTTTATATTTCAGAGGGGCTTAATTTTCTCCCCCTCCCATAAGGGGTGCAGTGATTTGCCTTCCTGGCTGCCATGCTGATGGGACTCAGTGACCTGTCCGGGAGCCCAGCTTAGCCCCTTCTCCTTCTTTCAGACAGCCTGCAGTTCTACCCTACTTCCTCACTTTCCCTACAACCTCTCGCACAACTTTCTCTAGTCGACCTCTAGTTTCACAGGGTAGATGCTGATCTTCTCAGCCAACTATCCTGGATAGGGCCTGAGGGGGAGGGGACAATGTTCCTTAACCTCTGAGCTCCGGTTTGGGATGGTGGGTTTTAACAAAACCTGCTTTTCTCCACTCATACCTTCCTCATATCACATCCCCTCTCCTTCTCACTTCACTATCTATCTTTTTACGCCGTGCCCAAAGTGGAGCCGCCATGCTGAAGGACTGCCAGGTCACCAGGCGAGAGGGGTGACCTAAAATATCTGGCTCTGCCAACCCCGTATGCACCCCTTACAGAGTAGGCTAATGCGAGGGGTGATTAGCGTCTGCATCCCGTGAAAATAATAGGGTCACAATGCCCAATGATGAAATTTTTTTTAAAATCTCCCCTTAATTTCCCCCCGTCCACCGTTGGAGCTTCCCTCAGGCAGCTCTACTGAAAAAAAAATGGAGGTCCTCTCCCTGTGCTTTCACAGGGGAACCTCCAAAACTCTTTGTCCAGAGAGGAGGCCATTGCCTACTGGTGCAGGGGGCTCCCCCTCACCACTTTCTTTGGAGTCACCTTTATGTGACTCGATCTTACCAGTGGCAGCCCCACCTTTACTTTCCAAGGCGACTGCCAAGAAAGCCAGCAGGCAGCCCATAACCAGCCGCTTGGTAGGGCAAACCCTCTTAGGGGGAAGAGGGAAGACAGGGCCCATCAGCTGCTCTCCTCTAGAAACATGCTAGCTCGAATACAGACCTTAGCGGGGGTCAAGGCCTGTGCCTCCCCATAAAACCTGAGGGGTGGGGGGGGCAAATGGAGCCCCACCCCCCAAGATAGGCATGGTCCTTGAGGCAACCCAGCCTCAGATGGTAGTCCCTTCCCCATGGGGGCAAATCTGGGCTCAGTGCCAAGCACCAAACCCTATGCAAGGTCCCCCTCAAATGGCTCTGGTCTCCAAGGCAGTACAAGGAGGGAAGGGATCTCTTCCTCTCGCTGGTGCCCCTGCAACTGCCAGGATGTTCTCAATCTCGGAGAAGGACTTTGCTGAGGCTGTTCCATCTGGCCTGGGGGCTCCTGCCAGCGGAGGGGAGAAGCGAGTTCATTCCCCACCTTCTTGTCCTAAAAAAAAACAAACAAGAAAAAGATAAAGACTCGGAGCTCCTCTCCACCCACGGGGGCTGCAGGGATGGATGGGTCTGCTGCCACTTCGGTGCTGCCCGGGATGTCCTATGCCTCAATGTTGAGAAAGACACCCTCTGCTCCTGTTCCCTCCAGGCCTATGAGCACGGTCATTTCCGCACCCATTCGGAACCCTTCTACAGGTTCTACCCACCCCGGGAGCTCCCCTGTTAAAGCTGGTGGCACAAAGGGTTCACACCCATCCCTGGCTAAAACCAGGAGGCTCCCCTCTTTCCTCAGTTTGACCGTTTTGCGCGAAACGGCTGCACGCTTCCACCGAGTCGTTAGACTCAGGGGGCAACGCTGCTGAAGAGGGTCGTGAGGCCATCTTCCGGGGTTCCTATATATATATATATATATATATATATATATATATATATATATGTATGTATGTATGTATGTATTTTTTTTTAACAAAGTTAATCCTGCTGCATAAGTAGTATTGACAACCCGAGATGCATAATTCGCTTATTAAAATGGGTACAGATGCTATTTTTAATTTACTTAGTTTATGTTAGGGATTTGAAGAGGCCTAAATTTTCCCTCTAAAGTTGTTGGTATGAAAAACCAAGTCAGCAAAAAGTTCCTGCTCCAGCTAAAAGCCAGGCAAGTCATTTGTCTTCAAATAAGGTTGGCCTCCACACACATACCCTGCAACAGCGATCCCTCATCCTCCTTCCACATTAATGGCTATATATATAGAAAGGCCAAGCGAAAAGTAGGAATTCAGATCGAGTTAGCCCCAGAGATATGTCCTGTGTTCCCACGTTCATTATAACTCAGTTACGAACCTGAAAAGATAGCTATTTTCGAAGCAGATCGTTCCCAAGAGTACCCAGAAGAGACTAGTAAAACGATAAATTCTACAAAGTTCTACCGTGCAAGGAAGACAATTTCTCATTCTCGATGAGAGTATTATTCAACCAGAAGAAAGATTCCTTAATCTAAAGGAATAGCTATCGGGAGCCGTAGATAAGTGAATCGACTGGAAACATCAGAATTTCCACCTATGAACGTGCAACTAACCAACGCCTACCTTTTTGGCTGGAGAGAATCTACGCCAGTCAGCTGGGATCTGCCTACCATAAGCCCAAAACTGCACTGAGACGGTGATGTCACAGCCAGCCAGCCAAGCCTTAAAAAAAATAGTGGTAATTCCAACCTTTTGTTAGTATTTTGTGGATTCCATCCACAGTTCGCATTGTTGGGCGATTACAGAATTCGTTAAAACAAACAGTGGCCCAAAGTTATCTGGGTAGCCCATTGTAATATTCCTTTAGGTAGCCAGTGAATTGAATTCTTTTTCAAAGATAACATTTGCATATTTAAGGGAGTGTAAATTAATTATTTTATGAGTCAAGCCTTATATTAATTAGAGAGTTAATTTTTTTTAAATATTTTTTTGTTTTGATTGATTAGTTTGTTGTAAAATAAACTACTACTTTTGGTTTCCATCTATCGCTTGAATGAAAGTTTTGGCAATATTAGTAGTCATAATTTGAGATTCTACCATAGTTTGTGATGTTAATCCCTTGAAGTGCTAATAACTGCCTTAATCGAGTACATATGAGGTGCAAGGCACCACCAGCTCTTAACCTCAGCATCGGTCAAAAATATATATAAAACTACTACATAATAAATTGGTGTCAGGTTTTAGAGGTTTATAAATGACCCCTCCCCCCCAAAAAAAATAATAATTAATTAGTCATTTTGCATCTTGTTGAATAAGAACAAATTATTGCCAAATCTTTCAAGGATAGATAAACACAAAAGCAATTATTTCTAAATTGTTCAAGATAAATTTGGGTTAGAATTTTTGTGTGTGGCTTATTGAAGGTATTCAACCCATCAAGGGGTGAAAAAGGAAGTTTTGTTTTGGTGCCGATTGCTAACCTAGTTAATTTAAAGAGAGAGGTTAGGTTTGGTTAGGTTAGGCAGTGCGCTAAGTGTTTAGTGGTGGTATAAGTTCTGTTCGCTTAAGTAGGCGCCTTATCAATTAGTTGAAAATGTTACTGCACCCCACCTGTAGGAAACATCCCTTTTATCAGCACCTTATGCATTCCCCTCAGATCCACCAGAGCGACTGGTGAATTGCATAATAGATATGAGATCACCTGGAAGAGTAAAATTTGAGTCTGGGGCGGTAAATGGTCATCCGTTGAAGCACTCTTACCTGGTCTAATGCCAAAAAATATTGATCCTAATTATTAAAAAGATTTCCTTGCTTATGAGAGAGATGAACGATTCTATGTCAACACGTTAGTAATGCCATTATCGGTACAAAATTTTGCAATGCTTGGCCTATGCGCTCTTAATAACAGGCCCTTATCTTGCGAGCAAGTCAAGAACAGCATGTGCAATACCTCTTTCTTAGCCAATTTTGGAAAGGGCTATAATCCTACATTTTTTCAGTGTTTTGATGACTTTGAGGTAACGGAAAAAAATAAATAAAACACTCTACTCCAAACTACTATCTGTAATGCAGGCTGTCGATAAAAATGGTGTATTTTTGTCATTATCACCACTTTAAAACAATGAAAAAGTATATAGATTTTATAGGCATTTCCAAAATTGGTTTGTATACTTGACTTTCCCATTTTTTCAATAGTTTGATTGGTCGCCTTTTTCAATTTTACTTTCGCGAATACTTTTGTATTCTCTCCCTTTTGCACAATGGATGATGGTTTCCTGTCAGGACTGTAGCCTTATTTCATGTGTATGATGCCATTGTCCGGTGTTTTAAGAAATCTACCATCCTGGAAAATCGTGTTGTTTATCAATTCCTTGATAAGGAAATTTACCCACCTCCTGCTTAGTTTAGAGGTTATTTATTGATTTTTTACTTTATTTTATTTATTAGCCTTTCCTTTTCATATATGCCAATGGCCTGATATTATTAAATATGAACAATATAGTGGGGAAGGGGGTTACAGTTGGGAACAGCATTACCTGTCTAAGAATTACGGCGAGTTAGTGACGCGTTTGCCCATAAAGATTAATTTTGACTGGGCTAGGTTAGGCTAGTGGCGTTAGCTTAGAAATTCTGACCAGTAGGCCTAGCCATCGGTTAGCGACCAGTATAGCAGTGAAGGAGGAGGGCACTCCTTATTCAGGAGGGGGTGGTTTACAGGGCCGCAGCACTGTCAGATATTTGGTGAGCTTCTGACCGGTTCGCCCATGAAGGTTAGGTTGGGTGTGGTTAGGGCTAGGCTAGTGGCTGTAGATTATTAGACAGTATCCATATAGCTGTGGCCAGTGAAATTTCTTTATCAAACCAGATCACCAAAAGGTTGAAAAATTACCTTGATCACTTATCTTACTGACCTGTCCAAAAGGTGGTTTGGTTAAAGGTCTTTGGTCATAGGCTAGCCTAGGTCTATGTGGAAATATTGCGATCTATGAAGAGATTACCAGTAACCCAGGAGCGGTTGCTCTCTTTTCCCTGCACCTTCAGGAGGAAGACGCCTTCCAGAAATTAAATAGACATATCAAAGTATCCTTGGTCGTGTACTTTCAGAATATATATGGTCATGGGGGCTATCTCCAAAATCGTAGGAGGAATTCGTTAAGAAACAGACAAACAGACACATTGTGTTTGTGTGCATGTGTTCATCTCACACACACTCACACACTGTTCTCAGACATAGATGCAATCTAATATATTTGTACATTACAATTCATATTATAATACATTTTTCAGGAAAATTTCTTTTTAGTGCCTCATTGAACAGTTAATTGTTTCTGTAATAGCTCACAAAAGACAAACCAAGAGTGTTGTGTGGCGATTATTCACTGTAAATGAAGATGACCAAACAAAAGTTACCTGTACAATACGTAACAAAATATTGTCATAAGGTAATAAGAATGAGAAAAATTCTTTTATTACCACCAATATGCAAAAACATTTGAGGCCCCAGCATCAGGAGTGGCTGGAGCAAGAGGAGGAGTTATAGGCCCTGGAGCAAGCTCAAATTTCACAAAAATGCACAATGAGTGATTACACCACTACAAAGAAAAAGACCAAAGGTGATTGCAGACCACATCAACAGCAAGCAGTTCGCATTCAGCATTGCAAATAACATTAGAAGAAACCCTTGAGCTCAAGAAGATTTGGGACATAAACAGTGATCAAACCAAAACAATTCATACTGCTATTGATGAGATGATAGCACTAGACTCACAGCCATTTTCAGTTGTTGAAGATATTGGATTTACAAGACTTATGAAACTGGTGAAACCCAATTATCAACTGCCCTCCAGAAAATATTTTACTACCAATATTATTTCCAGTTTGCACACCAAAGTAATGACCAAAATCCAAAGCAGGATTAATGAAGCAAGCAACATGAGCTTCACCACACACATCTGGACAAACAATGCTGATGCGTCATTTATCAGGTAATAATCAACAAGCTTCTAAGTTTCAAATTTTAATTAATTGCCATCAAGATTGCTTACTCAAATAATATACAGAGTTGTTATTTAATAACTATGTTAAGTAATGTTAAAGCATGAGTTATTTCAAGTTCAACAAATTAGGTTTTTAACTTATTTCATGCTATTAATATTAGATAGTTTAGACTAAACTAAAATTCTTGACGGTATTTCTATTTCATTCTTTTCAGCTTACTGGCAAATTGCATTGATGAAAATTTCAACCAGTCATTAGTTGTCTTACGAATGAATCCATTCCCAGATTCACATACTGCAACTAACATATGTGACACTGTTTTCAAGATGTAGTCGATGATTACAAAATCCTCCCTTACAAAGTCCACATGATCGTTCATGACAATGCAGCAAATATGGTGAAGGGAATTTCAAGTACAAGCGTTAACAGTCTTAGCTATTTTCTTCACACCAACCAATTGGTCATACAAGGTGCAATATTCAAACAGCGAATGATCAAGGACATAATTGCAAATTGCCGCCAAATAACAGGACTTTTTAATCACTTGTCGTTAGCATACACTAAGCTTAAAAAGCTTCAAACGCAGCATAATTTGCCTAAACATAAGTTGATTTGAGATGTAACCACTCGTTGGAATAGTACATACCTCATGCTTGAACGAATATTCAACCAAAATTTGTAATTGCTAACTACTGTGCAGAAGTCCCAAATTTGCCAGTATTTGATGTCAATAAATGGGCACTAAATGGCAAATGCTCAAGCCTACCTAAATTTTTTCATCTAACAACACAAAGGTAATATGATATATATATTTAATATTATTTATTTTTAATTAATTATTTATTACATTATATTATATAAATTAATTATTTATTATGATTATGATTTATAGTTTAATATTTTACCATGTAGAGAGTTAATAAATATTAAATAGGTAAAGTTCTTCAGCTTCTTTATTTACGGTACTGAATGCACATTTGTCTCAGATATTAATTATTTATTACTGCCTTTGTTCACAACCTACAAATTACAAAATATCAATGCAATTCTTTTAATCTATTTTTCAGGCCAATGCTTCAGAAATTATTCCACAAGTGAGAGTCTTGAAACATGCCATAACCAAAGCTATATCAAATTCAAAGTTCAGTGGATTAGGTAGCATGGTTAGCGCAATCTCAAGATCAATGGACAGAAGATTTACTAAGTTTGGAGCAAATGAAGATCTAATAGCAGTGACCATGTTGGATCCAAGATATAAAAATAGTCTTTTCAAAAGTTCTGAAGAAGGTTCAAAGACTCATTTCATTTCAATCCAGAATTATTTGACTGACACTCATAAGAAAATGCATAATGAGAAAGAGAATTATGAAGACTTTGAAGAGAATGTAAGCTCTGCCTCCAATGACATAGAACCTACAAATGAAAATGAAAACAAGGAAGCTGGAGCAAGTGCTGATCTTTTTGACTTTAACTCGTGTTTGAATGATTTGATAGCATCAGCAGAGTCAAGTACCACCACAAATGTTGAAAAGGAAAACGGCAAGAAGAACTCTGCCGGCAATCTTCATCTTCACATGCTGTTAGAAATGAACTCGAGAAATACTGTTCACTAACATTGCTGGCAACATCTTCATGCCACATCGTAACCATCTTACTCCAGAAACTGGAGAAAAATTAATGTTATTAAATTTCAATTTATGTGTTTTTAATTTTGAATACTAAATATTTTGTATTTTTTTCTGTAACTAATTGAAAAATGAATACTCAATATACTGTATTTATTTTAAATTTTTTTGTGGCAAGTTAAAAAATTAAAGTGTTCTACCTTGTAAGAAAGGAAGTGAATAAGTAGACTGCTAAACAAAATATTAATTCATTTAGCACTTTAGGTATGACAGTCCCTTTGTTATTACTTAGAATATTTTCATTTTTTAACTAGCACCAAATCAAAAACCACAGAATGATTCTATTTGAAATCATATTTTTAACATTAAAATGTTAAGTCAATACTAAATAATGAGGATTGGAAACATGTTTTTTCAATTTAGAAAAGTCTAAACTGGATGTAGCCTTTAACTTTCAAGTTATGAAATTTCGATGAATCACAGAAATATATTTTTGGTTGCTGTTTGGTATATAGGCTATTCCTAATATGAAAGGAAATGAAATAAATTCTGTAAAGATCCATATTCATTTTGTATCCTAAAACCTTCCTTCAAAAGCTATAAAATTCCATAAACTCAATGGCTATTGAAAAGTTAAAAAAAAAACAACTAAAAAATACTCCATTGCTTTGTCTATTGGCTTCCAAGCTTCCAACAGCCTAACAGTTGAGTAATATAGTTATGGAAACTAATTATAAACTATCTAATAAATTAAGCATAAAGTAAAAAACAAATATTAGGCAGCATCGGTATCAGCATTGGTATTGGCATCTGCACAATCGCTTCATTTTCCTGCCTCAATCTATCTTTGTGATTTCTGGATGCAGAGGCTGATTTGGATTTGAGGGTGGTCGATGACCTCCATGGTAGTGATCCCTTTCCCATTCAAATATTTTTGGGCCACTGCCGCCTGAGACCCTGCCCCTATGGTGCTTGGTGCGGTGGTCTGCATTTCAGGAAATGACCTGAATTCTCTATCTCAGTCGAGGAGTTTGGGTCGGTAGATGAGGGCATTGAATTCTTCTCTGGCAACCTCATCACCGCAGGCTTAACTATTATTCCTAGAATGTCTCGCCGTTTTGCCTGCAGACCACTCCTGTGGTGGTCAGCAGAGTGTGAGACGGTCCTCAAACAGAAGCGTTATGCCTAGATGTGCTATAAGCACCGCCAGAATGAGTTCACTGCCGGTGAATTTCGTCTGGCTAGGCCTAGGTTCCATTATATTTTGAAGCACGCCCGCTGCTCTTTTGGGGGCATACGTGTCTTCACTTAACAGGAAGACATCTCTAGCAGAGTTGTGAAAGTGTGTTGAAAGGATTCCTTGGCAGAATCCTTCGCGACCGCTTTCTCCGCATTCTCTAGCTGGGATGCTGCTCTGCCAGCATTCAATGGGCTTTGTGAAGTCCCCAAAGGCCACTGACTGGACTTTAGCTCTAGAGGCGGAGAATTCTTCAATTACAGGTTTACTCTGAGTAAGTTGCATTCTGCTATTGCTTCGTGCGTGGACACCACCCATGGTGTTCTTCAATCTGGAGAAGGCCTATGATAACCCATGGCAATACGCAAGACTCTCCACACACTAGGGGCGAGGGAAAGCCTCCCAATCTTTATATCCGAATTTTTCCAAGATTGTCAATTCCGTGTACCGGTGTGGGGATTCCTCTTCGGCCCAATAGAGCAGGAAGAGGGTGTTCTGCAGGAAAGTGTCCTCACTGTCACACTCTTTGCCCTAAGCATCAACGGCATCACCTCGGTGCTGCCGGAAAATGTTCTCGCTATGCTCTATGTGGACAACCTTTTGATCTCTTTTGCGCGGCCCAGATGCCAACTCTGGAGCGTCGACTCCAACAGGCATTGAACCGCGTCTCTCGGTATGCCTAAGCACACAGGTTTTGGTTTTCCTTGTCCAAGACTAAGGTGGTGGCACTTCTGCCGCCATCCACACCTCCACCCTGACCCAGACTTTTTTCTCAATGGAGTATGCCTGGAAGGGGTTGAATCGCACAGTTTCCTTGGTCTTGTATTTGACCGATGCCTCACACCTGGGATGCTCATATTCACAGTTTTAGGGTCTCTTGTACCCGCACCATGGATATTCTTCATTCCGTGATGTTCAGCGCTTGGGGCGCCGATAGGGCTACTGCCTTACCTTTTATTGATCCTTTGTCTGTTGAAGCTCGACTATGGATGCGAGTTTTATGCATCTGCAGCTGAGCGTGTATTGTGGAAGGTGGACTCGATCCACCACACCAGCCTGCGCCTGGCAACAGGTGCCTTCTGCACTTTCCCCATTGAGACCTACTGAGACCTACTTGTCATTGCTGGGGAGATGCCACTGGCTCTATGCCGTGTACAGTGCATTATTTGCCTGTACGCGTTAGCCCAGCGCGCCTCCCTCAGTCGCCAACAGCTCTGACTGCATCCGCAGCTGATTTCGACGGTTCCTATGCTGCCAAGAGACGCCAGTCATACCCTAAACCTTTTGGGTTTAATGCTAGGAAACTCTTTTGAGAGCTATGTATAGTCCTGGGTCCGGTGGCATCCCTGGTTCTGCCCAGAATGCCACCCTGGAGCATACCACCTTTGGCTATTTGTCCACCTCTGCTCCCAAAGCTTCTACAGCGGCAGGAGTATTCCATTCAACCTTTTTGGAGCCCACTTTGTGCAACTCTGGAACCGTACTAGTGTATACGGATGGCTCCAAGTGCCAAGAGGTGGTTGGCTTCCACACCGTATCCCCTCTGTTTGAAGTCAGCAGGGCGCTGACAGAGTCTGTCTCTCTCTTCATGGCCAAGCTGGTGGCAATACACCACTCGGTATGG